>CM076673.1:138680599-139880599 GCA_038501925.1 Xenopus petersii
AGATCGCTGTAAGTAAGCCTATTACTCAGTCAGTACTATAAAGACTGCTGTTTGCAGATGGCATGTGAAAATTTTTTGGGCTAGTTTGAGTATTTTAGTCAAGGTAATGTCATGAGGTTTTTGTTTCCTCTTGTGTGGGCAAAAAAACTATTGAAAATACCTTTATTCAAAAATGGCTTGAAATTGGTGGATCCTAGCCGGTTCAGTTATGTAATTCAGTGAAAATGCAGAGAGAGTAGTTTCTATATACTGTGTATGTGTATATATATATATATATATATATATATATATATATATATATATATATACCATGCAGAGGAGGAGGCTTCTTCTTTCAATGCACTTTAATACAATTATATTTTCAGTATTATGTTGCCTGCAGAAGAGAAGAGAAGGTTTCTGAAGCAAAGAGATTGCTTAGGGAATCTATAAAATCTGGAAAGTGCTTGTCATTGAGCTTGTTGGCTGTGTTGAACTTTGTATTTATGCTCATAACAGTAGACAGTGTTAAAGGGGTGGCTTTTAGTATGTTATAGAATGGCTAATTCTAAGCAACTTTTCAATTTGTCTTCATTATTTTTTATAGTTTTTTTTTATTATTTGCCATTTTTTCTGACTCTTTCCAGTTTTCAAATGGGGGGGTCACTGACCCCCTTCTAAAATCAAATGCTTGGTAAAGCTGCACATTTGTTGTCATTGGTACTTTGTATTACTCAGCTTTCTATTCAGGCCTCTCCTATTCATATTCCAGTCTCTTATTCAAATCAGTTCATGGTTGCTAGGGTAATTTGGACCCTAAAAACCAGATTGCTGAAACTGCAAACTGGAGAGCTACTGAATAAAAAACTAAATAAGTAAAAAACCACAAAAAAAATGAAAACCAAATGCATATTGTCTCAGAATGTCACTCTCTACATCATACTAAAAGTTAATTTGAAGATGAACAACACCGTTAATAAGAGGATGAGGGCTACAGATGAGCGTACATGATTCCATCATGAAGTCAGAGTTAATTAGAAAATTGAAGGTTTTAAGATCTTCTTGCAAGTAATCAATTGGTTTGTCCAGAGCAGAAAAATGCCACTTTATAACTAAAGCTATTAAAAGATGCATCAGGGCAGTTGCTGGGACATACAGTTACTCCTAGGTCAATGGTATGCTAAGGGATGGCCACAGGATTGGAAATTAACAATATTACTTTTTGTTCTATTCCCTGCTATTGCAGCAGTGGGGTTTTGGATGCCATTTTGAATGTTGTTCATAGCTTTACAATATCTCATCAGCGTCATCCTTGGTATTATGTCTGTTTTGGTTCTCATGTGTATCAATGGCAATATTCTGTAAGGCCGCATGCATTTTTTGTTGCATATTTATTTATTTGATTTAATGCTGACACATTTTATGCAGCACTTTGCAGAGATGACATCACTCAGTCCGTGTAAGACAATAGTACATGTGCTGCAAACAATGTCACTGTGCTATCAAAAGCTAAAGAGACACTGTACAAGTAAGTTGTCTTTTCTAAGGTGGAGATGGGAGACCAATAGCAAAATTTGCTGGAAAAAAGCAGTGATAGGTCTCTAACTGTGTCCTAACCCTCCTTTTATCCCATTGCAACCTGTTCCCATGTCCCTATTAATTACACTTTACTGTTGATTTCCTCTTTTCTCTTGATGATCACACATTTTCTTCCTTTTCACTTTCCAATAGTGTGTACTAATTATATTCAATTTATTTTTACATTCATCACATCCTGTCTTTTACTTCATCTTTATATTGTGTGTATGTATATCAGCCTTTGGTTCTTAATTTTCACGTCCCATCTATCCTAGTATGGAACTTTTATTAAAATACCCCATGTCCACTTTTCACTTTTTCTCCCTGACCATTTTATAAAGTCCTAATCTGTATTTCACTGAATGTTTGTTATTTATTTGACCTCTCCCCTATGTTTCTTGTCTTCTTCGAATTTCCAAACCTCATCTATTACCACCGGATCAAACTAGTTATGTCTTTTCTGATCCAAGTTTTACTTCATTCTATACAGGAGATGTTCTGGCTTCCTGACAGTGCTTTGGGGCTATTTCAAATTGGGCTTTCTTGTGAGTCTGACTTGAGCTGCTAATTTTGATACCATCCGATCCTGTGTTGTTATCTTCCCATTAATTCCTATTAAATTCACCATCACCCATTACCCCAGTGCTACAAAGCTCAAGTACAAACTGGGCTTGTTAGGGTTATACACAGAAGTGCACTTGATCTGCTGTCTGCATGAAATCAAAAGTAATATGTCAGATTCTTCAAATGCTGTGGAGTTTTTCCCATCATTTCAAAGCAGTAGTGGTCGGTAAGCATAACATGACTTGCTCCCATTTCTTACTATAAAGCAATTCCATGCTTGATAACTCAGAATGGGAATAACAGAGGAAATAACTTGTATTTTCCAGTTCTTTATAGAAATCCCTATCAAAAACCTGCATATTATAAAATTGATTATTAAAAAGCAAACAAAGCCTGACAAATGAATAGGTTACATTTGATGTACTATGTGCATAGGGCTTGGTGTAGCAGCCCAGAGCCACAGAAGACCTTTGACAATCAGGGACCATGCCTCTGAAGTTCCATATATGCTTGCACTTGGTTGGCTATCTTCATGCTGCCTGAGGAAATTTAGTGAGCTCTGGGTTCATCAGTAGAGACCTCTTTCTGTATCTCAGAGGTTCCACAAGCAGAAGCTTTCATTTGAAGAGCATACAACTGACAATATAATTTGTGATTTAAGATCCAGAAAAACATAGATGATGTATTAAAAAGAACTAGCAACAACTTCTAAAAATAAACTAAAATAAATGCTGAAAGATGTATTATGTCATACCTGAATCATTTCAGTTGACGTGAATGCTCTCCCGAGAACATTATACCTCTTTCGAACTTTGCTCTCCCCCAGGCTTACATTAAAGTGATACTGACACTAAAAATGTTCTTTTGAAAATATAAATGTACATTAAAAGTTACCTAAAGGTCATGTTGATCACCAAATTTTTGCAGTATGCCAGAACAAAATTCCTGATGTAAGGAATACAATACTGCTTCAGCAGTTGTAACAGCAGTTCAGATACATGTATGCAAGGGTCATAGAATTTATAGGAAGATTGAAAGATGAGCTTCATCCCAGTGACAGGTGTGGAGCAATTTGGATACCAAACCATTAACAACTCCATGTGTCAATTATATAACCCACAGCAAAATTTATACCAATCACAGTCGAAAATATATAGGAACAAGTCCTGGATACTATGGGGCACATATTTATAAATATATTCCACCGTGCTGAACAAGAGAAGGGTGTATACATTGAACATTTAAATTACATACAAAAATACAACCAATGACAGATACAATAGGTAAAGATGGCCCTGCTCAATAGCGTTTACAAGTTAAGACAGACACAAGGGATCCGTGCATTCAAAGTTCTCCCTGGGTGAAATATGAAAGCAAATCATTTTTAAATCGCATAAAATAAAAAATGAAGACCAGTTGTCTTTGAAGAGGTCATCTATTACATTCTAGAATTTAATTTAAAAGTCGACTTTCCCTAAAAATGTGCCAAAAATATTGCATATAATTGTATTAAATAAGCAATTACAACATGAGTATATACAAATGTGAAGGTATTTTGACCTAACCTCTCAGAATTGTTAAGACAGACAAGGAGCAGCAGAAATTCTATATCCAAAAAATTTTGCACGGTTATGGGCCTTTACTGGTTATGTTTCTGAGAGCGGGCAGTTATTAGAACATGGAAAGCAGAAGAAAAGCACTGATTTTATTGTTTTCATTTTATGTAAAATGTATGGTTCATGTGCTTTATACCTCCTGCGCCTTCTATTGTAAATTCTCTACTTTGATTTAAGCATAGCTTAATAAAAATAACAATTTCCTAAGGATTTGTGGCAGTTTTCCCTGCATTTTGGGATGACCACAAGCCAGGGTTTTCTCAGTGAAACCAGATTAAGTAATGCACTTTATTTGAATAACTGTTTCCTACTGTAGGAAGACATTTCACACTATTAATTGTGATCATAGACCCATGGGGACCCATAGCTTAAGAAACTCTGCAACATTATGTGCATATTAAACTGTTAAAATACCATAAGAGTGACATGTAAAGATGGCCATAGACTTAACAATTACGATCTTTTTTGGAAAAGATCTTTCCAAGAAAGATCGTTCGTTTGAATACATACGTGTAGAGCTGAATCGTGAGATATACAGATAGAAACAACCTGTATCTGACAATTCAACACTAACAATGGCCGATGTTTGAGTGCCTTGAAAGGCAGGCCCCAATCAAAATTTTCCATCCAGCCCGATCGACGAGCCGACCGATATCCAAGTGTACATGCTTCTCATTAGAAGTGGAGGTCATATGCAAATATTCATATGTCTGCTCCTTTCAATTATCTAACACTGTGAGATGTAGAGACTGTTGTGTCAGTGAGAGTATCCTGTCTGCAATGTGTCTCCTTGCTTAGTAGGCAGATTGTTTATTCTGCACCCACTGCTCATTTTGGGAAAGGCGCCTTGGGATGCCCAAAGTCACAACTCATTAAAGGCGATTGCTGCCCCTATGGGGGTGCTGTGTGTGCAAGCAGCCCAACAGCATTCTCTCTGCCTGTTGTCTCCATCCAACGCAGTGCTGAGTCTCCTAATTAATGCCACGTGTGGCAGTAGTCTGTCAATCCAAATCAATGTTTAGATAGCTATTAAAAAGCTAAATTTGTAGATCTAAAAGACACTTAGGGAGGAGGGATGGATGTTCCCAATTTACCCCTAAGTTGTAATAAAACACAAACAAAGCAGGTCTTAAATGCTTCTAGAAATACAATGCTCTCTCTTTATATCACCCAAATTTATAGCACCACCCACCCACACTTAGTAAACAAAGGGCATTACATTGTACCAATTTATTGTTATATTTCTTTCTTATATCTCTTTCGCACCTCCATGCTAACTTTGGCTTATTTTTCAACCAAGTAATATAGGGAGGGAGCAGTTGATGTTTTGTCTTTGAAGTTTAAGGAATTGTTCAGTGTAAAAATAAAAACTGGGTAAATAGATAGGCTGTGCAAAATAAAAAATGTTTCTAATATAGTTAGTTAGGCAAAAATGTAATGTATAAAGGATGGAGTGACTGGATGTCTAATATAATAGACAGAACACTACTTCCTGCTTTTCAGCTCTCTTGGTTTACACTGACTGGTTACCCTGGTTATCAGGCAGTAACCAATCAGAGACTTGAGGGGGGCCACATGGGTCATATCTGTTGCTTTTGAATCTGAGCTTAATGCTGAGAATCGATTACAAACTCACTGAACAGAAATGTACCATGTGGCCCCCCTTCAAGTCGCTGACTAGCTCAGCATTATAGAGCTTAAAAGCAGAAAGTAGTGTTCTGTCTATTATGTTAGACATCCAGTCACTCCAGCCTTTATATATTACATTTTTGGCTAACTAACTATATTAGAAACATTATTTATTTTGCACAGCCTATCTATTTACACAGTTTTTATTTTCACACTGATCTGTTCTTTTAAGGTATCAATGTAAGTAATTCAAGCAAGTAAAGGCAAGCTCATGCCCAGTGGAGCACTCATTCCACAATCATTAAGGCCAATTACATCAGACGTCAGTTAACCTGCCTGTATGATATTGGAGTGTGATAAAATGTGAAGAAGACACACTAGCTCATGTACGTCCAATACCACAGTTGCAATCATACAAATTTCCCCACAAGCCCGTTCATTAAAGGTACTTGCCTCAAAGGCTCCTCTTTGCACTTCTGTATAGTACATAGTCCTTTCTGCCTCCCATTCCATATCAAGTGCAGTTGCATCTATTGACTCAGGGGAATCCTGGAGCTACACCACTTTCGAACCAAGTGGTACCTCCAATGTTCCCACAGGACCCTGGGTCAATTGCCACAGTATAGTTGCCCTGAAAGAATAGCACATAGACCAAATGGAAATTGCACTGAAATTGCTGGATATTGCACTGACCAGAGTTAGAAAATATTCAGTGCAGTTGCGTCTGATTTACGCTTAAGTGTGGTGCAGTTACACTAAACTTAACTCATCTGATGCAATTGAGTTACTAAAGCCCAATAAACTCTTTGGAGATGATTTCAACCAAAGTCAGGACCTCAATGCTGCAAGACACAAGTGCTAACATTTTAGTATCATCATGCACCATCTCTGTGGCAGAAGGGTTCAGGTCTAACAGGCAGGAATTAATTGTGGTATTAATACTCCACAACAAATGTCTCACACCCTCTTCTTTGAAATTGTAAGATCTAGTGAGGAGGGCATGTTGCATTGGTCACTCTTGTAAATAACCTACATGTTTTTTTTTTACAATAGGCCGAGAAGCAATATCCTGGTAATAAATATAATTTTAACTACTTGAGCTTCATAGAGATGTCAGCTGTGGGCAGAACAGTCTCTCTGCATCAAGCTCTTTGAACAGAAAGGATTGTTTAAAAGAGAAAGGATGGTTTAACTGACTGTAGCTTTGTCTTGAACAAAAATCCACTGATTCATGATTTTTGTTAAAATTCTTAAAGGGTTAACACAAATTCAGAGACTCCATACACATTTGCTATGCTTGCTTTTTCCTTTGATTCTTCTGTCAGGGCTGAAATCTCTATGTGCTGAAACAAGAATGGGGGAGGAAAGGAGGGTGCATCTCTTATGCTCTAAGTGACTAGAGACAGGGGACAATTGAATTCTTATTGACGTTTGTGTCTGAGTGTTCACCTAAAGGACTTGACTTGTTGGCCAGATCATTCTATTATGAGCTCCTGTCGGACGTGGTTGGTAGCTTGGCAATCGATTGTAATATCTTTTAAGATTGTTTGTTTTGGAGTTCAGAAAGGCGACTCTAAAGAATGCTATACATTTTGGTGGAGAATTCAACAAAGAAGCTGCTTCATTTTGTGGATCGAGACAAAAGTGAAATATGTGCTCTGAAAGCTTCTATGAGTCTTATGTACTGTGCTCTTACTTTGTGCTTCTCTTTATGCACTACTGTCTAATGAGAGGAGAAAGCTGAAACAATGACAGGGATTAGATGAAAAAATAATACAAAGCATCTTTACACAGAATCAGATGTTTAATTGTTTCACTCATTAGGTTCGGTTTGGGATCTATTATTGTTAAACCTTTTATCCAGTAAGAGTAAAAAAAAACAATGCCATTCCCCACAGCATTTCTTCATTTTTGGCTGTAGTATGATGCCAGTTTTTCTACAACAATAGGAGTACTTGGCTGACAGGCTGCTTGGTGGCCAAGGATTCCAGTTTGGGTAGGGATTGATGAGGAATTTTAGTGTATCTTTGGAAAATATTTCATGTTCCCCTATTGTTTAGGGATGTAAAGGAACCCTAACATTTTTTGATGACATTCTCAAAATGTAAGTAGTTATATCCCCCCTAGCCTGGCAATTAGTGCCTAATTCAAATCATAGATGCTGTTTCAGGAGCCCACAGTAGTGATTTGTTACATAGTTACATAGTTAAATTGGGTTGAAAAAAGACAAAGTCCATCAAGTTCAACCCCTCCAAATGAAAACCCAGCATCCATACACACACCCCTCCCTACTTTCACATAAATTATATATTATAATTATATATACCCATATCTATACTAGCTATAGAGTTTAGTATCATTAGATAAACGCAACCCACACCCAACCCGAAACGCCCGGCTTCTTCCCTCCATTTTTAGACCTGCACCTTCCCGCCGATGGCATCACAAAAGAAGGGGGGGCAGAAACCATAAGTGTAAGGTCACAGGTGGGGAGATCAGGGAGAAGAGCTTAACCTGTTGGTATCAGCCCGGCCTGCACATTACTAGTCCACAGACTCCCAGCATCCCCTGAAAGCCATTAACAGCACAAAAAGGTCTTGCACTGTCGTTCAGCCAGTAATTTTAGAAGCAATTACCATGTATAACATTTTGGCTTCCTCACATTTCTTCACCCCTAACTTAAGGCATTTTTTCAAGCTGTTTCACCCATATTTTCCCATTATGAGCAGACAGATACCAATGATTTCCATAAATGTCTATATTTCGTTATAATATACCACATGTGAAAGGATAGTACGGTCATGCATGTAAGATGCATACTAGAAAGCTGTTGAATGAACGATGTAATTAATTTGCATTCTCTAACCCCTAGGCAATCTCAGCTTTCCTTTGACAAGGGAAGGGGCTGCCGTCTTGCATATCAACAGAACCTTTGTGGCCTGCCACTGGTCATTACATCCGCAATGACTCTCTCGGGACACAGGCCATGACCTTCTACAAGCATTTCATGGGGCAAGCAGGAGGTCATAGATTAAGCTCAGAGATGAATTGGATGTACTGGAAACAATTGAGTTAATACTGCATCTGAAGTCTTAGTAGCTCATGGAACCAATGACACTGGAAACTTAAGCTTATCGTTTACACAACACATATATCCTTAAATGACTTTTCCCTGATTTGTAACCCCTTCTCCTTCATTTCATGCCACACTAATAAAGTACTAGTTGTACAAAACATACACACAGGGGGAAATTTTCTCAAATAAGAATACAAAACTGCATTTTGCAATGTAATATTCTTCCTTAGATTGTTATTGCATTGCCAATTTTAATTGCACACTGCGCACTTTTAAAGGGCACCTATTGGGCAATAGATATTATCCCCAACCAAAGGTGCAGGCTAATAGAGCCTGCACTCCGGTTGGGGGGTAACAGGTTTTCTTTTAAAAAAATGCCCCCACCAGCACTACGTCACCCACCCCGGAAGGGAGCTCCCGGTACGGGCGGCCATGTTGGGACACACGCATTCACATAATTCAGCAGCCCTTTATGTGCATGTGTGTGATGTCAAAAGCGCATTATGCCCATGCACTATGTACAACATGGCTACTCGCACTGGGAGCTCCCTCCCAGTGTAATGTCCAAGTGCTGGCAAGGGGCAATTAAATAAATAAAAAATGGTTGTTACCCCCAACCGGAGTGCAGGCTCTATTAGCCTGCACTTTTGGTTGGGGATAATATTTTTCGTCAACATGTGCCCTTTAAGAAGTGCTTGAAGGTGTTGTAATCTTTTGGAAAAACATAACTTTATCAATACACTGTGCACTGTCAAATCATAAAAATTGCAGTCTTTCTTCCACTGTCACAAATGGTCGCTCAACAGTTTCCAGGTTCTAAAAAATCATATTATATTCACACAAAGGAAATTGTGCTTGTGCAAAGGCATACATTTTCGCAATAGTTTTAAATAGTTTTCCATTACTGACTTTTATTACATTCCCCCAATAGTAGTTTTCAAAAACAAAAAAAGTGACTCATTATACTAAATGAGACAATTGTATGAAAGTAATTATAACATCTATTTTTATATATAATTAAATGCATTTTCATAAATCTGAATTGTCATTTTATTTAATCATCTGCAGTTTGCTGTCCTGATTATTTGCCCCAAGATTTATATCTACTTGTTGATAGCTAGGGTTGTATTTAAAAACATGGTTCTTTTCAATGTTGTGAAATTATCATTCATTTGAAGCTATTGAGCCGCTGGTACCTTTCCCTGTAACTTGCCAGAAACAAAGAGAACACATTTAGACAGTAGGTCAAAACAGGCAGCTTGGGTTTAATAAATGGAAGTCAGACCGAGGTCAGAAAAACAAAAGTAATAAGCAGGAAAAGGCTCAATTTCGAACCAGTAGAGATGATCACTTAGTAAGGAATGAAAGCCTAAACCTGTATTTATTTGCAGGGCACATGCAAAGAGCATCAGAAGAAATGTGGGATCATGGCGAGCCATCCTGTTTATTTATCTGTCTAGGCTCTTGCGTCAAGAGAAGCACCTCACACCACCAGTCAGCCATGGTGGTGAAGACTGTGTCAATTAGATTGCCACCTGTAGGGTTCCTGATAACCCTGTGGCTCATGTAAAATCTGTTGTCACATAATTTTACTGCCATCAATAACAGATAGATTTAGCAAAATTAATTTTCTAAACATTACACCAACTACAAAACTATTGGTGTAATTGATATGATGATTTGGCCCTTTAATCTCAAGGCAAAAACAAAACATAGTCTAAGAAAGAAAATACAGGACCATATTAAAGCGATACTGACATGTCCCTAGGAACATGTCATGTCCAGTGTGACTGACACAAATGCAGAGGCGCCTTTAACCATGTTGGAGCGTTGGTTCAGATAAGTATAGCAGGACTAGGAGGCTTTGGGGGATTATGGGCAGACATATGCAGGTGCTGCAACTCTTAGTAATACTAATGTGTTCCAATTGATTTTCATATGATCATGTCAGTATCGCTTTAATAATATACAAAAAATTTAATTATATGCAGATCTCTCCTTGGAAAAAAGAAAAGGAAATGACAATTCATAAGAATCTTTTTATTTACCATAATTGTGATGTGAATTAAAGGTCACAGTCTTAGAACATAACGTTAGGAATTTTTAACTTAGTTTTTAACCTTTTCAGCAACTTTCCTCGTTCACATGTCTGCCAACACCTCTCCTGCTTATTTCATTGACACTTCCAGATCGAAGAGCAGGGCCAGAGTTAGAGGTACCTTCCTTAGTTGTACTAGCAGGCAATCCGTGGGTTCTGGAAAATGCCAGAGGGGCTGCTGTAAGATGCCATCGGAAGTGACGATTATGTGGGCTGGTGGGGCTTGTTTGGGCCTCTATGTACTTGGAAGGCCAGGGCATCTTTTGAATTCCAGTCCAGACCTGGGTCCCCTAGGCAGGCAATTCACAAGGATGGAAGAAGCAGAGGCACAGAACTTCACTGCAATTTCCTTTATTAGGAGCGTATCAAAACTACATGTTTCAGGCACAAATACCCTTTGTCAAATGTACCCCTAGGCAGGTACCGCTTCTGCCTTTTCATAAAGGTTCACCATCAGACACTTTTTATCAGGTCAGTTGGTTTCAGATAGTTCACCAGAAATAAAAAAAAAATTCCAAATACTTTCTATTTGATTTTGTTTTTCTAATATTAAAGTGTAAAGTTATATTTTTGACCTTCTAAAGCAGCTGGTTGTCGACTTTGTAACTGTTTTAAATTGATACATTTAGTTGATACATTAGTTATCTTTGTCCCTGCTGAGCAGAATCCCTGAGTTTCATTAAAGGCAGCTGTTAGAATTGATACAATAGTTGCTAATATTGTAAAGATACTACTGAGAAATGTATCAACTCATGTAGCCACTAAATGTAGCAAATTGTAACCATTCAGAATCTGCTTCTGGATTACTCAGATGCCAGACTGAGACATGAACATTAAACTTTAAGCTTCAATTTTGGAAAAACGATAAAAAACGAAAAAACAGAACACAATTGAAAAAAGCCTTTATTTCTGGGGAACAATCTGAAAACAACTAAACCGGAAAAAGTGTTTGGGAGGTGAACAACCCCTTTAATTCTGGCCCTCACTGCAATTCACTTTACTGAACTTTTAATTTACATGTCATTTTTCACTTGAATCTATTTTTATTCACACACCCTTTTCTTTCATTTCACCATGATTCTATTTAGCTCACATTATTACACTTTGCTTTATTAATAATCCACAATTATCTCATACTAAAAGTATCACCAAGGAATTTAATGAGACTTTTATCATTACATATACTTATATAATAATTAATTTACTCACTGTAATTTATATGTAATTTTGCCATACACATCTTTTCTCTTTCTTTCATGTTTCTCTTTGAGTAGTTTCATGTGAAGCTTTTGCTTCAAACCACATTCTTTTCTTCTTCAATCCACATTCTTTTCTGCTTTCTGGTGCACTCACTTTGACGCATTCACATTAATATGTGCACCCTTTGACGCATTCTTCTCACACATGTCCTGATCCATGTACACAACATGCAAATACAAGCCAAGGCTTCGTCTCTTGATCCTTCAATTTGACTGGGCCTGGCTTTGAACCTTCTTCTGATTGATTCTTCTGGTTTGACCTTGGCTACATTTCCTGTTCATCCTGTCTGCTGCCTGCCTTAATCTCTATCTGTTTAAGGGACCCAACTCTGCCTCTCTCTTTAAATGGTGCCTAGAACTGTTTCTGTTCTGGCACCTTTGCTACTTTACATCAGAGTGCACCTTGATCACACCCTCAGGCACCGAGTACTGTTTATATAAACTATAGTAGTCAGGGCTGGATTTACATAGCAGGTGCCCTAGACCCACTGTCGTTCATCGCCCCCGTCCCCTCCCTTTTATTTGCTCAAATTTTCATCATTGGGACCGGAGCAATGGGCACTGGTGCAGGGGAAATCTAAAAAACTATTGTATCTCCTGCTCATCCCCAGTGTTTCTGAGTCAATGTCAGTGTGGTTGGGCAGCATGCTGCCCCCTAAAATTCTGCCGCCCTAGGCCCGAGCCTTTAAATAAGACATTTGTCTAAATTAAATCAGACTATTGCAGAAAGTGCTACTGTGCACTCTACACTAGTGATGCAGCCCCCCTTGACCTGCTCATACGCAGAAAAACTAATCAGGGGGCAGCATCCATAAGGCCGCCTAAGGCAGGACTTAACTGTAAAACAAACACTGGGCTTTGTACTGAGCAAAATAAAGGGTTATATAGCAGAGCACTGTCAGACGGAATGGTTTTTCCTGCGCAAACTAAGCAAGTCGCTATTTTGCAACTCTTTGCAAAGCAATGTATTCTAGTTCATTACTCTATAAAAGTGAAGTTTTAACTTATGCTTCATCCCTTCAATTTCACCCATTTATTTACCCTTACTCCACATGTTCAGTCTTTAATACTGTATACTCTCTACCTTATACAGTCTCCTACCTACTTGATTTATGTGAGTGGTGCACATGTTCACTTAACACCCTGTTTGTTTGCCTGGATGAATTTCTGAAGCTTACTTTTACACTCTCTGTTGTGCAAATCAACAAAAGTTACATCAGTGTGTATGCTTTATACTCATTCTTTTAATATATGGGTGCTAAACTGGGCACAACTGACACACTGAGCCACAACACAAGTAAAGGTTGGTGAAAGTGAGTACAAACAGACACAGTGCATCATGTATGGTATTTTAACAGAATCCTACACCAATTGCAAGGCCTGCAAGTTTAAGGCCAAATAAGGCAATTCGTGCACTATGTTTAATCTCCTTGTATTTGGTGAGAAACTGAGAATTTAACAAGCTAAATATTGTAGCATAAAATGCCTCTGCAGGATAATTGGCTAGCAAATTGACTGTTGTAATATTGGTAGTGAGGAGTCTCAACTTGAGAATATTCTTTCATTAATACTTAGTTTTTGGGTTTCCTACTAGGTGGAACAATAAGAGAGCTGTGCATAAACAAAGATCAGTGAACCAAAGCAATGTCAAAGGTAAGTATCTCCTACTGATAAACTTATACAGAAAATTAATATTTCGAGTCATTTCTGCTAAAAGCGGTTCCACAAGCGACTGAATTATGTTGTATAATTAGGTTTTCATACAAGAATTCTTTGCACCTGTCTCATAAGTTTAAATGTAATTGTATTACTTGGTAAGGATGATATGATTGTTAGTTATTTATGTCCCTGATATGATTGTTATTCATTTATGTCCCAATAGGAAAAACATGTCATTAAAAAGGGTTCACCGCTAGGGATGCATTTGCATTTGCAAATTAGGATTCGGATTTGGTTTGGTATTCGGCTAAATCTTTCACAAAGGATTCGGGGGTTCGGCCAAATCGAAAATAGTGGATTCAGTGCATCCCTATTCACCACTAAATATTGCATGAGGACCACTTAGCTTTGTCAGTGCCCTGTTGTCAATATATAGCAAATAACTTAATAAAGTACTAATAGGCATATGAGTGATGGGGTAAGAATCCATGCTATGAAGATTATTACATATTCCTGCAAATATCCCCAATAGCAAAATTTTGTGTCCAAACCCGATGATCTGTCCAAATTACAGCCAAATGGGCCCCATTAGCCTGCTCTTTTTCATATCTGTAAAATTCCTTTTGTGTCTGGAAATTCAGGACCATCCAGGAGAGAAAAACAGTCAAATAAAAATAACAAAAAGTTTACATGGGCACACAAATATAGTACAAAAACAAAGACATTGGTGTATGCTTTGAGCGTTCTGTTGTAAGAAAATACAAAGTGCATAACAGTTCACAAAATGCAGGAAAAGTACATAGCTTATAAAAGCAAATAGCAGGGTTTGAAAAGAGCAAAGACGAATGCAAGCTGGTACCTGAGCAGCAGGGAGAATTCCCCAACATTTCAAGGAAGGTCTATATTCTGAAATGATGTGGAATTCACCCTGCTGCTCACGTATTAGCTTGCATGATTCTTTGCTCTTTACACAGCCTGGTGTTGACTTTTTGTAAGATGTGTCCTTTTTTTGTATTTTGTTGACTTTTTGAAAGCTGTGTCCTTTTTTTTTGTATTTTGTGAACAATGTTTTTAATTATTTCTATAGAATGTTCAAAGAATTCATTTGTTTTTGTACTTTATTGGAGTGCCCATATAAACACTTTATATACAATGGTACAGTCATAGTTGATGGGCTGCCCAAAATGTGAGTGTACCCTTTAATGTTATTATAATTTTGAAGGGCTTGGCTGAACGTGAGCACATCCTTTAACTTTATTACAATTTTTTTTAAATTTATAAAATTTTCTACAAATATTATTTTTATTTTTGAACCAGACAGTCTGTTTTTTGCAAGTTTTCCAGTTTAAAACATTCTGTCTAGATTTTAGGACTGTGCACTGATTGACGTGAAGTCAATCACAGGCTGTTGCATTATAGTCCCCCCCCATTAAAGGACAACTAAATCCTTAAAATGAATAATGCTAAAAATACAATAGTTTACATACTGAAATATTGTACCAGCCCATATGTTCAACTTCTCAATAGCAGCAATGATCCAGAACTTCAAACTTGTCACAGGGGGTCACCATGTCTGTGCTCTGGGCAGCTTTTAGAAGTTACGTTTAGGGGTTGTCCAAAAATATTAAGCATAAAATGAGGTTTGTCAGTAATGTTAGCTGATGTTTTAAGGCTGGTAATTAAATTCTGATGCTAGTTGCACTGGTTTCTGTGCTGCCGTGTAGTAATTATCTGTATTAAGTACTAATCAGCCTTATATTGTGACATTTATATTCTATGTATACTGTATATTTTGGGTTATTTCCTAAGCTCAGTAACTGACAGCAGCACAGAGCATGTACAGTGAATCAACAGAAAAGAAGATGTGGCGCTAAAGGACTGTGGTTGCCCATCTTTGGAGACACAGATCTTCCATGCTAAAGGACTGTGGTTGCCTTAGTTTGGTGCAGATGCCCAAAACATTGTGTACAACATTTCTAGCCTAGTTCTATAGTTCTAGGCTTTAGTTCTCCTTTAAATGTCATCATGCCTCAAACATCATCAATTTGCCCCCCGATATCTCCCACCCTGCCCTCCTGCCCCACCTTTCATGCACAAAGATGGCAACCCTAGTTATGATGTTGAGATTTCATTTTATATCTCTAACTCAGGCCCAAAATGGTTGATCTCCCCTACTGATCAGGAAGTCCCTGGCCTGTGGTTTATGCCTTGTGGGAGGGAGTTTTACCAGTTGCCCAGAGGTGTAGTGACTGCTAAACTCTCCTTTGTTTATAAAAGGAGAGGGAGCACATGGTGTGATCTCTTTGGTCTCTACCTAGTACCAGGGGTGGATATGCTGGGGACCTCAAGAGCTTTGAGCACTGAGGTGGCAAATCTCGTTAGGTAGTTATGCCAATAGAGTTAGAACTCCCAGGCAACAATTGCAGGATAGGACTTGGCCAGCAAGACTCCGTCTAAAAACCAAGTGAGCCCCAGCCCTCATGGGCTCCTCCGGCCCAGACCCACTCCACATAGCCTTCACCCCTGCCCGATTGAAGAAATGACGTGCGCAGGTGGGGTGGGGGGTCAAGGACAGAAGCAGTAAAGGAACTCTGGTAATTTTCTACCTTGAGAAGTTTCCAATGGAGGTGATCAATTTCACTTTTTATTAATAATAAAAGTACCTATGTAAACTTAATTTCTTCAACACCTTTTGAGGGCCCCACTGCAAGAGAGGTTCCCAGTGTAATAGTATTTTACTGGTCAGCAGCTGTTGCTTAAAAACAGACTTTTGAAAGGTTGTGATTAGACCACAGAAATATTTGCATTTTTTTAATAAAATGAATAGTAAAAATAATGGAATCAGCAAACATTATATTTCAGTCAGTAACTGGTCCCTCAGACTGCAGTAGAACTTTGGTATAAATATGTCTTGTCTATGCTCCAATTTCATCAGTTGAAGCAAGTGGGGTCATCAGTCAGAGTAAATGGCCAATGCAAAAAGCCACCCAAATGCTCAGGACCTCTAACTAAATCACTACTTGGAGTAACATTGATTTCTTCTCATCTTAGAACTTCACTCAGTGAAATTAATTAGAGGGTCCATATCAATCACTGACATCTGCTAACATTTCCCATTACATTATTAACATGTTATATTGGCAGCATTATCTAAGGGGAAACCAGAGCTTCATAATAGATTGTAAACTCTGAGATTAAGTAATGTCTTAAACGTCTTTCATTTCCAGCAAAATAATAGATGAAATAATATGAATATGGTAGCCAATATTGATTGCAGATTAAATCTGAGTTATGATGGCTTCACTGGGACACTAATAAAAATATAGAGAAGACACATTCATTAATTAAGTTCCCTAATCAGTATATTATGATTATGAACAATGGGAAGCCTGACCCTAAGATAGGCATGATACAAATCAAAGGCATGATCTGATTATGACCGTGTTACTTTCCTTCCCTATCTGTATATCTTGCTCATTTCTTATCAGATTATTGTTAACAAATTATTTACAAAGATTATTTGTCTTTATTTGCCTTTTTTCAAAGTTGGCAGTATATATATACTGTATATATAGATGGATATATATATATATATATATATATATATATATATATATATTCACCCTTGAAAAAGGTCTCACTAGGGACCAAAACATTGGGTATTGATGCAACAATAAAAGATTATAGTTTTTACACAAAAGGGAGTGCTGGTTTGGTAACTATTAGTATATATAGGATTTACCGTGCTTCTCCTCCTACGATTTACCTCCTTCTATTAAGATTGGCTTTGGAGTGCGGATACTCGTTTGAAAGATATATATATAAATATATATATATATATATATATATATATATATATATATATATATATATATATAAATATATATATATATATATATATATATATATATATATATATATATATATATATATATATATATAGGCAGAAAAAGCAATGGTCATTTTGTTAAATCACAATAAATATGTGTGGTTCATGACCAACTGGTAGGCTAGGCGATGATATTTAAAAGGCAGAAGGGAGAACTGTTCAGTTTTCATCCAATGTTTATATTGATAGAATGTAATCAGAAAGTGCTGACTTTAATTTCTGTCCTTATATTCACACTTCTACATTCCGTAGCCCTAGATCAACTAAAAACCCTAAATTAATTGTAACAGTCTGTCAACCTTGCTAAACCTCAGACCTATTTTTTCTTAATTTTTTTTTTCTTTGCACTTTCCTATCATGTCTCTAAATTCATGCATTTGATTTTCCCATCTGGGTCTCATATCCTTGACCTAGAAAATCCCCTTACACATCACAAGGACTAAATTATTTGCTATTTCCTAATCAACACAACATCACTCCCCCTTCCCTGTTGTCCTGTCTGGATGGCTGTTAATTTTCCCTGATTGTTTACAGGTTGTAATTAGCCTTAGGGCTAACTTGAGCCCTGCAGCCTATCAGAGCAACTGCATAGAAAAAAACAGGAGATGTTGTGGGAGACTATGACCTGTCTGGTTCATGTGGGGAGAGGGTCAGTTTTCAGATTATTGGATGATCAAAAACTGAACTGGCAGAATCACACACTGCTTTGCTTTACAGAAGTTATACAAAAAGAAAACAAGAACATTTCCAAGTTCAGTAAGTGCTCTGGGGCTGAAGACTTAGAAGTTCAAAGGTAATTCATATGTAAGAAGCATGCAAGAAGTTTACCATTTTACGGAAGGAGCTAAGCGTACAAATTGTACTGTGAATGGGAGCAGAGTCCTAGGGGCTGATGTACTTTACTCTTGTGAATTCAAGTAAAAAATTCATTTTTCTACAAGTTCAGATTTATGAAAAGTCAAGTTATGATTTATTTACTTGTACTTTTTCTTTCACCCTTTGTTGTTTGTTTTTTTTTGATAATTTTCATGCAATTTGCGAAACTATTTTGTAAACTGTTTGCCCCTACTCTGTTGTAGCCAAAACCACAAAAGTGATGACATCTTTCAACATTCTATAAACACAGAGATTTGAAAGTTGCCAAAAATGTTTTTGCACTTTACATTTACTTTATCTCATAGCTATCTTGCTAATACATTTTGTGCATAGAAAAAATATTGTGAATAAAGTCAGCAAAAAAATATTTTTTTTGCAGCAACAGTATGAAAAAAAGGTTCAAAAAGTCCAAAACTGAAAGAATATTAGAAAAGTACCCCAATAGAAACAAAGGCTCCGGATTTAATTAATTTATTTGTAGGCATTATTACATTCTTTTCTGTGTAGGTGACCTGCAGTTTATATTGCCAAAGGTGAGCTAGGTGCTTTGTATCATTTTGTGTCAAAATTAATTTACTGCATTCTATGTTAAAATAGAGACATAATCTTATTTTTTAATCTGTGTAACACCACAACCGAAGGCCAGAGACCACAAAATGGCTTCTGTGAGACTGGTGTGAACATACAGTAGCTTTATATGAAATATGAAAATGAATTCAGAGTGAAAGGGTAAGGTAAGAAAAACAGTTTTCAAAACCATTGGGATAAGGATTACTACCTGAAAGACAACAGGAACATGCTCTTAATCCTAGTACACATGATAATTGGTGCATCAGTTAAAAGTTCCTACCTTAGCTGTGCACATTGGTTCCCTCTCAGTGTCGGACTGGCCCACCAGGATACCAGAAAAATTTCCTTTGGGCCCAGGTGTCAGTGGGCCCATCTGCTTCTAAACATGCCATATTTCATGGTCATTCCCTATTTCTATCTGAACAAAGGGGCTAAATAGATGGAACAATAGATTATAGTATGTAAAGAAAAGAGAATAGGAGAATAGGAGAGGTTGAGTGAGGAGAAGAAAAATAATACTGAGGGTGGGCCCCTGGTCTAAGGCTTTTTGGTGGGCCCCTGATTTAAGTTTTTTTGGTGGGCCCCTGGTATCCGAGTCCAACACTCTGCAGTAGCAGAGCAGGAAGTGTTCTTGGAAAACATAGTCTTACAGGAAACAATTCTGAAGTGCTGAACGTGTTCTATTGCACATATTTAATTGGGGTGGCTTAGCAACTTTATATATCCCCTCAACTCTGGGCAGGGGGCGGAATGATGACGTCAGTGGGCTGGCCGATGTATCAGGGGTGGATGGTGATGTATAAGGGGAGGGATGGTGAATCATGGTAAGGTTGCCACCTGTTTGGTTTTGACCCGAACAATTTGGTTTTTCCAAGGCCTGTTCTGGTCTCGGATTTCTGTCCGTTTTTCAGCCTTGTGAAACCCGAACAATAATCTGACCAATAAATGAAAAACAAGTGCATGTCATTTTTTATTATTACTGAAACAAAAAAAGCAAATCAACCAAAAATAAGAAATTGTTTTTCTAAATTAGCATTGCTATATTTCAGAGTTTTCTGGAAAACAGATTTCTGTATAATAAATCCCCAGTGCCATATTTGCAAAGAGGAGCCCCTAGGCCAGCCTCCTCCTGAGCCCTCTACCCCCACTGCATACACACATTTAATATCTCACCTATGGTGGTTGGCTCCACTGCTCCCTCTAAATCCGGGCCTGTAAACTCATACCTTTAATTACAGGATTGGGCTAACTCATCAGGTCATCAAGCAGAAAATCGGTAGAGATAGGGTTGCCAAGCATGTAGTTTTAAACTGGACAACTCAGTTTTCAAAGGGCTATCCATTCAAAGCATTCTGTCTGGTTTAAAACACTGACAGGACTGATGCCATAACCCTGCCCTGGAGTCATAACTCCAACATAATTGTGCTTGATTCTGACGTCATCATGTCCATGTCAACATCACCACCCCACCTCCAATGCTATGTTCTGGTTTAGCTGCTGGCAAAGATGGCAACCATACTGCCTAGTTTTCCTATTGTGGTAAACAGGGCATGAAGTTTTGACCTCAAGCCATTCCAAAAACTGGGTTGTACGGGTCAAAACCAGACAGGTGGCAACCCTATATCTCTTACAAATTATGTTTATGTATACCTGCTCATTCAGCGAGAAATTGCATCTGGGGCATACCTGTGTTCTGCAGCTATCGCTAGCTTAAGAACCCTCATACTCTGATGCCACTGGAACAGCCTTAATTACATATATTAATAATCACAAGGTTAAGGGGTAGTTAGGGAACAGGAGAGGGGACAGCTACATATCTCCCCCTTTTGTCCCTCATGAATAAAGTGTTGGTGATCACAGGCAGTGCCAGGGGAAAGTGCAGGCCTATTATGAAGTACAGGTTTAAACCCAATTTGCAAAGTGTCATTTTTTTATTGTTAGTGGGATATCTATGCTGAAATAATTGTGGGCTATATCTTGCTTAATAAAAATGGAAATCAATTATGAGTTGTGTTGAGGACTGGCGGAGGTCTAGCCACACCCCTTCTAGTCCACACTTCCTGCTGTTCTAAGGTGTACTGTATATGGCACTACAAGAGAGCTAGAGATGCCTTAATTTTTCATCGAGTTACTTTTCAGCATCCTTCTCTCAGCAATCTCACTCTCTCACTATTCATGCAGGAGTCAGAGTCCTTTTTTGATCTACAGCTGGAATACATCATTGGAGTGTTCTTCCTTTGCCTAGATAATGTATTAGAACAAGCTGTCTTTCTCTAAGCTTCCAATCAAAATGTGACTCTTGCATTGTACAGTGCTATGGGTTATGTTGCTTGGCACTATATAAATGTGAATTAATAATAATAGCATGTTATTCTCAACATGACACAAATGCAGAAGGACAATAAAAATAGAGGCATTTTACTCAGGGTTCATTATTTATATGTGTAACACAGGATTTGGCTATGGAAATCACAAATACCTAGGTAGTGACTTGAGGGCACCACCCCTGTTTTTTACCCTTGCTAGAAGAAAAAAAAGACACACTACACAAAAAAACCTGCTCTTAAAGAATGGAATGTTTGACCTGTCACTTTCAGTGACCTCATTGTTACATACCTTAATAAAACACCAGGAGCCAGAAATGGGGTAAAATTGTCACAACATTTATTACATTTCTTCAAATAAATAGGACCTTGCCAGCCTCACCCCAGGGCAATATTCAAACCCCAAATTGCAAAAGATATTCTGCTATGCTCTGCAGTTCCTCATCGAAGGCTTGAGATTAGCACTATGTCATTATATCTACCACTGAGTATTAGGCTGCCTCTACCTATAGAAAGGATGGCCCCCAAATCTGCTACCAGCAGGAGCTGCATTTTCCACCATGAGAAAAGATCAGCAGCCCTGCTGGCGGCCCTGAATCAGTATGTCGATGATAGGAAATCCAAGCAGGCTGTCATCTAGCACAAGCAGTAGTAAGGTAAGGTGTGTATCAGTCAATCCACCGTGCAGTCACAGGAGAGAACCTCCTTTCTACCTCTTCTTATTTTACCTGTGCAGTACTCTGGCAAGGTTGTATCACTGCTGTGACAAATAAAATGTATAATACATTATCATATAGCCACTTTTTTGATCCAGAGGAAGGCAAAAAACCCAGCCTGAAGCCTGTGCCAATTATGCCTCAAGAGGGAAAATATTCCTTCCTGACCACAATGGCGATTGGAAATATTCCCTAGATCAAGCATTTGACTTTCATTTAAAATGAATTAATAACATGTAGACTCACGTTTATACGGCATAAAGGTACAGAATACATAATATAGCAGCGCATGCAGAAAAACATCCACATTCATTAATAGATAATATGAGAACATAAAAAAGAGAAACTCCTGACATTTCTCAGCTTTTAACTGAATCATTGTTGATATCTCTTCAATGCCAACAACTAATTTCTGCGCTTTTTTTTACCAATAACAGCAATGGCACGTGGGGTGAGTCCACACACTTTTATGTGAATTATCACTTTCATGTGAATTATCTGCAAGTGCTTGTATAAATGCCAGGCAACACAGCACATTTACTTGCAAGCTATTCACATGGAAGTCAGTGTGGATAGTTTCAGATGCTTCGGTGTATGGGCAATTTTTCAGTTGGTCTTAATTTTTTTCACTGCTAGGGTAATTTGCACCTTAGCAACCAGATAGCTGCTGGAAACCCAAACTGGAGAAGTGCTGAACAAAAAGGTGATTTAAAAACTACATATAATAAAAATGAGTACCAACTGCAAATTGTCTCAGAATATCACTTTTTACATCAGATGTAAATTTTAAAGTTAATGTAAAGATGCCAACCCCTTTAATAACCTGCTGAGTAATTGTCCTAAAGCTTCACGGATGATGTGTTTCAATATGCCCTTTGCTGTTCAGTCCATTTTCTGATTTTGGACCCGATGCAAGTTTGACGGATTTAGCTGGAGATGTTATACAGCTTTAAGGAACATCTGTTCAGTTTATTGGGTGTTGTATGTTTCTATGCAGGTAAATTACATCAAACATTCATAATAACATGAAACCTCTGGCAGCTATCTTATTTAGAACACGTTACAGACCATTTTGTATATAAAACTACCTCTGGCAGGTATGAGGTTAATTGTTTGGCTACTGCTTTGTTCTACATTCAATACTCATACACTAGCAACTCCCCCCAACACAACGGGAGACAAATTATTT
This sequence comes from Xenopus petersii, assembly GCA_038501925.1. Classification (NCBI taxonomy): domain Eukaryota; kingdom Metazoa; phylum Chordata; class Amphibia; order Anura; family Pipidae; genus Xenopus; species Xenopus petersii. Next base: position 138,703,622 of record CM076673.1, read on the forward strand.
CCTGCGTCGCTTCGGTCCGTTGGCATCATTTTGCTAGTAGTTTCTAAATCATCTCTCGCTAGCATCTCCCTAATGGGAACCATTTGGCACAAAGGAGGCCAAGCCTTTTTGGAATAAAGGAATTTTGGAATGGGAGGGGTTCATCCTTTCACTTTTTCTAGGTTTCACCTTAATATATCATTGTTGCTAGGAAGTTTTGAGTGTTTTTGTAGCCATGTATTATATCAGGGGTGCCAATATTTTACCAGGGAGGGAGCTGCTTTTAGTCATGCTATGCCATCAAGATTTACCACCACAAAAGCATTGTAAGGGTTTTTCTTACATTTTAATGAATTACATTTATAAGAAGCTACATATAGCTGCATTTAAACAACCAATACCTATTTATCAAATACTTCTATATCTAATGACATTTTAAGCTTCCGCTTAAGATCTACTGATCACCATATGAAGCTCCACTGCTCTACCTTTTGTGCTCTGCTCCAATAATAATTGAGGATGATGTGCATAATGGTAACTTTGGTCTGTCTTTTGTATTTGTCTGGATTTGATGCAAAGGTAGCATTTAAACTATTTGACACTATGGGCCAGATTTATGAAGCGTTGAAAAGTAAATTCAAATTCAAATTTGAATTTTCGAATTGTATTTTTGGTCAAAATTCACAAATTTGAATTGGGAATAATCCAAACTCGGTTTGAATTCAATTTCATATTTGAAATCGAGATTTATCAAACCTTGACCCTGGGAACAATTCAAATTTGACTATTTGCCACCTAAAACTTGCCGAATTCATGTCGAGGTCAATGGCAGAGGTCCAGTGACCCATCTGAAGATGTTAATAGCCTTCGAGTTTAGTAAAATTAAATTTGAGTTTTCGAGTCCGTAATATTCATTAGAGTTTTAGACATTCAAATTTTTTCTTAAATAACCTCCCATTCGAATTTCGATTATATTCAAATCTATTAGACTAAATAAAATTCACATGAATTCGAAATTTGACCTTTGTTAAATGGGCCTCTACATGTGCAGGGAATGATGTCACTAAGGATCAGAACCACCTGACAGGAAACAAATAAAGTGAGAAAAAAGATAGAAGCCCTTCTGTCTGTTATCCCCTGCTTAGAGGAATATGAGCTTTTTCCCCTTTTGAGGCAGTGGAGCCGGTGTCCTTTGCTCTTTTAGTTTCTCCATAGCCAGCTTAGGGAGTTGGGATCTTGGTTTCCACTTCACCCGGGGATATAAGAATAAATCTACCTTAAGCAAAAGAACTACACTTTAAAAACATCCAGCCATAAAAGTTTTATATTACATGTTCTCAATGGTGTAATTTGAGTTAGATCATTGCATGCTCTCCTCTTGCTTAAGAATCAGGTGTATAGGAAAAAGTGGCATAACTGTAGGATGCTGCAACCCAAAGCTAAATCTTTTTAAGGCCTTCTATAAGTTTTAAAATAGGATTTTGCAAACATGCTTAACATTAAGCATCAGTTCTCACTCAGTGTCGGACTGGCCCACAGGGATACCAGGAAAAGTCCCGGTGGGCCAAGGTGTCAGTGGGCCCTCATGCTGCTAAACATTTGGCCTATTACATGGCCATTCCCTATTTCTATGAGAAATAGATGAAATAATAGATTGAGGAGAGAAAGAATAATATTACTAAGAGTGGGCCCCTGGTCTAAGATTAATTGGGGGGTCCCTAGTCAAAGGTTTTTGGGTGGGCCCCTGGTGTCCCAGTCTGACACTGTTCTCACTGCACCCTCTACAATCCTGTACTGTTCACCGGTCTTAAGTTGTTCCAAGTGGCCGAGCAGAAACTAATTTATGTAAAAAATAAAGTCTCCTTTTTTGACATTGAGAGGGCAAAGTTGTATTGCCAAGTGTGGGATCTGCTGGGGATTTGGTCAGTATAGGCACTCAGAAGGGGATTTAGGGGAAAATCAGATGCGTGTCAGAGGCAGATTAACCCGCAATGTACTTGAAGGTAAATCTGTAATTCCGGCAAGGCTCATGAAATAACAGCCAGGTGGTAACCCTGTGGGAGGGCCAACTCACACAATGTCCATTTTAAGCAAATTTGTCTAATATTTAAACATTATTTCCCTTTTCTCTGTTAAAATAAACAGTATCTTGTACTTGATGGTAACTAAACTGCATGAATCCATATTGGTGAAAAAAAAATTCTGTTGGGTTTATTTAATGTATAAATGTTTCAAATGTTTTATTCGGTGATAAAAATGATAAACACCCCTTGCATAGAAAACCTCAAGTCGAAGCATTCTGGGTATTAGATTACATACCTGTACTAGATTATCTGAGGAATGTTTATATGGGAAAGACTTGTGTTTAGTAATACTTTTTTTATTTCTATAAATACTTGATATGTTGATTTCTCAACTATGGCTTAAGGTACAATAAATATAACTGAAAAGAACAGGAAAGTGACAAATCTAGTGTGTCTGATGGTATGGATACAACTTAGTACAATACTGTCAATTTAAATAAAATCATGAGAACAGAAGGGAAATTAACAGATGTAAAGCTTTCTAGGAAGTAGGGAAACGGCACTGAGAACACACTGGATTCTAATACATATTCTGTGAACTTAACTGCAAAATTTACAGTACCTAAGATATATTGTAGATTTCTGCCTCTTCTGGACAGAAACACATATTTGGGGGAAACTTTTGTCATTCACTCTTATGTCACCATTTGCCCAGTGCTCAGGAATAATGAGTGTGTTAAAGAAATATCACTCAAGAAAGTGTTCAGGGTAGAGGGCAAGGAATGTAAAGCCAACCAATGGCAGAAAGCTCAAGAAATAATTTGATTGACTGATGTGTTTTTATGGGGAATGTTCAGTTGCAAAAGATTTTAACAAGGTTCTGCCCCAAAGGCATGTTTTAAAGAGAGAAGGTGTAGAAATGGATAAAAAGTATTTTTCCACCCATTAAAGCCACGTATTTTCTTTAGAAAAAGATTAAAGGCAATACTCTCTTTTGGTAGCATATACTTCACCTGTAATTAAACACAATACGTCTTGTAATGCCTTCAGTCAATCATTTACATCTATAGGGAGATTTAAGATCTGTGCTAACATTACATGAGAAAAGCGTTAATAGGCCCTGCAGCAGGGAGGGAGGTAAGTGCTTTTTAACATTGAACTTCACAAAAAATTTTAATGCTACATGCTCTTGGTCTGGTTTGGGGCTCATTCCAAAAACTGTGAATAATAGCAATTTTTAAAATTCCATGTTTAGCCACGTTAAATCCCAGATGACATGGCTGCTGAATTAACCAAGATATGTTGCATCCGGGGCAAAAGTGTGACTGTAAAGACTTTTTTTAGGTTTAAATTAAAATCTCTCATACAAAAAAACCTAGTCACCTTTAAAGTATATTTTTCTTCCTTATGAAGTCAGTCTTCTTAGTGCACTCTAATAATGTTTAAACATAGAGGTTGGGGGAGAGAATTAACCAGTGTGTAATGATAGAATTTGCATTTGGAGCCTTAAGATGAAATATAACCGTATATATACTCTTCCAATTTGTTTACAAGATTCTGGGTGGTAAAGCAGGTGGCAAACATTCCCGGGATACAGGTTAACTTTTTAATCCATTGTTGTTATTGTGTCACAGTAGTGGCACTTCACATCCATCCCGAACACTGTGTGAAGTAGTTTGGGGCTTGTAGTAGGTGGAAGAGTGTCTAGTTAAAGGGGAACTATCACAAAAATGTAATATACAGTAAGCTGCATCATACTGAAATCTGAAGCTTTCTAAATACAATCAATTCAGAATTCTGTACCATTTCTGAAATAATCAAGTTTATCTTCACTATTACTCTCTCAGCATATGTTTCTCCTCATTCTGTTTTCATTCTGGAGTTGGGTGTCAGGTGAATGATCCAATGGATCTTATAGGGGGCCTCCTTTTACCTAGAAGATGTATTAGCGCTCACTCTATTAAAATCACCAGAAATCATGTCTCTCTACATGCAGGATTTGTGCAAAAGGCAGGTATTTTGTTGGATTGTCTTTTTATGGAATCAGTTATTTGAGTGACCTCTAATACATCTGCTAGGAAAGGGAGCCTGCCTATAATATATATTGGATCATTCATCTGACACACAACTGCTGCATGAAGACAGAATGTAGAGAAACAAATGCTGAGAGAGGAATAGTGAAGATAAACTTGATGATTTCAGAAACAATGCAAAACAATGCATTTCATTTATTGTATTTAGAAAGTTTCTTATTTCAGTATGAGGAAGCTTATATTAAATTTTAATTTTCGAGATAGTTCCCCTTTAAGTTAATTTGCTAAGGGACGTTTGGTTGCTTTCACACTGCCATGGTCAATTGATTTCCATGCATTTTATCTGTTAAAACATAGGCCCCAGAGTCTCAAATAAAATAACCAGTCTTTCCAATTTCTTGTTTGTGCCTTATGTCTGTACTGTTATTTACTCAAGTCTAAATATTGGAACCAACTATTCAAAAACAATGGAGGCAACCTATTTATTTTTCTAAAGAAGTCATTGGTTTAATCCAGAATATTGTATATTTCTGCAAGGATTTAATGTCCCCTCTTTCACCCCCCTGTGCTACTAAACCAAAGCAGAACAGCAGAGGGACTTGATTTTTAAATAACTGTAACTAAAGTCTTGATTGGCTAACACAGTGGAAAATATGTTGAAAATGCCTGGAGGTAAAGAAGCGGGATATGAGGGGATCTGAGGGGTAGTTTAGTGAGTGTGGTCTTATTTCTCTCATATGAAATGGCACAGCACAGAATCTCTATGTCAAAGACACTGCTTCTTTTAACAGCAGAAATGCAAAATTAGTTTATGCTTGGATTCCGGCACTGTACATCCAGCCTTCTCTTCATGTGTATAACCTTCTGGTGCTTTGTACTACATGTATATAACATGCATTTATTTTGTCTTGATTAAATACAATATTAAATATAGAAGATTAAAAAGCAAAATGGATTTTTAAATATATTTTTAAGTTAACCAGTTAAACCTCGATTGCCCTAGACAAATATTAACAGGTGAGTAGTTAACCTGGAACAAGATGGGGATGCAGCACTATAGTGATCTGATAATATATCAGCCTTAAAGGGATCCTGTCATCGGAAAACATGTTTTTTTCAAAACGCATCAGTTAATAGTGTTACTCCAGCAGAATTCTGCACTGAAATCCATTTCTCAAAAGAGCAAACAGATTTTTTTTATATTCAATTTTGAAATCTGACATGGGGCTAGACATTTTGTCAATTTCCCAGCTGCCCCTGGTCATGTGACTTGTGCCTGCATTTTAGGAGAGTGCTTTCTGGCAGGCTGCTGTTTTTCCTTCTCAATGTAACTGAATGTGTCTCAGTGAGACATGGGTTTTTACTATTGAGTGTTGTTCTTAGATCTAGCAGGCAGCTGTTATCTTATGTTAGGGAGCTGTTGTATGGTTACCTTCCCATTGTTCTTTTGTTTGGCTGCGGGGGGGGAAGGGAGGGGGTGATATCACTCCAACTTGCAGTACAGCAGTAAAGAGTGATTGAAGTTTATCAGAGCACAAGTCACATGACTTGGGGCAGCTGGGAAATTGACAATATGTCTAGCCCCATGTCAGATTTCAAAATTGAATATAAAAAAATCTGTTTGCTCTTTTGAGAAATGAATTTCAGTGCAGAATTCTGCTGGAGCATCACTATTAAAGGAGAAGGAAAGCTCCAAGACAGTTTATTGCCAATAGAATAGCCACAATAGTGCAAACTAGAACGCTATATTTATTCTGCAGAATGCTTTACCATACCTGAGTAAACAGCTGTAGACACTGTCTCTGTTTGTTTAGGATAGAAGCTGCCATATATGCTTGGTGTGACATCACTTCCTGCCTGAGTCTCTCCCTGCTTACTAATAGCTCTGAGCTCAGATTACAGTAGGGATGGGAGGAGGGAGGGGGAGAGGAGCAAACTGAGCATGCTCAAGGCCGTCCCCTGGAGGTTTAAGCTGAAAACAGGAAGTCTGATACAGAAGCCCATGTGTACACAATAAAAGCAAAGAAATGTGGTGTTTCTTTTGACAGAGGACTCAGAGCAGCATTACTTTGAGGGTTTACTGGTGTATTTATATAGACCTTTCTGATAAACCTTACTTAGTTTTAGCCTTTCCTTCTCCTTTAACTGATTCATTTTGAGAAAAATGTTTTCCCCATGACAGTATCCCTTTAAGTGTGGCCACATTAGACTTCCATCCAGTCAGACCATATTCATATTGTACCTTTTTGGTAACTCAAGTGCAAACACTGGAGCTGAAGTAAATTCCCCAGAATAGCCCAATAGCTAGGTTTGCCACCTTTTTTGCAAAAAAATACCAGCCTTCCTATATATTTAGATGTTTCTCTATCATTAACATTGGGGTCAAGTATCAGGCCGGTAAAATACTAGCCAGGTGGAAACCCTACCAATGGCTTATGAAGCATGTAACCCCTCAGGAAAGCAGGCCTACAGGCCATACAATGGACCAATATGTAACCCTTATTTGGCTGATTTAGACAAATACCAACTAGTGTGGTAGAGCATGGGCTACACACGACCCTCTTTTACCATGATGGGCTTTTGCTAAACAGAAAGAACACAAGTTGATGTTGTTAAACTACAACTCACTACTGCCAAAGGTGTAAAACACAGATGTTGGACGCCAAGGGTTCTTTGCAAACAGATTGAACAGGCTTTATTCAGGCACAGGGTTAAAATACTCATAACTGAAGTGGATCAAAGTACATTGCCAGGTACAGTCAAAGGTATAGCAGACACAGCATGGAAAGGCACCATAGTAGAGATAGCATGGGAAGTTGATAGGATCACCTTCCAGGGTTTCAGTACCTCATGAGGATCGGATCCAATACAGCAGACATGGAACATCGTTAGAACATAGCCTGAATCCCTTGTCAGTACTGTGGTCCCTTCACTACAGGCAAAGCAGAGCCTGGGGGAGAGCTACTCCCTTCTATGCTCCTTGGTGGAGCTTGAACTGCTCTTACTAGCTAAGCCTCTCTGATTCACTCTCTCTAGAGAGTGTTCTTATAAGGACTATCCTATACACTGGCTTCACCTCGTTCACGAGGTCCCTGTACCCCAGTTTCACTAAAGGGGTTGTCCCTTTAGAGCCTAACACTTCTGAGGCCTTGTTGACTCCAGGCTCAGTAGAACAATTGCCCAGGTCAACTGCTGCAGGCCCAAGAGGAAGTGCCCCACCCTGCAAAGCACTTTGTAACATCATTGCAGGAAGTGGTCACTACCTAGAACCAATAGCATGGGTATGCAAATACTGTAAATATGTTACATGGGGTTTAACCCAGCAATAGGTAAAGAAGGCACTGCCAGGGAATGAAGCCATAAGGGCCATTCCACTTATGAGTCCCTATAAATACAATTTGGTCCACCACTTGGGCAGCCTATTCATGGGTTACAGAATAAAAATAAGATCAGAGTTCCTTGCTTAGAATAGTTTAACAAGAGTATATAATCTAAATATGCTGTTGTATAGCATTAGTAATTCTGTTCATCAGAACCTCAGGACACAAATTACTTAAATATTTCTATATTGATATGGTAAATACTTTTTTAAATATTATTTTCAAAAAACCTCCCAGGCATGTTTTATCAAATCCACATAAACCTGTAAATCAACCTCATATTTGAACGTTTTAGAGTCTAGAATCAAATGACAGTTCTGCAGATCACAGTTTTTTTTCTGTGGCAAAAAGAAAATTGCTTAATGTGGAATGTGTAGTTTGCCCTCCCCCCACCCAGGGTTAGACTGGCCTAACAGGGCACCAGAGAATCTTTCTTTGGCCCAAAGCCCTTTCTTAGGAATATATCACTGAAAACTTACCATGTATAATGTAATGTGAGAGTGGTCCACCTTTTTTTATTAATTTTTGTGGTAGAATTTTTTTCCACTTATCCACTAAAATACATACCTGTAAATGAGGTGGCCATGCACAGGCCAATAAGGCATCTGACAGGCCTCCAAAGGCCCCAGTATATGATTTGATCATTGGCCCTGGGCACAATTTGGCCCTGTGCACTTTTTGTTAAATTGGGCTACTATTTGTCAATTGGCCTTAAACAATTCACTATGTTTTCACTTTCTTAATTAAGTGCTCACCTGAGGGCCCTAGGGTTACTTAAGGGTTGTTACGTATCATTGTTACATCACCTGACGAAGGGGCCTGCCCCCGAAAGGTTGTGTTTTTCAAATTTGACTCAATAAACACGTAGGGGTTTACCCCTCTGAAACCGCTATCGAGTGCCAGTGCTTCGTTTGGATGTATTTGTTTGGGACCTTGGGAAATGAGCAAATCTGGCACCGTATAACCAGCTTTACTCAATATCATGATGTTGTTACATTAATCATTATCCCCTATGCAGAGGCAAAACAAATCATTGACTAATCCACTGATCTGGCAACAACTTAATGCAGTTTTCCTAGTTGTCTCTTACTGTTTAAAGTCTTCCCCACAACTTGCATTAAAGCTAGTTCAAATCATTTGAAGCTTCCATTTCCTATTCCCATAGAGGACATTTGGAGGCACACAATATACATAAATAACTTCATTACACATACAACAAATTAGTTCAATTAATGTTATTTGGCATTTCGAAGTGTTCCATATGTGGTTCTCATTTAATCCCTACATCATTGTAAAATTATATTGGCAATGATATTGGCTTTCAATCGAGTAGGTTCTTTTTAGGGCAGATTAAGTGTGTTGTTGCAGTTTTTCTGAGTACTCAGTGACAATTATTTGTTCTTGGAGGACATTTTTGCCCAGTGTTAATTAATAAGCCCCATGTGATGTCTAAATTCTAAGGCTAAGGCCACACTAGGCGATAGCGCCGCGATTTGACTCGCGGCGACTTTTCGCCGCGACTTTTAAGCCGCAATCGCTGGGGAAACTTTTGCGCTGGCGTCTATGGGGAATCGCGAAAAATCGCCAGCGTAAAAACACACGCGGCGATCTTTTTTCTATTGTCGCTCGAAATCGCCTAGCGAGGCGATTTCGAGCGACAATAGAAAAAAGATCGCCGCGTGTGTTTTTATGCTGGCGATTTCCCATAGATGCCAGCGCAAAAGTTTCCCCAGCGATTGCGGCTTAAAAGTCGCGGCGAAAAGTCGCCGCGAGTCAAATCGCGGCGCTATCGCCTAGTGTGGCCTTAGCCTAAAGTTGGGCAGCCATCTCTGTTTTATTGGGGAGACTGCCTGATTTACATAAAATTTGTTCTGATTATGAAATAGTTAATCACTCAAGTCAGTTAATTTATACTCATTCATACTCATTCATACTATAGGGCATAATAAGAAGAAATATCACATCAATGTAATGTGACAATTGTTATGAGTTTCTCTAAGTGCAACAATGGCACCTTTAAAGGATATAGAATGAGTGATGTCTTTAAGAACAATGTCTAGAAAATAAACATCACAGAAGTCAAGGAGCTACAAAAAGCAGATCAAATATTACACTTTACCCACAATCTTTGGCTCTGAAGTCTTTAATCAAGTTTCCAGACCAACAGCCTAAACTGTTATGTCCCAGCCATGCTTTTTTTTGCTCGCTTGCAGAGGCATTTGCATTAGCATATTGTGCTCATCATGCTATTTAAGGCAATTATTTTGTTGTCTGATTTAAGATGACTTGGCGGCAAAGATATATGAAAGCTCTTTTATTCCCTTTGTTATGCTTCAAACGCTAAGGAATAAACAAATGATTCTTCTTCCACAGAGCTGTTTATTTACTGAGCTTTAAACAGACAGAAAAGGAAATATCAAATGAACAGATGTATGGATAAAAATAGAAAGAAAGGATCTAATTATAGAAATATAAAGTGTTTTTTTATGGAACATGGATGTAGCTTTGCAACCAAGTAAGGCAGTGTGCATCCCTGTTTTTTAATCCAACGATCGATATTCCTTAGATCGTTGGATTAAAATCCTTTGAATCGTTCAATTTGAAGGATTTTATCGTTCGATCGAATGAATTATCTGCGCTAAATCCTTCGACTTTGACATTCAAAGTCGAAGGATTTTAGTTCCTAGTCGAATATCGAGGGTTAATTAACCCTCGATGTTCGACCCTTAGTGAATCGGCCCCCCAATGTTGACATATATTTTAATGGCAGAAAATATTAAAATACTATACATAATCTCACACACAGTTCAATTAGGTATAAAGAGATACTGAATCCACTATTCAGACTGAGCCAAATCCTTGGAGACATATTTATCAAAATTCTAATTTGTAAATTTTCATAATTTTTTTTAAAAATCTCACCATGAATGCACCTTTATTTATTAAAAAAAAGTGAATCTCGAAAACTCTGTCCATTAAAAAACAAACAAAAAAACACGAACACAGTAAAATCGCATTCTAGTAATCATAATCAATGAGTCTACTAGCTGAAGAAAAATGTAAAAACTTGAAAAAAATCACTTAACTTGTTCCTTGTTCCTTCCATTGACTTCTACATTCATCTAATAAAACTCAAAAACATTTCGAGTCTCTGAAGCTCTAATTTGAGTTCATGAATTTTAAAGCAAAAAACTTGAATCACTGTAAGAACTGACATGCCAATAATAAGTCTTTCCCTTAGATTTCTGCAGAATCCAATCAGAAGCCTAAGGCATACAGAACATAAAGCATTTTTCTATTTTTTAGTTCACAGATTGTATTTTTTATGTTTTTGAAATTTTTATCTATACGGTGCATTAGGGTTTTGATTTGGTTCTGTCTTTGCCAAGATGTTTTAAAGGAGAAGGAAAGCTCCAAGACAGTTTATTGCCAACAGATTAGCCACAATAGTGCATGCTAGAACGCTACATTTATTCTGCAGAATGCTTTACCATACCTGAGTTAACAGCTCTAGACACTGTCTCTGTTTGTTTAGGATAGGAGCTGCCATATAAGCTTGGTATGACATCACTTCCTGCATGAGTCTTTCCCTGCTCACTTACAGCTCTGAGCTGAGATTACAGCAGGGATGGAAGGAGGGAGGGGGAGAGGAGCAAACTGAGCATGCTCAAGCCCTGCCCTGGAGGTTTATGCTGAAAACAGGAAGTCTGATACAGAAGCCCATGTTTACACAATAAAAGGAAAGAAATGCAGTGTTTCTTTTGACAGAGGACTCAGAGCAGCATTACTTTGAGGGTTTACTGGTGAATTTATATAAACCTTTCTGATAAAGCTTACTTAATTTTAGCCTTTCCTTCTCCTTTAAGGAAAATTTGGTAATTGGGTAATTGTGATCCTAGCACTACAATTAGATCAGATCATAAATGGGCAATAAGATCTTTTTCATTCATATTGAGACGATATTTTTATGTACAATCAATAACTTCAAAGCTAACACACACACCAAAAAATAAATTAATGGATCATAACTGAGCCCTTCTTAGAAGCCAGTAGTGTCCTGGCCAGTTTTCTTCTATAAGATTGTTCATCTGCATTTAGTGTTCTAGGGCATGAAAAGGAGGTTATCAGAATACAAGTATAGCATACATAAATGTTTTTATCATGAGTAAGAAAAGATGTTTGGTGAGATATTAACATTGCTTACGAATTGCATCTAATGAAATTTAAGTTTGGTTTCAGTAGAGTCTATTCTTCAAACCTGTCAGCCCTCCCAGGTTTGTCAGTAGTCTCCCTTGTTTATACTCCTGGGGGGGGGTTAAAGCAAGGGATATGGCCTGGGTATAGTCTGAGTGGAAAATGTGGTGGCAAGAGGACTAGTAAGTGTTTAAACCTGGTATCAGCTAAACTGTTTCAGGGCCAAACTTGTCTGCATCATGGCTGATGAACTTTAAAAGGTCATTTATAAAGCCATATTCTGCAACTAAATATAATCATTGTTTTATTTGTCTGATTATTTTCCCTACTCACAGTCACTTGTACCTACACCTGTTTTTTAAAGAGCATGAACCATGACTTATACATGTGGTATTGTTTCCAAAGAAAGTAGTACTAAATTCTGTAAGTATAAAAAACTTTCTAAGTACTTCCAGCAACATGTAGGGAACGCCTCAAAACTATACACCCCATTGCTGCTACTGAACAACAGTATCACAGGAGACATACTCAATCCAAATACAAATTACACCTGTGAATGAAAGCCATGCAGAATATAAAGCTTTTTTTGCTGCCCAATAAATATAGATTGAGCTCAGAGCTGCAATAGCAATAAACACAACAAAAATGAATGGAAATAATTCTTATGAATTCTTACAGGTGAACTAGCTAGTGACATAGCTAACATGTGCAACAGTTTCGTCTCTACAATGAAGAAAGGGGAATGAAGCACATAGTTTCTGTAAAATATTTACATTTTATTAACCACAAAAAGTATCCCTTTGTAGGAAACGTGACAGACAATGAAAAATGTCAAATAAGAAATGTAAATGCTTTAGACAATCAAACCTACCAATAATAGCCCAGTTAAGCAGGTATTTAGAAATCAGCCGGAAAAATATAAGAAACTAACATGACACAGAGGAGAAATCTGTCGTGCTTAGAGAAGGTAATAAGTAAAACGAGAAGCAGAGAGGTGGAGTGGGAAAAGAGTGGGGCTGTGATAGGTTGGGAAAGAATGAATAAGCCCCACCTTTCAAGTCTGTAGTTGCCAAACTGTTTTTCATGTTTCCTTCAAGCTCTGCCAAAGTCAGCACAAATGAGAAACATTTGGAAATGCTTTTACTTGTTCTGGTGGCACGTTGTTCTGTGTTAATGATCGATAACTTTTACCAATATTTTAAAGGATAAGGAACCCCCTTTCCCTCAAGGACTAAGTAGAGGTATGGGACCTGTTATCCAGAATGCTCGGGACCTGGAACCTTTTCTGGATAATGGATCTTTCTGTAATTTGGATCTTCGTACCTTAAAGTGGACTCGTCACCCGAAAAAAGTATTTCAAATCCTATTTTATCATGTCAGTCAAGCAAAATGAACTTTAATTACACTGTATATATTATATAAAACTTGTTTCAGTGTGGGAACTCATAATTATAGCAAGCAGGCAGGAGCCATTTTGCGGACACTGTTACAAAGACAAGCCTTGTATCATCTCAGAATCTTGTTTGTGCACCAGAATGGGGGGCCTGATGTCCATCCCCATGCCCTGGCTACACAATTAAATGGTTAAGAGAACTGGGGGAATGTGAGGAGAGCAGAGACATCTAGGAAGTGCTGAATGGAAAGTGAATGTAATTGCTTGCCCCGCCTCTATGCCTAGGCATAGAGGAGGGGCAGGCAATATTTGATTGACAGCTGAGATTTTTAAACGAGTTTACAAAAGCTATGAATGCTTTAATAAAAAAAAGAATTTGGATTTCATGTTTAATTTGAAAAGGACTTTTATTATACAGCTTTTTATGTCTGGGTGACAGGTCCACTTTAAGTCTACTAGTATATCATGTAAACATGAAATAAACTGTTTCATTATTACAGAGAAAATGGAAATACTTTTTAAAAATCTGGATTATTTGGATAAAATGGAGTCTATGGGAGACGACCTTTCCGTAATTTGGGTTTCTGGATAATGGATCCCATACCGTACTCTATAGAATCCCCCTTGATGTCTCTGATCGCTTTGGTTTTTTTTAATGCCATTTATCTTTGGTGCAAACTGTACCATCTCCACCTCCATAAGATACACCCTATATTATGGACACGCCACAACATGGGGCCCGGCTATTGAAGCAATGGCAACTCCTGCCAAATCAGGACACAATGCCACAAACAGCCGCTAAACAACCCAAAATTCCACAGGAATGGCATGTACAAAAAACCGCACACCGCAGAACACCAACCAGCCAGGACACCCCTGGCCCAGACCTGGCGGAAACCAATGACGACACCTGAAGACTTCTGTTAGCTGAGACGCTTCTATGGCTATAAACAAGGCAACAAACTCCACACCTGATGACAATCACCTAAATTGACACTTTTCCCCCGAGAAACGGAACTCCCTCTGATACAAAGATCTTCCCCCCGACCATGGCTTCAACAAACAAACGACTAAACGATTTAGAGATGTGAAGGCTCAACTATGTGAGATAGACCTGTTTAAGATGCATTACCACCTCCAACGGCTACGCCTCACTCAATACACAAAAGGTAACTGTCACTGGGCGCATGTAAGTACAGTAGCCAGATCTTCAGTGGAAAGTTTGTGCTTTATTTTTCATGCAAATGAAGAAAACAATGTGCAAAGCTGCAGTATGCACTTTTCACCAGCAGGAGGTCAGCAGTAACCCTGCAAGCACACATATTCCTAAGCTCCAGAACAACCTCTCCCAAAGGCTTAACATCCCCAATGATTTCAGTCTGCAGCTTTTATAGCTTCTAGACTGCTCTATGCTGACATCATGTGATCAGCATCTACCCTATAAATATTCATTCTGAGAGGCTGCCCACCCCTTTAGGAAGTGGCTTCTCTGAGAGCTGTAGGTAAGTGCTTTGTACAATAAATTTCATTTATATATAAAAGTAGAGCTTTCCATGCACACTTGTGTATTAACATACAGCAAAAACAGCTTTCAATATACAATTGTTTTAGCACCATTTACATATACTCTGAACACAGCTGAGTCACATGCTTCAAACAAAGTAGGCCTCAATTTGTTAACCAAAGCTAAATAACAACCAAAGTATTTACATAAATTATACACATAGCTATTTACACAGATTACTGGCCAGCAAAACAAATTAGCATTAACAAACAAAAAAACTAAATTCACCCCATCACATATCCCCCTCCTTAAGAAGAAGGGTACCTTCTTCAGAAATAATCAAAAAAACCTTATCAGTACTCACATGAACGTGAGTTTCCTCAAAGACAGAATTATTCGTCCTTTTCAGTTCCTGCACCATATCTAGATAAATAGTCAGCATTGTGATGTTGACTACCCGGCCGGTGGTGAACTGTAAATCGAAATGGTTGGATTGCAAGGTACCCATCTTGTAACTCTTGCATTTTTATCTTTCATTCTGTTAATCCATATAAGTGGGTGGTGATCAGTCACTAAGGAAAACTCTTGACCCAATAGGTAACATCTTAATGACTCTAGTGCCCACTTTATTGCTAAACACTCTTTTTCAATGACACTATACCTAGTTTCTCTAGGAAATAGTTTTCGGCTTATGTAGAGCACAGGATGCTCCTCTCCATCAATTTCTTGACTCAGTACAGCACCTAAACCTTTGTCAGATGCATCAGTTTGTACTATAAATCTGTAATCAAAATTAGGACTTTTAAGAACTGGTTCAATACATAACATGTCTTTAAGCTTCTGAAAAGCTACTTGACATTGTGGATTCCATATAACTTGGTCTTTGCAACTCTTTTTAGTGAGATCAGTCAATGGAGCAGCAATTTCAGAGAAATTTGGCAGGAATCTCTGATAATATCCAACCACACCTAGGAAAGAACGTACCTCTTTCTTTGTTTTTGGTGGAAGAATCTCAGCAATGGCTTTAATTTTGGTTTTGTCAGCTTTTACCTTGCCATTTCCTAGAATATAACCTAAATATCTAGTTTCTGTAAAACCTAGAGCACACTTTTTCGGGTTAAGTGTGAGACCAGCAGATTTTATAAGAGACAGAACAGTATCTAGATGTCGCAGATGACTTTGCCAATCTGGGCTAAATATCACCACATCGTCTAAATAAGCAGAACAGTATGAATCATGCCCTCTTAGGATGCGGTCCATAAGGCGCTGAAAAGTAGCAGGCGCCCCATGGAGACCAAATGGCATGGTTACAAACTGAAAGAGTCCCTGGCTAGTTGCAAATGCTGTTTTCTCTCGTGACTCTGGATCTAAGGGTATTTGCCAATAACCCTTTGACAGGTCAATGGTAGAGATAAATTTAGCTCCACCCAGCTGGTCAATTAACTCATCAATGCGTGGCATTGGGTATGAGTCAAATTTAGATATGAGATTGATTTTCCTGAAATCAACACAAAAACGAATAGAACTATCTTTTTTTGGAACCAGTACTACTGGTGAACACCAATTACTTACAGAAGGTTCAATTACACCAAGCTCTAACATCTGTATTACTTCTTGCTTTATAATTTGTTTGTATTTTTCAGGCATCCTATAGGGTTGCTGACGAATAGGTTTTGCATCACCTGTAACAATGACATGCTCAATAAGATTAGTTTTACCTGGTTTTGTCACAAAAATACAATTGTACTTGTCTAATAACTTCCCCAGTTCTGTTCGTTGATCTAAAGTTAGCACAGAAGATATATTCTTCTTACAGGCTTCAGAACTTTCTCTGTCCAGTCTCTGATATGCTTCTTCAGCCATATCAGGTGAACATTCCTGCAACACCATCAAAGAAGTATTTTCTTTCCTCTCCTTCCACTTTCTTAGGAGATTTACATGATAAATCTTTTTGTTCCTTCTACCTGGATCTGAATATCATAATCTACAGGACCCACTTGTCTCAAAATCTGAAAGGGACCCTGCCAACGAGCCATTAGTTTATTCTGCTGACTGGGAAGTAAAAGTAGGACTTTTTCACCAGATTTAAATGTTTGTTCCCTTGAATGTTTGTTATACCAGGTACTTTGATTGGACTGAGCATCAGCTAAATTTTGATGTGCCATCTCTGACATTTTACACAATTTCTGTCTCATACAATCAATGTAGTCAATGACACTCTGAGGACTATGTTCATCACTTACCCAGTTTTCATGAATTACATCAAGGATACCCCTAGGTTGTCTTCCATAAAGTAATTCAAAAGGTGAATAACCAGTAGAGGCTTGCGGTACCTCTCTATAGGCAAAAAGAAGATAGGGTAACCATCTATCCCAGTGTTTTGGATCATCCTCCACAAACTTTTTAAGCATACGCTTTAAGGTTTGGTTCATCCTCTCTACTAAACCATCAGTTTGGGGATGATAAGGAGCAGTTCTCAGTGCTTTTACTCCAAGTAGTACATACAGCTCTTTTAAAAGACTTAAGGTAAAATTTGTTCCCTGATCAGTTAAGATTTCTCGGGGAATACCAAGAGAGCTGAATATTTTAATTAGGGCATCTGCCACAGATTTTGCTGTAATGTTTCTTAGTGGTATGGCCTCGGGGTATCTTGTTGCATAATCACAAACAACAAGTATATACTGATTACCCTTACTACTTTTTTCTAAAGGGCCAACTACATCCATTGCTACCCTTTCAAATGCTTTCCCCACAACTGGTATTGGGATCAAGGGAGCTTTGTCACTTGGCTTAACAGGTGCAGTTTTCTGGCATACAGGACAAGAACTGCAATATTCAGCTACTTGCTGATGAATACCTGGCCAAAAAAATCTGTATAAGATCATATTCAGGGTTTTCTCTCTACCCATATGACCAGACCATGGTGTTTCATGGGCCAAACAAATTATTTCCTCCCTAAACATTTTGGGAACCACTACTTGTTTGTGTATTACCCCAATTTTTTTGTTTTGTCTTACCCTTATAAGGATACAATTTTGCAAAACATAACAAGGCTGTTCATCAGATATTTCGGAATTACTTACAACCTTTTTAAATAATGGCAACAAACTGCTGTCTTTTCTCTGAGCCTTTTCAATATCAATGTCCCAATTGACTGTAGCAAGAAAGTCTCTTTTGGGCTCATTGTGTTCTGCTTTCCACTGAGCCTTTAAACGTCTCTTTTCCCTTTTGGTCTTACCAGGCTTACCTTGTCCTTCAAACAAATCTGAAGAAAAGGGGAAAAGTTTATTCCAGGTTTCCTCACTGGCAACAGTTTGCTTTGCTTGTGCCCTCGTAGTTACTGCTACCATAGGAGACTCTGTCCTCTGTTGTGGCAACAAACTTAGAAAATTAGGAAAGTCTCTTCCAATAATCAAATGGTAAGGCAACTTGGGGACTAGTCCAATAATCAGTCTGTGGACAGTTGATCCAACTTTAACTTGTATTTTGGCCAAAGCATGTTTTTTCTTGTCACCATGGACACAGGTTATCGTGGTGTTTCCTAAAATATTAAGATTTCTTAATAGACCAGCTTTAAGCAGTGTCTGGGGACTTCCACTATCCAATAGGGCTTGCACTTTCTGGCCATTTACATGTGCTTCAACCAAGAAACCACCATTGTCTCCAACAACATTAGTAGGGTTACTTTTACTTTGTACTTTATGACAAAATCTGGCAATATGTCCAAGTTTTCCACAGCTGTGGCATTTTACATTTCCACGGTCTTGAGGATTTACTCTGGGCTGTAGTTCTTTTTGCGGAAAGGGTTTGTATTGTACAGTATTTCTTTGCTCTGCTTCCCTTCTAGCGAGCAAAAAGTCCTCCGCTAGAGCAATTGCCTTTGAGCTTGTTTCAGGTCGATGCTCCTGTACCCATAACTTTGCTTTTTCAGGCAGAATTTCAACCAGTTGCTCCAGTGCAATAATTTCAAGGATTTCCTCACCAGTTTTTTTTTCTGGTTGAATCCATTTTAACAACAGTTCATAAAGCTGGGCATATGCCTCACGAGGACCTTCAGAGTTGTTGTACTTGTATGTCCTGAATCTTTGTCTGAAAGTTTCAGCATTTAGCTCATACCGAGGAAATATGGCATCTTTCACACAGTCATAATTCTGAGCATCTCTGGCATTTAAACTGCTGTATGCTTTCTGTGCTGTGCCAGTTAAATACGGAGCAAGACGTATCACCCACTGTTCTTTGGGCCAAACGCACGTTTGAGCAACTCTTTCAAACATGGTGATATAGGATTCAATATCATCATCTGCAGTCAATTTAGTCAGGCGGAGATCTTTAAGACTTGTAGGATTAGGACTCTGTGCTTTCCAGGATTGCAGTATTTCAGCAAGCTGCTTGTGCTGCATCTGTTGTAGCCTCAGCATTTCCTCACGGTGCTCCCGTGCCTCTTGTTGAAATCTCCTTTGCGCCTCTTCTCGCCTTTTAGCCTCATCTTGCCTCCATCTTTGCTCCTCCACCTTCTGCTTCTGATCTGATTCTATTTGTTTCAGAACCATCCATTTCAGAAGTTCATCTAAACCTGAAGGTGGTAAAGATGCAATAGTCTCTGGCATTGTAGGCTGCTCTTCCTTTTCTGTAGAAGTCTTTAAGATATGTGCCTTTGGATTCACTGTAAGCTCAGCAGTAGCAATTCCCATGGCACCAGAAAGGAGTTCTGCTTCACTTGGAATTTCCTCTTTTCCTTCAGGAGAATCATGTGAAGGGCCTCTGGAAGAAGCATCATCGTCCCGCTTGGACATTCTCGCTTTCCTTGCAGGTTTCTTCCACTCGCCTATTAGTTTTACTCCTTGCTGTGATCATTAACAAACAAAAAAAACTAAATTCACCCCATCACAGTAACAAAGCCTCAAAATTACTAGCAAATCTCCTAAAACAGAAACAGAGGAATCAAGCCATAGACCATTTGATGGACAAGGATAGAGGGAAAATCATAAACCCCGAAGAGATAGCAAACAAATTCGCAGAATATTATGCAACTCTGTATAATCTAAACCAAGATGTGACAACTTCACAACCAATACAACAAAATATTATCGACTTTCTAGCGCATGCTAAACTTCCACAAATATCGCAACCACAATTAGATTTATTAAACACTCCCATCCAACCCAAGGAAATCCAAGAGGCGATCGACTCCACCCCAACAGGGAAGGCCCAAGGACCGGATGGCCTATCTGCCGTCTATTATAAAACCTTCCAATCTATTCTAATTCCCCAACTGACTCAACTCTTCAACCACATCTGCCAACAAGGCAAGATACCAGAAGAAATGCTGAAGGCTACCATAGCAACTATCCCCAAACCGGGCAAAACCCCAAATCAATGCCCCAATTTCTGGCCTATCTCACTGTTGAACGGAGATACCAAACTGTATGCTAAAGTTTTGGCGAATAGGATTACAGAAATCCTACCAAGCATCATCCAGAAAGATCAATCTGGCTTCACTGCAGGAAGACATGGGGCAGATAATACCAGAAAACTCATTTCTCTGATAGAAAAAACCACACGCCAAAAAACACCAACACTTTTACTAGCTCTAGACGCCGAGAAGGCGTTTGACAGAATCCACTGGCTATATATGGAAGAAACCCTGCAAGCATTTGGCTTTCATGGTCCAATACTACAATCAATCCTAGCGTTATACTCCACACCAACGGCACAAGTCACTAAAATGGGATTTCCCTCAAAACCCTTCTATATCACAAATGGCACGAGACAGGGATGCCCGCTCTCCCCGCTTATATTCAACCTAATCCTGGAGCCGCTGGCAAAAACGATAAGACACTCCAGAAATCACGGGAATACCCTCCACTCAGTCAGAACATAAAGTAGCGCTTTTTGCAGACGACATTATGCTAACACTTACAAACCCGGAATGATCTTTATCAAAGCTTACTCAAGTACTAACTACTTACAGCCAAGTGTCCTATTACAAGCTCAACGTCAGTAAAACGCAAGCCCTCTTACTAAATGTCACAACAGATAAAAAGAACGAACTGCAAAAACTGTACCCATTTCAGTGGAGAAAAGATACTATTTCCTACCTCGGAATCGAACTAGGTAGCACAGTGGTGAAAACTAGGGATGTAGCGAACCGCCGCCGATGTGTTCGCGAACGCCGTTCGCGAACACCGGCAAAATTTGCGAACAGTTCGCGAACTGTTCGCGAACTTCGAACATCCGAAAATCGTTCGATTCGAACGATCGAAGGATTGAAATCGTTCGATCGAAGGATTTTCATTCGAATCGAACGATCGAAGCCATTCGATCGAATGATTTCATTCGATCGAATGCTTCGATCGTTCGATTCGAACGAAAATCCTTCGATTTTAGCGGTCGAATGGTCGAACGATCGAACGATTTTGACCCGAACGCCTATTGGCGAACGTCGCGCGACGTTCGCGAACTTGCGGCGGACGCGAACAGTCGAAGTTCGCGTGAACTAGTTCGCCGGCGAACAGTTCGCTACATCCCTAGCGAAAACATACAGCAGCAACTTCCCAAAACTGTTGAGAGAAACCCAAACCCAACTAGAAAAGTGGAAAACCTCATATATCTCTTGGCTGGGACGAATAGCAGCAGTCAAAATGATGTTACTGCCCAAATTCCTATACCTATTCAGCACCCTCCCAATCACAGTGCCAAAAACTTTTCTCCTGCAATCGCGAAAAACCATAGACATGTTCATCTGGGGTGGTAAGAAACCTAGACTCAAACGACGTATAATGCAACTTAACCAAAAAGCAGGAGGATTTGGTGTCCCCAGTATCGAATACTACTACAGAGCTACAATATTAGAGCAACTCACCCTATGGAACCTTCCGATCGATAGCAAGCACTGGCTAGAGATAGAACAAGACCAGGCTCATCCATTTACGCTACAACAACTAATGTGGACCAAGTCTTCATTACACAAAATTGAACTCAATTCATTGTACCACACTACAATGACAGCTCTGAAAGTCTGGAATTTGCTGAAGAAACACGAATACATCCATACATTCCCCACAAAAAACTCTACTATCAAGATACTGGAAACGGAAATCCCTGACATCTCCCTTGCCAATTGGGAAACTCTAGGAATCACACGCATAGCACAGCTGTTTTTGAACGATGACTTAAAACTGTATGAGACTCTACAAACTGAGTTTAACCTCCCTAAACATGATTTCTACAAATATCTACATATCAGACACTTCCTAGGTTCACACACAAATAGCCTATCCACACCACAAAAACCCTTTGAACGCATATGCTTCAACAGTGCTGGTAAAAAGAAAGGCCTATCTAAAGTATATCAAGCCATTATGCCAGACATAGGGCCCACTAAACCGTTACATATCCAGAGATGGGAACAGGACCTCGACATTGATCTCCCACTACCACAATGGTTCCAAATAGCAAATATTGCTTCTAAGTACACCAAGTGCACAAATCATATAGAAAACTGCAGAAAGATACTATTTAGGTGGTACAAAACACCATCAACGCTACACAAAATGTTCCCCAACGTGTCAGACCAATGCACAGCGAAAAGCACCATGATACATATCTGGTGGAAATGCCACAAAATATTGCCTTTCTGGCAAGTAATCGACAACTTACTCTCAGAAATATTCAACGTACCAATTCATATATCACCAGCCATGGCACTCTTAAACCTTGGAATACAAGACTTAGTTCCAGAAACAAGGAAATTGACCTTCCATGTTCTTACTGCAGCCCGTCTCTTAATACCAAGACACTGGAAATCTACGGAAATACCCGACAGAGATAATGTAATCCACCTAATAGACAGCGCCGGATTTCACTTCTCGGCGCCCCTAGGCCGCGCGGTCCAACCAGGTGGCCGTGCGGTCCTAGCGCCCGCCTTCCCAGCGCGCCGGCGAAAAAACGGCGGCGCAGCTGGTGCAGTTGAACGGCGGCTGGGCGGCATGCCGCCCCTATTTCTTTGCCGCCCTAGGCCCGGGCCTATGCGGGCTTGCCGCAAATCCGGGCCTGCTAATAGACTCCAATCTCTCACATGAAAAGTATGCTGCAACGACTCGCAAATCACCAAAGATCTAGTGACTCACAAATTGTGGGAAAAATGGAAACATAATCGTCAAATACCCGAACATACCTGATAAAACGGATTTACAAAACTAAAGGGCATGAAAGATTTTAAATATCTTCAATGGTCAACCCACGGACACCAGACAACAGGAAAAACGTCAAACCTCCCCCCCCTCATTCAAGATATATAATATGGTTTCATGGACTACGCAAGTTACAAGCCCCTCCACTCCCCCCCTACCTTTACTTACCTTTCTGGCTTCACCACCCTCTTCTTTCTCCTTTATTCTTTTTCCCCAGTCTTCACTGGAAATTCTCACTGTTATCTGAAAATCAATAAAAAACTCAAATTAAAAAAAAAAAAAAAAAAAAAAGAAATCCATTTCTCAAAAGAGAAAACAGATTTTTTTTATATTCAATTTTGAAATTTGACATGGGGCTAGGCATTTTGTCAATTTCCCAGCTGCCCCCAGTCATGTGACTTGTGCCTGCACTTTAGGAGAGAAATGCTTTCTGGCAGGCTGCTGTTTTTCCTTCTCAATGTAACTGAATGTGTCTCAGTGGGACATAGGTTTTTACTATTGAGCGCTGTTCATAGATCTACCAGGCAGCTGTTTTCTTGTGTTAGGGAGCTGCTATCTGGTTACCTTCCCATTGTTCTTTTGTTTGGCTGCTCGGGGGAGAAGGGAGGGCGGTGATATCACTCTAACTTGCAGTACAGCAGTAAAGAGTGATTGAAGTTCATCAGAGCACAAGTCACATGACTTGGAGCAGCTGGGAAATTGACAATATGTCTAGCCCCATATCAGATTTCAAAATTGAATATAAAAAAATCTGTTTGCTCTTTTGAGAAATGGATTTCACTGCAGAATTCTGCTGGAGCAGCACTATTAACTTATTCATTTTTTTCCCATGACAGTATCCCTTTAAATAGGTTGAATGCTAATTATTTAAAATATTCCTGGGGAAAGTATGAGACATAAGTCTTGAGTACAGCCCTTCAACATATAAATTTATTTTTTAAATAATAGTTGCCAGACCAGGGGCGGCTAACAGCACATTTTTCTGCCGGATTATTTTTCTCCAGAAAGAAATTTTCACAGTCATTTTTGACATTGGCCTAATTCTTCCTATAGGCATAGAGCTGTGAAGGTATTGATTTTGCTTAATTGCTTTGCATCGTTCATGTAATGTAAGGTATAGTGATGGGCGAAGCTCTCCCTTTTCGCTTCGCTGAAAAATTCGCGAATTTCCTGCAAAATTCGCGAAACAACGAAAATTGTGAAAACGGTTAGTTCACGAAAAATTCGTGAAAGTTTCTGTTTTCACAAAAAATTCATGAAATTCAGATGTTTTCACAAAAAATAGTGAAATTCAGA
The DNA here is from genome assembly GCA_038501925.1 of Xenopus petersii. NCBI lineage: Eukaryota > Metazoa > Chordata > Amphibia > Anura > Pipidae > Xenopus > Xenopus petersii. The sequence continues at coordinate 138,727,617 of CM076673.1, forward strand.
CGTTTTCATGAAAAATTAGTGAAATTCGGACGTTTTCACGCAAAATCTAGCAATTCGAGCATTTCGAACATTTTCACGAAGAATTGCCGCAGGCGAATTTTCACTGGCGAATTTTTGCGAATTTATTCACGGGTCGGCGAAACATGGGAATTCGCCACGAATTTGTGCCTGGCGAATTTATTCGCCCATCACTAGTAAGGTATCCCAAACCCAGAGCTAACTCCAAGGTTCTAGTCACGGCCCACTCTTCTGCCTATAGCAGCCACCTTTGGCTTTGTGTGGAACACTCCGCTACTCAAATGCCGCCAGGTCTTATTGTGGGAGAACCAGGGAGAGAGTTCTGGGCAAGCACAGGAACCAAACGTAAGTGGATAAGACGTGGGAGCAGTCAGCGAGGCTTGAACAGACAGGGTCAATACCAGACAGGCAATGTGGTACCAAATCAAAAGCCAAAAACCCAGGGCTGGTGCTCCTATCAGCAGAAGCACCAAGGAGTGCTTCTCTTCCGTCTTCTTCTTTCTTCAAATTTCCCAGGGCAGGTGCATGCACAGTGTAATGAAAAAGCCAAATTTTTTGTTAAAGTTCAGCTTTTCACTCTAATATGCATGCGCAGCTGCGAAAAGACAGAAGAAGCCGGAGGAGAAGTGCTCCGTGGTGCTCGATGGAATAACCCCGGGCTGGTGCTGTTTTCTGCTGATAGGAGCACCGGCCCGGGGTTTCAGGTAAGTAAATACATTCACTTGGGGGTGCCTAACATTTGGCACCCCCAGGTGGTTAACGACTTTCCTTCTCCTTTAAATATATAAAATTTCGCACCATCCGCGATGATGTCACGTGGTGCTTCCGCATATAACCAAAACTACAGGAGCGTCACGCAAACCCGGAAGTACCCTTACCGAAGCGGTGAAGAGAAGAACCAGGCGACCACCCGACTAGATCAGGTACTCTTACAGCTCCTTACTTTGCAAGCACATGTAGAAGTAAGTTACTTAATCCTGAATTAAATCATACCAACTTTTAAAACAATAATTAAACCAATACCCCATAGTTTGTGTTTCCATGTCCTGTATTCTTATTTGTGCAAATGTTCACCTATTTTCAAGCTTTAATGCTGCCCTTTAGTAAATTTCCCCCAAAGGTTTTTCAGCAGAATCATACTTAGTGCAGAGAAATGACAACTCTATTATTATTATTATTATTATTATTATTATTATTAACATGTATTTATATAGCGCCAACATATTGCATAGCACTGTAAAGTAAATGTGATTATACAACTTAATCACATGAATTATGTACATAGAACATATGGCGTTACATATATCAGAAATCAATACCGGTACAAAAGGTGAGGAAGGCCCTATGCAAAAGAGCATACACTCTAAAGGGAAGGGAGTAATACACAAGGGGGCAAATTCACTAAGATGCGAAGTTGCGCCAGGTGCAACTTCGCCGCACTTCGCCACAGTTCGCCACACTTTGCCAAGCGTATTTTCGCCAGCGCTCCGCAAATTCACTAAAATCCGAAGTTGCGCACAGGGGTAGTGTAAGTTTTCGAAGTTGCGCTAGCGTTAATTCGCCAAGCGAAGTTTCGCTAGCGATGGTTCATTTACATACGGCGCGAAATTCAAATTTCAATGGAGGAACACGTATCACCACTTCAAATGCCTAGAAAACCTTCAAATCAGCAAAAATTTTATTTTGCCCTACACATGTGCCCACTGTCTAGGTAAGTTGCCATGAGTCAGGAAATGTAGGGGGGAAGGAGGGGAGCCCCAAAAATATTTTCGATCTTTTTCAGCCTATCACCCATCATGTAGAAAACACGCCAGCGTTTTTTGGGACTTAGAAAAAACTTTTTTTGAAACAATCCCTATCTACTCTATTGTGCTGCGCCAGGTCTGAGGTGGCGAAGGAAGTCTAGCGTAAAAGGTAGCGTTCAGTACACTGCACGAGTTAGTGAATTTGCGTAGTTACGTCGCTAGCGAAAATTCGCCTGGCGTAAGGGTGCGAAGTAACACTAGCGAAATTACGCCAGCGTTCGTTAATGAATTTGCGCACTAGCGAAAAATACCAGACGCTAGTGAATTAACGCTAGCATTCGGCGCTTCAGCGCTTAGTGAATTTGCGCCAAGGTGTGGGAGTGGGAAAGATTGAATTTAAGTGGGTGAGAAATGTGCTACTGTATGTGGTGTTGAGTTTGGTAGTTAAGCAGATTGAGGGTAGGCTTCTCGAAAGAAGTGCGTTTTAAGAGATTTCTTGAAAGCAGAAAGGTTGGGAGAAAGTCGGACAGACCGTGGGAGAGAATTTGAGAGGAGGGGTGCAGCCCTTGCAAAGTCTTGAATGCGAGTATGTGAGGAGGTAATGAGAGAAGAGTTGAGTAGCAGGTCAGTAAAGGAGCATAGTAAGCGGTTGGGTGAGTATATAGAGATGAGTTCAGAGATGTAGGGTGGGGCAGAGTTATGAAGTGCTTTGAATGTCAGGGTCATTATTTTGAATTTGATTCTGAAAGGTAGTGGAAGCCAGTGCAGGGATTGACAGAATGGCATGGCAAAGGAGGAGCGGTTGCTGGGGTGTATGAGCCTCACAGCAGTGTTCATTATGGACTGGAGAGGTGACAGTCTCTGGAGGGGAAGGCAAATTAAAAGAGAGTTACAGTAGTCTAGACGTGATAAGACAAGAGAGTGAATAAAAATTTTGGCAGCATCTTGGGTGATAAGTGATCATATTTTGGATATGTTCCTTAGGTGGAAGTGACATGATTTAATAAGTGACTGGATATGAGGAGTGAATGACAGGGCAGAATTTAAGATAACCCCAAGGCACTGGGCCTGGTGAGAAGGGGTGATAGTGGAATTGTTAGCTATGATGGATACTTTTAAGAGGAAAAATTAAGAGGGACCAGAGGTCACAACTTTATTAACCAGAATGCAGTTCCCTCAATAAAAATGCGGCACCATTAAACCAAGACATTTGCCCTCAAGAGTAACCACCAAGGAGGAGCCAGGATCCCATGCCATGCCCTCCCTAATTTCTCTCTTCTCTGCATGCCCCATGGTTGTCTATACAACAGGTTTCCATGCAAGACTGACCGTACGATCACAGCCGGAGCATAGCCCCACCCTCTGGTGCTTTCTCTGGTGTGCCGCATTCCGCTGCCTTTCTCTGAAGTGCTGCATTCTGCTTTCTTCTGAACCCCTTGCTCCTTGGCAACTCTTTCTGTGGCCATGGTCCTCTCGAGTGCCCCAATGCAAAACCTGAAACAAAGCACACCTCGATGGGATTGGGAGGGTGGGAAAACACAATCAAGAAATTAACGGTTAACTGAAGCTCCCTCGCCTAGCTGCTCCTTTTAACCCACTCTAAGCCCATCCATTCACCCCTGGCTCCCAGCCCAGGGGAGGGAGGGGACACCAGGTAACCTTGCCAGACCCCCACCCTTCCCCTTAAGGACCAGCGCCAGGACCCACGAATAAAAAAAATCCTGTCTGCTGTTAAATAAACTCCCCAGATTTATAATATAGAGAAATATCTTAACTAAATATTGGTATGAAATCTTATTGAAGCAAACTATGTGTTGTACATAAAAAATAATCATTTCTATGTGACAATTTTGCTGTATTTTCTCACACCTTTGTAAATAGGTCCCTAAATGTATATAAAGCATATGACTGTGTGAAGTGCCCTTTTTAGTTATGATGTTTGGGAGGCTGACTCTCAGGGGCACATTTACTAAGCTCGAGTGAAGGATTCGAATGAAAAAAACTTTGAATATCAAAGTATTTTTTTGGGTACTTTGGCCATCGAATAGGCTATTACGACCTTCGATATTCGACCCTTAGTAAATGTGCCTCTAACTATTGGGAATATGCTAGCAATGCTCCAGTTTAAATGTTATTAATTCTGCCCAAAAGTATTGTTTACCGCAAGCTCTCCAGCAACATCATTCTTCAATATTTTATACTGATGACCCCTGGCAGAAGGCTCCAACTAAGTGCACCCATACCAGGACTTGTGTGTGTTGTGGGTTCCTAAAGACATTCATCCTACTAGTTCTAGTTTACAAATCAATGGTCAGTATTATGCTATAAGTGTCAGTATTAGTAACCTTGTATTCTCTAATGAAAAGTCATCTAACCATTCATTCCTTAACATATTTATAGAAACGCATCCATCCTTTAGAGAGTATACTTCTGTGGGATACTTGTAACTGGAGCTGAAACAATTTTTGGAATGTTTTACCGATGTAGGATACTTACAATATAAGGGTTTTCTCACCTGCTACTATCAAGGTCAGGGGAAAATTAAGGTGAAGTTACACTCTAGGTTTTTAGGCAGCTGCTTACACAATGAAATCCAATCCATATGGTGTCTCCTCATTAGATACAATATACTATTTCAGAAAAGCAATAGAAAACATTATAAGCTCAAGATCTGGATGCATACAGCATGAGCTCAGGGATGCTGTACTCTAGGGTTCTACTTTGGGACTTCAGAGGTGCAGAATTGTATCTATAATAAATAAACCTTATGCAGAATGGCAGCACTAACATCAGGGGGTAAATAGTGGTCGTCAGCAGTAGACAAAACACAATAAGTGCCAAAAGTCTAGCAATTCTTTTTGCCTCCTCTAAATATGGTGCCCCTTTGTTATTGCTACAAATACCCTGAAATTCTAGAAACTGTGGGAAAGACCTTTGTTATATCTTAACCAATGCTGAGCCTGCCTTCTCAAGTCCAAAAAGTGAAACCTTTAACTTATTCTTCATTGTGTAGTTTGTTTAGTTGGAAGTGAAACACACACTACTGATACCAGCAGCAAGCTTGCTTCATATTGGGGCAGTGGAAGTTACATTACATTTGAGGTCACAGGTATTTACAGCTTGGCACACATCCCAGGTTCTGGGGAACTCAACGGGATAAAGCCCAAGCAATAAGGATAGGAAACTTCTAATAAAACCCCCTAACAATAGTAGCTATTCCATTTAACCACTCACTGAAAATGCAGATGAAGGTGCATATTTAAAGTGCTAGTAACAAATGAAAATGTAGAACACGTATAGGATCTGTTATCTGTTATCTCGTTATCCAGAAAGATCTGAATTACGGAAAGACCTTCTCCCCTGTATAATAATAAAACAGTACCTTGTACTTGATCCCAACTAAGATGTAATTAATTCTTATTGGAAGAAAAACCAGTCTGTTGGGTTTATTTACACTTAAGGTAAGAAGATCCAAATTACAGAAAGATCTCTTATCTGGAAAACCTCAGGTCCCAAGCATTATCAAGGTGCATATTTAAAGTGCTAGCAACATGAAAATGCCTTTTACATAGACTATTCACATAGTTTGAACTTTTGATATGTGAGCACCATTTTCTTTTCTTTTAAGATAACTGAAATTGTTCTAGTCATTATGCAAATTGGTTAGGGGTAAGATAGATAGAACGTGGTCCCAATTTAGAATAAAGTATAACTTCTTACTGCATGAATTCCCTGTTCAAGTATATATAAAGAATATTGTATTGTTATTATTATTTTATTCTTATTCTAGCCATAATTAAAAATGTGGTCATTCTTTTTAGAAGACATTCGCCATTAAGAAAGTACCATGATTTTTATGTGTTTATTGTGAAGGTGGGCTACTCTTTACAACCAGCTATATGGATGTCTGAATGTTGCTACGTGGGACAGGAACTGTGAGGTTAACATAGTAAAAATATACAATTCCCTCTTAAAGAAAAAGCATAATCTCTTTCTCAGCACAGATTTCTTTTTTTATAAATGCATTATGGTCTTATGCCTTATCTTGGAGATATTTGTCCTATAATAAGATGCGCCAAGCAAAGCAATATATAACCAGAGGTAAATATGGCCACCATATATTACCTTTACATGGTATCATGGGTAGTAACTGTATGCTGGTAAACTGCTAAAACCTGTTTCTGAAAATGTATATGCTTGCAAGAATACATTTATACTAAAACATGGACCCATGCATTAATCAGTATCAAAGTATGTATATTTTTATTTATATAGTGTCACATGCGCATGCATCTTTGCTTATTAAAACAATACAATAAAGAACAGACAGGGATCAATGCAATAATAAAATAGAAAGCATTACAAATTCTTATTTCACAATACAATCAGGGCCGGATTTACATAGTGGGCGCCCCTAGGCTCACTGCCGTTCGTCGCCCCTGTCCCCTCCAGGGGGACAGGAGCAATGGGAATTGGCGCACGTGAAATTTAAAAAATTATTGTATCTCCAGTGCATCCCTAGTGTTTTTGAACCAATGTGGGTGTGGTTGGGCAGCATGCCGCCCCCCTAAAATCCTGTCGCCCTAGGCCCGGGACTAGGTGGCCTTTCCACAAATCCGGGCCTGAATACAATAAAATTTAAGATTAAGTTCTCAGTGTTAAGGGGCAAAAACCTTATCATCTAAGTGGGTAGAACATGCAGGCAAAATTAGGGGGATAATCAGTGGCATAGCATAGTTATTGATAACAGTCAGTATTATGACACTATTATGGCAGCCTTTTTGTATGTTTTTAAACAATTTTGGACAGATCAATCAATTATTTAGACTTATTATTATCATCCTTTATTGATATAGCAGTGGACCCATTCACATCAGTCCTTGTACCAGTGTAAGGTCCCTATCACATACACTATGGTGAATATTATCTGTGTGTTTTTGAAGTGTGGGAGGAAACCCATGCAAGCACAGGGAGAACATACAAATTCTTTGCAGAAAGTGGCCTGGACTGGAACTGAACCTAAATACCCAGTGGTGCTGAGATTGTGTAACAGTACTGCACTTGCCTTTTGGATTTTTCATTCCTATACTTGCCCATACATTGGTGTTGTGTTATATACTGTCCGAAGCCATTGCTATATAGCAAATGCACTGGACACTGATCTTTGTACACTTGTCAACATAGCGAAATGTTCAGTTGTCTCACAAGCCATCAGATGGACCTGTTTTGCTTTTATTCCCATCTTAATACAGTTATTAAACTCAGCGGTGCAATGTCAGCAAATTTCCCTTTATGCATATTTAATATTAGTTTTGCTAACCTGTTGCATTCACAGTAGAATGCCTAGTGTACATATTTAAACTTTGAACTGAAAAAAATGAAAAAATGTACCCCACCACCACCAACCTTTGAAATGTAATATATTATCTAATGTACATTATCACATTGCCATTACAATTTTTCATTCTTATTTTTGTTAATTTGTATTCCCTTTACAATTTACAATTGTCATTCGGCCTTATCTCTTGAGCTGCTGAATGAAGGAGTATGCTTGGCTTATAAGCAAGGAATAAAACTGGTAGTGACTTTACCATTGTTATGTAGAAAAAAATACATGGTTATCTAAGCAATATTCTTTGTCAAATGTTTTTTCCTGACAATATGGGATAACGCAGAAGGTTCTTAGTGATACTTCTCTCTATATTCGATAATTAAAACAATTTGGTTGGGATAAACTGCTGCTATAAGCATCTCCGCACATGCAAACAGCTCACCCTTTCATCACCCAAGCCTGATCTTAGTGTGTTCCAAACGTGAAACACACCATAAATCTGCGGGTCTGGAAAGTTTTACCATACAGTGGGGAGGGAAATGCCTTTAGATGAAGCACCTTCTCTGCTCTATGTATTTCAGATCACTGTGAGGTGGGAAGATTCCCAGACCACTTCTATTCTCCCCCCTTCCTGCACACTTGCAAGGAGCAGGAGACCAGATGTCTCACACTTTATAAATATTGCTCTTCTGAGACACCTTGATTTGCACTCCTCTCACCATCCGCCTTTGCCGTTTACCCTTTTTAGAGGGAATTGCAGAGTATCGCATTATCTGGACAGCAATGAAAAAAATTATGGCATGCTTGCTATGCTTTCAGACCTAGATTGCTGCTGGAAAAATACTACCCATGTTCCTTTAAGAATCTTAAGTTATGTTATCCATGTAAAATCTTGCTTCAAACATTTCTGGCAATGAAAATGGAATTTGACAGCAGATAAGAATCACTTGCATCACCCAGATTGCCCTCAGTATCCTCAGTGTAAAATCCCAGAACATTCTCTTTTTCTCATGTATTTTGAGGGTACAACTGGTATATTATTTGGCAAAATGAGGTATTACCTATATTTCTACATTGCTATACTTATAATTATTTTTATTATCTTATTATCATTTGAACACCAGTTGTACTTCTAGTAGATCCTACTACTTTTCTCTGAACTCTGAATTGATGTTATAATGGAAGGAATGGGTTGTCAAACTTTATAGCTGGCTATTGATGGTGCCCACCAGGCCCGGACTGGCAATCTGTGGCTTCTGGAAAATGCCACAGGAGCTGCTATAAGGTGATATAGAAAGTCAGTATTTAGTGGCTGTTTGGGCCTCTATGTGGGCTGATTGGGCTTCTGTGTACCTGGGGGCCTATTTTAATTCTCAGTCCAGAGCTGGTGCCCACACTATAGGTAGTGTGTGTGATCATTGTGATTATTGTGATTATTAGCCAACCACAAAATAAAACTTGTAACGTATGTCCTTTCAATGCCCCTGTAGTAAGTACTATAAAGAACTCATGAATAGTTTTCTTGTTCATATCTGTGTGATCGGATCATGCACTGCAGCCTATGCTGGCCCATGTCATATGACTCGGATCATGTCAACTTTCTGATGCTCTCCTTATCCAATTTTCAGATGGAGGGGGCATGTTAGCAGATTTTTTTTTAGTATGCAGGCAATGTTGAAAAACAGAGCTGACAAGTACTGTGTAACTGTATTTTACTGTGTATGAAAATGTTTCATGTGATATATTTTTGTATAGAGACAGGATCAAAGTTCTCTTTAATTTTAATATGTGGCTTAGTGACCCAGAAGGAATATAATTATTTAAATATTATGTACAGTATGTCCTATCTATTGCTATCTATTATCTGTATAGCTAATTAGCGAAAATCCTTATCTAAAACGTAGAAAAAATAACATAGTAATAATTAAAAAATAATTTCTTGAGTTGCCCTGGATCTGGGACATGCACAGTATAGTGATTTCCAACTTAAAACCAAAGTATAGCTGGGAAAATAGAAGATTATGGTGGGGCAGATGGTGCTCCAATGAAAAGTACCCAAGGTAGGTGTGTTTTATAAAGAAGAGGAGCACTGCCCTGTGTCCCAAGTTAGACAAAATATGATGAATATCAGTCAGTTTGGGAATCAGCAGTTTTGGAAGTGTCATCTCCTGATGCACCAGTATTGTGCATTGGAAGACAATGAAGTATAGAGGAGCCCCACTAATATGTCTATTATATTTCTATAGCGTTTTTGCTTCCTCTTGCTCCTCCCTGTACTTCAGAGAAAACAACCACAACCTTTACAGTGTTTCCACATAGGTTAGATGTAACATTATTTTTACCAGTCTAGTTTCACATCTCTGCACTCTCTCCAGCTCATATTCTTCTTCTTAAAGTAACAGTTACACCAAAAAAAGTGAGAAAAAAAAAAGTGTTTTAAAGGAATGGCAATATAATGTACTGTTGCCCACTGGTACAACTGGTGTGTTTGCTTCAGAAACACTCTACTATAGTTTATATAAGCATGCTGCTGTGCAGCCATGGGGAAGCCATTTAAACACAGGATACACAGTAGATAACTGTGTATCCTGTGCCTTTTTTTCCTTTTTAAGCTTGAATGTCTGCCCCCATAGCTACACGGTAGCTTGTTTCTATAATCTATACTTGTGTTTCTGAAGCAAACACTCCATTTGTACCAGTGCAGGGCAACAAGACGTTATATTGCTATTACTTTAAAATACTTTCAAGCCAAAAACTTACATTTATAGGTTCAAGAATGCAAAATGAATTGGTAGAATGAATTACTTGCAATATACACAGTGTATTTATATAACTATACCATAAAAAATGCAGTTTAGAGAATGCTCTTTTAAGCATAATCCTCTTTGCCTTCTAACTTACTTGGGTTCTCACAACCCCTCTTTCTGTGGCCCTCTTGCAGTCATGGGGTCTGTGCTCCCTATAGTTATGTCACTGTTGCCACCTGAGGTCAGTGGAAATGAAGCACTATAATGAAATGAGTGGACTCAACACTCCAAGATAAATCCTTTCTTTCTGCATACCTATAAATAGTAAGGCTGCACTAAATCCATCATTTCTGGATTTGGGCAAATACTGAAACTAAACTAGAATACGGTTTGGTAAACTGAGTGGAACTCACACAAGAACATGTGAAGGTGCAGATGCCCCAGACCTTTCAGGCTTTGGGAGCAGATATTCACCAGAAATGTGTACATCTCACATAAATAAATAGCCTAATGCATTTGTGCCTAACGTGGCCACTTATTCATAGGATAGCCTAAGTGCCCATGTTGCACACAAACCCTTTAAGCCATAAATTTAGTTTGATTGGACAGTTCAGCGCACAAACATGTAAATAATATTACAGAAGCACAACTATGCTGATGCTTTGCTAAAAAAAAATTGAAATGGAATAATATATTGCATCAATTCAAGGCATGGAAAGGGTTATGTGACAGGGCTAGGAGGAAAATGCAGGAGTGATCACAAAAATATCTCTTTGCTCAGCCTGAACTTTTGAACTTTCCACTCACCAGCAGCAGCCGGGCTCCAGAAAACCTGCGCTGTCACTCATGGCCTCTTCCATGGATTCCTTCACATATGAGAAACAGATAAAAGTCCCACTGCTCTGTTCTCTCTCTGACACTCCATACATTTCATGGTCTCAAGGTCTCTTTAGCCATAGCCTTAAAGGGGCATCAGCAACACATGCCTTGCATTCCCTTATAATACCTGCTGCTTTTATGCAGTTAGTAATACATAGGTACACGGGGCCTCCTTCTGACACACACCATTCCACCTAATAACATGAGGAACATGCATTCTGTTTTTAGCCAAGGCTATTGCCATATCCTCAGTGATAAACAGATATTTCTGCAAAAAAAATGTTGTGTAAGTGTTGCCATTGAGGAGAATAGAAATTGGGACAATGATTCTGGGGTAAAAAACTATAAAAACAAAGAGTCAAACATCAAAAATCAAAATCTAGAATTCATTACATTTCTTCAAGCACTTTATTATTTCTGCCTCATTCATATGTTGCTCTTCCCCTGCTGTCAGTTGACTGCTGGTGGTTTGTTAATATTCCCCAGCTGCTTTACTATTGGCTGGCAACAAAATACCTGATAATACATTAGCAGTCATTTTGGAGCATTTCGGGTAGGATATTGTTGCACATGTAACATTGAGCTTTTTTTTAGGGTTTGGTTAGGCACTTGGATAAATTCTAATCTGAATCCTGCTGAAAAAAAATCTCAGATTTGTCTGAATCCTGGATTCGGTGGATCCCTAATTTTAGGTGCCTGTGATTTCACGAGCCCATCAAAACACCCTTTATGTCACTGTCTTTAAGTTCTAAATCTGAGACCGGAGTTTATGTCAGCAGAATGCAGATAAGAGTGACCTCCATAAACTGTTTAGACGATTTTAAAGGCCATACCAATTAAGTCATTACAAAGGACGGATGAAAGAAAAAAAACCCAAACAAACAAATATGGAGTTTTTGCTGATTTCTTACTGTTCAGTTATATTTTGTTAAAACTGTATATTGCTTTACATGCATTGTATTGCTGTTTTTTTTTTATGATTTATGTTATTTATTTATAACTAATACTGTTATGTATAAATCTAATGAACATACAGCATATTTGATATAAATATGTATTATATAAATAAATATATATCTACATATTTTTCCCTTTGTAGTCATGAATACTTTTTATGCTAGTGTTAACTAAAAAGTTTAGCTTCATACATTGATGGTGATATATGTAAATACATATCACTGTGAAGGCATATTATAAATATTACCTTAGAGAAGAAAGAGAGGGCTTAAATCTATATTTGACATACAATATTGTGTACAATATCTTGCTAGCATGACAGGCAATGTACAAGGGATGTACAAATGCATTTGACTTTCTTTAACAATATATCCTAATTGAAACTGCAGATCATGCCTGTTTTTACCCACATTTCAATTATTTCCACCACAAAATGGTGAAACAGATTTGTCTTGTAATGTTTGACAGAGAATGGAGAGCTTCTGCCAGCAGCTTCCCAGGAAGCTGTCATCAGCACAGCATGAGCCGTATGCATATATCTGAAACATGGCTCCTCATTACAGCTCCCCCAGCAGAAAAAAAAGAACAGCCATTTATGATCCTTTTTACCTCTGCTTGCATATCTTTCTTTTTGAATAGCTTTTAAATTTCATAAAGAATAAAGTATGTATATTTTAGAATGGCTGACAGATTTCTCTTTGGTGTGTTATAACAAAGGAATCACTATATTGTCATTATCGACATATTTAGATCTTTTGTGAATTTTTAATGGAAACAGCCAGTTATTGGTAGCTGTCTGTTATTGGTAGCAAATAAATTTGCAGATGGCCAAATGTGGAATTTTGCCGCAAATTCATGCCTGGCGAAAAAATTTGCTCATCACTTCTGCTTACCTTTCAGCCATGAAATCTATTATCTAGAAACCCATTATCAAAAAAGCTCCAAAATACAGAAATGCCATGTCCTATTAAAGCAAACTGTTCAAGAAAAGAAGCAGATTTTTTTTTCTGTAATAATTGAACAGTACCTTGTACTTGATGGTAACACTATATTGGTGGTCCAGTTGGGTCTTTTAAATCTTAAATGTGTGTTTAAGTGTGATCCTTATTTGGGAAAGATCTCTTATACCCAAGACTTTCAGATAATTTACTTCTTTTTAATCTTCCAGTAATTTATTGAAAATTACCAATTTGGCAATTTACAGTAACTGGTGTAAATGGTGCCCTACCTGACTGATATCTGGCCAAAAATTGGGCACATTGTGAATGGGCGGGTTTCATTTTCCTGTTGGTTCGGTGACTACATTTGTGTGTTCATCAAAACACAGATGTAGCCACCGATCCAACAGGAAAATGAAACCCGTCCTCGATGCTCTGGCCGGAATATCGCCAATTCTAATCCAATCGTTGGCCCGAGGATCAACCCAATATTGCCCACTGCAACCAGCGAAATAATAATAAATTATAATAATAATGTATGGTCAGATTAACCTAAATAAAAAGACAGATGCAGAATTAAGCTTGAGTTGGGATAGTACAAAAATAATGATTTGCAAACAGTGTTTTAATAACAACATTTCAAAACATTCTTCCTTAAATTAAATTTATTTTTTTTTCTTTATAAAGAGTGAAGTAAAATAAAAACTTCAGTAGCTGCTTTGTATTTTCAAAATGACAGAGGAACATTTTTAATCAATCAATTTCAATTTATTTCTGTTTGAATGATTTTGCTGGAGGCAATCTCAGGTTTCTCCATCAATCTCTCGGAAGATACTCTCTCCTGTGCTGAAAAGAGTAAAGTACCTTGTGCTGAGTTATTTTTGGCTGGTGACACTTATGTGACCTTGTTTTCAGAACTGGTAATTTGGTAATTTGTTTGTCTGGTGCCTGGCCAAAATGACCCTAATGTGAACTCTTCTTGAGGTCTGGGTTAAGCCAATATTACCTTTTTGTGTTACTCTTGTGTGACATTCGGCATTGGTCCCCGAGAATATACATTTTACTAGATTAAAACTGGAGTTATCATTTTAATCACTATTGATTTAATAAAGTTTTATCTGGTCTTTTCTGGATCTGTGTTGTTATGGAAATAACGTTTATATTTAATCATTATTAAATATACATTGCCAGGAAACAACATAAATGCTTTAAATGGGTTGTAAACCCAAATATAAATTTCTGCATTATGAAAGCTACATTAATTGATTAAGCAATCATCCCAAAATATGGTGATTAAATCAGTTTTTTAAAATGAATTTGTTATTGCAATGCTTTGCTTTTGCCTGTCCTGACTGCTCATGCTATTGAAACAAGGTTACAGCTGTCAGCTCCCTTTCACTGAAGACTCCAATTCTCACAATGGAAGATATTTACTAATATTTCTTCTTGTCTACAACTATGTTGCAAGTGTAATGTGGTGATTTTTCTCTTGGTGCTTTTTTCTTATATAACTATAGTGGGGAAAATTCTCTATAGAATTTATGCCATCATTAAATAATGTAGGTGAAAACATGCTGCACTCTCCTTTTAATAATATGCCTATGCTGTGGCAATTTTTTATATTTGGTGAAGATGCTCTAAATTGTCAACTTTGCTTTTATTAATATGCCTAATGGAATAACATTTTTAGGTTCAAACATTGGTAAAGTTTATAAGAAATCCAGTATAAAAAAATGTAATGGTTTTAAAGGAATGGCAATATAATGTAATGCTGCCCTGCACTAGTAAAACTGGTGAATTTGCTTCAGACACACAACTATAGTTTATTCAAACAAGCTTCTGTGTAGTCATGTGGGCAGCCATTCAAGCACAAGACACACAGTAGACAACAGATAAATTCTGAAGAATCCCAGTGTAATCTAAAGAGCTTAGTGTATCTGCTGTGTATCCTGGTTCTCTTTTTTTAGCTTTGAATGGCTGCCCCCATGGCTACACAGCAGCCAGTGTAGGGCAACTCTACATTATATTTTCATTAGTTTAAAAGACTTTCATTTTTTGGTAATACTGCAAGCACAATAAATGAGGATCCAGTGGAAAAAAAGCAACTTAAGCACCCAGAGCAATAACTGCCTTTTTTGTGCATCAGTTCTATCAGCAAATATATATATAGTAGGCAGGTTATTGGCACTCATGAAAAAGCAGTTTACAGTGCATGGGTGCAAACCTCAATGTAAATGTGAATTGTCACCAAATATATACACTATATTTATATCCCATTATCCAGAAAAGCTCCAAATTACCATCTCTCATAGACATAAATCAGTACATTTCTATTTTAACACAACTAAGATATAATTCTTTGAATGTAAAACAATTTTATTAAGGTTTATCAAATGTTAAAATAATAATATTTTTAGTAGATTCAAGGTATGGCAATACAAATTATAGATGTACATCTTATTGGGAAAACGCTGTCCTAAGCATTTTGGATACCAGGCCCCATACCTGTATTAGTTGTATAGGGTCAATATATGTAAGAAGCAGTACAGTAGCAAACAAATTGAGCAACGGTTGTTGGTAACACTTTAAAGAATAAAAAAAAGGATTAGAATCAAAATGATTTCATTTGAGATTGTTGTTCATATTAAAATTAACTTTTAGTATGATGTAGAGAGTGATATTCTGAGACAATTGGCAATTTGTTTTATTAATTGTGGGTTATGGTTTTTTTTTAGCTTTTTATTCAGCTTTGCAGTTTCAGCAATCGGATTTGCTAGAAAGATGAGTAATAAAAAGTAGCAATATCATTAAAATGTATAGCTTTACAGAGCATTTGTTTTTAGACCCCTGTTTGAAAGCTGAGAAGAATCCAAAGAAAAGGGCAAATAACTAAAAAAAACTATAAAAAAATAAAGAAAGAAGACCAATTGAAAAGTTGCTTAGAATTGGCCATTCTATAAAATACTAAAAATGTATTTAAAGTTGAACGTGATGTTGTAATGTGATGTAAGGATTTCTCACAAAACAAACTGAAATCAACAAACATATTTGGCAGGTCTGTTAGGTATTTGTATATTTTTATTGGTTATTTTGTACAAGAATAATCTTTTTGCTTGGTTTTGGTTTATAACATCTCATCCTTTTACAGCCCGGAGGATAAATTGGTTAGCATGCTTGTGCTAGAAGTAAATCACAGCTATTGTTCAAGAAAACTCAACCAAGCTGTGTCCAATAATCCTTAGAACTGGGGTAACTTTAGAGAAAACAGGGGGGTGTTATTGTGGGGCCTGTTTCATCTTTAATTGTACAGAAAAACCCCTCCCTAGCTGCTCTCCTACATGACAGGTGGGGAGCAGGGGACACAGACAAGAGGGGATGTGGGGAGGCAGGAGGACAGGTAAGGGTCACACCAAAGTATTTTATTTCCATGGGGGCCTAATTGTGACTAGTTATGCCAGTGATGCCTAGGTGCCAGTAAAACTATTCATTAATCAGTATTTGGGAAGTTTAAGCTCTATTCCCAACTGCTAAGCAAGCGGCGATAAGTGATAAACTGTGTCACAGCAGATAGTAGGAAATGTGACATGAGGTTCGGCTTTGTGCAAAGGCAAAACTTTTTCAGTGGCTGATACTAGTGATGGGCTACTAAATTTGCCTGGCGCGAATTTGCGGCGAATTTCCACGTTTCTCCGCTGGCGAATAAATTCACAAAAATCGCTGTGTGTCAACACTATTCGGACGCACATTGACTTTAATGTCAGCGTCAAAATTGATGCAGGCGTCAATTTTTCAGTTTGAAAAATTTTTCACACATTTTTTGCCGTTCCGCAAATTTCGCTGGAAATTCGCTAATTTTTCTCTAATTCCCTTCTGACATTTGCAAATGATTGGTAGATCCGTTTAGTTTGATCTTCTTTCTAGGATCCATCATTCCGTTCTGTCATCGATGTCCTTATTTTGTTATTTTGTGACTGACAAATTATTTTCTGTCCAAGTAGTAACTTATAGCAACACAATAAGCATTGAGCTTTTTCTGCTCTGATGCAGTTAGTTTAACGAAAGCAGCCTTTGCCATGGGTTACATGGCTAGAGCCTGAAAATTGCTTATGTTCACAATTGCTTTTAGGTGAATGCATGAAATATAGCCCAGATACATGCAAGTGGTAAATATATAGTATATATAATATAAGTATATAAGAAGGTAGTTTTGTGCCAACGCTGGTTGTACAGCTATGGAAGATTTGGATTATTGTATTTATGTTGCCATGTTACTTAGTCCTACACATACATGCTCTGATTTGACTCTACACTTTTATCTAGAGCCTTTCACTATAAAGAGATATATGCATCGGTCACAGCTAAATGAGAAACAGATATAAGCAGCAACTATGTGGGGGGTGGGGAGACAACATTTTCTTCGTTCTCTTATTCTACCTAAAGCACATCTTGAGTAAATTGAGTTTGTCCAAATTTCATCCAGCATTTGAACATTAATGGGACTTGATCCTCCTTAATGAATGTCATGCGTGGAGGAAATGGATACTTTCCCTTTAAAGCCCGTCAGGCTGAGGTGAAGGGGAACAACAGTTGTTATAATCTCAAAACTAGGATTGAACCCAATTAATCAATCTGTGCTGATTTGAATCATGTGCTATGCTTGGTCACCTCACTGATATCCTATCCTTTGCATCTCCAAGTGATGGATGGAAGAAGCACTGAGTGCATGTCACAAAATCCTGCTTTACCACTTTGGACAGTACAACATAAATTAAATGTGGCCTGTTACTTACAGAAGGATCATTTTCATGGAGGGTAGTGATCACAGAGAAAAGGTTAAGAGCAGTGCCCCTGTGAGAGCATCACTTTCTGAGACATTTGGTCCATTTCACACAAAGACAATAAAGATAACAGTTAAATCTGGGTTTAAAATTCATACTACAGGCAAAAATCCCCCCTGTACCCTATAAGCAAGACAGCATGTCTTTACTTATTTTAATCTACATCATATGCAGTTTAAACTGTTGTTTCTCTACATTAAACGACATACTGCATTCCAATCATTGAAAAGATCCAGTTGGAATATTCAGAACAATCGTCACCTGTGCCTTCAGTCAAACTGCAAAAATATAACCGTGCTGCTGTACCAGCCTAGAGACTGCACACCTGGCTGATGTAAAAGACACTCTATGCCAGTTGTTAATAACAGGGAAGAAATGTAACAGATATAGGAAATCTAGTACTTTTTGCAGAAAAGTTTGTAACCCAAAGCTTAACTGATCTTAATGGCTTCATGTACTGATGGGTGAATCTGACCTGTTTCGCCAAAATGCATTAAAGTCTATGGGCGACAAATTGCGCAACTAATTGTTGACAAGCAACAAATTTTTTCACCCACTAGAATCTACGGGTGTCATTTTCATAAATGTGTTTTGCCTGGATACACAGAACTTTCAATTGTTAGGATTAAGATCCTTGTTTTTCTATTTTATCTTCTAGCCTTTGCCATGTTCTTTTCTGTTAATAGACATTACAATTCTGTGTAACCCCCTTTCCTACATCCCCTGGCAGGTTACCGCTTTAAATCAATGTATTGTTGAGGTAGGCGGCAGTGAGTAAAAGTCAGATTCACGGTTTTGTAACCTCCAGGCGCTTAATTGTTCCAATATTGTAAAATACCCTTCACAAAAGCCTACGTATTTAATAACCACATACACAATAAGACAAGAATTTGCTTTTATTCAAATACATTTCATTAAATGTAATCATCCATGTTGTTATAAACATTTTTCACACAATCACCATATTATAGATCCCACGGGGTATAAGGAAACAACTCATTCCAGTTTTATTTTTTATGAACAAAAACAAAATTATAAAAGAGCAGACCGATATAGAATACAGAAAATGTAAATTCATTTTGCATTTGTATCCAACTGACCCTAGAAACCAGGCTGTTGTTTAATAATAAAGGATTTTAAAAGGACCATAGATAAAACTATGGTTAAATGATTAATTCATAGCAGCATTTATATGGTTTATAAGGCTGAATTATGTAGAATAGAAAGCCAAATAAGACCAGTCACAATATTCCTCAGAATATGGAACAACATAATAAAGGTTAATTCTAGGACAAAGTTCCCCTTTCACCTTGCCTTACCCCTTAGGTGTCTTATGTAAAGTTTGGGGGTTTAATATTTTGGTATGGGAAGAACCAGTGCCATTCCAAGCTCCTGCCTAGCTACACAGTATAGGCAATAAGACACCCTTTGTTTCCTAATATCCCTGAACAAATGACAGATGAAATGCCTATACTATGCAGTATTTATGCATTGTAACCCATAACAAATGCATACTAGGAAGGAAGTTGAAGATCACCTCTAATTTCATTTTATTCCACTTGCCCCATCATCACAATTAATAAGAATAAGGGTGTTTCAAAGATAGAACCTCAACAAATTACAATTCCCCATTTTATTTGTTTTGTTCCTCTGCAGCTTTGGACTTTGAGAAACATTTAGGAACTGTAAGCCACGGGAAATTCATACAGGTATAGCTATTCCCTGTATATCTTGTGGGGTTTTTTATTTCAAAACAAACAAAACTGAAATTGGGGGAAAAGTTCCATTACATTAGAGCAATAAGAATGGGTTTCCATCATTAAGTAAACGATACCTTTGTCTTGCACAATGTTTTTAATATTGTGCTACAATTAATGCTTTGTGGAATGGTCCCAGATTAATGGCAATTGTTTAACTGTCAACCCCAGAGACCATCATTCCAAAACACAGATCACATATATTCAAAGACATTGTACGCACAAACACACTTGCTTCTCATGCCAGGATGTCAGCCTATTGATCATGAATCCAAGAGGAGAGCTGCCTATTGTGATCATTTGCTAATTCTAGATGTTTACAGGAAAATGCAGTTAAGTCAAAGAAAATCTTTCAGCACTTATACTTGTATTTTCCACTATATATTTGATATGCTGAGTGACCACTTCCATTCTGTATTTAGAGGATGTATTGTCCTCTATTCGAGGGAGACCAGGGTCCAACTCAGATGGGTAGGACACAAACACCAAAGGCAAATTCTGGTTTGAATTCTGAAACCAAAGACCTCAGTGCAGTTATAGTCTGCAGCTCTTGGAAATAATCCAATTTTTCTATCCCAGCTGTAGTGAAAGGAGATATCCTGACAGATAACCAAACCTGTTCTGGGGTCTTAAGGAATAGCATTTCTCTTTGCATTATGTTTCTTTTTTATATGTGTAGAGAGAGAGTGGGTGTGTGAAGTGTGTGTTTCTTTATACTAATACACTGGATCTGCTCTTCCAGTAATGACATGCATGTTTGCACCTCATTCCTATTATTTTATGACATCGTCAATGGAACTTTTTCATTCTCAAATGCATGGTAGGAAAGTTATAAAATTATACACAGCAACCACTAATTAGAAATTGCACAATCTCTCTCTGATTTATGGACATTTGGCAGCCTGCAGTTCCCAAGATGACTGCACTACAGTGGCACATATACTTTTAACAAGGAAACTTGCATAGAATGTATGATAGATTTGTAGCGCACAGCTTTCATTTCACATACAATGGTCACTTCTGTCAGGAGCCAATTAACCTGTCTATATGTTTTGGGATGTGGACAGAAAGCCACACGAGCTTGGGAATACCATACAAAATCTTTGCAGTGCCCTGGAATCAACCTAGCCAGTGGCATAACAACATGCTGCCGGCCTCCCTCCAAAAAAATCTTAAGTTGGGCCAAGCGTGAACAGTCACCCATGCCCTGCTAACACAAAGTCAAGTTAAGGGGATAAAGGCAGGGCAGCCATCAGGGGGGGACAGGGGGGAGAGTTGTAGGGGGCCCCGAGGGTAAGGGGGGCCCTGCCACGCCACACTTACTTGATTATCCGGGCCCCCCATCTTTCTGAGAGCTGCTGACTTCGGCAAGGCATGGACGTTTAAGGGGCCCTGCCCACCAATCTTCTTATAATATGGGGGGGGGCCTGGCCACCAATTTTTTTTTCTCATGTGGGGTCCTAGCCACCAATATTTTTTAATGGGGGGGGCCTTGGCCACAAATGTTTTTTATGGGGGGCCCCGACCACCAATATCTTTTTATTTTTTTTTAACATGTGGGAACCCTAGCCACCAATATTTTTTTTGTTTTTTTACTGTGTGGTGGGGGGTGGACCTGTGGGGTGGGCAGGGCGGACCTGTAGGTGGGGCTTGCGGTGGGCGCAGCTCAGGGGGCCCAGGAAATTTTGTCGTATGGGGCCCTGTGAATTCTGATGGCTGTCCTGGATAAAGGTATAGGCACTGGCCTAGCCACACTCCAGTAATTAATCCAACAAGCAGAAAGAGAGCCAATTCCTTATTTTGCTGCAAACGGGGTGTTCCCAAATTTATTCCATGGTGCTGTAGACACTTTACAAAGATCAAACATTTCGGGACCACATTGCCCTTCCCCCATGCCCTGCTACCTGTCGGCTTTCATTGCTCCCCTGCAGCTCTCAGTTAGGAGAGCAGCTGGGCATGGGAAAGGGGTGCAGACACATAAGAGGGCTGATGACTGGTATTATTCTAATGGTTAGCACTGCTGACTTGCACTGCTAGGTTCATTGGTGTTACTTTAGAGAAAGCAGACCCCACCATCCAGGCTCCCTATGACTGTGGGGTCTGCCGCCTCTATAGTTATACCACAGAACCTAGCAGTGCATTGGCTTCAGACACAAAGAGCGGATTTCAGTGCCACACCACATACTCACTATGTGTGATTAATGTGTAGAGGAGCTGATTCCTGGCCTGCGTTTATAAGCAGGTCATGTATCAGCCATGTGTGGCATTAGCCTTAAGTTGGCCATACACGTAGTGGTTTTGCCAAACAAGCGGATCTCTCCCCGATATGCCCACATTGAGGTGGGCGATATCGGATCATAATGTAGCTAATATGGGCGACTTTGGACCAGATATCAATTGGGGAAGCCCGTCGGAGGGCCCCACACAATAAGCTGTCGACTCGGTATGTCGGCAGCTTTTATCGCCCGTGTATGGCCAGCTTAACACTATTATGTGCGTGGTACCTTGGTATTCCAGTACAAGGCTGTTGTTGGGCAAGTGACAGAACCAGGGGAATATGTATGTTTGTTTCCTTAGTCTGTAATATGGTAGCATATAAGTGGTCAGATTCATGATAGGCAACACCTTTTCCCAACTTCATTTTACAGCTATTCTGACTTGTAAAATTTCCTGCAATTTGAAGCAACACTTGAATACCTGCAAGGACATTTTATGTTCTCCCCATGGGTGAGTGGGTTTTTTTCCAGGTATTTCCCATCCACACTCCAAAAATATACAGCCCGGTTATTTCCTCCTGATGAAGAACAAGCCCAGTGTGTGTTGTGTAGATGTAATGGTGACTTTAGATTTGATTTCCTTCAACTAGCTAAACGGAGGTTAAGACATACTTTTCCAAGCAGCTTGATAGTAGCATTTAGTACAGAAATACTGTGGTAGCTAGCACAGAAATATGTGCTCCAGTCCTGTTTTTTAGGCATCCAGCCTATGGAACATTCAACACTGAGACTAGATAATACAGGTAATACAGGTATGGGACCTGTTATCCATAATGCTTGAGACCGGGGGTTTTCCAGATAATGGATCATTCCATAATTCGGATCTTCATACCTCGTGTCTACTAGAAACTAATGTAAGCACTTCATAAATCCAATAGGCTGGTTTTGCTCCCAATAAGGATAAATGATATCTTAATTTGGATCAAGTACATGCTTCTGTTTTATTATTTCAGAGAAAAAGGAAATCATTTTTTAAAAATATGGATTATTTGGATAAAATGCAGTCTATGGGAGACTGACTTTCTGTAATTTGGAGCTTTGTGGATAATGGATCCCATACCTGTATTGGTATAGTGAGGCCATCTGGTCCCTGGGCTTTGCCATGTATTAGATCATTCACAGCTTAGAGACAGTCTGGGCTTTTGCATTAGCTTTGGGCAGCACCACATCTTATGTGAAAGAACAATAAAGGAGACATTGCTGTTCATTTTTAACATATGCATCTAATTCATTGGATTCCGAAATAAGAATAACTGTAGAATCTCTCTTCCAGACTAATAAAATGTATGAGGTTATGGAATAAAGTTATAATAAAGATTTTATAACCTCACAGTACTTTAGATTGGGTGTAAGGAAAACAGGTATGGGACCTGTTACCCAGAATGCTCGGGACCTGGGTCTTTCCAGATAACGGATCTTTCTGTAATTTGGATCTTCATACCTTCAGTCTACTAGAAAATCATGTAAAATTAAGTAAAACTAGTAGGCTGGCTCTGCTTCCAATAGAGTTTAATTACGTTAGTTAGGATCATGTACAAAGCACTGTTTTATTTACAGAGAAAAAAGAAATACTTTTTAAAAATTTGAATTAGTTGGATAAAATTGAGTTTATGGGAGAAACACTTTCCGTAATTCAGAGCTTTCCGGATAACGGATCCCATACCTGCACCTGTTTCCCACCTTGAGGATTACTAAGGCCCTACAAGATATTAACAAATAAAAGAAATGGTTGGTTAATTGGAGATTAAAGGTCAAATAGTCATGTGTAACATATATCATTATGTTCAGTTACTTAGGTTTATACCTGAGATTGATCTTATATATTTTCTTGTTGCATAAGGGAATATTTTTATTCTATATTCAGCTAGATATAGCATTCAGTTATAGGAGCAGTGCTTTTAAGTCTTCTGTCATTTTTCATGTGTTTTAACCTAGAAACTTAAACACTCAAACTGTGTATAGAATGTTTGCACCTTACTGTACATAGTCAACGCTTTAAGAATAAAAAAAAATGGTAGAATAAAACAGAAATTAGAAAATAGAAATTATGCTGTGTAATTCTAGATTGTAATGGAAATGTATATTAGGTATAATTTATTTAAGGCTTTTTGTCTCTTGCTGCAAATACTATTATTCCCTTGAAATCCAATTGTTTCCTTATTATGTGCAAAACGATTAAAGTAACCATATAGAGACTTTCATTTTCTTCTCTAGCATGCATTAGTGTTGCAGCTTGGAGGAGAAGACAAAATGTTGATGCAAATAAGGAAATCTCAGTCTGTTTTGTGGTTACATACTTTTTATATTGGTTTGCTCTTTTTTTAAAATATTTAAAATGATTTATAAAGCAATGGTGTAAAATACATTGCATATTTGTAAGTATTAGTTGTCTGTACACAAAAATGTATACCATGTATCAATTACCAAAAAAGTCAAAGGCGTGCAAAGGAATTCTGAACCTTTAGAAGCTCAGCTGGCAGGTGAAAAAATATCTTTTAAAAAATTCCCATTTATTATAATGACATTCCCCTGGACCCACACAGCACACTTTCTGATCAGGCAAATGCTGCTTGATAACACTAACCCCCACATTTTCAAGTTCCAATCACATTACCTGTGAAGTCTGTAAAATCTTTGGCACCTGCCAGTGAAGATACTCAATGCTCAGGTGGCTAAACAGGATCATTTTGTGCCCCATTGCCCTAAGCAGAATTGGGCTAAGTAGTATTGGCTCCAAGTTAAATACCCCTGACCTGCATGCCTTTGAGTTGTGCAGTCTAGGAGTCATTATGGGAACACCATGCTAAAAATATTTTTTTAAAATATACCAGCACCCTGATTGCTACCCATCCTTCCCCACCACTTGGTCCACATACCACAAAAGCCTATCTAATTGTATCTGTTTGGACTGAACAAGGTCTCCACCAGTCGTTCCTTCCCCCTACCAACTGCTCCCCATATTGGTTGGAAAGCATCAAGCAGAGACAATCACTCAGCTCTGTTTCCTGCATTTTCTGCATTTTTTAAAATTGCTGTAATGTTATCCATTTAACAAAGAATTTACAACATAAAGCAGCATATAATTTGGGCATTAGTTTAAGTAAATTAACTCTGGTTACCATAAAATAAGGGAACAGTTTGACATCCTGCCTCAAAATACTGTGCGCATACAATATAAAAACACTCTTTGGTCATTAACATAGTTAGACACTGCAACAGCTTATATAAAAATGAAATGATCTTTGAGGGTTAATTTGTTATATTATGGCCATAATCATGGCCATAATATAATCATGTAATTTTATTTATATTTCAAAAGAAAATAAATAAAAAAAAACATAAGGGACAGTATCATAACATGGGTAAAAGTATGGCCATATACAGTAACTTGTGGCCTTCACCAGTCTAGCACAGTCATGAAATCAACAAGCAGGGGCTACAGGATTTAGATAATGCTTTGCCCCTATTTTGTATTTATTTTATGATACTGATACAATATAGTAATTTCTAAGCTGATTGCTTATTAGTCAAGAGATGCTTTGCTCAACAGTACAAAATTAAAAGTTGGTATAGTAATTTAAGATAAATGACATATTTGCTGTTGAAATAAAAGAAGCACTTGCATAAAGAAGGAATGCAAAGAACCCTGCATGAATTATTACAGGTGTGGTTCTAAAGTAAATTTTTCTATACCTGTACAATATTTTTCTTCTGTTCTTGTATACGAATAAAATGTTTCTATATTATATCTTGGTGATGGTCATTGTGCAAGCCTGTTTGTACACCATGGACAGAAGGAGACATTTTTGACAGATAGTGGGTTGATTGTTGAGGCAAGAACTGCAGGCCTTTAGCTACATGAAATCATTGTCACAATATGCTACAGATCAGCCCAGAAATGTTAAGATACATACACATGGGGGGATGTCATTCATTATAACCCCAGGCAGAAATGCAAAAGCACTACTAGGTATTCACAGAAACAGGCAGAGAAATGGAGCTCAGAGACCTGATGCAATTCATTGTTGCAGGAAGTCAGTGTGAAAAGTGCAAAATATAAGGTGGATTGCACCAGTTTTTGTCACTTTGCACATTGTATTCTTGGTCGTAAATTGCCCTTAAG
Organism: Xenopus petersii; assembly: GCA_038501925.1. NCBI lineage: Eukaryota > Metazoa > Chordata > Amphibia > Anura > Pipidae > Xenopus > Xenopus petersii. The sequence continues at coordinate 138,753,227 of CM076673.1, forward strand.
GTGTCTGTGATTCATTTTTTTCAAGAAACTCAAGATTAGGACAAGAAAAGCCAAAAGGCAGCAAAAGCCGATTCAAGTGGTGCTAATAAATGTCAGGTGAAAATAGAAACTATTACATGTCATACTATTTCCCCCCACCATGCTGTTACCTCTCATCTATATCTCCCTCTCAGTGGCCTCCTGCAAATCATTGTTAAATATAAAGAGGCATATGCCAGTCAAATCATATTTGTGCACAATTTATTGTGTATTCATTGTCTCTAGATGTAAACCTTTAACACACCATGGATTACCTACAATAAGTTGCCTAATATCGTGTGCTTCTGCTTCTATTACATGGTCATAAATCCCTGCAGCAATAAGGTTTGGATTGATCAGCGGTGAGAAAGGGATCTAAGAATACGAGTGTAATCCCTAAATCTGCTCCTCTGATGGAAAACAAAAACAACTAGGTAATTGTTTTTTATTATATAATATTCCTCATTTAAAAGACTGGGTGAGCAGTATCTATTCAACATGCCAGTCATTCTTGCTCTGGTGTACTGGACAATAACACCTTTGGGTGCAATATGTGTTACTGAGAGGTTAAAGGGAATAGAAGGTTAGTCCATTGTCGGTACCCTTTGCTCTCTTGCAAGATCTAGATGTCTCGTAGTACTTTGCATTGTCATTGATGACTGGTGGCAACAGCTGATCCAATTATCTTCAGAGGAAGAGAGATGATAAATAATATCAATAAATATTGATGATGATGATGATGATCAAGCAAGCAAAAGGACACGGATAATGGAAAGTACTCTCCTTACCCAATGTCTCCCTGCATTAGGATATACACTCTATAGATCTAGACCTGAAAACAATAAAGGCAAAACCAAAAGACATTAGTCTGTTCCTTTTGTTCCAAGAATCTTCTCTCTCCATGCAGCTAAAAAAGAACAACATCGTGATACAGTGATTAGCATTGCTGCCCAAGATTTGATTCAGACCAGGTCAGTATCTGCATGCAGTTTACAAATCCCAAATGTCTTCATGGGGTTCTCCTGGTAACTTTTGTTCCCTACAGCACTCCAAACATTTGTAGGTGGTTAACAGTCTCCTGATCAAATTGACCATAGTGTGCATAGCAGGGGTCTTAGACAGGGTTTATGTGAACAAAGAACAATATATACGTATGTAAAGTTCTATGTAACATGTCAGTGTTATATAAATAAAGCATAATAATGAGCCAGTTCTAGCATCTCTATGTCCAATGTGCCAGGTCATATACACCTTTCACTCTTATTTGGCCCCAGCGTAGCCACACTGTAGTTTTAGTATTCATTCCCTTGCTGCTAATTGCACTGAGTACTCCTTATCGAATACCTGGACTCACAGTCTGCAAAAGCTCCAATATTTATACATACGTAAAGAGATCATTTACAGTAATTTTAGTTTCTAGATGACAAATTCAATAAGACTACAGCTTGTCATTATCACTTATGCAATGAAGGTGAATAGAACACTTGCTTATGAAATGGCATTAGCAAATATACACAAGGTTCCAGCTGATGTGGCTGATGTTACATCTTTAAAATAATATAATTAATATATTTAAAAAAGCACTCTTCCTTGAATATACTTGTGCAGCTGAGATCTGTACCACACTATGGAAAGGTGCACTTCATCAGATTCCAGACATGATTTTGGACTAAAGGGATGGCAGATTGAAGCTTAGCATCCTTGAACAGCTATATGTGTTCTCACAATACCCTGCTACAATGTAATTGGTCTTATGGGTAGGTGTGTGGGGCAAACAGATAGCAGATTGAAACTTAGTATGTATAAAAACTTCCAAGGTACATGTTCATACCTCCCAGCTGTCCCGTTTTTTACAGGACAGTCCCGATTATGACAGCTCAACCCGATGATCTTCTGCACTGAACAGCCAGAAAAAGATACAAAGTTTCTGAAACTTAATTGGCATTTGGCAGAGAGCCCAGAATATGTGGCAGGTGCACTTGGATACTTTTGTAAAAATTTAAGATAAGCAAAGAAACAATTGCAACAATTTAAGATAAGCAGGTCTCTTGGGGAAACTGTGACTTGCAGCTTCATTAGCAAAACTGTAATAACACATATAAACCACAGAAATGTGTTCAAACTCTCATAACCTGCCAAATTTTGCAAAATGAACATGGTAATTAGGGAGCGTGGCCACAAAAATTGGTGTGGTCAAAACAATTGCCACTCTCAGCACAGCAAATCTTTTTGTATCTCTTTCTATTTCCAAAATCTTGGAGGTATGTATGTTTTGTCATTTGACCCAATGTCCTGCTGATTATTTCAACTATGAAAGTTTCTGACCTGAGTGTGTGTGTTTGATTGTGGCCCTACCCTATGGAATGCTGAAATCTAATGTGTCAGTTTTTGGTGGGGAGGCAAGTTTGGTGTACAAAAAGTAGTTATTTTTTGTTCCCCAATGGAGACAAATAAAAAGTTTTATTTCATTCTGTGTTCGTGTGCACCAAAATTACATGAAGGGATATTTACACCCATTGCAGATTCAGAGTAAGACTGAGTGGACTCCAATCAATCAGAACTATGTGAATGTGTCCTTTAATCTTATGATGGGGTTGAAAACCTCAAAAACAATGGTGCCCTTTTATTATTAATTATGTTTGTGCCCTAATAATTACTGAAAAGCAACAAACATAGCCCCTCGGCAACCCTCAATTAAAGAACCTCTGAATTACTTGTGGAAGGTACTGTTAGGATGAATTAGTTTAAAGAACTAATGGATATTAGACAAAAAGTTCCCTTTTCTGCTGAGGGTATCCCCCTGGCAAATAAATGGTTACACCAAGCAGAATTTTTACTTCCACTGCTTATCCCACTGCATGATGTCATTTGCGCAGTTCTCTGATCCCTTCGGACAGCCAGTGCTCTCTTCTCTACAAGCAAAACCTTTTCCATAATGCTCCCAGCTCTCTAAATGCCGTCTGTACCATTGCCTCAGGAACTCTGCATCAGTAGCAGTGTTTAGTCCTCCAGAAAATAAGCCTGCCGCTTTCTATACCTTGTGGGAATTTAATTCCAGTACAAGGAACAAACTAGTAAATGATTTTGGTTGTTCTCATTATACCGTTGGCTGCTGGAGATGCCTTTCTATGATAAGCCGTGTACAGCAATCCACATAAAGACTTTTTTAGAAGTACTGGGAATTTTTGGTGCACAAATAACAACTGTAACAGTAAGACATTGTAACTATAAAATTCACAATGGTTTTCCACTGGTGGCTGGGCCACCAAGTCCTTTTGTATGTTTGCAAAAGCAATATTAAAATCAAGCAAAGGCAACATTGTTTGCAATGAATGTCCAGTATTTGCATGAAATGCATCAGGTTATTCCTTGGTAATATGCCATAGTTTTGAATGAATTTTGGAAACTCGGAAGCCCCCTAAAGGTGCCAGTAAGAAAATATTATCAAGCAGAGGTGATAATATTTAATTTAACATAGAAATATCAACAAATCTTGGTCTGCTGGAGAGATATTTTTTAGTCCAGAATGATCAAGCCAAGGAGGAATATCAACAATTTCAGCCCCTTAGTCTGCACCATTTATAAAAATGATGTTTTATTTGAAAATACCTTTGGCTATTTAATTGGTGTTACTAAATGCTTGTATAAATAATTTTTACTGTGTTTAAATAAATGTTTAGCTATCACATTGATACAGGGAATCCAACTTAAACAGTTGTTGCTCCCAATTTCTTCCAAGACCAAAAGCTTTGTATTTCTAGTATTTCTCTACATACCGGTATATCCCGTATACAGAATATATCTCTTCTGAGCACAATGTGGTGGTTTTGTATAGCAGTTACTGTCATTTTTATGCTTTTGCTCATTATAGTTCAATTCTGCAGTTAATGTGAGTGCTATAAAATAACCTGTGCTCCCATGTTCCTCAAGGTTTTATATAGGGAAAGAAGCAGAGCAGGAGATTTATTTACAATCAAAGTCTTCATTAAAGCTTTAAACAAGAATAAGTATGCTAAATCCCAATATTTTGACACGTTTTGTCAACTATACAGATTGCTGTAAAAAGATAGTAAGTATTCAGTGAAAGGCTTTGTATTTTGTGCAAAAGACAGACATCTGTCCATATCTGACATGCCTAGCCTCTGTCTGTGCTGGTTGTACATGCAACTGAATCTCTAAATTCACAGACTATTTAATTGTTGGCATCTGTGTACTGTACTAGTTAGGACATACAGAGGACACAAGTGGCCAAATTGCTGCTCTGGGGCTTGGAATTCCCAGCTCTCCCATGGACTTGAAGAAAATGTCTGAATCTCTGCAAGCTGAAATGAATTTACATTGATTTGTTTTCCTGTTCTGAGTTTCCAACAAATCACATTTACTCCTTTCATTTCTTTTCCCTGTCCGCTGCTGTTTCTGGCTCTGTGAGCCTGGCCATTGTCAATCAACGACCGAGAGGGGGGGGGGTCTTTAGAATCTGGCTCCCTTTGTGTTCCCCTAGTCTCTGCCTAATTGTATTCCTAAATGGATTTACCTTGATAGATTTACTTCCTTTTATAATTTCCAAGCAATGTACACTGGTTCTGTTTTACCCCTAGTTAATGTGTAAACAGTGGCCCCCTAATCCTTGGCTCCCTGCTCTGCATGTTTGCTCAAAAGGTTTTTTTTCATAGACTTAACAATACAGTATTCTTTTGCCTTTCCACTGCTAACTCCTTTTGTGTCTAAGGCCCTCTGTCTTATTTGTAATTAGTTGGACTTGCTCTAAGATGCCAGAACCAAACAAAATAGAGCCATTTTGTCCAAATTTCATCTAAAGAACTTTAGGCAATTAAGAGTTTTACACTATATGGATATAAAAGAAAAAAAAAGGGAAACAGCAAGTTTCCTCTAATTTCTTCAAGATTGATGTGCACAAACATTATCTTATGCGCACAGTGTAAAAAACTGTTGTACAAGATGTCTTTACTGAGTTATACTTACATTGTGTAATTTCTCAATCTTTGAGATTGGAAAAAGCATGGCAACATGTGTTGGGAGTTTTAGTACTGCTTTAGCCTTGTGAGGCAACTTCGGGTGACTTCGGAAATGCTTATGCCATCCGACCAGCGATTCACATTCTTGCAAGTGGAAAGGCATTTCGGGGGATTAGTTGCCCGCAGTAGCAAAGATGTATCGCAGACGACTAAATACATGCATATGTGCCACCACCCTAAGTCAGTGATAGGTTATTTCATGTAATAGCACTTTCTAGGAAAGTGAGATAGAGAGATTATGATAGAAAGAGCAGCCTCTGCTCCAACAACGATCAATAGCAGAGAGAAGCTCTTCCCTAGTAGAGATGTCGCGAACTGTTCGCCGGCGAACTTGTTCGCGCGAACATCGGGTGTTCGCGCTCGCCGGAAGTTCGCGAACGTCGCGCGACGTTCGCCATTTTGGGTTCGCCATTGTTGGCGCTTTTTTTTGCCCTCTCACCCCAGACCAGCAGGTACATGGCAGCCAATCAGGAAGCTCTCCCCTGGACCACTCCCCTTCCCTATAAAAACCGAAGCCCTGCAGCTTTTTTTCACTCTGCCTGTGTGTGCTGAAGAGATAGTGTAGGGAGAGAGCTGCTGCCTGTTAGTGATTTCAGGGACAGTTGAAAGTTTGCTGGCTAGTAAACGTTTTGATACTGCTCTGTTATTGGAGGGACAGAAGTCTGCAGGGGTTTGAGGGACATTTAAGCTTAGGTAGCTTTGCTGGCTAGTAATCTACCTTCTACTGCAGTGCTCTGTATGTAGCTGCAGTGGGCAGCTGTCCTGCTTCTGATCTCATCTGCTGACTGCTGCAATAGCAATAGTCCTTGTAAGGACTGCTTTTATTTATTTTTTTGTTGTTTTACTACTACTACTACTACTACTACTACTACTATAAGAGCCCAGTGCTATTAGTCTAGCAGTGTTGGGGAGTGGGACTGGTGTGCTAATCTGCTGCTCCTAGTAGTTCAGCAGCACCAACTTTAATTTTTTTTTATTTAACTTTTTTTTATTTTACTACCGCTGTAGTAGTGTATAAGTTGACCTTTTAGGCATTATTTGCCCTGTAGGCATTTTTTGCCCAGTGTGTTATTCAACCAACTGCTATCTAGCTGTGTGACCGTGTTCACATTCTGTCTAAATATCCATAATATTACCGTCTCCAGAAAAAACACCGGAGTGACTTTTTTCAAGCAGCCATAATAAATTTTACGTAATCCGTATCCATCGCTGTAGTAGTGTATAAGTTGACCTTTTAGGCATTATTTGCCCTGTAGGCATTTTTTGCCCAGTGTGTTATTCAACCAACTGCCATCTAGCATCACTAACAGCTCTCCCCCTACACTATCTCTTCCAAGCACACACAGGCAGATTTTTCAGATACATTTTTGCCCTTGATCCCCCTCTGGCATGCCACTGTCCAGGTCGTTGCACCCTTTAAACAACTTTAAAATCATTTTTCTGGCCAGAAATGTCTTTTTTAGATGTTAAAGTTCGCCTTCCCATTGAAGTCTATGGGGTTCGCGAACCGTTCGTGAACCGCTCGCATTTTTGCGCAAGTTCGCGAATATGTTCGCGAACTTTTTTTCCGACGTTCGCTACATCCCTATTCCCTAGTCTCTGAAGGGACCACAATCTGGATAGGAAGTCAAGTTTAGATTATTTTCCCCGATCATTTCTGCTGCATGAGATCTGGACCACATGTGGCATTGAAACCCTACCTTTTACATAGAGGAGGCCCATTCCTGTGTGTTAGAGTCCAGTGTAACCCATGTTCTGTAGTAGTTAGCTGGACTTAATCTAATATAGCCCAAATTAACATTATATACACAGACATATATATTTCCCCTGTCCTCTCCATGTCAACACGTTAAGGGATAGGTCCCTCCCTCTCCTAATTGTAGAACCCACCCATTAATTAATTTTTTTGGGTCTTTTTTTGGGTTCTCATTTCTCTCTCCTAGCTGGGGAGCTCAACTGGGCTCCCAGGTGGCTCAAGGTTTATGGCCAGAGCAGTGCTCAGAAGAGCCATCAAACGTCTTAGAGCTAAGGGCCATCCTGCAGGCCTGTATGTTCTTTCAAGATCAGCTCAGAGGCAAAAGACTAAAGATAAAATGCGACAACACCACAGCGGTGGCTTACATCAGAAGGCAGGGAGGAACAGGGAGTCCCTTTCTCTTCACAGAGGTGGAACCGATCTTCCAGTGGGCAGTCAACACTTCTAGACTTTACGGCAGTGTATCTTCCAGGAAGATTAAACAAAGCTGCAGACTTTCTCAGCAGGTATGCGGTAGGGAGACACAATTGGAGTTTGAAGCAAGAAATCTTCAGGACTCTGGTCCGGATTTGGGGTCAACCAGTGATAGACCTCATGGCCTCATCCAGCAACTCCAGGTGTCCTCGCTTCTTTCGAGGGAACCGGATCCGAGGGCACTAGCTGTAGATGCCCTGACTCAGAAGTGGACACATCCTTTATGCTACATCTTTCCTCCTCTACCACTGATTCAGACAGTGATTCAGAAGATCAAGCAGGACCAGGCAGAGGTAGTTTGCATTGCTCCAGCCTAGCCACGGAGCCCGTGGTTCACGGATCTAGTTTAGCTCTCGACAGATCAACCTTGGAAACTTCCTCTCTCGAGGGATCTTCTAGTACAGGGTCCATTTATGCATCCAGATCCAGGGCCCCTGGCGCTCACGGCATGGCGATTGAGCGGCAGAACTTAGAATCTCAGGGGCTCTCACACAGAGTAGTTAAAACATTACTAAGATCCAGAAAGTTTTCTACTAACTCAAGATACTCCAGGATCTGGGATACCTTCATCAACAGTATAGATAGATCTCAAGCTCTGCCAATCTCGGTTACTGAACTCTTGGATTTTCTACAATCAGGAATAGAGAAGGATTTATCAGTCAGTACACTGAGAACTCAAGTCTCTGCTATCTCAGCGATCTCAGGAGTAAGATGGTCACAACATCATTTGGTGTCACGATTCTTTAAAGCAGCAATCAGAATTTTACCAGCCAGAAGACCAACATGTCCGTCCTGGGATCTTCCTAGGGTTCTCAGTATGTTATCTTCTTCCCCGTTTGACGATATGGATTCTCTCTCGCTATTGACAGTCAAGACAGTCTTTCTAGTGGCCATCACATCAGCAAAGGGAGTAGGAGAATTACAGGCTCTCAGTTTTTCTCCAGATAGCCCTACCTTCTTTCCAGATCGAGTGATCTTGAGATTCAACTCTTCATTCAGACCCAAGGTTGTTTCACCATTTCACCTCAGGGATGAGTTGGTGTTACCAGCATTTTCGGGAGAATCGGTATCTTCAGATTTAAGGAGCCTAGATGTGGCGGAGAATATCAGAATCTACTGAGAAAGAACCAATTCCATCCGGAATTCGGATAGGCTCTTTATCATTCCGTCAGGTTTAAGGAAGGGGAATACTGCCTCATCTAGATCCATTTCAGATTGGATAAAATGGATTATCAAAAGAGCCTACTCTTCGGCAGATCTTCCAGAACCTTCCAAAGTAAAGGCGCACTCAACCAGGGGTCATGCAGCTTCTTGGGCGGCAGAAGCAGGAGTACCTCTAGACGTTATCTGCCGAGCAGCATCTTGGTCTACTCCCTGCACCTTCATCTCTCACTATAAGCTGGATGTGAGAGCTTCAGAGTACTCTCTCTTCGGAGCTAAGATTCTTAAATCAGCTTCCACTAGGAAATAAAATATTTTTTGCAGCATTTATTGCCTTGAAGTTTTATTCTTCCCACCCTGGGACATTTAACTTGCTACGTCCCATAACGTGTTGACATGGAGAGGACAGTGGAAAAGGGAAAATTATATCATACTTACCGTAATTTTCCTTTCCCGGTCCTCTCAATGTCAAGGTTTTCCCTACCCGTGATGTCAATTTATATTACGAACTTGTAACTAGACGCCGGGGAATGTGAGGGGTAAGTATTTATTAATTAATTAATGGGTGGGTTCTACAATTAGGAGAGGGAGGGACCTATCCCGTAACGTGTTGACATGGAGAGGACCGGGAAAGGAAAATTACGGTAAGTTTGATATAATTTTCCCTTATATACTCATGATGTTGTCTTCAGGCCTCTGTGTTCCAAAATGTAGAACAGAAATCTGTGGCAAATACATGGAAAGCAGGGCACACAACGCAAAAAAAATTGGATTGTGCCCATATATTGCACTTTGCTTCCTGCTTCCACTTTGTATATGACCTCTGATAACAGAAACATTTGTTTTTAACCACTAGGGGTTGCTCTCTATGAAAGATAATGTGGCTCCTACAAATATTAAAACAGCAGCTCTCACCAGCATTTCTTTCAACCAATTCTTAAGATCATGCTAATTTGCTTTAAAAAAAAAAAATATATATATATATATATATACTGAACTAAACAAATTAACCCAGCACTGTCATTATACAACTTTAAGGAACAATTGGATTAAAGGGAACTTATCTGAATTTGGCAAAAAGAGACACTTTTAGTTACATGGTTTGTAACTATGCATAAGCTGATGCGCCCCGCCAAGGCAGTGTCCATGCATCAGTCCTACCTAAGTGAAAAAAGGGTATTTTCTTTGGGAGGAGAGCAGGTAACTAAAAGTGTCTCTTTTTGCCAAATTCAGATAAATTCCCTGTAATCCAATTGTTCCTTAAAGTTGTATAATGACAGTGCTGGGTTAATTTGTTTAGTTCAGTATACGATATAAGCCACACACACCACCAGACTGATTTTAATTGTAACACACGGAAATTGTTTATATATATATATATATATATATATATATATATATATATATATATATATATATATATATATATATTGCTGATTGTCATATAACAACCTAGTTATACTAAGAGGAAAAGTAGCACATACTGCCTGTATAAGCAGAGTTAGCTTTATAGGACACGCTGCTAAAGGGGATAAACAGGTGTCTGCCATCATTCTCAATGGGAATGAACCGTGAAGAATAAGACAAAGTAAATCATCTTCAAAGCTTTTCTCGTCTTTCTATACTGAAAAGCACAAAGTTACATTATCTCCATACAGCCAGATTTACGTCTTCACTTTTCCGTTGTCAATGTGATGTCTCTGATTTCCACAAGGAGTACTGAGCACTCTACGTTACTCAAAGTAGAAATATAGCAACATTATTATTTGCTCATAAATGAAAGGGCATGTTGTAAATGTCATGTAAATATTTCATATTGCTTTAGCACTTTGGAAGACATAATTTCTCTTTATATTTCTCAGTTCCATAGCAGGCTACCTTGATGCTGTATGCCTGATGATCTTTGGAAGATCAGATTGGATTGAATGATATTCAGTAATGTGGATAGACAGGCTTATTGCATATTGTTTATGATGTTAGAGAAGACTACCAACAATGGGGTAATGATGGAATAAGTATCTATAGCATAGAAAGGGCATTCATGAGGAGTAGACAGGCTACACACAGCCACAATGTGGGCAAGGAAATACACTTGTGAAGGGCATTTAAAGTTGGTATGGTGGGCATCTAGATTTATAGAGGGCAGAGGTGGAATTCTGCATGTTGGAAATGCAAAAAAAAGATGTGTAAAGTTGGGTCAGGTTGAGAATTATATTTCATATGCCATTTTTGGGCTGTCGGTAAGCTTCCCTAAGACATATGAAAATGATGATTTAGTCAATGCATGGATATGGTTGAATGGAATGTAGCAGTTGGTTAGAAACAAGCCTGTATGGGAGCAGGGATGGAAATATTATAGTTTATAACCCAAAAGAATCAAGCTCAGAATATGGGATTGAGTTAGAAATTGTTGAGTATAAGGGCTATAGCAGATGAGGGGATTTGTTGCTAACGGTAAAGCTCCAGAAAACACCATCCCCTTCTCTAACAGTGCAAGTAAATCACATTATTTGCAGTTATTCACCTTAATAACTGGAAAATGTAAAAAAAGGCACGTGAAGGTGATGTGAGAGGAAAGATTGGTGAAGGAGGTGGGATAAATGAGTTCAGTTTTAGTGGAGTTAGAGTGTAAAAAAAAGTAAGTGGGGTGGAAGTGCAATGTCCTGCTTGGGCAGTAGCCTCTGTACAGTACAATATATGACTGCCAGAAAACTCTGCAGTTAAAAATGTAGGTGCACTGGAGAGGTTTTAATACAATGCAGACTGGTGGGCAATGAGCTGTTTAGATCAAACTAATGACTATATGTGGGTGTGCATTGTACTACTCAGCGGTTAACCATGGACTCTGCATTGTAGTACAGAATACTGTCAGTGTTAAGCAAAAATCTGACCATATGAATCCTCGATTCGTACAATTTTCGGACCGTGTGTAGAGAGTCCCGACATTTTTCGTCCCACGGAGATCGGTCGTTTGGTCGATCGGACAGGTTAAAAGATTTCTGTTGGCTGCCGAAAATATTTCTGCATGTATTGCTGATCGTACGATTTTCAGTAGAAGACTGTCACTAGCTTTGTCAGACATAACTTTTGTACGATTGCTGTCAGGGGCAGAACATTGGCTGATCTTTTACTACTTTATTCGATCTGAATGGTTAGTGGCAGGTCGGGAGATGGGGAAGTAAGATTGTTCAAATTATTTCAAATCTTTGCATCTATGGCCAGCTTTAGTGTGGTGTAATCTTCTGGCACTTGTTGATTGTAATACAATGAGTTGTATATAAATATCTTCACATTTTTAAGTACTGGGTAAGGTTCCTCAGGTTATAGTACTAGACCTAGCTATTTTCAGTCTCTTTAGCAATTACCTTATATGTGGTTTAGAAAGTAAAGCTGGCCATAGACGCAAAGATCCGATCGTACGAATCCTCGATTCATATAATTTTCGGACCGTATGTAGAGAGTTCCGACATTTATCGCGCCATGACGATCAGTCTTTCAGTCGATTGGATCTGAAAGGTTAGTGGCAGGTCGGGAGATTGGGACGTCCGATCATTCGTCCGATATAGCAGGTAAATCTGCACGTCTATGGCCAGCTTGACTTCCCTATTTGCACATATACTATAAAAGCTTTTTGTCTGATAGCATTTTCCTTGCTATAGTAAAACACAGACATTATAGAGGAGAAGATGTGTGGAGACATACAAAGGGTTATGTTTAGAGTGCTTAATGAAAGACCATGTACCTATGCAGCACTAAGAGGCATGCTAATTATAGAAGAAACTGAAACACTTCTGGCAGGTCAAAGACTGAAAAAGGATGTAGAAAAAAAGTAGATAGCAAATTTGGTAGCAGCAATTAACGCCAGACAAGCACTATAATGGCTAATAAAATGTTAATGTGAATATAAAAGGGATTTGATTTAAGGGATGCAAATTAAATTCTATCTATAAACAAAAGACTGATAAACAAGGAGCTCTACAAAAGCAGAACAGATTAACTGAAGGAACGCAATATAACTTTTAAAGGTGAACTGGATTTGGCGAAGAGCATATAAAGCCTCAAACAAATATTCACATTCAGTCTTCATGTTATTGCCTAGGACTTTGTCAAGATTTTCCATATGTAGCCCAAGATTTTCCATGTGTAATGATATAGCCCACATTAAACCCCTGCAAAACAAGTTTTACACTCCAGCATGTACACTGGGACTGATTCCAGCATTGGCTCTGAAACAAGTCATCATAGAACAAGCAGTTAAATGGGCCACACCCAGTGTAATGAGAGCTATAGGCAAACATATTGGTGTTTCACTTTCCCTTTAACTTAAGAAACAACATTCCCCATGTTCTTTAGGCCTGTCCTGGCTTTTGGGCTCAGTACTGACCATTAGTGATGGGCAAATCAGACCCATTTTGCTTTGTCAAAAATTCACGAAAGAGCAAACAATTTGCCAAATGCAGTGAAGTTAATGGGTGGTTTTTGTTTTTATGCAACAATTTTTCAAACCAAACAACATTTTTTATTATCCATTAGCATCTATGATCATTTTATTTCAGCAAACGGGGCAAAATATTTCACTCATCCGGACAGAAATTATATACCAGTTTGCCCAAAGTAAGTATGCATACTTACTTTGGGCAAAGTTACTCTTTATCCTTCCTGGATCAGAATACTCGAGTTATTATTAGTAGTACCGTAGTTGTAGTAGTAACAGGTATTTATAAAATGCCAATGCTGCGCTGTACAATAAATGAATTTATACACTAAACATACACAGTGGCACAACTAGATGTCACTGGGCCGCATAGCAAATTTAATGTAAGGGCTCTTACACACGGGCACTTGTTCCTGTGTCTTTCAAGAGCATTATGAGCGTGGAAATTGGAAAAACACATTTATTGTGTTAAAACATGTTTTTTTTAAACACAACTGAGTTTTTTTCCATTCCAAATGGGATCCTCTATTCTACTGAACGCACTTCAAAGGCAAGAAAATGCAGCATGCTGCAACTAAACAAACACTCTGAAAAGCAAATGGAGTAAAATGCAACTCGGGAACACTCATGAATACAGCCAGGTAGAATATAATGGAATCAATTAGCGAATGTGTTTATTTGCACCCAAACCTGCATTTAAACACGTTAAATGCAGAAATAAACATCCTTTGGTAAGAGCCCTAAGACCCCAAAATATTAACAAGTTGACCTATTCTACCAAAAAATATTAAAATATCTCATTAATTAGTTCCTCGCTGGACTCTCTAGACTCCTGGGTCCCTCTGCAATCGCAGGGTCTGCTACCTCTGAACATACAGATTACATAAAAAAAAGAGGGTCCTGCTCAAAAGAGCTAACAGTCAAATGCCAAATAAGAAAGAAGACACAGACAACCTCAAAGATTTGAGTAAAGAATCTGGTGGGCTGGGGGAACAGTATGTGTGTGTTTGGCAGAAGTAATGACCTTGGTTGAGAAATCCTTGTCAGCAAGGGGTCCATTCAGTTGTATGCTCTGATGGGGATACATGTCTGTTAGTAGGTGGGCATCACATAATATGGCACTCAAATTCTCTGCTCCATGCCTGTGTGTAAAACGAGTGACGTTAGCAGTTCCTTGTACTTTCTATGGAGATATTCCAAGCATTCAAGCAAGTGCAGGAAGCTATTGTGCTGATGTCGTCTTCAGGCTGTGCACTCAGCATTGTTTCTCATTTGTTGTTGACATGCCATAACTGAGAATTATGTAAAAATTGGGGAGGGCAAAGGTATAGGGTATGTGTAAACAGTATGGTCACCTCAGTCAGCTAATTATATGAAATGTCTTAAATGCATGCAAGTGTTGTTGCTGTTGCTATCAAGATAATGCTATAGAATAGCCTGGGGATTAAAAAACCTGCCATGCCCTGCATTTTAAACTGGTTCCATAAAGAGAGACAGACAGTAGGTACAAATAAGAGCCCTTTCCCTTAGCTACACATTCTTGCCCTGGAGAGAATCTTCATGGTAAAGTTTTCACTTAAACGCATGTGGAATGCAGCATGTTGCACAGGATGTCAACATTAGAGGACATATGCCTTCCTCATTACAGAGAGGTTTTCCAAGGAAAGTTATATATATGACAAAATGAAGCACTGTAAATATATCAGGCTCAATGAGGAAGGGCCATGCGGTCCCGAAAATTTTGGTCAATTGTTAAGTGTCAATAGCACCATGGAATAAATTTGGGATCACCCATCTTGCTGCAAAAACAGGTATTGGCTTTCTTAATTCATATTGGATATATTTAATTTAAGCCCGGCTGATTGGGGGTGCGGGTCTGGGATGGTGAGGGCTCATGAGGCCCACCGTGTTTTTTCCGAGTGTCCCGCTGGCCCAGTCTGATCCTGTTGGTGCCCCTGGTAACACGTTCTGCACTGCCACCAGGCTACCAAAAGGTGTTCACAGGAAATAATGGCTTTTTGTGTGCCCATACTAGGATTAGACATTTTTCATCAGGAAAAGGAGACTGTAATGTGTATCAGAAAATACTTTTTTTTTTTTTTGAATAGTCATTATGGGGCACATTTACTATTGGTCGGATATCGAAGGGTTAATTTACCCTCGATATTCGACCCTCTAAGTTAAATCCTTCGACTTCGAACAGCGAAGTCGAAGGATTTAGCGCAATTCCTTCGATCGAACGATCAAAGGATTTTAATCCATCTATCGAACGTTTTTCCTTCGATCCCAAATTGCCTAGAAAGCCTATGGGGACCTTCCCCGTAGGCTAACATTGGTGCTCGGTAGGTTTTAGGTGGCGAAGTAGGTGGTCGAAGTTATATTTAAAGAGACAGTACTTCAACTATCGAATGGTCGAATAGTCGAACGATTTTTAGTTTGAATCGTTCGATTCGAAGTCAAAGTCGTAGTCAAAGGTCGAAGTAGCCAATTTGATGGTCGAAGTAGCCAACAAAAATACTTCGACATTCGAAGTATTTTTCCTTCTAATCCTTCACTCGAGCTAAGTAAATGTGCCCCTATATGTTATATGCTGGCTTAGGTTATTCCACCTAGTGAAATTGATTTATATAAATATGTGGGTTTAGTGCTATGGATACGGATTACACTGAATAGTGCATTTATAGGCTCGACTGTGAAAGATTGGCCCCTGGTGGTCAAATATCATGAAAATTGTAGAGGGAATATTTATAAATGAAAGTCTAAAGTGCAAATCCCTATGGACCTTAAGCAGAAGTAGCTGTACCTGCTATTTTGGGGTCTCCTGTTATTGTGAAATTTGGATGGAAATATGTGTATCCTGCCAAGGAAACACTGCCCTTTACTCTAGTTATAAAAGTAATGTGAAAACCCAAAGCATCTACTTCTCCTGTAGTACTAAAATATTTTTTACTACTCTGCTTGACTTGATTTTTTTTCTTTTATGCATAATATGTAATTTTTTTAAGATTGTCTTACAAGAGCTAAGACAAAATAATAAAATTATTCCAAAAAGTGTATGCATATTAATTGTGCCTTTATTGGTGGAATTAGCTTGCATGAATACAGGCACAGGAAAACTGATTACTTTAAAATCACACTGTAACAGTTGCAAATATGTTTTCAAGGGAAACATTTCATCAGTGAAAACATTGGGACCTATTAATAAACAGATAAGAGTAAAACAAAGTCTGCATTGCCACTGATTGCTTTGACAATTCCCCTGGGATGCTCTTCCACAGTTCTTCTGCCAGCACGTTAACCTTATGTAATAGATTTTTGTGTTTCCTGACCCGGACACAACCCATAGTGTGTAACATTGTTGTTCTAACACCTTTCTATGAGGAACACCCCCAGCCTTGTTTTGTAACATGCTGTGTTTTATTTTCTCCATTCTCATTGTGCTGCAAGATGCCCAGTTGCTGGTTCAGCTCCTACCAGTAGGAAGCATTAGTAATAGTGTGCTCACACAATGGGGACTGTATTTCCCTTTTAAGCGGATTGACAGGCAACACAAACAAGTCAGAGAAAGAAATCTAGACACAAAGAACATACAGCCCTCCTAATTCAGAGAAATCAAGATCATTGCTTATTGTAAGAGATGGCTAAATTGGCTTTTAGATGTAACAGGCCAGACATAAAAGGAGTGAGTGAACAGAGCGGGTTGTGAGATTGCAGAAACTCGGGCAGCATTTAGTAGGAATGCATTTGAGTGGAAAGGCTAACAGGGGAACAAGGGAGAGAAGGGATAAGCATTCAATGGGCACCTTTCTTTTCTTTGAAAATATCTCTATGTCCCCAAATAAAGTGTCTCACACTGCATTAATCGGATATTAGGATTAGAAATTAAAAGGCTTTATTTGGATCAAAATATATGCATCTTTCTATTTTTTCTAAATTGGCTCCTTATAAAAGTAGTATACCCCTAATGTGTGAGAGTATAATAGGGACCTTTCAATGTAAGCACCACTGGAGCAGGGACTGACATGAATAATGTATAATCTCTGTAATCGCTGAAGAAACTGACCTCAGCAAAAGCGTCAGGTGTGACATCACTTCCGGTCTCAGCAGTGAGGGGATGTACAGGTGGAACATACGGGAGAGGGAGACACCGGCAGAACCCATCTCTTTGTATTGCAAAGGCTCACCTCCATGATCTGCACTATAAGACTAGATTGTTTGATATGCGCGCAGAAGTGCGACTATAAAAAATAATACCCTGGAGTTGATATTGATATGCTGTTTTGAAATCAGGAATCTTGTAAATTGCCAATTCCACCAGAGAGTGGAGAAGTCACATGTTGATTTTTACTGATTGAAGAAAACACCATTGCACCTTATTTTAATTAATTTTATCTTTTGAAGCAAGCACTAAAAGCACTTTGTTTGACTTAATTTTAATTTTATTTTGGAGATAGCACCTTGTAGAAATCACTATAGCACTTTTAAACACACATGAAAAATCTGTGCATAGACTCTCTATGGCTCAAGACACACACAGATTAGTGTTGTAACACTTTGGTTATTTGTTTTTTTTTTCTATAGCCGGTGGCGCTGATCTATAATTGTATCTTGATAATCTCTGTAAAGTGATGTGTAATATGGCATCCCTATATAATTAAAGAATGACAGAATATAAAAGTTATAAATGTAATTTTAATTGAAAGCAGTATCAGTCTCTAGTTTTTGAAACAATGTAGCTGAAACTAGCAGATTAACAGACATGTGACATGTGAAATGTGAAGGAGAGCTGACACTCAGGATCAGGCCCGGGCTGGCAATCTGTGTGTTCTGGCAAATGCCAGAGGGGCTGCTATAAGGTGCCATAGAAAGTCAGTATTTAGTGGGCTGGTGGGGGTTGTTTGGGCCTCTGTGTGGGCTGATTGGGCCTCTGTGTACCTGAAAATGCCAGGGTCTTTTAATTCTCAGTCCGGACCTGCACAGGATTCACACAGCTGTCAACCCCCCAAATCAAAACATTTTTTCAGGAATTACCAGAATTTGTTCCCGATTCTTTTATCACTCCAACACATTCCCCTGATTTCTGACGATCTTCCAGGATTTTTCGGGGAAAATCCAATGTGGGCAGAACATTTCAGTGACATTAGCTGGAGCAATGTGCTCATGTGAAGAGACGTTTCTTTGGCTTCAGGAGTAGTTGTGCACATGTGCATGATGTCAGTTTCTGCTGACATACCTGGAAATACTTCAGATCCCCCAACTGTGCTCTTTGCCAGCTTGACAGCTCTGGATTCAGACAAATCCCGAAAAAAATAATTTGGTCATAAATGGATAGGTGCATGTGTAAACAGTTTGTAGGGTTTGGATTTGATTCAACCGGGCACAGTAGATTCTCATGGGTTATAGGTATTCGTATTTGGAGTAGGGACCAAGAAGGTGGCTGAGAAACAGGCAGGCAGGAGTTGACAACACAAAGTAGCTTTTTTAGCAGAAAAAATATAGATAAGGTCACTGACTGACATTTACATTTTTTTTTAATTTCGCTCCAAACAGGGGTGCTGACATCATCTCCAGAATCCCTAGGCAAATCCCTGGGTGTAGTAGGTGGGAGGCAACACAGAGTGTTTTTGAGAGCTTCTCCACCAGCTAAAATATGACAATGGAAAAAATACCCAGTGTGCCATATTCCTAAACTTCACTCTTGTTTGGAGAATTCCCTACCCCTGACCTGGATGAAGAGAAATCTTCATAGACATATAACCAAAAAGTGAATTCAGTGTAGGACCATGCTGGAGTTGTGAGTCACTGTCAATTGTTTATTGGCATTTATATGATAGATTACAACCAAAATGAATATTCATCACAAAATTGTGAAAACAAATTGACCTACCTCTATAGAAAGAAGACTTTTTTTTCTGGGGCTCATTTTAGAAAACATGTTTATCCTTTAGGGCTATTCCACACGGGGAGATAGCGACGCGTTTGCGGTCGCGGCGACAAAGCGCCACGACAGTCGCCGCGACCGGCACAGGCGACAGTTTTGTATGGGCGCCTATGTAAAAACGCCTGTGCTAACCACACGAGGCGATTCGCTTTTCAACAGTCGCCTGAAAAAGCCTGGCGAGGCATGCCCCGTGTGGACTAGTCCTTACAAAGCAGCACCTATAGTTAATTAATAATGAAAAATGCATAAAAGAGATTAAATAATTTTCTTTATGTTGCCTGTCTTTCCTGTCCCTTAGCCTTTAAAGCCTATTAAGAAAGTAGCCCTATCTTTGGTGCACTTAGACTTGATGCACAGATGTTTAGAGCATTGATCGCTGATTGATGTTCTGGAAACTAAATTTGATGAAACGCATCAGTATTAGGCTGCTTAGGGTTTGGCACACAGAGCTTCATATCACTGCGAGCCTTCTCTGCTCAGGAAGTGTATGTTATTGTAATCATCCTATAAAATACATATTAGAACTATATATCTCTTTTATAGAAGTAGCATCTCAAATGCATGTCATTCTGTTTTGGAATGCATTGATTGGACCAGGATACAATTTATGTAGTAATTGAGAAATCTGGGGCTGTTGGTTTCTTTGTGCTTACAAAATTCACAACGTTCTGGTAATGCCTTTCAGCTGCCATTTTACATTGCATAAAAGCAAATCTGAGTGTGATCCCCTTTATAGCTGATTTGCAAATATAAATTGAAATATAAAACACTATTTTTGATGTTAAACAAAAAAATTATAATGCCCTGGTGCCAGGGAAAAGAGTTGGGTTGTAGCTTGTGCTGCTTTTCTCTATAATAAAAGAGTTTGTGTTCTTCCCCACTCCCCCACTAAATAAAGTGAGTTTCAGATTAATGCCATGTATTTAGAACTTCTGGAAGCATAGAAAAAATGGGGTGTCATTTTCGGAGCACAGACATCTGTGGAAGCTCCCATGAATACAGCGCCACCATCATGAAGGATAGAAGAAGGGTATGCAAAATTATATATTTTGTTGGCTGAAAATTCATGTTGTGCTATTCATATAGGGGGAAATGGGAATGTTATATGCCAAAGCCCATGAGGCAAGTGCATTAAACCTAATTTGGGTCACCCATCAGCATGGCCTGCCATCAGAAATTGAAGGACAACATTTTCTGGTCCCCCCAGTAAGTTGCCCCCACCCACCTACCACCAACCGTGTCCCAGACCCCACCTACCACACCCACCACAGTAAAAAGACCACACGGACATGAGTGCTAAAACAGTAAAAACACTTTTGACCAAAGGATTATTAAGCCTGCCATCACATCAAGGAAGACTCTTTAAGCAGGTACCTACTCTAACCTAAATTGCACTTTATTTTAAAATTTACATTTCTAACATACAAATAACAGCCATTTGGTTTAATCCCTTGGTCAAAAAATAACCATTGGTGGTCGGTGTCCCCTACACAAGTAAAAAAAAAACATTACAGTCAAAGGCCCCTTATACAAATAAAAAAAATTTGGTTAACAGCCCCCCACAAGTTAAAAAGAAACCCATTATTGTACACCTGCCCAACCCCAACCCCAAAAAAAAACATTGGGGCCCCTCCCCCAAAAGTAAAAAACAAAACATTCGTGGCCAGGGCCCCTCACATTAAAAAAAACAGTAAAAATACTTTTTTGCCAATGGATTATTAAGCCTTTGCAACATTGCAGGCAAAGGCCCCTTAGGGTAAGGGCACACCAGGCGATTTGGGGAGGTTTAGTCGCCTGGTGACTAATTGCCTTTTCTTTGGGGCGACTAATCTCCCCAAATGGCTACCCCCTCACGAGGAAACTTCGGGCAACTTTGGAATACGAATCACCGTGTGTGCCATTCCGCCGGTGATTATTCATTATAGCCGGCGGAAGACAGGGGGAAGCCGCTCAGGGAGATTAGTCGCCCCAAACAAGAGGCGATTAGTCGCCAGGCGACAAAATCACCTCGAATCACCAGGTGTGCCTTTACCCTTATACAAATAAAAAAATTGGTGGTCAGGGCTCGCCACATTAAAAAAAAAAGTTTTGGCCAGCCCCCCCACCACATTTAACAAAAACATTGGTGTTCAGGGCTACTGTATGTACACAAGTAAAAGAAAAACATTGGTGGCCAGGGCCCACAAATACATTAAAAAAAATTGTGACTAGCCCCCCATAAGTTTATAAAAAAGCTATTGGTGGCCAGGGTCCCCCTACAACAGTGATCCCCAACCAGAAGCTTGTGAGCAACATGTTGCTCTCCAACCCCTTGGATGTTGCTCACAGCGGCCTCAAAGCAGGTGCTTATTTTTGAATTCCTGGCTTAAAGGCAAGTTTTGGTTGTATAAAAACCAGGTGCTCTGCCAAACAGAGTCTCAATGTAGGTTGACAATCTACATAGGGGCTACCAAATGGCTAATCACAGCTCTTATTTGGCACCCTAAGAACATTTTTCATGCTAGTGTTGCTCCCCAACTCCTTTTTCTTCTGAAAGTTGCTCACAGGTTCAAAAGGTTGGGGATCTCTGCCCTACAAGTTAAAAAAAAGCATTGATGGACAGGGATTTTTTTTCTAAAAAAGTTCTCTTCTGAGAATTTCTTTGGCTCACGTTCTACTGCTTCCTCGATGACATCCTTCTTTAAAGCGTGATGGAGGTGCTGCCCATCAGATGGCTCCTAGGTGATATGATACATAGATATATGATATAAACATAGGCACAGGCTCATTTAGATCAGGGTTTGTCTTTAAGGGCTACTGTTAGTGACGTAACTACTGGGGGAGCAGCAGTTGTAAGTGGACACACACAACATGAAGGCCCAAATACAGGAAAGTTACACCACTGAGCTCATTTTGCACCTGGGCCAGTGGTTCTCTAGTTACATTACTGGCTACAGCACATGAGGGTATAGCAGGGTTTTCGATTATGCTACTTGGTACAACAGTACCAAAGGTCACTCGGCACCCACTACTAGCAATGAAGTTGAGGATCAACCTGTGTCATTAGTTGCACCCACAAGGAGTGATGATCAGCATGCAGCTTGTGCCACCCTCAGGTGTTAAACAACTGCACTTCTCATCCTATGAACTAGCGTTTGACAGCAGGAGGACGGTTGGGTATCAATGATGGACATACTGACAGTGGTGCTATTGTGTAAGCTTACTGCAGTGGACTGTGGGTTTCAAGCACCTCTTTTGTAATCCAACATTTGTCAGTCTATGCTTAGCTCGTGATACTAACAATAACCCAGCTATGTTTCCAGGAGTATCTATGTCCAAAAAGTATGAAATGCAGCTCTTATTCTAACTATCCTTCAGGCTAGAAACCTTTTCCAGGCTTCCATTTGAAAGTGCAGCCCAGAAATTCAGAAAACTCTGGTTTATGGTGAATTAGTATTTATGTGTTTATCTCCTGGGCTGTTGTGGCTTAAAATTCAGATCCTGCCATCATCCTTTGCAACTCTTAATAAGTGCTACGTAAACCTTTAAGGTGGCCATACATGGAGAGATCCGCTCGTTTGGCGATGTCGCCGAACGAGCGGATCTCCCTCCGATATGCCCACCTTGAGGTGGGCAATATCGGGCTGATCCGATCGTGGGCCCTAGGGCCCAATGATCGGATAGTAGCGAACGGGCGGTCGGATCGCGGGACCGCATCAACGAAAAGATGCGGCCGCGATCCGACGGGATTTATGGTCCCATCCAATCGAGATCTGGCTGACTTTCGGCCAGATCTCGATCAGGGAAGCCCATCGGGGGCCCCCATACACAGGCCAATAAGCTGCCGACTCGGTCTGTCGGCAGCTTTTATCAGCCCGTGTATGGCCACCTTAACACTATACATTCTTAAGATGTTTCAAACCCCAAATTAGCTAGCATGAGTTTAGGGAAAGGTTGGAAACCCCCTTTTGTACATACTATTATTTAAAATAAGTAAAATATATAAATACAATAAATATATGGGACCTATTATCCAGAAGAATGCTAGGGACCTGGGGACCCAGGGGGACACAGGACCTGGGTATTTCAAGATAAGGGGTCCTTTCAGTAATTTAGATATTCAATACCTTAACTCTACTGAAAAATCATTGAATCATTGAATCATTTAATTAAATCCAAGATTGTTTTGCCTACAATAAGGATTCAATATATTTTAGTTGGGATCAAGTACAAGGTACTCTTTTATTACAGAGAAAAATGAAATAATTTTTAAAAATGTTAATTATTTGATTAAAGTGGAGTGTATGGGAGATGACTCTCCCATAAATCTGGATATTTCTGGATAATGAGTTTCTGGATGATTGTAAGTGAAGTAAAATCCTGCAGTTTTTAAGAAAACAATTAATAAATAACAAATACATACAGCTCTTCACAATATTCAGCAAGCAGATTAAATGTAAATGTAGG
Source organism: Xenopus petersii (assembly GCA_038501925.1). Taxonomy (NCBI): domain Eukaryota; kingdom Metazoa; phylum Chordata; class Amphibia; order Anura; family Pipidae; genus Xenopus; species Xenopus petersii. Next base: position 138,776,494 of record CM076673.1, read on the forward strand.
TTTTAAATGTAATTTTCATTGATAATTCTTTTCCAGGACTTGCATGTAAAAACAAAATAGGGGAAAATGCGAGTCTGTGTAATGTCTGACTTCAGAGTCTGCCCAGAACTCACATTCTTTATTATCCTGAAATATATAGATACGTTTGATTCATGTCGTAAATTGTTAAGTTTTAATGACCTTTGTTTCGGTCATCAATCATTTCTGTATGTGCCGCATTAAACGTTCCCAAAAAGTTTGTAGTCTCCACAAATTTCCAGATCAAAATTACAGTTTCCTTTGAAACCATATGCAACTCTCCCACCATACAGAAACTCCAGCATTCTTACCATTCAATTTGAAGAAATGGAGCTAAAGCAAGTATTCCAAGTGACCTGATGATATCATTTTACCTATTTTCCTCCTATATTTTATATAACCTAAAGCTAATGTGGACTTGAATCAGCTTACAGTTTTTTTAATAGAAAAAAAGTAGAAAAAGATCACTGCTGGGGTGAATGCACTAAATAAAGGCAAGGATGAGAATGTAGGACAAACACAACAGGTATTCTTCCAGGCTGTCCAATAGGACTCATCATCATAGAATATTGAATCTTCTAGGGCCACCCACCTCTTCTGTAATATTATCATACCGCCCCTTGTTTATTTGAAGCTTTCAACAAGGGCAAGTACTCTAATTCTTGGGTAATCTTGTGAAAACACAGGGAGCATAGAAAGGTCACATTAAATGTGAGTGTGGCGAAAAAGGTCTATTCATTGGTGGAAATAAATCAAGCCATGTTAAACACAGAAATGTTTAGTGGGGTAGCATTATTCCCCCCAAACTAAAGCATTGACATTTAGTACTCTTGTAAGTCTTTTTTAATCACAGCATAATCCAAACTGCACCTTCTAGAAAAGTACTGAGCATTAACCCCGAGACCTAATATATTTCTCTTAAATAAGCATCTGGTAGTCATATAAGAAAGTGGGATTAAATTCCCTTGAGATGCCATCAAAGTCCATTCCTTTAGGTTGTTTATAAATATGCCTATATATTTATCTTTTTAATGTCATGAAAATCTAAGCGTTCATAGGTTGGGCATTAAACAGGCAGCAGACTGACCCTAGAAGAATTTATTCCCCCCTACCCCTTCCATTTGCAAATCACTCGTTCAATCTCTCGTTAAGAAAATGTGCCGTCAGTTATTCAATTATCTGTCAATAAATCCATAGGCAGACTTTCTACACAAAAAAGGCATTGAAAGTACAAGGTTAGAATGGGTGATTGAGGGGTAAGGTCGGGAAATACGCAGCTGCAGCGACTTTTAGGTAATTGGTTGTTTTCCTGTTTGTCTGGGAAATCTAGATTAAAAGCAAGTTTTACTGGGGCTCAGGGCTTTGGGGAAATTATAATAATGAAGATTAAATCAAGCCACTAGATAGAGCATCAGTATTTTATTGATAGTGTTTGGATCACTTTATTATAAAGCACAACATTTAGTTCTATTGTAAGCCACCGCTGTGATCTTAAATCTGTCACTCTTGCATGTTATCTGCAGCATACTACACTCCCCAGCAGCACAGCAGGGGTTAACAGAAATCAATAGGAACTTGCCTGCCGCTTCTGCTATAATCTTCTTAACCTATAAACTTGCATAAACCATGTTTTCACAGCCAAATTTGGGGAATTAAAGAAGCAAATACTCTCGATGCTTTGTACCCTGTAGCACAAATGTTGATGTGTGTGTTTGCACTGCTATATACAGAGAATGCTTTGCATCTGGCAAAGAATATATTGCAGAGTAATGAAAATTATTAAAATGAAAGGGCTGGGCTGTATCTGTTGTGTGTCAAATATATGACAATATATGTGCAAAAATATATTGTTTGCTTCGGTTTTGATAACCAACAATGTAATAGCAATTTCTATTTTCAGCATTTGTTTTGTTTGTAAATTTGCAATATTTGTTGTTAATTATATGTCACAGTGGCTGGCTGTTATCTAATTATGTTCTTGCAATTTTGTACACTTAACATGGCCACAGAGTCCTTGGTGACTTGCTTTGGAGTATTTGAAAGTTTTGCTATGGCATGGCAAGAGAAATCTGAAGTTGCTATATATATATACCACCTAGTTTCTTAACCTACACATCCCATGCCTGCCTCCCCATAGTCCTAGACCTGTTGCACATTTTGCCCCTTTTATTACATTACCTCAAATGTTTCTAGTATAAAAACTTAAATTGTAATACAAGACAATGGTGGCAAAAGGAGCCAGTTAGTAGTCAGAAACATAGAAATATGCCTTTGGTGTATTGTCGTTTTAGCTCTTCTTCAGCCTTAATCAGGGTTAATCAATTTTGCAGAAGGCAAGCTGCAATGAGTCTGAGCTGTCTTGCTAAACTGTTGTTGGAAGGTGCTTACACTGCACTGGTAATGGTAACCGCTTAGCAGTGGCGTAACTACCGGGGGAGCAGCGGGTGCGATTGGGCCAGGGCCCGCACCCCCTCAGGGCCCCCCGGCAGCTCGCGCACCACTGTGTTTTTAGGTAAATGCGGCTGTAAATGCAGCCGTTTCCAGGTGTACGGAGGGGGCGGGGCCCGGCTGCACATCCCGCACCAGGGCTCGCCCCCCTCTAGTTACGCTGCTGCCCCTTAGTAGGAAAAGGCACATGGATGCTAAATGAATTTGTATTTTTATCAAAGAGGAAAATTCTTATTTCAAAACATACTACCTGTTTGCTAAGGTAATTGGCCCCTAGCATCCAATTAACACTTTGAAAATCTAAGCCAGAGAGCTGCAAAACATGTTCATTCAAAAACCCCAAACAATACAAAAAGTAAGATCAGTTGGGAACTGTCTATTAATTTAAAGGTGAACAATCCCATTTGAAAATTGCATATGGTAACCATAGCACAGATGTGGTATGAATACGTATAAAAATCACCAGATGTCACAGGGGGTGGAGTGATGATTAAATGGGGCAGGGCTGTGATCAAAAAAGATCTGGGTCTCGCACACCCTTGTACAAGGTAATTATAGTGCTGTCTGGTGCACAATGGTAGAGGTCCAGCAACCCCAAATTCAATCTAGAAGTCAAACAATCCAGAGGCACACAGAACACCTTGTACGTATAGCAGTGCAACGTTTCGGGGTCAGGCCCCTTTATCGAGCAGTGATTGAGGAGGATTGACGAAGAGAAAAAGAGTATGTTTTTGCTAGATTCTGGGCAGAAAACAGGCTCAAAGGGCTGCAAATTATGGATTTGCCAGCTACTACATTGTCAGTAAATTTGTAATACCGGTCCTGGTCTTGGCAGGTATTTTACCAGCTAGTCCGCTAAAATACTGGTGCTAGTTAGTGAGTTACGGCAGCACCAATTGCCAACCAGCCTTGTTCTTTCTTATCTGCCAGCACTGTGCTCTGCACCTCATTTTGTACCTCATTCTGTACATTATTTTCAGGGCTGGATTTACATAGGCCCACTGACATTCATGGCCCCAGTCCCCTGCCTTTTATTCACGCAAATTTTCATCATCGGGACCAGAGCAATGGGGATTCGCACATAGGAAACTTTAAAAACGATTGTATCTCCTGCGCATCCCCAGTGTTTGTGAAACAATGTGGGTGTGGTTGGGCAGCATACCGCCCCCTAAAATCCTGCCGCCCTAGGCCCGGGTCTTGGTGACCTTTCCACAAATCCAGGCCTGATTATCTAAATCTATTATTATTATATGCTGTCTTTCTGGAGAAATAATTCAGTTATAGGGTCTATTATATTTATAGTAGCAATGTGTAAGTTTATAGTGATGTGTTATGTACTTCAAACAATAAATATTCAGCAATTCCATCTTGTTTCATTGGTTTTGAAACAAGATGGAAGAGAAAGGGAATGGTAAGAAACACACACACATGTATAGGAAATTATGGGACAAAGTGTCTAACAGAAATCTGTGTGTAGATGTATGTATTTAATTGAAAGAGGGAGGAACAACGTCTGAGCTGATGGCAGCTGACATGATCTATATCCTAAAGGTAAATCATATCACCTGTGGGGTTTTTTCCTTTATGATAAATCTGAGCTTCCAATCTTTTTAAAATATTAGTAGAAGATTAAAGGCTTCAGAGATTCCTCTACTGTTGGATCATTCACTTTAAACCTTGGGGCATACTTTTACCTGGTGTATTTACACTGGGGTCAGATTGTCTAGTCAGCACTCACTGCTAATTCACCAGATGCACAGGTAATAAAAGATTTCTCCCCCTCCCTATTTCTCCCACTGACATCAACCTGTGTCACTTAATCTCAAAGTAACTAAAGGAAATTTGGTTGGCATTAAACTTGTCTAAGGGATAATGCAGGTGAGTGTGCTGCCAGGATTCCTCACCCGGAGGTAGTTCCATGCATGATTTAAAAGAGAGAAAGCACTGAAACAATATTTGAATGGCTTCCCAGAAAGACAACAGAAATAGGATTATATGATCCAGTGGTTCTACAAGGGTTGCTTTGTATGGGACAGGGATTGTTGTTACTTCATTAAAGTCAAAGGTCACTGTAAGCTTAATTATGACCTGAATTATGAGAGAGAGAGAGAGAGAGAGAGAGAGAGAGAGAGAGAGAGAGAGAGAGAGAGATGTAGAACTTCAACATTTGAAGAAAGATATTTAAAGGCATTCTGTTATCATTATTAATTGTGTCTGTGTGCAATATTAAAAGGAAACAACAGGGTGGTTAAAAACAACAAGTAAATATGCAGAAAACACTGGTTTTTATAGGTTCCTGTGCTGAAACAGATATAAGTTTATTTTGCATCCAATTAGAATTAATTATATCTTAGCTGGCATCAAGTGCAGGTACTATTTTACTATTACAGAGAAAAGGAGATGGCCATCCTGTAATTTGGAGCATACATTTGCAATTTCTCTCTCTTATTACATTTGCGGCTTTAACTAGTACATATGAATTAATAAAGATGTAGTCTGCCTATAGAAATCAATATACATAATAAAAAAATAGAATAATCATCATAATAATCAAAAATCCTGTTTCTGTATGTTATATTTTTATTTTCTAAGCATTGATATATTTCACAGCATGGCAATGAAGTTAGAATCAATATATGCAGTATTTCTCAAATATATTCATTTTTAGCTAAGATTCGGTTACTGTGAAACTCTATAGACCTAACTACAGTGTCTGCATTTTTTAAAATGAGACTTTCTAAAGTTACCTAACAGACTTTCAAAGAGGCCAGATGTTTGGTGCTGGAATTATATATGTGTCACAGAAAGAGAAAAATGATTTCATGTGTCATGGAGAACAGTGTCAAAAAAGGAAAAATAGTTTGAAATGGGCTACAGACCCTCCCCTAAAAACAAACACAGGACTGAATGGCACCTCTGTTATGCCATAGAAATTGCTTCAAGTGCTTCCCTATGCTGATTCTTGTGGCTGGGCTACGAATAGGAAAATGAATGTGCAAAAACAAGTAATTGGAATATGCAGGAAACGTTCACTTCAAACAACTTGAATAAAGCATTATGGATTAGAGGACTAACCTTTAATTCTAATACTCTATAGGGGTCATGAACGCATGCATAGCGGGTGAAGGGAAATTTCAAACAATTTTTTTAACCACAATATAGTGTTTTGTTTCTCATAATTCTGGCTGCATTCAAAGTTTTGTTTGCTGCATCTGCACCAAAACAGTAGAACTCCACCGGTGTTTTAATCAGCTATTTTTACGTGTCACAAAGTGCCCCTTTAAAATGGCTTTTCCTATGTGCACCTATTAACAATCTGCATTGTGTAAACCTTGTAGCAACTGGCAGGTCCAGCGTGCTTATTGCTTCATTCTTCCGATGCGTCAATTCCCACCTTCTTGAAACATATAACCTAAGGTCCCAACCTATTTTATCGCAAGCGGTTATCGGAAGGAGTGCATGCTGTCTTTTGCACTGGCTACCCTATCATATTTATACAACACATCCATCTAGACAAACAAATAACAAACTTCTTGCAGATAATGCCCAGCTTTGTGCAAAGTTTTATATGTTATAGATTTTTTTTTTAAATTAATTTTTTCCTGCAGTCATGTGACTTTTAACTATATCCCTCTGACAAAAAAACAACATTCTGCTCTTGCTTTAGATTACCGGTAATATCTCCTGTTAGCCCAGCTGCTACTCAGTTATTATTGTTAGTCTTTATATATTCCACAGAGATATACAATTAAAGAATAGAACTGAAAACATTAATAATGCTATGGTGCTATAGTGGAACAGAAATTGAAACATGCACAGTGAACCTACAGGACTGGGGACATGTGAGGAGAAGAAATAACTTTTATTATCTGGGTACAGCTATTAACTAACGCACACACACAACGTCAAACTATTACTCTCCCTGCAACAACCTCTTATCCCAAAGTTATTCAGTAGTATTGTGAACTCCAGTTAAATCTCCTAAATTGCTATTTTAAATGTAAATAGAACATATTTATTGAATTTGCTTACGGTGAGTTTCACAACAAACTACATTTGTATTTGTTGGAGAATAAACCTTATGAAAAAGGAAGATGGTTATAGCTAAACTCTAATCATGGTCATTCTTTCATATTTATCATTCAGTTCATACAGCATCAGTCAATTATTTTAGCCTCCCTTTTAAAGTGGACCTGTCACCCAGACACAAAAAACTGTATAATAAAAGTCCTTTTCAAATTAAACATGAAATCCAATTTCTATTTTTTATTAAAGCATTCATAGCTGTTGTAAACTCATTTAAAAATCTCAGCTGTCAATCAAATATTGTCTGCCCCTCCTCTATGCCTTAGGCATAGACTTGGAGGCGACTTTTGCGTGCATAAAAAAATGGTTTCTGGCAAGGCAGAGCCTCGTATTGGCTACCAAACCACATGGGTTTTGATAAATAGCAAATCACAGCCCTAATTTGGCAACCCGGGTACTTTTTTCATACATGTGTTGCTCCTCTGCTCATTCACATTTTGGCTTGCGGAGAGCAGGGGAATGGTCTTATGCATGAATCATCTCTTGTAGTGAAATGGATGTGCAATAGATCATCCCAAGCATAGGGACCCAGAGGGAATGTATGGGGATAGGATGGCAGATATAGAGAGTGGAGCAGAGGAATGGAGGACTCTGAAGGGCAAGGCAAACATTGTATACGTTACAACTCTAGAGACATATTGAAGTGATGTTCCAAGGAAGAAAACTGCTATGACCTGGTCCAATGTGGGCTAAAAAAATGTGAGGGAAGGGTCTAAAACAGTGATCCCCCAACCCGTGGAAACTGAGCTACATGCGTATCTCCAACCCATTGGATCTTGCTCCCAGTGGCCTCAAAGCAGGTGCTTAGTATTGATTTCCTGGATTGAAGGCAAGTTTTGGAACTAGGCAAACAGTCTCCTGTAGGCCAATTACAGCAAAGTTAGAGAACCCTGGTTTAAAGTGACACCTAGATACCTGCCTTGGGAAATTGGATGTATGGGGATAAAATGCATAGTTATTTGTGATGTCTTTCACAGGTACAACAATATTATTAATAATTCAATGAGTACTTTCCGCATGGGACACTTCTTAATCCTCATCAACAGAATTCCAAATAATGTAAAATCGACAAAAATAAGTATGTACAACTACTGCATTACTGTTCAAAATACCATAACCGTCAAGCCTGTGGATATTCCTAGCAAAGAGACAAATGATATATTCACTTATATGCTGTGGTGTCTTGGCAAGATCATTGTCACACTGACTACAGTCCTACAATGAATTATACACACGAGTATACTTTTGTTTCAAAATTTAAGACAGGAATGAGGATGGTTAAAAACTTGTATATGTGGGGCTATAAATTCAGAAAGGCATATTTTATTGTTTATTTTTTACTCTACGCCACACAGGCACCTATAAAGAGTTACAGTGAATATCTATCAATATCTTAGTGGCAGCTAGAAATTTAATTTATAGTGTGCTTTAACCTTAATTCTGTCTATATAATACTCTCCCCATTCACCTCTTGCTCAGTTGGACTGTACTAGACCAAAACAGCTATCCATCTATGAGCAGGTCATGGCACACATTATGTCCCAAAATTCATGTTTGTGCCCAAGGGTGACAGTTTGAAGGGATATGGCCCAAAGTTTATAGATGTGTGACGTGTCTCTTTCCTATAGGCTCCAGGATAAAAAAAAAAACAAGGACTGCTATTGCAGTTTGCCAGTTTGCTAAATTATTATTCGGTTTCTGCACACTGTTAACCATAACTATTGATGTTTATTCCTAGCCCAATGGCAGCAACAACAACAGTCCATGGCTGCAAAAATTTAACCCAAGTCCGCATCTGAATTTGAGGTCTGAAATCCTGTAAGATACCGTTGCTTGCCACACCTGCCCCAAAGCAGGTGATCATACAGTATATGGATTTCTTGTTTAAAAGCACATTATGAAGTTAAAACTGCACCACATCCAGAAAGGTGGGAGGCCACATTGGGGATAACAAATGACTGAATTAGCAACCCCCAGGTTTCCCTTCCACCTGTGTGGCTTCGCAACACTTTATATATATTTTAATATCGTTCAAAAGTAGAAATAGGTTGGTGGCCTCTGCTATAGGATTTCAATTCATATAAGTCTGCTGGAAGAATATGGGGGCAGCTGTCACTTTTTGAACTAAAAAATTAGTTTTCTTTTTAAATGCAAGCAATCACTAGCAAATCACTTGTTCTGCTTATATTGAGGCTAAGGGCAGACAGGCAGATTCGGGCAGATTTAGTCGCCTGGCGACTAATCGCCTCTTCTGTGGAGCGACAATCTCCCCGAACTGCCTTCTTCCTGCCTCCTGTCTGTTTGAATGAGAAAACGCCAGCACAATGCACTTGCGGCGCTTCAATTTCCGAAATTCTCATTCAAGCAGGCGGAAGGCAGGAAGAAGGCATTTCGGGGGGGTTGTCACCCCACAGAAGAGGCGATTAGTTGCAATGCGACTAAATCTCCCAGAATCTGCCTGTCTGACCCTTCCCTAAAGCAGTTCAGCTTTTCTTTCTAATGACTGCTTGATGTAAACAGGGAACATCTGAGAAGACTGCAAAGCGTCAGAACTACTGTATCTTTCTTATCTCTCTTGACTCTGTAATCACTGCTGTGTGTGGCAGCCCATTAACGGCTACAGCATGTCAGCAACCATTCAGTATTTTGAATGACAGGATAGAGCTGCAAGTTTGCAAAGTGAGAGGGGGATCCCACTCAACACTTCATCAGTGAGAAGCTGATGGTTGAATTGGTGCGGTCTCAACCTCTTTGCAGTTTCATCCTAAGAGCTGTTGCATTCAGGGAAACTGGAGGATTTTCTGCTGTGCTTTGCTTGCTTTTTCAGGAAGCAGCTAAGAGGAATAATGTTATTACTACTACTATTTATTTTCAGGCCATGAATGGTAGCTAATAAATATTATGTAAACTTTTATTTCATGAGAAGACACGTCTGGGTTTACACTCTGCTATATAAAGAATTGAGCATAAAGGCTGGATATTGCTTTTTAAATACAATAAAAGTTGTCTCTATTGTAAGCTAAGATTTTACTTGAAGTCATGGATTCTGTCTGATGAAGATTATACCTGTATATTCTTCTTCCCACTCAGCTGATCTTTCTATTTATATGGCATTGTTTTCGCCATTTTCTGAGTCTTTGCTATATCTATTTGGCACCTATTTTCACATATACTATGTACCTTGTTTTCAAGCATGTGGCTAAAGTGAACTAATCCCGAATCATAATGCAGATGTTTTCTCCTGGATCACTGCAATCCTTTCACCTGAGAGAAAAGAATAGGCTGACCAGTGAAAGCTGCATTCTCCCTCACCCCTCATTAGATCTATTGCCTGTCAATACACTTCACATGGCTGGGAGGCTAATTGGACAAACTTCTCAAAGAAAAACAAATTCAGTTAAAGCTCAGATCTGCACAACAAAGCACCACCCCTCCTCCGTTCATCGCCCCCTACTTGTCTTATTGAGGGGTTTCTAAATGGATTTCCTCTGAGGATTTCATTTACCTAAGAAATCATAATGAAAAGCTTGGATGCCGAATCCACAGAAACACACAGAGCTCTCAGTACTCACACTTATCCTAGCTGAGAGCATGCTGTTTTATGTATTAATCCTGCATCCCACGTCTCCCATGCTGAAGACCCCTCAACTCCCCTCCCTCCCTGACCTATAATCCATGCCATTGTTACTGTATTTATTTATTCTGAACCCTTTCTTTGTATGGAACTACTGACAAGTACATCTAATTGGTTCCCAATTTTAGCTGCAAACGCTAAAAAATTGCACTCAACCCTCTTTACCTCCGAATGCCTTGTAATCCTGTTTTATTCTCCAAGCCACAACCAAATATCTCCTTCACAACATATCTGAGCCCTCCTTACCCTGATAATTACCAGCTTGTCCAAAGCTCTGTCATTCTGCAAATTACATCTGATGTGTATTTCTCTGATCATCCACACAACTGCATTGGCTCATTTGTGGCTTTTGTTACAGAATGGTGTATAGTGTGTGTTATGAAAAAGAAAACATCCTCACTTTAAAACTCTTTGCATATAGGGATTGTTCTTTAACATTATTATCCAACCGTTGTTGTTTTCACATTCATGAAAATGATAGGCTTTGGTTTCAGCTGATTCTTGTATCCATACAGCCAAAACCTTTAGTTTCCGGTACATGATAACATTTTCTGTATTATGATTTAGATCATGGCGGCCCATCTGTAGGATATAGTGGCAGTATGGCCCTCCAAATGATAATATTTAAACCCATTCAAGGACACTATAGACTAGCGCAGGAACATTGGTATATCAGATAATCAGCACTCTGCATGACCACATATTTGTGTATGTGTCGACTGCTTAAATCTTGGTGCTGACAGTTGTTTTCATAATCCATAATACACTTGCTGCCTTTGCATTAATATATTTTGTATAATATATTTATTGTGCATGACAATACACAGCTTCCCATCCTCAATAAAACAACTCGACTGGCAGATATAATATGGAAAATCTATAATATTAAATTATTGAATTAATTAACTACTGAATTAATTAATTACGGAGTCAAACCAGCACTCCTTGAATATGCAAAAGTTAATTTATATTGAAAATAAAAGCAGCATACAAATATACATGTAACAATCACGTTTGAGAAAGGGATGTGCTGGTGACTTTTGTTTTGTATGTACTGTATATATATATATATATATATATATATATATATATATATATACACACACAGTTGAGACAAAAAATACTATAATAATAATAGTTGAGACAAAAAATACTATAATAATAATAAGAATTTAAAATGGCTTGTGCACATTAGAAAGTTTAAAAAAAAAGGCAAAACACATCATGGGCATTCTACTGAACAATAAAAATACATTGGTTTTGGATTTTTTCAGAGAATTCTGCCTGTTCACTATATACAAATCAATTTCTCAATTTTACTTAAGGTCTCATATATGAAGCAATCAGTATGAGCAGCAGACTGCTCCTTCAAAATGTTATTTTTTCATTGTATCAGTTTGGTAGCACATAAGAGAAAAGATTTAGATGAATTTGTTGCTTGCGGCAGACTGCCCAAGCTTTTGAGAAATGCAGCTCCGCTTTGCAATCAGCCAAATGATTTCTTATTCTGCATTTGAGAGAAAACAATTTCATTTTGTGAAAGACTAATAATTGGCATTGGGCAGATCAATGGAGGCTTGACTGTACATTATCCAAAGTGAAGCAATTTTCTAAAATTACAGAAACCAATAAAACTTGAATTATTACACGGACAGTATAAATGATGCTTACCCTGTAATAACATTGACTTCCGTAATACTATGCATTGTAGAATTATTCAAATTTCTGTTTTTCTATGAGTAATTTCAAATGATCTTGGGATGGATTGATATGCCTGTTTTGAGGGTTAACTAGCGGATGAAGCAGTAAATGCAAACAGATCTGAGGATGATTACATTTCACTGTATTAGAATCAGGGTGGAACTGTCACTGGTGCTGCAGGTGTAATGTTTTGGTTGTACAGTGTTTATTTTCCTAAAAGAGGGCTCCGAAAAACTTGCCCCGCTGGGACCCTTCACTGTCCACTTCCACCGTAGATTAAAATGTTCAAGATTTACAATCTGTCTGGGTCAATATATCTGCTGCATGTCGCATGTTTAGTGAAATATTTGTGTTCTGTTGGTCACTATAACAACTCACAGAGTTAACAAATCCCCTATATCTAAGCATTTTTTGAGTACATTTGGAATACAGTGTAGTCCATTTTTCCTGGATGTCCAGCCAGGAATATTACAGTATAAACAGCATAACAAGGAACATCTCACCAATTAATTAAGACCAATGATCTGTATTTTTGGGGTAGCAATGTCCTTGATGAGTTGATGTTCCAGCCCTGGCCCTTGATCTCCATATTGACTGTAAATAAATCTGTTTTGTGCTATTAATGCTGTGCAAATTATAGCACAGAAAGTTGTTTCATACAGCTAGCTTTTTATTTTGTATGAATACTCTGCTTTCCTCAATTTATTTATTTTAATGTCTAAAGTATTATATATTCTAAAGGATAAAGGTTACTTTCTTCCCCCGAATTGTCCAAATGGCAAAAATCATAGGTAAGGTATTATATTTATTATAATCATTATGTTTTAGGGGCCGATTCACTAACTTCGAGTGAAGGATTCAAAGTAAAAAAACTTCGAATTTCGAAGTTTTTTTTGGGCTACTTCGACCATCGAATGGGCTACTTCGACCTTCGACTACGACTTTGAAGGAGTAAAGAGTACTGTCTCTTTTAAAAAAACTTCGACCCCCTAGTTCGCCATCTAAAAGCTACCGAAGTCAATGTTAGTCTATGGGGAAGGTCCCCATAGGCTTGGCTAACTTTTTTTGATCGAAGGATATTCGTTCGATTCGAAGGATTTAATCGTTCAATTCGAAGGAATAATCCTTCGATCGTACGATCGCACTATTTGCGCTAAATCCTTCGACTTCAATATTCGAAGTCGAAGGATTTCAATTCCCAGTCGAATATCGAGGGTTAATTAATCCTCGATATTCGACGCTTAGTGAATTAGCCCCTTAGTGTATTATTTCATGTGTATCCTTTTACCTGCATTAAATGAACATTTAAATATAAAGATATAAATATAACGAGGGACAAACAGATATGTATAATATATATATATATATATATATATATATATATATATATATATATATATATATACTGTATGTATACATACACAGTGTATATTTTTTTTTAAATAATTCTGTGTTTGGAGGAAATTTTGTAACTCTGTAAGGTGAGGAATAGTCACCTGGTCAAGAACAAGCTGTGTCTGTATAGAAGAACATTTACTGCAGTTTAGAATCTGTGACTTGTACAACTCAACCACAATCTTGTTATTGCAGGAAGGCAGAGAGTGTTATGGCAAAGCATGCATGAGCTTTTTCTCTATTATTTAGCTCCTACGGAGCATGGACCTTCAGAATCCCAAGACACCTATTTATAAGTCAAACCGCAGTGCAAGTGTTTTTCCCGCCCAAAGCCGAGCCTTTCCCAAGTGCAATGAAGTGCACAAACATTTATTTAAATAACATTCAGTTTGCAATAAAAAACGTAAGGTGACAACATCCATTTGTGACGGGCCTCTGTGTTGCAGTCACAGTACAGCTAGTTACCAGGTGAGGAAAGGGTTCAACTTGGAAGTACTCAAGTTGCCCACTTAAAAAATGCTATTTAACTTTGCCAGAGAAGAGGCATATGTGTTGTTACATCTACCCCTGACAAAACAGAGATGCTCTTATTAAACTCCAGAATGCTAACTCATTAGCTCTATGATTTTATTAGTAACTCTTATTTCAAGTATTCCCAGGAACCTTGCCCTGCTCTGCTGAGAATCCTATTAATGTCCTTCCGTCCATAATGCTATTCAAACTCAATCATATTGCAAATTGACTAGAAGGGAAAAATAAAAGAGAATAGCATTGCTTGCTTAGCTGTGCAGATGAGAAATAACCCATGTGCTGCCAGAAGGTTTAGCATCGTTCCTTGCTGGCTGAATGGCAACAAAGATATACACGATACTTGTTGAACCTTACACAGGGATCTCTAAAGGTGGCCATAGACAGATAATATCATACAAAACTAATTTTCGGTGCGTTTATGGTGGGAAAAAAGCTGATCGATATCGGCAGAAGACTAGGATATTGGTTGGCTTGTTGATTGGTCTGGATGGGAAATGTTGATCAGGTGCCTTTGAAGGCACCCAAACATCGGCCATTGTTAGTGCTGAATCGTCCGATAAAGGTAGAATTCTATTGTTTCTACCTGTATATCTGACGATTAAGCTCTACAGGTGTGTATTGAAATGAATGATCTTTCTTGGAAGGATCTATTACAAGAAAGATCGTAATTGTTACGTCTATGGCCACCTTAAGGCCCATAAGACTGATCTGTGCCCAAGTACAGCTTCATGAGCAATCAAGGAATGGCTGATTCCAATGCTATACAAGCATAATTGCAACAGACAAGACATATACAGCATAGAAAACGGTTCTTTCACAATTTAATGCCTTTTGAACATTATCTCCAGGCATTCAGGTTGGATGTGCTAATTTCAAAGACAAATACATCTAAACAGAGTTGTTTAAAGGATTGTTTAACCTTCCAACACTTTTTTTCAGATTAGTTGTTTTCAGTTAAAGACTTTTCTCACTGACTTTCTATTTTCTATTTGTGGCTGTTTTCTTATATTGACATGTAAAGATTCGTTTTCCCCTTCTTGTGTCCTACTGACCAAAGAGACTAAAGGATACATTTTAAAGGAACAGTAAAAATAAAAATAAATATTATATATTGTTGCCCTGCACTGGTAAAAGTTGTTAATTTGCTTCAAGTATACTACTACTATAGTTTATGTAAACAAGCTACTGTGGAGCCATGGGGGCAGCCACTGATATCTGAAAAAGATGGAAATGCACAGGTTTAAATAGTAGATAACAGATAACTCTGTAAAATACAACTAGATGTCATACAACTACATGTATACCACAGAATGATTGCCAAGTGGGCCAACAGGGTAATTACCAGCATTAAAGCAATTTACAGCATAGAATGGCACAGCGATTCCCAGCTTGGAATGATTCATATTTCTTTTCACTTTCCTTCTTATAATTTGTCTTTAATTTTCTCTCATCCCTGCCCTTTTCTGATATCCCTTGTCTAATAAACAACGTATGGTGCCGACCTGAATGCGGCAGCATGCCAGCACCATACATTTCTGGGAATCTCTTGATTCATTGCCACTCTGAATGTTTACTGGCAACACAAGGCCTGGCATAGATAATAAGTGACAGCATGGAAGGAGTTAAATAATGCTGTATTATTTTATTGGTTCAAGTAAACCACTATGCATAAAATAAAAATGTTTCTGCTTTTATATTCTTACTTCCTCCACATTTCTCCTGTAAATATATCCCATGGTAACAGTTTGGTTTGACACCTGACCGGCAATTATAAAGAACACTTGTGTCAGCTGGTAAAAATTATACGTTATTATTAATGTATTAATTGGGAAGACAGATAACAGCAATAGATAACAGATAACAGCAATAGGACTGTGGTATGTTTTCCTAGAAAACGAGGCAAATCTAGCTGCAGTATTGCTTAATAACACAAGCATATAATGCATGAAAGACACTCTTCTTTATATAACGCCAATCTGGGCTATCCACACCACATCACTTTCCAGCTAGTGAGCAGAGCATGGGTTACATTGGACTCTTCAGGATCTGGGCCTTCGCTATGTGGAAGCTTTCCCTCTACGATGTAGCACAACTACACGCTCAGGTTACTGTGCATACAAACATACAAAAGATAGGGCGCCAGGAGGTTCTTGCTAAAAAAGAACTGATTATTAATAATAGACAATATCTCCAAGTTTACTCACATCCAATGGATCAGAGGAAAAGTGCACAGGCACATCACATGCAGCTTTAAACATGCTGACACTCCTTTAGGACAGACTTGGCAAGTATCCCACTTCACCTCTGCAACATATTCTGGTAGTGGTCTCTGGATCAACCTCAGGGCAATCATCTCTCCTGATTCCCTCTCTGCTGGGATCCCTATACTACAGGCAATATGGCCTGGGAGAGATACCTCCAATCTATCACTACTATGTTGGAGCTCAGAACTGCTCTTTTTAGCTCAACCCTGTCTTACACTCAAAGAGCATACTAGTACTGAGAGCTCACCTGCCACTTTCTATTCCTCATTCACAGGGTTGCCTGGTCCCCGACTTGGACACATGCCTTTCTGGACCTTTCTGTACCCAGGCTCCCCTGGGCATACCCAGCTGGATCACCATCCAGAGGCCAAAGAGGAAGTGGCCACTCGTTACACACACTATAATGCAGTGTGGCAGGAAGTTGTCCCCTCTTGGCCAATCACACTAAGAAAAGGGGAGGGGCCTTAAAGCCATAGGGGCAGATTAACCCCCTATGGGCCACTACATTTACATGAGGCTTGATCAAATGCCTGGAAAAAGTAGATGCTATTAGATTTTATATTAAATCAGATTTCTTTTCCAGTTCTATTTCCAGTATAACATTAAACCATCTGTGTTCCTTTCAGGCAAAGCCAAGCACTTTTTTTTTATCAGTTTTAGTGCAGTAATACTGCAAATTTGCATTCGTATATCCAGCTTGCAAAATTCAGCTCCCAAGGTTATTAGCCAAAAGACTGCTTATCCTAGATGTTATAGCTTCAATATCTTAATGTTGTTATGTTTCCTAGGTATGATTTTTAGGCACTGCATTACACTCATAGGTCAGAGTAATATTGATTTGATTCCTCATTAAGTGCATCAGCTTATCATACTCTTTATTGTCAGGGAGCTTGACGGCCTCCTCACTTTGCAGGGTTTATATAGTATAACCAGAACTTAGTTGGTTCACATTTTGGATTTTGGACAGGTATAATGATACTGTTCATCAGTCAGGGCCTCTGTCAAGCCCTTCTGTCAGACTCTGTATATGCATCTCTTGTTAAACTTTGTACAGGAAAGAATACAAAACATGAGTAGGTGCAGAGCAGTTTCACAACTCTCTCAGATATGAGAGCAGAAAAGAGATCGGGTTATTGAATGGACAGAACAGTAAGCATCCATATTCCTGTTTCCCCCATGCAGTTGATCCCCCGGCATTTCCATTTATTTTATGCTATCATCTTTTTTAATCTATTCCCTTTTAATTTTTATTCCCTTCTCTCCTAACCCTTTCTTGTCTTTTGTCCTGTTTCCACAACCCCTTACTTTTATCACTTCTACACTTTGGTTTTTGTTTTCCTTAGTCTCTTATTTTTTCTGTTACTGGCTATTCAATCTGGTTTATTTCATTTGCTTCTGCTCCTAGTGGTAATTTGCTACAATCTGCCTAGAGACTTTTCCTTTCTGACCAGTCCTGGCTGTACCTGGCCATTCAGTTTAGCAAATTCCGTTTGTTTCTCCCCCTGGTGGTGGCATATTTGAAACTACAGGGATTATGCCCAGACGGGAGAGGAGAGATTGAATTGTGATTGGCTGCATAAGTATTTGAGGATAGTTGGATTATATAGATGCGAGTGTCTGTGATTCAAGATGCCCCTATGCTGTGCAATTCACAATGAGGATCTCTTGTCAGAGCACCATATGATCATGGTGCAGGCCTACTTGATTATAAGAAAACATTTATTTAGTACTTTTCTCCCATACACAAACACTGTAAAGCAAGGCAGCAATTATATGCATGCTGGGACACCTGGAGATTTAGTCACTTGTCCAGGGTCACAAAGAAACAAACCATGAGATACCTCATCAAAGGCTCATTGCTTAACCTCTAGTACAACTCCTCCTCCTGATGAGCACTGCATCAATGCACTAATGTGGTCCTTGTCTGCAATATGTTTATTCCAATTGTCATTCTACGTTATTAAAATAATTCCTCTCATAATGATCTGTTCTTATTTGTTTGGTCGTGATACTGAGCTCATATGTCATGCATTTTTCTCTCATATGCGTGAGACCACAGGTTTCACTTAGCATGCACAAAAGAAAATTGTTTGCACATATATAATTTAATATAAGCTTAAATGCATCACACCATTGTGTTCCGTGTGTCTGGACACAGGCTACATGCAGGTGTCAGCGCAGTTACAGTATGGAATTTATATGCAGACGGATGAAACAGCCATGAGTGGCAGTAACATCAGCATTGGAAAATGCTTATTTCATGTCCTTGCTACACAGAAATCCCATCTTAAAAGTTCAATCTTAATTTAGGGAGAAAATTAAGATTGAACGACAAACCAATGTTTTTAACCTAGCTAAAATAGGCCCTGGACAAAGGTTGATCCGTGAAGGCGGCTTGAACTGAAACATTCTGACAACCACCTACAGGAAAGCACATTTGTTTTTTATGTACTATTGTGTCAACATTATTGTGTGTCGTTCATGCTATACATAAATGTAAATACGGGCCACATTAAGTGGGGGCAAGAGAATATTCCTTCGTGCTCATGCAAAGAATTGTGATGAGCGAATTTCTTCAACAGCCATGGATCCTCTGTGAATTTCTGCATTTCGCCATCAGCAAATTTTTTTCAGGAAACTGAGGCAAAAATTAGCCCAGAAAATTCGACGCCCATTGACTTCAATGCATTTGGACAACAAAAAGTCACCTTTAATGCATTTGGCGCAGAAAAAGTTGTCGCACGTGAAAAATAAATTGACGCCCATTGACTTCAATGCATTTTGCAAATTTTTCGATGTTCTGTGAATTTTTACGCAGTTTCACGAATTTTTCGGCAAAACGGGACAAATTCGCTCATCACTAGCAAAGAACACTTCTGCCCACTTCTGTGTGTGACTGTGCTCTCCAACTTGTGTGTCCACCTAAATGACTCCACCCTCCCACCAAACTCAGACAGCACTGTATTGATGGGTGCGGTTGAAGAACTTCAAAGAGAAAATGGCAGATTGTGCCTTTTTATTGCACTTTAACACTAACTTTTCAGATGTAGTTGATTCACTCCTTTTATGTTCTTTTTTTTAGCAAGGGCCCCCTTAAGTTCTACTGATACTACTAGGCAAGCAGGGAAGCCCTTGACTATTTTGCCACCCAAAGCAGCAGAGTACAGGTATGGGATCCATTATCCAGAAACCCATTTTTCCGTAAAGCTCAGAATTATGGAAACCCCAAAGACTAACTAATTCAACTTTTTCCTTTTTTCTGTAATAATAAAACCAGTGATGTAACTAGATATTAATGGACCCCACAGCAAATTATTTTTCAGGCCCACAAAATGTCTCGAGGTTGACCTGTTTTACCAATATTTATTGACCTTATATATGAATTAGGGCCTTCATGGTCATGGTGGCCCCTATACCTCCTGGGCCCCCCTGCAGCCACAGGGTCTGCTTCCTCTGTAGTTACATCCCTGAATAAAACAGTGCTTTGTACATGATCCTACCTAATATATAACTAAAACTTATTTGAAGCAGAACCAGCCTATTAGGTTTATTTCATTTTACATGATTTTCTAGTAGAAAACATCCAAATTACAGAAAGATCTGTTATCTGGCTTTTGAGCATTCTGGATAGCAGGTCCCATACCTGTACTGCCATCCTTAATCTAGAGAGTGCAATTGCACCATCCTGCACTAAAAAAAAACTTCCTGTTAATAAATAGGAAGGACGGCTCTTTCAATTACCTGCCTGGGGATTTTTCTGCCCCTTGTAAAATGCAACCTGAGGCCAGTCATGACCAATTTAGTATAGGGGGCCTCAAGATTCTGATATAAGCACTGTTCTTTTATTGTAGCAATTCTTTCAAAGGAGATTCACAAACAAGTACCTCATTGGTGCAATACATATAGGCAAACTCTACCTACAATTATAGGTGTTTATGTGCACTTTTGCTACTTTATTGTATCCATGTTTTGTGTGTACCGTGCACTGCTAAGCTAAATGACCACCAAGGGAATCAACTCTGGAGTGGCAGAAAGAACTGTATTATATTGAGTATTAGCTGATTATTAGATCATCACTACAACATAATACAGAGGCATAGACAGGTCCCATGCCAGTGTTGGAATACTGAAACTGCATACTCTGCACATCTGCCTGAAATCCCAGATAAATGGAGAATGGAAACCACATTATTCTTAAGGGCAGCATTAGGGAAGGGTGAGATTGGTGGTGATTTTAGGCATTCTGCC
Organism: Xenopus petersii; assembly: GCA_038501925.1. NCBI lineage: Eukaryota > Metazoa > Chordata > Amphibia > Anura > Pipidae > Xenopus > Xenopus petersii. The sequence goes on from CM076673.1 coordinate 138,796,819, forward strand.
TGCATTTTTAACAAAAAAAATTAATGGAAGAAATGTTTTGAACTGAATTTTCGGTCATGGCCTAAAGCACATTCAAGTTTTTCATTTTCTTTTAACTGTATCACTATATCCTTTTAATTTAGATGTTCTGTGGAAGGCATTATATGATAGCTGTCCCAGGAGAAAATATAAGATGTTTAGAAAACCCAATATTCCATCTTTTAGTTACCATACACTGAGCAATTAAAAGGTATCACTGACTGCTCTTTTCTTAAACAATATCAACAATGCAATTCCAGGACTGACACTATACAAATCTACTGGCCAAGGCCAAGGGTTCAGAAAGGTAAACGTTTTTTACAATAAAACAAGAGTGTTCTGTTATGTTAGAACAGTGGAACATTGTGATTAAGAGGAATTCCATTCCTCTGTTCAAGTAGACAAAAAGGGTGGTGGGTATTTACTGGTGCAGTGCTTATCCTGTGCAAAGCAAATTAGTCAGGCTTAGTGCTTTGTATATCCCACAACACCATCAGAAGCATGTGCCAGCCTAAGGTTTTTAAACACTGCTTGTGCACAGAATGGATGCCAACAATGGTCACTGAGCATATGTCAATATAGGGTGGCTTCATAGCACAAAAAATGCAGGACCCCCTGACAATGACCTAACCTAAGCCTTTGCATCACTCCTTATTTCCTGATACCTGAACTCAAGCACAACCAGCATATGGGGTGGGGAGACAAGAAGGGCTTAGCAATTTTCCAGGTCCCTTTTAGAGCAATCAAGTTGCTGACAGGCAGGTACATGGAAACATCATGACTTTCTGCACTCCCAGTGTTAGATCTAGAGGGGAACATGAAACTTGCCCGGACTGCGGCTCGGCTTGTTATAAGCAGGGGGCACAAAAGTTAGAAAACAGAAACAAAAAATAGAATGTTAGCTATATAACTTGCCAGGAGGTCCAGGTGAGTTCCCACTGTCAAAACCAGGAGCAAATAGGACTGTAACAAGTGTACAAACACAAGATGCCATTTTCAGCAAGAATATTTTTCTATAATTCAGATTCTGCCTTAATATTTTATTTCCCCCCCTCCCAAAAAAAAATGTGATCAGTCCGAAAGATTCTTCCCACCAAATCCTCCACCCCTTTAAGATGCTCCTCCAATCCTTGGATGCAATTTTGCTACTCCAAAATGAAGATATGGCAGGTTATATAGTGCAATTTATTTATAACAATTTCAATTTAATATTATCCCTCACCATTAATATTTTATTCTTGCAAAATCAACAGTATATTTATATGCATTTTTAATGAAGACGACAACTCTCACAATATGGGGGAAGTCATTCTTTATAGATGGATGAAGTCATTCTGTAATAATCACCATACTGTCCTTTTGGCACATACGTTAAAAGCTTTCTCTTTCCTTTCCTAACTAGATATATAGGCTGAATGTCAGTATACAGTATCACATTGTAACTGCACCTGTCCCAGGAGATTCACAGAGACTATGAACCAATAATTTACCTGTCACTCACTGTCTAGTTTGGGAAAATAATATATTTGCAATAACTGAAGGTTTCTTCCTAGAAAAACCAACATTGGGTGTTAAGGAAGCAATCAATTTGTTCACAGTCCTTTGAAAGTAATGTCTAGTGGAAAAGGTGTGTGTGTGTGTATAAGTAAATATATATTTTGTGCTTGCTTTAGTTGGAAAGCAGCAGATTAAAAATGTTTTCCTTGCAATTTAAAGCAAGGAAAACTTAATCATCTGCTTGAAACATTAGATACTTGATTTATCCATACAGCTGCAATGTAGGAATCAATAAAAATGTTGAGTGTATATCATATTATAAAGCTGTTTATGCTATATCTCACTGAGAAGAGAAAGCATCTCAAAAAAGTGTCTTAATAGACATGCATGCCTTACAGGGTTGTGCCAAGAGAAATTTAGTAACAGTTTATATTTTGTTAAGGTTGTACAAAACAATAGCGGTTGTAGCTTCTGCCAAATAACCCAAATGTCACTGAGGTATCATAATGTAATTATGGTAGCCTATATACTGGGGATCTGCATGTGTGTGCATATATAACTGTATTTATAAAACACTACATGGGTATGCACTATGCAGCACTATACTTGCCCAGTAATACAGTAGTCGTATTATGGAACAATAAGGACCATCTTATTTGCAATATAATGCTAATAAGTTAAAGTTTTCTTTCTGTTATTTTGCTGTTACCTGTATATGTGCAATTGAATACTACACAAAAATGGCAAAAAAAAATAATTATATTTATTGTGTTCCACTCTTTAATGCGTTAATCCTTTTTTTTAGCATTGTAATGATTTAATTATAACGATGGCTATTCTTTCTTACAGGAATGGGACACAGAATAACTTTTATGTTGTTTTAAGGTTTTGCTGATTATTTTACATTTCCTGCAACATTAGGTTAGACAATCCAATCATGTGCATCATCATTGTGTTTTTATGTGAATTTTGCAAAACAAAAAATAGGCAAATGGACCAGAATACTAGTATTATTGATGTATTTAGCACTAAAATGTTCCATGACACCAATTTAGAAACCTTTTTCCATTTTATTGTCACATGTTTAACATGGTCAGACAAATCAGCAGCCAGTGGGTTAAAAAGAAAGGCTAGCCACCATGCCCTTGACAGAACAAAGATGCTGTTAAGATGCTGTGTAAGTGGTTTTCCCTAGACCCTCATTTAGCATTGCAGACTTTCCTTCACCAAGTGACCCACACCGTCTGTGAAGCTTAATGGATTCACTGACATATAAGTGTGTGTTAAGACAGGAGGTGAGTGCCACTGGCTCCACTCTCTTGAGTGGGCCGGCTAAGGTAGCTCTAATTTCAACAGTCGGTGGGAAGTGGCAACAGGTCCTTGCATGGTGGGAATGTGTGACCTCTTCTGTTGCAGCACATGGAGTGAGCAGAAAAAAAAATGGTGTCCAGATTCCTGAGGCGCCTGGACAGTGTCTGTCAGAAAACTGTTGGAGAGGAAGGTTTATTCTGCTTTGCTGAAGAGGTGCTGATGACTCTTTAAAGAAAGGGTAGAAAGGGGGAGGTGATCAAATTAGTTTTATGCTACATTCTGATGTGTTTAATCTACAAAATAGCTGCCTTTAGCGAAGGTACCCCAAAGCAAATGGATTCACATACACGACTCTGCAGTCAAATAGGAAACACCATTACAACTGTGTCTATATTTCCTGTCATTTATAAAAATATACTGGATGAACAATGTATTCGCCCAAAATGTCTTGTATAAAAATAAAATAAATGTTAACATCATTATTATGCCTTATTTAATAAGAAGGATTCACAATTTTACATTTACTTGGTGCAGATTATCCAGCATAGAAATGATCATATGATATCTGGGTGTAAGTGTAGGAGCTGCCATGATATTGCTGAAGATAACTTTCTATGGGAAAATGGTGGAAAGCTTATGGTGTTATACAAGGCTGTAACCCTTGAACAATGCTTTACTCAGACACTGAAGCCCCATTGTTGGACTCCCCATGATACATGAATACTATATATCAAGTTAGTACTGGGTCCCTTTAAGAAAATATGACTGTCATCTGCTAGATCAGTGATCCCCAACCAGTAGCTCGCGAGCAACATGTTGCTCTCCAACCCCTTGGATGTTGCTCCCAGTGGCCTCAAAGCAGGTGCTTATTTTTGAATTCCAGTCTTGGAGGCAAGTTTTGGTTGCATAAAAACCAGGTGCACTGCCAAACAGAGTCTCAATGTAGACTGACGATCCAATCACAGCCCTTATTTGGGACCCCAAGAACATTTTTCATGCTAGTGTTGCTCCCCAACTCCTTTTACTTCTGAATGTTGCTCACGGGTTCAAAAGGTTGGGGATCCCTGTGCTAGATTTACACCAGCATTTACCTACAAGAAAATGATGGTTAAGATACCTGGGAGTTCAATAAGGGACAGAGAGGAACAGTTTCACATTAACTCGTGCATTATAATATGGTTAAATACGACCTTCATGATAGCATGATTTTCTTTCTTATCCACCCCTACACTCAACCCATGTATTGTAAATGCTTTAGAACAGGAAATACATACTTATGAATGTTTTGTAGCTCCCTGATGCTTTTAATCTATGCTGCAGTATCTCCATAAAGTTTTGCATCATGGCTATATAAATAAAATAAAGCCTCCACTCAAAGGCTTCTCCCCAGTAGGTAAGGTGCTAGAGCTGAATGAGAAAACAAAGTGTTGTGGATGTGTTTGTAATCTTGTTTCTGTTCTATAGGAGTTTCCTTGATGACTTCCAGACTGGCTGGCACCACTGGCCATCTCTGTAGGCTATAGTGCTGTCAATTTAAGCTGCGGGACAGGTGTAAATCTGTCCTAACATTCCACCCTTCGAGCACTCCTCACCTGAAGCAATCTCATTTATTACACAGAAAGCAAATAGCCAACACAATTGCCCTGCCTCGCAAAACACACCAAGCAGTTAAAAATCTTTGGCTCTGAATTTAGTGGCCTTAAAGAAAATGCTGTCAGCTGTTTGTTAAAGAAAAGCAAACAAAGGCAACTCCACTTGACAAAAAATCCATTTATTTGATGTCTGTAAAATGCTTTTTTCCCCCCCTTCAGCGCCGTAGCTCCTACAGATAGAATAGAAAGCAGAGTATGTGCATGTAGGAGATATATAGAAATAAAGCAACATAGGGAAAGCCACGGGTATTCCTGTACTTGGGGGTATTTTTCTTGCAGGTAAAAAAAACATTGTACAGTGTTAGGCAATCATCTTATTACAGTGTAAGATATTATAAAAATGAACAAAAATTATTTTATTTGAAACTTTTATGGGCAACTAAGATGGTAATCATAGTTTGTATGGCTTTAATATATGCACTCAATGCCTTTGTCATAGGTAATAGATATACAAAGAGCACGCTAATTTCAAGAGCATAGGTGAAACAACCAACAGTATCCAACTGCTTGCTCTTCCATTGGTCATGTATACTGGTTTATATTTACAGGAGATTTTAGACTTTAAGGGTAGGGGAACACAAAGCTACTGGGAGAGATTAGTCGCCCAGCAACAAATAGCTTCTTCTTCTGGCAACTAATCTCCCCAAACTGCCTCCCTGCTGGCTAGAAGTCGCCCGAAGATTCCTCGTTAGGCACGTTCAGGCAGTTCGGGGAGATTAGTCGCCTGAAGAAGAACCGGTTTGTCGATGGGCGACTAATCTCCCCCAGTAGCTTGGTATGCCCCTGCCCTTAGACGCACAGAGCTATTTGTAGCAGCTACATGTCATGGCTACAAAATAAACAATAGTGATAATTAGCTTTGCTAAAGGTGGCCATACACTGTTGATTCACTTGTTTGGTAAAATCAAATCCTCTTTAGACTATTGTTGTGGGCAGATACATTTTTGGATACAATTATGGACACTGGATCATCTTTGAGCACAACCTTATATACAAAACCTACCCATAGGAATGGAATCAAAATGTTCCAAATCCTTCTGAAGGGGACCCAAAGAGCCAAATGACTCGTGCTCAGAGGATCACTTCCACAGTCCAAAGAAAAGGGCATATAAAGCTGGCCATAGATGCAAAGATCCGATCGTACGAATCATCGTACGATTGGACTTTCCCATCTCCAGACCCGCCACTAACCATTCAGATCAAAGTCTTACCAGTCAGATTAGTTAAAGAACAGATCAGCAATGTTCTACCTCTGACAGCAATCGTACGATATCTATGTCCAACCAAAGCCAGTGATAGTCTCCCACTGAAAATCGTAAGATCGGCAATACACGCAGAGATATTATCGGCAGCCGACAGAAATTTTCTAACCTGTCCGTTCGACCAAACGACCGATCTCCGACGGATAAAAAATGTCGGGACTCTCCACACACGGTCCGAATATCGTATGAATCCTTGATTTGTACGATCAGATCTTTGCGTCTATGGCCAGCTTAAGATAGTTTTATTGGCTGTTAAAGATGCAGTAAAGGGATTACTTAAAAGGGAGTTTCATGTCCAATTTATATATTTATTTCAGGCTTTGATCCAATACCTGATCCGCAGTTAAAAATGTATGAACTTATTTTTGTATGTGTATTTAATTAATTAGTGTGTTCTTTTTTTCATATCATTATATTTTTGGTTTTAATACAACAAATGGACTATGTATTGTATGTGCACCAATCATGTGATCTAAATACCTGACAATGATTCTTGCCCCCAAAACAATATACTGTAACTTAAATCAATAAAGTTCCCCAGCCTAAACTTGCTCTTTTGTTGTTGGTTGCTTTCATCATCATAATAATGTCTTATATAGGTATAAAGTACCGCCATGTTACACATTGCTTTACAATAATTCATAACAAGGTCTTGCAATGTGTATTATGAACCATTACAATATATTACTGTAAATGTTCAGTGTGGGGGCTGATTATTCTGCACACCATACTCAGGACTGTACCCCTCCCTCCCCCCAGTGCTTTCACCGGATTTCCCATATAAATCTGTGGAAGAGGCTGGGTGATTTTTTTTTTAAATTTAAAAAATACATTTATAGGCACCCGAGGGCCCCCCAAAAATCTGCCGCGCTAGGCATAGGCCTTTGGGTGCCTTAATATAAATACGCCCCTGACCATGCTGTGTATTTGTATTGATTGATATGTGTTTGGAGAAGACCTGCTTTCTCTGCTAATGAAATACCATCTATTCAAATAAAATGTCATCTATAAAATATCCTATTCTTTAGACTTTGAAAAGCCATTCATTATGCTCTTATTTACCATAGGTGCCAAGGAATGAGTTATTCTAGATGAGCTAATGCTTCAGTAAATAGTTTGGGTGTTATTATTGCTTGGTGTTGCAATATCTTTAGCAAATATCTTTAACAGCCAATGGCCAATACCCCGTAGGGTTTTAGCACACGGGCAGATTCGGGGAGATTTAGTAGCCTGAACTGCCTCCCCCCTGCCTTCTGCCTGCTAAAATGAAGAATTGCATGCGGCAATGCACTCTCTGCACTTCAATTTCCAAAGTTGCCTCACAAGGAAACTTCGAGCGACTTTGGAAAGGGGGAAGGCAGTTTGGGCGATTATTCGCCTGGCAACTAAATCTCCCCGAATCTGCCAGTGTGCTAAAGCCCTTAAACCATTACCACACTATACCAGCTTTAGATAATATTACAGTGTTTCACTTTTTCTCATAAGGAGGGATATAATAATACTTTATATGTAATCAACAATTTAATAGGTGAACACTTTCCTTTTCACTGATTTATTCGGTCACGTGGCATTAAATGGCTAGTACTAGCAGCATTTCTTGAGCAAAATAGCAGACCATTATTCAATGTATGTGGCTGAACCTTTGCTTAAACTCCCTCAGCTACAAGGGAGTGCTGCCTTCAGCCTGCCATGGGACACAAAGCCACGTCTGGACATGTTTAAATAGCGTGAGATGTGCCACAAGCTGTTTGTTGCTATTATTCAATGGCAACAGAGACAAATAAAACTATAAGCTCACTTGTAAAATATATTTACGTATGAAGAAGAGTTTAAAAATAAATCTTGTCTGTGTGTGTAAATTTACTGTCTAGTTGAGGAATCTTGTAAAAAATATATTTCCTTAGATTTGGAAAAGTAATTTTGGTCCTTGCATCAAGAGGTACAATTGTATGGTCTCATTTCTTTCTATCTCAAAGCTGAAAATCTATTGTGCCTTTTTAGGGTACTGCCAGATGGGTCTCATTCTTGGCCTGTGTTCCATATGAACTGCTGGTTGCTGCTCTAGAGGCACTGTGTTGGACTGGGTGCAGGCACATAAAGTGTATTTCAGCATGAAGAAGTATACTCACGCATTTCCACGCTGTTCTAGCTGTCAGCACACAGATTGGTACCTCTTGGTACAGACACAGAAGAGAGCAGCAACCAGCTCAGATTGTCTGAATTCCTATTTATATGCAGGCCAAGAATCAGCTCTAGGCTGGGGCCAGATGTTGAGGATCCACTCATCTGCTGTGGATATCGGCAAAAACCCATGAGAGTTCACATTTCATGTCTACCTGCACCCGGTGGATACATTGGCTTCTGGGTGCAGACAAATAGATCAGAACAGCATTTTTCCAGTGGCCAATATCCGCAATGTCTGACCCCCCCCCCCATTATAACAGAACATTCAGACGAAAGTTGTCTGAGATCTTATTGGAGATGCATTGTTGACACTGCAGGGTGTTCAGACTAAAACAGAGGCTAACAGAGTGAACGAAATAAGGCAGCTTAGCAAGACGAGAAACATTCATCGGTATATGATTCTGTTAGCAAACAAGGAGTAAATGAGAAGACACGCAAATGCATTGTGCTAAGAGGCAGCTTAATGGAGCTTACAAAATATTGGCAGTCCAAAGCTTTAACAGTTTAATGCCACAGTTGCATCCATGTCGGAAATCAATTAACCCTTTTAAAGCCCAATTATCACCCAACATGTATATTTATACTACTTACTGAATTCAAATGTGGTTTCTTTTCCAGCTCCAGAGATTCTTTAGAGAACCTACATATAAAGGAAGCTACTCTATTAACTACTATTAAAGTAATTGAGTTTGGCGAGCTGTTATGTGTAGGTGTGATTATAATAACTTTGTATGTTTGCTTAAACACCCTCAGTCCCTCCTCAAGGAACAGACCCTCCATTGTTCTGCAAAGCTGAATAAAACGGTTAAAGTCTCTGACGTTACACTTTGATATGGAAACTACGTTTTTCTTTATTTGAAAAAAGTGTGGACGTTATTATAAGCAGGGATAACAGTGTGTGTACAGGGGAAGATGACCCCCGCCTCATTATAGGGAACACATAATATATGTATGATATGCTTAGAGCTCAACCCCATGTAACCCTGCAGGGTGGATCTTTTATGGAAATCTGACATGACAAGAAAAAGCAGCAATACAAAGATATCTGCTGTTCACTGGGGATGTTGGAACAACAGATAAAAGAGATTATCGCCACCAGCAATTATGTGGTATACGTTATGTTACCTAGGGATCAGCAGTGTGTTGTTTTATCCGCTGGTCTCCCGTGATTTGCCTGAAACCCATTAACATAAACTTTATAAAACTCAGTTAAAGTCCCCTTATCCCTCCAGCCCCCCAGCAGTTGCAGGGTGTGCTGGTTATGCCACTATATGTTATAGTTTACATAGGCAACTGATCCTACTGCCTGAAGTCTTTCTGGATTGCCATCTTTAGTTTCTGTTAATAGTTATGGAAATGACACAGACTAGTTTATACTTGACATATCTGAGATGTAATTATCAAGTCATATCACGTTAATAATTTCTGAAAACATTTTATAGTAAATACTTTCTGTATGTCCTCCAATAGTCTATTACCTTTAATTATTATTTTATTGCTTACTTCTATTTATAAAACAGCAGCAGATTCTACAGCATTGTATACAAGGGATGAGTCAGGCATGGACTGTAAGAAATAAATGTGATGTTGATATGGGAGAATAAACAACCGGACTCCGCATTATATGGGAATTGCATGGAAAGAGGTAAGTGCATGAAACTGGGATAACTGGTATCAGTGTACATGACCTTAAAAAAACTACGTATAATGAACTACATTAGGTTCATTATCAAAGCATGCATGGTTGATGTTTGCAATCCTCCAAACTGGCCTATAATAACAATAGCTGTAGCAGACCCCAGGCAAAATACAAAGGGCATACTATAATAGATCTTACTGATGCTCTACTGTATGTTTTGCTGGGTGCCTAATAGGGATTAGTTATGCTACAACATATAAATTGTACAGATCAACACCAGTCAAGGGAGGAGGGCAACATCTTTGTTTAGGGGACCACTAATAAAGATCTTTCTACTGGAGAACATATAGTTACATTATAGTTATATATTAATATATAGCATAGCAGTTGTTCTACTTTTGGGAGTCAGAGCCTCTAATTCCTTTCACAACATATTGTTGTTATTATTATTATAGTTGTTGTTATATTTTTAAAGCACCAACATATTCCACAGCGCTGTACATTAAATGGAAGTATGCACTGAACAGACATATTACATACCAAAAAAAAAAAAAAAACAATGCATGAAGCAAAGATGGACCTACCCAAAAGAGTTCAAAATGTATACAATGACAAGAATGTGCATATTAACCATCTCCAGCACAACATCATCCCAAATTTGTCTGACCAATATATTTCCACTCCTTAATCCAAGTTACAGGTTGGGAAAATCCAGTAATATTTTGGTGCAGCCAAGAGCCTGTTAGCGCTCATATAGGCAGGCCCCATTCAAATAACCAGGGCCAAGTGCAGAGTCTAATTACAAAGAGAAAAGGAAATATGAAGTAGAAGAAAGACAGACAGGAAACAGGCAAGGGGTGAAAAAGATGATGAGGAAGGAGGAAGAAAGAATAGCATTAAACTGCACTTTATGAAGATGTGAAGGCAAACATTTGAGAAGGAGGAGGGAAATGTAGCGCAGGGAAACATCTTGAAACATTTATTCATGAATATCACATGTAGCTCTGTTAAAGCAACTGCTTCTAAAATATTTCTCTGAGCCAAGCTATTTTATCTTCCCTGCCTAAAGTACTACTGATGAAACTGTATGTTCTATAGAACACGGGCATTGTGACTCTGAGCCAGCAGAGTCTCATTTATGAAGCTGGTGGCCCCTGGCCCTCTGGGGGTCAGCTGACCCAGGCCCACTCCCCCCCACCTGGGCCTGCACCATCAAAGTAAATGAGAAGGTAGGCAGCAAAAGGTATGCAATGCAGTTCACACACATGCTGGGGGGGTTGCTGGGATATGCAGACATTGGCCCCTGAAGGTTGCGAGTAGGGACCTTGAACTTGATGCCCCAGTGGCACACTATTGCCCCAGTCTGACACTGGGGACATGGGTTACATTCAGAGTCCTTTCACCCAGGCAGGGCTATTGTATATCCTATGTGAAGCTGTACTTGTTAAATGCATACCTTCTAAGCACAATCAGTCATCTCTATGATTCTTTATGGTTATACTTAATCTACTACGTACCACATGTCCCTATTCACCCATTGGGTTACTGACCCCACTATCATTCTTCATTGGATCATAAGCTGCTCATATGTATGAACTCTATGCCTTGTACTTGTCCTACTCACTTGCCATTTTGTCACTTATGCCTTTTCTAATCCTACAACCAATAGACTGAAATAGCTGCACTTCAGTCCTTTGATCTTATCTTGGGACACTAAAAACTTTATTATACATAATCTAAAAAAAACGTAGGGCTACATGTGAGCACCATAATGGGGAAACACTTCATGCCAGGTATGTTCCCTCTTCCCCCTGACTTACTATGAAACAGCAGACACATACTCAGCAGGGATACCCATTTACCTAATATGTACAGAGGAATGCCAGAATTAAATGAATCACATGCTACAATATAACAGGGTTCCATTAAAGGAAAGAAAATGTTGTAATATTCACTGAAGTAGAAAAAGACCTAGTGGCTGCTGGAGGGTCCAGAAGTATAAGGGTATATTGTTTGATATAGTTGTGTAAATAAATGTCACTGGGCCCCAGAGCAAATTCAACTTATGGCCCCAAAGCTTTGGTAAATTGACCTATTCTACCAAGATATTTTTGAATTGCTCATTCATTGCAGCTTTACTAGGCCCACTACTATCTTTGGGGCCCCTGCAACTACAGGCTCTGCTTCCTCTGTAGTTATGCCCCTGCTTTGATATAAAAATTTTATGTTTAGGGCAAACAATAGCATTGTTCTATGTTACAGTATATGTTCAATTTACCTTTAGACTCAAGTGATCATTACTAACTGACATATGTTTTTGGACTACTGTCTATTCACATACTTACTGGCTAGCCGGAGTCTGAATTCAAGTTTTTTATGCTGGTGGATAAAATTCCAACATGTGGCATTAACCCCATGAGTACCAGGCATAAAAATGCCAATAACCTTTCCAGAAATGATGTAAAGCTTCCTGTTCCAAAACTAGACACAATATTACACATGCTTTTCGGGTAAACGTAACATTTTGTGTTATGGCGACAATATCCATTTAAAGTGTATAAACATATTAAATGTAACCATAAACAATGGGACTCATTTTTAGAAAGTTTTAGTGATATTCTGAAGATGTCATCTCATGTAGATCTCTTGATACCATTATAGACTGCAGTCGTGGGACTGTGAAATCAGAAATTGGCTATTGATGTAACTATGAAACCCAATTATTTCTTGGATCTCTGCTTACTTACAGTCTATCACTGTCAAATATCTGCTGTTGTTTCTGCGTCTCTGCTCTCTTGGGTTCCACGCTACAACATCCTTGTGGTTAGTATCTTGTCCTGTGGATCACTATTTCAAGGTACTCTTCTCTAGAGAGTTCTTACATTCTGCTTGCTTTACCTGTTTGATTGAAATAAGACTATGCATTGGAGACTATGTGTTGGCTCTCCTACCACTGTCAGCTTACACCTAATCCCTCTGTAAACTGATACATACAGAATTCAACATATCACCTCTCATTTTGAATGTTTCGTCTTTCTTCTCTTCCCCTCTCATGTCACCAGTTTGAGCCTGCTGAATTTTCCTGTCTCGCCACTAAGTAAATGAGAATATACAGTACCCTTTTTCATTCACTTAACCCTGTAGCATATAGGTAGATACTGTAGCTAGGCAGATAGATAGATAGATAGATAGATAGGTAGATACTGTAGCTAGGCAGATAGATAGATAGATAGATAGATAGATAGATAGATAGATAGATAGATAGATAGATAGATAGATAGATAGATAGATAGATAGATAGATAGATAGATAGATAGATGATAGATAGATAGATAGATACAGAAATAGCACACCCTCAAACATAAATCAAATGTCTGGGTGCCAATAACACATAGTTAATTTACAAACTCTAAAGGTGTTTTCAACTACACCAAAGAGTTTATTGGTTCAAGAATTGTAGAGAGCTGTACTTTGAGCTTCCCTTACTAACCTGGGCCCCTTGCGGACTACCAGTAAGCAAACACATAAGTAGGGGTCACCCCTGTACTCACAAATCTTCTGGGGGATTGCTCAGCCTCCTGGCTTTCCTCAGTGAGACAGACAGACCCTCTGTCACTTGGTCTCCTCTCTCTGCACCTTGCAGTGGCAAATGGTACCCCCAGCCCCTCTGGGAGTTCCTCACACAGGCAGTATCCTTCCTGCTCTGCGTCCTGCTTTGAGAGACATTCCTAACAGGCCCACTAGAACTAAATACCTTTCCACAGGACAGCCTTCCTGTGAAAGGTGAGCACTAATCCATGAGCTGGACTACTGGATTGGAGTACCTGGCTTGCCTGTTCTTTCCAGAATACTCCAGCTTCTAGGACCTGGCCGCCAAAACCTTTAATGAGAAGACCCAAAGATGATGAGCTTCAGCCTATATTCTACAAAGAAGGAACTTTCCCAGGATACTTGTGCAGTTTATATTTTACAGTTTATAAATATATATAATAATAGTGAACAAAAATCCTAATTAGAATATAAAACAGAAAAAAAAATATCCATTTTATTATTATTATTTTTTAACCGTGTTTGGCCAGTGCCATTGCTGGTGTTAATCCGTTACTACAGTAGGCAGGTAAAGAATGGACTTCTTACAAATGAAGAATACAATAATGTACATATTGTATTTGGAACAAGAACATCTAAAAAAAAATAAAAGACACTCATTTCATGTTGATTGAGGATCTGAATCATAGGCTCAAGAAAGAATTTCAACCCACTGGCATTTTAATATTTTGCATGGTTAGTACCATTGCTGGGCCTCTATTCTACCAATCCACCACTTAAGGCTTTTCATTAGCACGCCAACATTCCATCCGTTTTCATTTAAATCTTTTATTGTGAGATTGGTCAGAGAGACTTTCCCCCAACAAAGTCCTTTCTTCCTCTCGCAGTTGCAGCCTGTGTGCTGAGTGTAATAGACGGTTTTATACGGAAGGCTGTTGTATTTTCCATATAAATAACTCCATATATTTCCCTTTTGAAGTGACTCTTTTTGCTTCCAAAATGAGGTCATAAAACAGGATAAGTAATGGGTTTTGAAACCAGATGTAGTAAAACATAAAATTTAAACCTACTCAGTTTGGGATTTATGACTTATGGCGAGGCTAATCACTATGGCACTATACATGGAGAGATCGCAGAAATGTCAGGAGTGAGCCAGAGAGTGTGCGCCATGATATTATGGAGGCTGACGTGCTGGACACAACACAAAATACTAATATTGTGCTAGGGTTCTGGACACCACATTTATTTTACTCACATTGAAGTTATTAATAGTATATATCATAGAACCTTCCAGCATATGGGCAGGCAAGTGCAATTGGAAACAATGCAATAAACATGTGGGATGCACAAACTGATACACAAGGGCTGATATTGTAATCTACTCAGTACTGCACACTGCAGAGCTGCCAATGTTCTGGATGTAATTTCGAGACAGGCCATGGAAAACTCAGCAATGATTACCGGCTCGACATTCAATTCATAAGAAAACTACTGCATTCAGCCCAGCAGTGAAAGTACTGGAAATTTATGTTCTGAGGCTCACCAGATTGGAAGTCAAGACCTGTACATTCAGACATTTGATTTCCCTAGACTAGAGCATATCTAGGGCTCATAATAAATAGCAAATACAATTTTTTTTAAATAAGTTACTTTTTTCACTAGGGACATTTTTTTTTATTAAGAACAGCCTTTATCATGACCCATATTTTCACTTTAATTAATAATTGAAATTCAAAAACACTCCTTACTCAGCATTTAACTGGTCAGCCTGATGACTGCCATATGACAATGAGTTTATAATGAGTTTGTCTTTATTTTAAAATGTCTTAATAAAGCTTAGAAGGGCCTTGCTACTTCAAGTTACTGCAATATTAAACCTAACTAGCCAACTGAAATGTATTTTTTTTATTTATTTGATTATCTGTTATTTATAAAGTGCTGACAAATGTATGCATTGTTACCCCAGAGGTGCTTACATTCTACAGTCGCTATCACATTCACACACCTTTTTGACAATTTTAAAATCCACCTGCCTATATGTTTTTAAAGTGTGCAAGGAAACTAGAGTACCTGCAGGAACAAGGGCATGGGGAGAACATACAAACTCCATGCAGTGCCCTGGCTGGAACTGAACTTGGGACTCCAGTGCTGCAAGATATTTGCCAGTTAATTCTGGGCCCCCAACTGTTAAATGGGTATAACACTGAAAATGGCAACAAAATTAGCAACTAAATAAGCAAAACTATAATAACTGGTCAAACGTATCAGAAAACTGCTTAGAATTCTGTATTCATTCATTGAGCAAACATTTTTAGGTTGAGATACCCTTTATTACCATTCAGCTAGGTTCCAACCATTTTTTTTTCCAGGTGCAACCATTTGGGCTCTAAAAAAAGTGCTCAACTTGACTAGTATTGTAGATAGACATTTTCACTATCATTCACAATCAGTTTGTAATAAAGACCTCAAGGAATAGGTGCTACAAAACCAATTGCTCTTACACTTAAAGGAGAATGAATGATTAAATCACTGGGGGATGCTAAATTCTAGACACCCCCTAGTGAGTATAATCACTTACATGATACCCTAGGCTAGGGGTTTTAATATCCTATACTAATAAGTTAGCAGTTGCATTATTAACTCATCCATCACATGTGAAACACAATTTTACATCTCTTGGGCCCCCCTCCACCATGGAGCCCCTAACTGCAGTACCCCCTGTACCCCTGGCAGCTCTGTACACATACACTGCTGGCATTATAACGCAATGCTTCACTTTTTAAAGTCTTTCTTTTCCCTGAATAAAAGCCCAGTGTCAACAAATGCATCAAGTCATCTCTTCCACACATTCCATATAATGCAGGGGCATATAATGCTGTTTCAGCTTCCAAATATCCCTGATTTCATCCTTAGCCATCCAGTGGGAATTAGGCAGTCTTTGGAGTTTCCTGTCTGGACCACAGCCAAACCAAAACTGACTTTCCTTAGCCTGCTGCTGTAAAAGTATGTAGCTTGAAACACTTACAATATTTATAAGCAACATTCATCTCTGTAGTTGCTGCCGCAGACACACAGACTGGTACATGCATACACATATAACTGATACAAAGCATGGAAAGCATCTCCAGCAGCTCAAACAAGCAGGATGGCTTGTTTCAGGCATAAGGCCATATTTATTACATGAGGAAAGGTAGAAGGTTAGCAACATCTGGCAGCCCCATTTTCCCACAAAAGGAAATGTTAGGTATATATTGATAATGTGGAGGCACTGTCTATAATTAAGAGCATTGTTAAGGCTAACAGGCTGCTGACTGTTAGTCAAGAATATCTAAGCTGCTAGAAAATATTTACCCTTGTATGTGCACTTTTAGACTGACCACAATCATGCCAAGTATGGAACATCCAACTGTCTTCTCATGCCACATATTAACACAAGCAGGTGACACAAACAATGAGTAGATACACTGCACTGATCTGACGGATTTGCCAGATGGAGAGTGACAGAAGGGAAAGGCACTGATTGCAGAAAGCTTGTTTACATGGGAAACAAAATAGCTAAGCATTGCAGATACAGATACATGACTGGTACAAGCTGCAAATCTAAAATGTCCAGGCTACAAAAGTAGAATTTTGTGGCCAGTATATGTAAGTGATAGCACTCAGGAGATGTTCCAGCTAGTGGTTGTTACTAAGTGATAAGCCCAGGTTGTTGATGGGATGGATACAAGTAAGAGCAACTGCCTTGGGTACATATGGGAATGTCAAGTGGCTAACACAAATAAATGACATCCACATAACAGCCACATGATTTGTGGAGGCAGCATGCAGCATGTACCTGAAGATTTCACAGTGTGTTTTTCTTTATTTCTTTTCTTTACATAAACATATGGAAATACAGCCATGGGAGGACAGTCATGTGAGTGATGCAACAGTACCAGCAAGAGCCAACCTAACTAGCTGTGTTATGGAAACTGCATACCTCCCAACATTTGAAAAATGTAAAAAGGGACAATTTTGACCACGCCCATTTTATGGCCACAGCTCCCTAATTAGTGTCCATTTTACAAAATGTGGCAGGTTATGAAAGCTTGAACACATTTATGGGAGTTTTTGGGCTATGTTGAATGTTCGTGTCTCTGGTGTTTGAGTCTGGCAGCTCAGTAATTCTAATGCAGACTTTAAGGGTCAAGGCACACAGGAAGATTCAGGGGAGGTTATTCGCCGGCCGACAAATCTCCTCTTCTTCGGGACGACTAAAACTCCCAAACTGCATCCCCGCCGGTTAAAATGTAAATAGCCGGCAGGATGGCACTCGGGGCAATTCGTTTTCCGAAGTCACTCGAAGTTATTACAATTTTGCAACATTTAGATGATACATTTCTCAGCAGCATCTCTGGAGTATTAGCAACTATTGTATCAATTCTAACAGCTGCCTGTAATGCAGCCCAAGGATTCTGCTCAGCAGGGACAAAGATAAGAAATGTATCAATTAAATATATAAATTCAGAACAGTTTACAGGGTCCGTGACACTCCCTCCCAGGGCTGCTTTAGAAGGTGAAAAAAGACACTTCAGTATTAGAAAAACGGTAACACATAGAAAATAGAAAGTCATTGGAAAAAGTCATTATTTCTGGTGATCTATCTGAAAATAACTAGTTGTTTGAAGGTAAACCACCCCTTTAAAGTCATACCTAATACATAGCAGCAGAGATCCATCATAATCCTCTATACCAGGGGTTCCCAACCTTTTTTACCTATGAGCCACATTCAAAAATAAAAAGAGTTGGAGAGCAACACAGCCATGCAAAAAGTTCCAGGAGTGCCAAATATGGGCTGTGATTGGCCATTGGTAGTCCCTTTGTGGACTGGCAACCTACATTGAGGCTCAGTTTGGCAGTACACCTGGTTTTTATACAACAAAAACTTGCCTCCAAGCCTGGAATTCAAAAATAATCTCCTGCTTTGAGGCCACTGGGAGCAACATAGAAGGGGTTGGAGAGCAACATGTTACTCACAAGCTACTGGTTGGGAATCACAACTCTATACACTAATTCGTCTTAGAACAAATTAACAAATATACCGTTGGTATAGTTTTATGGTAGCTATTTGTCCAGCTATTACTTGTCTTTGCAATGGTGTATTCTATTCTAGGCCCAATTTGGTTAATCGTGACCCATTTACATTAAACCACACTGTCTGCTAGCTTCTTATGAGTAAATAACACTATAGGAGGTCTGGTAGAGATGGTAAGGAATGTTGTGTCCAAGTAGCCTGAGACCATGACAAAACTGCAAAACTGCACAAGCTGAGCCAGGTACAAGTGGTCTATCAGTTCTATTGTTATTATAACTATATTCCATGGTAAAATGCACTCCATATGTAGTTGTTTCAGTACTGTCATATATGTTTCAGGCTTCTACATGTGGGCAGATTAATTTATTATATGTTATTTATATAGACTTATTCTGTGTCTCCAGAGAAATTGGTTAAGAAACCACACTTAACAGAGATATAATCAAGCAGGCCTGGCCATACCATACAGGATTGGCCAGTTTATGACAACCTTACATATACAATTGATTGTTTAAAAAAATCCAGCACTTACATGCAGTTGTAACTGAATACTGCCCATTCGTTTCAGTGGTCACAATCTACCACACAGTATTCAGGAATCAGATGAACAGCACCATACCAGTATGAAAATGTAAAAAAATCTTAATTGAAATATTGACCATGACCTCATACAATGGCTATAGATGGGGATGGTCCTGTTCACTTGTTTACTGAATATTGCATAATCAGTTAAACCTAGGACCACCATTTCAGCAGCCATGCGCGAAGTGCTAATAATGTTTAAATGTCTACAAATAGAAGTTGGAAAAGTGCTCGCAAGGACAATCTGAGAAGTTTATTTCAATTCCTAAATTGACTTAAAATAGCCTGTTGCTGTCCCACAAAAAAAATACAAACAACAAAAAATAAAATGTCAGTGCTATTTATGGCTAATGGTCCTAACTTACATCAAACAGTTTTAGTTTAGAGACAGATTTGTGAATCAGCTTAAAGCCAATCCCAGTCAGAATCTGACCTTACTGGAAGTATAAATGACACATATTAAGCCATGCATTGGAATTTGCTGCAGTTAAATTGAGCCAGTAACACCTGCTGTGTTTTTTTACCAAAGGTAAGAGACAGGGCCAAGGTTGAACTAGGCCAGCAGGAAAAAAATCCAGTGGGACTGCCGACCCATACCCTCAGTTCTGCACAAGCCGGATCATAAAGAATCAAGTATGTGCTGAGGAATTGAAGCTGGGGTTTGGGAGACTGGGGGTGACCGGGCCCTTGAGGTGGCCCTGGACCCCTAAGCACAATGCTGGGCAGGGCTTTTATCTTTTTTCTTGTTTTTTTAACCTCAACATGGGTTGCTTAGTCTCCATGCAAGGCAGTGGCAACTGGAAGTTCCTTGTTCTAGCTACAAAATCATCTGAGCCCCCTAAATATTTATAATAAGTAATTATTCATCAACAAGCTTTGTAGCTGCTTACTTGTCAGTAGAGGTGCCACCAGGCTCGGACTGGCAATCTGTGGCTGCTATAAGGTGCCATAGAAAGTCAGTATTTAGTGGGCTGGTGGGGGCTGTTTGGGCCTCTATGTGGTCTGATTGGGCCTCTGTGTACCTAAAATAGCAGGGCCTATTTTAATTCTCAGTCCGGACCTGGTTGCCACCTGGCCAGTATTTTACCGGCCTGGCCGGTAAAAATGATGGTTGATCCCAATGTTATTAATAGGGAAAAAAGATAAATATATAGGAAGGCCAGTATTTTTTTTCCAGAAAAGGTGGCAAACCTACCAGTCAATGCCCCACTAAGCACCCAATACTTCCTGGGCCCCCAACCAGTCACAGGGTTTAGCGCCTCTGTATAGGCCAGGACAGGAAATCTGTTGATTCTGGCAAATACCAGAGGGTCTGCTGTACAATGACGCAGACAGTCACTATTTATTGGGCTGATAGGAGTTTTTTTTTTCTTCTGTGTACATGAAATGCCAGGGCCTATTTTGAATCCCAGTCGGAGAATGCCCCTGATACAAGACTTGGCCCCCTTCTTCATCCCTTCATTCCATTCTTAAACGGTTGCTGTTTCTTTGGCAATCATTGAGTTAATAAGAGGTTGGGGAGTGCAGTGACATTGCCTTGCTTGGTTATGTTCCTCCCCCCTATTTCTTCCATAGGATCAGACATGAGATAATGAGGCCTCGGCAGGCTCCTTAGCAGCAGCCTTCGCTTTTTCCCATACACCAAACCTGTAGCCAGTGCAGAGAGACACAGTGCCGCCCCGCTCAAATCCAATTTACCCCGGACAAAAGCTGATCGACCAAATCCCCTACTTACAAACTGGTCACTACAGACAATTCGTATAATGTTTAGTTTTTATTCATTTTGAGTCTAATTATCTTGAATCCCCCACTCTCCTCCATACAGTGCCCAATTAATTTGCAATGCATGTCAGAGGGCTTCAGCTTTCCGAGTCTCTGAAAGGCTTTGTTGGGAATTGTATTGATCTAACTACAGTTTCCTTCAGCAGATTTACTTTTTTTTTGTAGTCGGCACCAAGTAAGCTGTAGCTTTTCTTTTTTTGTGTGTGTTAACAGACCTGCCTCACAAAGCTTAATAGGATTTTAACGTAACCTCCTAAACTCTGTTTGTTTCTAGGGCCCTCGAAATACAAACTTTTAAAGATCTAAAAAACCCACTGAATGAGACGTATTTATTTATATTTGGGAAATCTTCGGAATGAGAGGTGAAAGTATTGTGAAATCCTACGCTTGAATACACTGAAAAGAAACACAAATTATTGATGGATTTAATTCCTGAAAGGGTTAGATAAAGTCTTTTTTTTAACCCAATTAAAATGCATCATGAAGTCCTAACATCTGGGCTGTAATGGGTTAATGAATATTATCTATTAATGAAAAAAAAATATCTAGACTGTGTTTAAAATGTAGACAGGCGGCTGTACATTTATACACCCAATAACAAATGGAAGATAAAACAAGAAATGTTTTCAGCATATAGGTGTCTGAACCAGTTCTATAAAACATGACATTTTTTTTAATTATTCTATTACTTTCACTTTGTAGGTCTCTTGGGTCCATCTTATTAGTAGGACATGAAACTAAAATCTCTTGGGGAAAATGACAGGAGAAGCATGCCTATATGCAAAGTGGGGCCCAGTAAAGCACTGCAATTAAATTTGTAGTGAGAAAACTGATTGGCCAAACTGGAATAACTGGCACATCAATGTAAATAAATCATTATAAGTTTTGGCATATTGTGCTCCCTGATTATTCTTGACAGGAAGGACATTATGAAGGTGGGGTAGTGAAAAGGGAGGTAGCAACAATTGCAACTTAAATAATCAGTCAGAATACAGTGCGAAAGGCAAATTTATTAGCTTGTAGCCAAAGGAGACATAAACATTGATTTAAGTGACCAAACTAGAGTGCAGGCGACCTTTGAATTGATCTACCAAATTACACCATAAAGAAGAGTGAAGGGTGAGAATGTCTACCACCTTTAAGCTCTCTTTGAATATATATATATATATATATATATATATATATATATATATGCTATTATAGATAATAGTTTCCCAAAATTGACGCACTCCAGGACTTCATAATGCAGTTAAAAAGGAAAATTATAAATATGTACACACACAAAGCCACATATAGATGGATCACATCAGCACCTACATATATAAATAATGGGTGGGGATAAAAGAAGGTGTCAGATGCGTGACTGAGCATGGAATACATAATACATACTGGTCTGCCAAATCGTGGCCAAATTTTAATTTAGGCATGATTACAGCCTATTAATAAAATAGGTTGGTCGATTTGTGAATTCCTTAAGGGTGTAATGGCTTCAGTAAATAATTCTTATAATAACCTACACTTTCAAGAAGCTCTACCTATTTAGGTTTGAAAATTGCCATGAGTCACCTTGCTGCTACATTCATATTCATGCAGTCCAGGGCACCTGATTCACTTCATGAGCCAAGCTTTACAATAAAGATTAATGTAGTGATCCCCAACCTGTAGCTCGTGAGCAAAATGTTGCTCTCCAACCACTTAGACGTTGCTCTCAGTGTCCTCAAAGCAGGTGGTTGGAAGCAAGTTTTAATTGCATAAAAACTAAGTATAGGGCCAAGTAGAGCCTCTTGTAGGCTACCAGTCCAAAAAGGGGCTACCAAATAGCCATCATAGCATTTATTTGGCACCCCAAGGGACTTTTTCATGCTTCTGTTGCTCCCCAACTCTTTTTACATTTAAATGTGACTCACAGGTAAAAAGATTGAGGACCCCTGGATTAATGATTGAAATAGTGAAAAAATGTTGGTGTGGAAACTCACAATTCACATTAATTGATATTATTACTACCTTGTAACGATTGGTATCCCAAACCCAGAACAAACCCCAAGGTCCCGTTGCGGCTCAGTTTTCCAACTGTAACAGCCACCTTTGGCTTCGGGAGGAGCCCTCCACTACTCAGATGCCGCCAGGTCTTAGTGTGACCTGGGGAAGAATTCTAGGCGAGCAAGGGAACCGCACGTGGTAGGAACGGAGGACAAAAAGCATAGTCAAGGAACAGGCCAATAACAAAGATCAGACAATACGGTAGCAAATCAGGAACAGCAGAGTAGTCAAGGTCACATGCCAGGGTCAGGACAGGCAGTGAAACATCAGAGTCAATCAGGCAAAAAGTCAAACACAGGTATCAATATAAATAATCACACCCGGGAACTAGTAAACAGAACCTATATTGGGCAATGATTCAGTGCAGGGTAGGGGTCTTTATAGGCATCCTAATGGCTTATACTGATCACATGGGACCAGGTGGCCCAATAGATAACAGCTGAAAAAAGCCCTGCCCTACTTGCAGTTACACGTATAGCCATGGGAGTGAACCAGATCACATAAAGCAATGGTAAGTCAAACAGCCCAAAAACAGCAGGTCCCTGGTTCAACTCCAGGCAGGATATTACATACCTAAGGCCACTTTGTACAGAATGTGGCTTTGAATCACTAAAATCAGTTTTTGTGAGCCCCCAAATGCTCCTCCTTATGAGTGCTTTATCAGAGCTGGTAAAATTATAGATGTTACTTTTAAGAACTTCCACCTATAATGGACTGGTCCAGGTGTCTGGTTGTATCATTAAAGCTGTCCATACACAGAAAGCTTAATTTGCTATGGGGATATTGGGCTAATCAGATCATTTGAGGCTCACACAGGGGTCCAAGCTAAACTGTCAATTGCTTTGGAATTCATTGTCCATTCCATATCTGAACAAGACAGATATGCAGTATGAGGGCTGTAAAGAGCCCATTAGGTTGCTGACTTGATTAGAAGATGGTCAAAAGATGTCTATGAGCACTTTAAGGCCTTAATACTAAGGAGTGTGTTGCCAAAATAGTAACAGTGTCACTTCCCTAGGTACAAATAGGATTGTTTTTTCATTCATTAAAAAGAAGAAAGAAATAATTCTTCCCTTTCATGGGTGTAGCTACATGGACCATACAGGTTAGCTTGTTGCCTAAGTGCATCCAATGGGTGATCAGAAGTTGCTGCCATGGGGAGTCAAGAGGGTTTAACTTTTATTGCGTTTATAAGATAAGCATCAGCAATATTTATAACAGATATTAAAATAATGACAATTACAATGCAACAGCATGGTAATACAGAAAAACAATGATCTCAGCATTATGATCGGCTCATTTATATTATTTTAAATATGTTAACCTGAAAGAAACTGGCAGTATAAGGATATTAATATTGCAAGTAGAGGGTTGGTAATGGTAACACAGGGTGAAGGGAGCCCCTGCTCAATATGGAGTAAGTCACACATGGTCAACTCTCCTCCATCTGCAATAGGCACAGTATTTAGGAAACAGAGGAGATGAAACAGATCCTGCAGTTGCAGGGGAGCCCAGGAGTATAGGAGACCCAGTAAGGCCTTAACCCATATGTATTTTTAATACATCTTGGTAAATAGGTCAATTTACCAATATTTTGGGGCCCTAAATTGAATTTGCTGTGGGGCCCAGTAACATCTAGTTATGCCACTGATATTTAGTCTGAACCACAGTTCTACCAGTCACCTACTGTAACCACCTACTACAAGGGACTGACATGAGAACAATGCTGTATTTTTCACATACCAAAAGAAACCACAAAGACATAGGGAAAGGGAAACATATTTATTTTGAAAATGTTTTATTTGATTTTCATATTAAACAAGTAATAACATTATGACAGCAAATATTATGCAGATGAAGAAAGACATGTATTCAATATGATGGCATAGTGAGATTGAAAACAGAATACAATTTTAAGAGACTGACAACAATAAATTGAAGATAACAAAAATTAACTAAGCCAGTGGAAGTAAACATATTGAAAGAAAGAAAAATGTCCATTCGTTGACTGGAATGTCTGAACGCGTAACTTACAAATGAAGAAACCGTAGGAAAGGGAAACATAGACTGTAAGGGGAGTTGATGGTGATCATTCTCTGTAAAGTACTGTGTGAACAAGCTGGCACTATATAAACTACAAATAATTATTATTGCAGTATTACAGCATTTAAAAAGAAGCTCTATACAATAAGAGATTGTATATAAATACACAAATTACATATAAATATTGATCAATAAAGCAGGAAAAGAGGACCCTGCCAATTAAGGCTTCTTTAATAATTCTTTAATACAGTGTTTGATGTATTTTATATAACAAATTAAAATTCGCTAACCTTTTCTCCTACCAAAATACTTGCCTTTTCACTCTTCTTGACGAAGTCCTAAGAATGAAATGTGGCTAGCTAATTATAAGAAAGTATATATACTTTACATTAAAAACATTATACATCCTCTGGGTCAACAAAAGTCTTCAGGATGTTTTATAGTAGTCCCTGTATGACTCCCTTTTGTAGAGATGCTGGGAATTAACACAACCACTGGGTTATTCTATGGAGTCTTGGCTGCCACTTGTATAGAGGTTTTGAGAACAAGACTTCTTTGCCATGCAGAAATGCAGGGAGAGAAAATCTTGATGTGTTTCGCTACTGGATGTACCTGAAAATGTCAAGTGGAACATCATTTTAACAAGAGAGGCATTTCTGTATTCCTGCAAGCACACTGTTTGTGTCAAAGCAATGACATCGGCACATACAGTAATATACTGCATAGGAAGGAAATGAATTAACAAAACCAAATTTGCTCAGTTGCTTAGAGGCTTAGCTTGTCAAATGGGCCTTTTTCTGCCCCAAGGCACTTCTTTTTATTTATTTACTTGTTTTTTTTTACCCATGCCTTTATTCTGTATATGTTTCAAGGTTAAGGAAGAGAAGGGTGGAGCCATCTAGTGGTGAGAGTCTTCCGAATTCCTAAGAAGATAGCTAAAGATGAGAATTTGGCTGCTTCCCAGCTTTTGAATCTTCTCCTAAAGTAGATCACATTGCGTTCAGTCCCTCCCTTCTCATTATGAAATGCTTTATGTATAACAGCTGGAATGGGAGGTTTGAAACATGACTATATTTTATCCACCACTTCCTACCTCCTTCCTCTCTCATGTGGCTTGTCTGGAGTCTACTGAGCATTTATAACATTTCAATTGCAGCAAAATGTTTGTCCTTGTTTTACTGTGCCCGTGTAATGTCTGTTTGCCTGCAGTCTGTGGTGTCACCAACATGCTCATCCTTTATTTGATGTAACGCAAGGGCTGCATTTTTTGCAATATGGACTATAACAAATGCAACTGTACACACATGTTTGTATACACTGTACATGGCACACAGTCAGACCAATAACAACCGAAAACTTGTTCCTGGAAAAATCAGCCTCCCTGAATATTTGCATTCGGGAATAATACTGTTATATACAGCATAGTACATATGAGCACAGGGTACAGTGGAAAGCATATTCTGGACATGGACACAGTCTGGTACAGCTTAATAAAATACACACTAATAAAATAGACTGATTGCCTGCTTGCTTTCTGCCAGGCTTTTTTTCCTTAACAATAATGCCTACCATGTGGCTGTTCCAAGCACAGGGATGGGGGTTACAAACCAGGCTGTTACTCTACTCCTGACTGTCTCTTCTCCTCATTAAGGGGGTTACATCAGCCATTAAAAAGACAGGATTATAGAGACAATATTTGCTCACAAAATGGATATTGGAGCCCATTCAGTTAGCTGGCTAAGTTGCCTAACTGGCTACAGCCATGCAGTGTGGGTTTTTTTTCTGTGTTCATGGGACTGAGGAACAATGACAAAACAAAATTCTGAACAAAAAAAATCTTAAAGCCCTTAAAGCCTCTATATGAAAACATGCTTTATACAGATAACTAGTCCCTGAAAAACAGTTTAAATCACCATAAAAATTTGCATTAGCATTCACTGCAGATTGGGCCTGCCAAGATATATTCTTCCTATAGGGCTGCAGCCAGTGATAGCCTTAGGCCAATTTTACCTGTTGGATCACTGCACAGTTGGGAACCACTGTATTCTGGCAAATTAATGGCATGTAACATTGTGACTGACTAATCACTCTGCCACAGGTCTATGCCAGATCCCTTGTTGGCATTGACAGCAATTATGCGGCATCCCTGTAATAAGTGGTAGTGCACACATTGATGTGTCTATAGCAATTTGTGTTACACACATACATGGATGCAAATCAGTTGAGAATGCTGCATGCAATTTCCACACCACACCAAAGAGATGAAAGGGGAGTTTTATGCCTGTGAAAATGGTCAAAATTGGAGAAGAAACTCCTTACAGAAGTAGAGCCAGGCTGCAAAAGTTAGTATTGCGGTCTGTACAGCCCCTACAGCAGTGCGCCTCGCTCACTGCATCCAAAACAGTGATTCCCTGGGGTTCCAGGACTCTTTCTGAAATAGAAAGTGAATTTCACTTAACTGTAATGATCTTGTTGCACTGGAAGGTTATACACTAAACAGCTACTGCATATGATGGGTTTCCATGGAGAAATTCCTTGTTATCGTAAAAGCTTTTAGCTCAGACAAGAACAAGACAAGACCTACCGGGTATTTTAATACACAAGGTTGCAATGGCCAGAGTTAGGCTGAAACAGTTAATAGTTCAAGCCATTCTGCACATTGTCTCTATTTTATATCTTAGATAAAGCATTTGAATGTTTCATTGTCAGCTTTCACCTAGATGCTATTTGTTTCCCTAGGACTAAAATCATCCAGAGGAGACATCTGTGCAATCTATATTGAACTTTGTACCAGGATATTGTCAGGCAGTAATCCACTAAAAGGTCATGCAGCCTGTAGCATTGCTGCACGTTAATCCTGAATGTGATACACTGTAAAACCTTCAATGTGCTGGGTGTATTGCATAATGATCCTAGTAAGAAACACTGCAATGGCACAGCGGCTTTGCCTTACATTATTCTGGGCACCATAAATTAGCACAGATTTGTAGAAAAACAATAATGGTGGACACAGTGACAGTTTTATGATAGAACAAAAAAGGCTTGCTCATGGGCCTCCATAAAGGGGTACATTGAGACTAATGTAAAATACATATGCAGTATTAAGTACCCCCTCTTAAATGTAATAGATACCCTTGGTCCATGGGCAGATGTTCCTCTTTTCTAGAAAACTCAGCAGTTGTGCCATCTTTATCTACAGTATATTCTCAGTGTTTCCTTATGCTGCCCTGGGCCAGTACCTGCCATGACATTCTAAAAGCAGCATTTAAAGTATAGTAACACACAGGCTCATTTATAAACAAGGGCAGTAGCTGAAAGCAACAAGCTAGACACTGGATTTTTCTAGTCAGTTGCAGGTAACACAATAAAACCAAACATATGATTGGTATTCATGGAGCAAATTTGACCAGGGTTTATAAATGACCTGCACATAATATCATAACCCCTTATATCCCAGCTGTCACTCCCAGTCAGCCCAGTACATATGAAATCATTGGTAAAATGGCATAAGGATGTCCTGGTTCACAGGGGTGATCCCATAAATAGAGGGCCCAGGAAAAAATTTGATTCATTTATTGCTATATATTTAAATAGTAACACACAATCAAAGCTTGATTTACCTTTAATGCCATCCTTTAATATAACAGTATAACAGTTTTGTGGCATCTGCACAGGCCCAGATTTGTGGAAAGGCCACCAAGGCCTGGGCCTAGGGTGGCAAGATTTTAGGGGGCAGCATGCTCCCCAACCACACCCACATTGGTTCAGAAACATTGGGGATGTAAAGGTAAGCAATGTGTAAATGCAATTTATAGAGCCAGTGGGGGCCATTTATAAAGTTTGCGCAGCACATATTTTTCACAAATGAACGCTATTATAATATTGTACTGCTCTGCCCGTCTTTCAGGTTTTTGCGAATTCGCAGTGTGAATAAATTTTCGCAAATGGAGTGCAAATGAGATTGGAGTTTGCGCGAGCGGCGCACCCAATATGCGAGGTTGTTGTGTGCGTAAATATCGTTGACAGTAACTTAAATTCGCAGTTTGCAAAACTGTTTTAAGAATATTTTATCTGCCACCAAAGTTGTGGCGTAATTGAGTCGCAGAGTGTGCGCATAAATATTCGCAATTTGTGAATTGTGACATATTTAAAAAGCTCCTATAGACATTCGCATTGTGAAAAAAAATTTACAATTCTGTTTCAGCTTTTTAAATATAACCATGCGCAGGGCAAATATATTCACTTTGCCAACCAATCTGCCCTGCACGAAGTTTATCATCTACAGATACTGTATAATGTTTTCTATACTATGTCTATTCTCTTCTATTCTGCTGGTTGGTTGCACTGCATAGTACTACATGCTGATGTTGCTACATGCACCCTGGCAACACTGGAATTCATTAGAGTGTTTTCATTCAGAAGAAATTGCAGGCTTTTGTTTCATCAATTGTGACCAAATGTTTAACAATGGTGATCTGTTCCTGCACAATGTAATTTAGGGTGTAACACACCTTATTAGCAGCACAATCTACCCAGAACAAAATAATAACTGCATCTATGTAATAGAGAATGAAATGCTGGTACAGATACATGTACACTTTTTTGGTACTAATGTTTCTTTTGTGGTCAAATATTGCTTCAATTTAGCCAGAACTGCTTTGTGGGTGAGGTTGCCAGCTCACCCCCAGTTTGCATGGCTATGCACCAGCACATCTGTTTGCATGTTATAGGCTACACTTATTATGCTGTCATGCAGTAATCATATAAATGTATTTAAAAGTAGCCAAGCAAATAATTACAAGGAAGAGCCTGCAATTTTTTCATACAAGGAGTCACAATAACCACATTAATAAATTGTTTTAACATGCAGTTTAAAAAATAGTTTTGTGACATGCAGACATATGTTAGCTACAGTCAAGTTGCATTTTATGGTATTATATAGTAGTGCAAGTGTGCTACCAATCAAATTATTGCTTTCACTAGTCTATCTGCAGCTAGCTAAATAAAACTAATAAATGATTGACTGCCACATGTTACTGTCCAGGTGTAAATTTACTAGCTGACTCAACTAAAAATTAAAAAATATATAGTTTTTTTATAAACAAGTTGCTACAGATGTATGAAATGTATAATACACTTTGGAACGTGGGATGACTTTTTATTTAATTATTATCCAATGCAACGCCATCAAAGATCCATCAAAAAAGAAGGTAGATAGAATAAACCTTATATAAAGGTGCCCACTAGTAGAAAACTATTACCTAATGTAGGAAAATGCAATTCTAAGAAACTGTCCAATGTACATTAATTAAATAATTCCATTTGTTTTAATTACAGTATGTTTTTTTCAGGGGGCCAGAAAAAACATTCATCAATGGGTGATAAATAAATATGATCCTAAACAATCCTAAACAATTAAAGAAAGGGTTCCCTTCATGATGATAAACAGTAGTGAACTCCTTAATTTTCACTCCATAATTAATATGACCCTTTGCCCCATATAGTATGTATGTGTATATATTCTTTGGCATGAATAACAGAACATCCAATTGTAGTACAAAGGCTCCCAAGTATAAGGACTTTTCATTATATAATAATAAATAATTAGATGATTATAATGGATTTTTAATAAAAGCTAATCTGTCCAAACCCAGCTGTCTTGTAAAATAAATATTTAGTACTACTACTAAAAGTACAGTAAAAAGTATCCTGGGACATACAAATAGTTGGATGGTTTACATCTTTCCCTGATTTGGACAGCCACATAGTAGACCAAACTGAGCTGATCTTTTGTTACCTGGAACAACAACTGGATTGTAATTGGGGCCGGTGTGCACCCATTGGGAGTAGACTGCACCCATGCGCCGATGTAGTGCTCGCCCATGGGCCTGAGAATAGGCCTTATCACTACATATTGGGCTGATTTTTTGGTGGAGTACATCATAATTGTAGTTGTGTACATGAGTCAATAACCTGTTTAGCTATGGTAACCTATACTAGTAAGATTAATTTCCATCAAAACACCTTCATCTTAAAGGAACAGTTCAGTGTAAAAATAAAAACTGGATAAATAGATAGGCTGTGCAAAATAAAAATGTTTCTAATATAGTTAGTTAACCAAAAATGTAATATATAAAGGCTGGAGTGACTTTTTTGTGTTTTTGCCCACATTGGAATACAAGATTTAAACTCTGTTTAGCCTTTTCTATGGGAAGTGCACTTAAAGGGGTGCATGTATGCGCCAAACAAAGTTAAAACTGGACATGCACAATGTTAAACACAATCTGCATTAAAGTGCACTACCGTGGCTACAATCCCCATAGAGAAGTCTGGAGTCAGTTGATTCATGTCAATGCAGTGGAATGTGCAAAAAAATACAAAATACATACATAACATTGCAGGTACAAGTGCCCCTATGTGAGGGACCCACCAAAGTTAACTTTTAGTATGTTATAGAATGGTAATTCTAAGCAACTTTTCAATTGGTCTTCATTATTTATTTTTTATAGTTTTTTTTTATTATTTGCCTTTTTAGCCTGACTCTTCCCAGCTTTAAAATGGGGGTCACTGACCCCATCTAACAGTTAATGCTCTGTAAGGCTACAAAGTATTGTTATTGCTACTTTCTATTACTCATCTTTTTGTTAACGTCCTTTCCTATTCATATTCCAGTCTCTTATTCAATCAGTGCATGGTTTCTAGGGTAATTTTGACCCTAGCAACCAGATTACTGAGATTGTAAAGTGGAGAGTTGCCGAATAAAAAGCTAAATAACCCAAAAACCACAAATAATAAAACGAAAGCCAATTGCAAATTGTCTCAGAAATTGTCACTTTCTACAGCATGCTAAAAGTTAACTCAAAGATGGACAACCCCTTTAAGCATTGGTATTTTGATTCTTTATTCTATAACAAATCACGCTGGCAAAGCTGTGATACTTACCAATGCAGCCAGGTTCTCTTCTTCAGATTTCAGCAATGACATTGCAGGACTCCTTTCTCTTGACTGCCCCCAGCTATGTGCAGGGCCAGAAGTAGGGGTAGGCAGAGTAGGTGGCTGCCTAGGGCGCTATCATTGAGGGGTGCTCTTTTAAGGGGATTTTTATTTTTTTCATTTTGCTTATTTAATAATTTATTTAAGTAGTAATCCTGGCCCTGCGTGGGTGGAATCCATCACCTCCTGCACCTTCTCCCTCCTTCTTGCCTGCAAGTAACAGCTTCTGCTGGTGAGGTGCGGCGACGCGACGTGCGTATGTGCGTCAATGACGTCACTGACACAATTCGCCGACTGAGAGATGCAGAGAGCTGGCGGCCTAGGCGTGTTGGTGTGGTTTGTGTGCCTCACTGCTCTGTCTCAGGCTCAGCCTTTACAGACAGTTGAAGGAAGATTAATATTACTCTATCAAGACGCTAGTCTGTGACGCTTCCAGATTTTTTCTATTGCTGCTGGTCTGGGCGCTGGCACAGGTTATAAATACTAGGGGGGACAATATGATGTGATCACAGACAGTGATCTGATTTATGTTTGGTTCAGATTGCTGCTGGCACAGGTACATAAGTTTGGGGCAAATTGGGCAATAATTGGGAAATAATTCTGATTTATTTTTGTCTGCTGCTGGCACAGGTAAAGATCAGGGACAATATGCTGGCTGCTGGGCTTATGTGCCAAGTGCAGGAGTGATGTGTGATGGGTGGCTGCTGGGCATGCTGGCACAGGTATGGAGGGCTGTATGATGGATCAAATTATCATACTATTTTGTTTTTTTTACATTTTTCAGTTTAACATTACACATTTATATTTATATAAATTAAAAGTTTAATTTGTTAATGTGTTGTACCCTTTCTCGCTTTCTTTATTTAAAAAACGACATGGTGAAGTGGGTAATGCAGGATGGGTTGGGGGGGGCTCTGATTGAAGCTCTTGCCTAGGGTGCCGACTACTTTGGACCGGCCCTGGCTATGTGACATGTACACAAACATTGCATCATGTCCACTCGAATCAGTTGGTTGAGCATTGAAGTTCATGTGCATTGTACTGATATACAACTGCATACCTTTCAACAATTGAGGTGTAGACGAGAGGAGCAAATATACAGTGTGGAAAAGAGAACAAAAATGGGTTTGAGACATTATCTGTAAATTGGTAACATTTACATGTTCATGTATCTCTTATTACTCACAGGCCTCTCACTATTGGTAGTTACTGATTCTTGATGAATATAAACTGCATATGTCTCCATGTAGCTGTAGTAGGAAAATGTGACTGTTAGCTCCACTAGAGCAAGGGCAGATGTAAATGATCAAATATTCATTTGCAAAAGTGAAGGATGTAGGTGCTATATAAATATTAGTTTAGGTCCCACCCATGGTGCAAGCAGCAATTTGATTGCCACTATTTGTGGTAGCACACAAACCACCACTACACCTCCAAGATCACTTCCCATTCAATCATGTAAATGCAGCATGTGCTGTGGGCACATTTAGGGTCAGGGCACAGAGGCAGATTCAGGGAGATTAGTCGCCCGGTGACAAATCTCCTCTTCTTCGGGGTGACTGATCTTCCCAAACTGTCTCCCCTGCCTTCCTGCTGGCTAACATGCAAATCGCCGGCGGGATGGCACTCGGCCTGATTTGTTTTCCGAAGTCGCCCGGTTTTTCCTCGTTAGTAAAACAAATGGCGCCAAGTGTTATCCCGCTGGCGATTTGTTCGGGAAGAATTGTTGCCACGAAGAAGAGGATACTTGTCGCTGAATCTGCCTGTGTGCCCTGACCCTTGAGGGTAGGGGCACACTGGGAGATTTGTTGCCCGCGATTTCAGAGCTGGATTTACATAGCAGGCACCCCTAGGCCCACTGCTGTTCATTGCCCCGTCCCCTCCCCTTTAGTCTAGCAAATTTTCATCATCGGAACCGGAGCAATGGGGGTTTGCACACAAAAAATATAAAAATTTTCCGAAAATTTACATTTAAAATTAGCTTCATCATTCCTAGCATATGAATTAGAGCTCACTCAAATAACTGATTCCAGTACAAACAAAATCTAACAAAATAACTGCCTTTTGCACAAATCCTGCATGTAGAGAGAATGTCTGGTGATTTTAATAGAGTGAGCTCTAATACATCTTCTAGACAAAAGGAGCCCCCCTATAAGATATATTGGAGCATTCATCTGACACCCAAATCCCGACTGAAGACAGAATGAGGAGAAACAGATACGAAGTGATGAATAGTGAAAATAAACTTGATTATTTCAGAAACAATGCAGAATGTTTGGTTGTATTTACAAAGTTTCTTATTTCCGTATGCTGAAGCTAATATTATATTTTCATTTTCGCAATAGTTCCCTTTTAAAAAACTATTGTATCTCTAGTGCATCCCCACTGTCTCTGAACCAATGTGGGCAGCGCCGTTTCTGGGGTAGGAGCCGCCTGAGGCGGCTCCTGCAATGCCGCCCCCCGCACCGACTTACCTGTCGGCGAGGGGAGGCAGGAACACGATTGCGGAGAGCGCAATTGCGCTCTCTCGCAATAGCGCAGCCGAATTTCCGGTTTAAAAACCGGAAATTCGGCTCTTAAAGGTGCAGGAGCGGCTTTTTGCCACCCCTGGAATCCTGTCTGGCGCTGCCGCCTGAGGCGAGCGGCTCAGCTCGCCTCATTGGCGGAGCGCCCCTGAATGTGGGTGTGGTTGGGCAGCATGCCACCCCCTAAAATCCTGCCGCCCTAAGCCCGGGCCTTGGTGGCCTTTCCACAAATCTGGGCCTGCACGATTTTTAAAAGTGAGTTCTGGTGACAAGTTGTTTTGTCTCTACATGCAACTACATGCAACTCGCCAGTCATTGTGCACACAGTTCCAAAACGCGCTGGGATCCTTTTTGGATCGATTTGTCAGAAATGTACATAGAGAAGCACTGAAATCTCCTACAAGCACACACACATAGAGATTAGTAACCGTGATAATATGCAATTTCTTATGCATGCGCAATGACACAGTTATGTAAGGATGCTAGCAAAGGTCGTGCCACGGGAACAACATTCTTTGACCAAACACTCGAGGCAAGACGCAGAGACACTCCATTGTGTGTGTGTGTGAGAATATATAATTTATACATATGCATATGTACAAAACAGTGAGCGAAAAACAACAGCAGTTGTTTTCCATTCCATGCATGGGAGGAGAAATTAGCGCGACGCACTATGGGATACAAATCGCTCCAGAACAAAAGTTGCACAAAATCTTCGCTTGTACAAAGATGCCTTGTCGCAGAGACCCACTTTTTAAAAGTCGAGGGCAACAAATCTCCCTGTGTGCTCCTACCCTAAAGACACCCTTTGCCAAGAGTAACTTGTTTTCACGGATCCACCTACTTTGCATGTAATCCTCAGATATAATCAGAAAGAGAGATCTTCTCCCCAGGGAGCTTCTCTTTTTCTGTTTACATTGGATTACAAGGAATTAGTTTTGAGCCACAGGGGTCAAACCTGTAACTCAGAAGCCCCAATCATGTGGGAGGTTTTTTTAAGGAGTGGGCCAAGATCTGTCTGGGCTCCAAGGTGCTCAGACAGGTGATGGTGTATAATGATGCTCAGTATTGTATATACTGATGCCTGATCATCCCTTGTATGGATTATGCTGCTTGGCAGGTCTCTCTAACAAATCTCCAGCCATGAGAGCAGTCCTGATGGCTTCCAAGAAATATACTAAACAAATGTAAAGTTCCATTTTGGAAGAAAATGTGGAATGTTAATAATAAAGGCCTACACTAATCCAATTGTACAGCAGCATATTAACCCTTTCTAACTGGAGCTTTCAGCCTTAGAAAACTCAAGGGCAGCCTGCTAAGCAATGGACAAATGTTCTTTTTACTATTGGGAGTTACTGTCCCCAGGCACTCCCTTTTGTACAATCCTCTGCAAAAACAACACTGAAGCACAAAGGCTTAATCCACTATCATTTAGTAATAGCTGTCACACAAAGAATCATAATATTGTCCCTGTTAAAACACTATTAATATGTGCACACTCAGTATAGCGTGGGAAAATTACATTTGTGGCATTTGGCAACGTTAAGGTCCTAACGAGCAGATTAGTACAATTTGACCTACCACGTGTTTCACATGATTTGCTCATTGGGTCCATGGGCTGTACAAGCAGAACGCACGGGAATCAGCCTGCAGACGTATACAGCTTTAGTTTTTATGCAAGTGCAGTAGGAGTGCCTGGCACTGCTCACACTGGAACCCAGATAACTTGTCAGATGTGATTTGTGAGAGTGATTCCATGTGCAGTGCAGCCCTACAATATCTGTAGTTATAATAAAGTGAGTGTCTGTGCAAGCTTCCTGATACCTTCTGTCCATTTTCATGGGAAATGGAGTCATACATCAGGCCTGTGTGCAACATGTTTAAGGCAGGGGTCCACATAGCTGTCAATCAAGGGGCTAAGAAACATGTTTAGCTATGCAGTGCCAAGTAAGAAAGTATCAGTCAGCACATTATTTGTGAATGCTGCACACAGTAAACCAGAACAAGTGTCCATTGATTTGCCCTACTCAGTGATGGGCATCTAACCCATGACCAGTTCTAGCAGCAGGATACTTGTTGGTGCAACCAATGGATCTGAGCCTTCAGAAAACACAACAATGTAATCATTTGCTTCTCTTGCCCCCCCCCCCCCCAAGATAGTGTTTTAGCTCCTATTTGTAGCTAAATCCATAAAATATGAGCATGTTGGGCAACCTGTCTTAGATATTAGCCCAATAGTCCAGCAGGATAACATTCTGCAGTGATCCTCTATAGTTGCAGTTAAGCTCCAGTCGAAAGGGGTGACTGGGGTAATATAGATTCCCCCTTCAATTTAGTTCCCCTGTATAATAAATGTCTTATTTATTTATGAATGAGACACAGGCAGCACAGTGGTGAAATGTGGATCTTTTATTTTTCCTGTAGTGCTAGTTATTTCTCATATTACTTTGTGGGAGCAGACTACTACCATCCTGCTGGGAAGAAGGGAACAGGTCTAAAAGGGTTCACACTCCACCTGGCGATCTGTGAGTTCTGGCAAATGCCAGAGGGGCTGCTATAAGGTGCCATAGAAAGTCAGTATTTAGTGGGCTGGTGGGGGCTGGGTGGCCTCTGTGTGGGTTTATTGGGCCTCTGTGTACCTGAAATGCCATGGCCTATTCCAATTCTCAGTCCGGACCTGCACTCCACATATCCTCTTATCAATGGACATAAAATTCAGAATATATTGCTATTATATAGAACATACAGTAGGTGGTTATTTTACCCTTGGAAACCAAACAATGGAATTGGTAGAATTGTATGCCAAAATAGGGAATTGTCCCCACTCCGAAGAGAATAACCCCTACCAGTGTCGTACTGGGACACCAGGGGCCCACCCAAAAACCCTAGACCAGGGGCCCACTCTCAGTAGTATTATTATTTCTCTCCTCATTCTATTCTCCTAGTCTCTTTTCTGTTATTCTTTTCTATAATGTATATTCCATCTAGCCTCTTTGTTCTCATAGAAGTGGCCATGAAAAAGGCCAAATGTTTAGCAGCATGAGGGCCCACTGACACCTAGGCCCACCGGGAGTTTACCTGGTATCCCTGTGGGCCAGTCCGACACAGACTCCTACTATTAATGCTATAATTTTCTTTAAATAAATTGATCCCTTCTTGTTAAAGCCTGTTCTTCCCAAACAGTCCAGTAATTATTCTTATAATTAATACAGACATGCACACACACACATAGATATATAGTGAGGAATGGATACTTTACATGCTTCTTTACAGAGATTGTTCAGACATTTATATCACTTGCTATCAATGCCGTGACTGAGTAAAATTCCAAGGTAAATGTAATTCGGATATGTCAGTTATAAATACAACCCAGGTGCTGAATATTGTCAGTATACATTCTAGCAGCCAATATAGCTAAAGAGATATGTTAGGATACATTGTATGTTTGGAAAACATTAACAGCCTTAGAAACAACTCCAGTGTTTTGGATGAAGTCACTATGGGGCTCATTATCCTACACAGGTGTCCTTTTGTACAGTTGTGAAGTGGTACATCATACTGATATTTTGAATAATAGTCATATAGACACGACTCTCCTTTATAATATACAGCAAGTGACATTTTGTTTCCTCATTTAAACTGCAGCAAACCAGCCAATTTGACTTTGTTATTGATTAGGGCACTGGTACAATTGTGCAGCTGTTACCAATTCTACCTAGTGGGGACATACATGCAAAAATAATTTTCTTGTACACATATTACTTTATCAGAGCAGTTATTTTTCTTCTAGGCACATATCCCCCCCCCCCCCCCATATTCAGGCAGAAGGCAGAAGAGATACCTACTTAATAAGTAAAGAGCTGTCAGAACTGTAGATGAAGAAAAAGATAGAAAATTTTAAGCGAAAGAACATCGAATTGATAGACAAATCATGAAATGATTAGAGCGATCTCATTTTATCTGAGTCGGTGCGATTTATAAGCAATCCTCGGACATAATAGATTTGAGAAATGAGGAGAACATGTGCCCCATTTACTGATCGCCGGACACTGCAGCTTCTCTCAACCTGTCCCTCAGCTCTCAGACATACAACTGGGAATCTGGGATAATTCCCCCGCATCCCTTTCCAGGTTGAAATAGTATCAGAAAAAGATGCTGTTTTTCCAATACCAGATTCCCCCTTCTTAAGTTAAGATAACGTTTTCCAGTGATGTATTAACTAGTGCAGAAGTCCCAAGGCTCGGCGGCTGTCTCTGCGCATAGCTGCAAGCTGATATATGTATATATACACACGCAAACAGCTGAAAATGCATACACTGCATAAGAACGCTTGCTTGTAATGCTAAAGGTTTAGCTAATAATTTATTAAGATACATATACGTTTTGATTTAGATGGCTTGGGATTTCCTGCCTTACGAGCTGGAATAATTAATTCCAGAAGAGTTTTAAAAAAATTCCCAAAGAAAAGCGCTGCAAAGTGCGTAAAGCCAGCGATACTGCGCGCTACATTTACACGCTCATTCGATCCTTTTTGGAATGAAATGAATTACCAACGGCGATTTAATATTTTAGGTGTGTAATGAAATAAACGGCTATAAAATAATATATATATCTTTTTACAAAGAATCGTTTCATATGCCTTTTTTTTACGTATTTTGCTGCTTGTGCGTAATATGCAAAATGATGGATAGGTTCCATAGGAGCCATAGATTAGATGAAGGTGATGATAGATAGAT
The DNA here is from genome assembly GCA_038501925.1 of Xenopus petersii. Taxonomy (NCBI): domain Eukaryota; kingdom Metazoa; phylum Chordata; class Amphibia; order Anura; family Pipidae; genus Xenopus; species Xenopus petersii. The sequence continues at coordinate 138,835,706 of CM076673.1, forward strand.
AGATAGATAGATAGATAGATAGATAGATAGATAGATAGATAGATAGATAGATAGATAGATAGATAGATAGATGATAGATAGATAGATAGATAGATAGATAGATAGATAGATAGATAGATAGATAGATAGATATGGCATAGATAGATAGACGATGCATAGTTAAATATAAATAGATTCGACAGATAGATAGATAGATAGATAGATTAGATAGAGAGAGAGAGAGAGAGAGAGAGAGAGAGAGAGAGAGAGAGAGAGAGAGAGAGAGAGAGAGATTATATATAATAGACAGACAGACAGACAGACAGACAGATAGATAGAGAGAGAGAGAGAGAGAGAGAGAGAGAGAGAGAGAGAGATTATATATAATAGACAGACAGACAGACAGACAGACAGACAGACAGATAGATAGATAGATAGATAGATAGATAGATAGATAGATAGATAGATAGAGAGAGAGAGAGAGAGAGAGATGATAGATAGATAGATAGATAGATAGATAGATAGATAGATAGATAGATAGATAGATAGATAGATAGATAGATAGATAGATAGATAGATAGATAGATATGGCATAGATAGATAGACGATGCATAGTTAAATATAAATAGATTCGACAGATAATATAGATAGAGGAAACTCTAATTAAATAAAATCATCCTGCCTTTTCATCTCTCTTAGAGCCCCATGTTATAAGTAACATCCCACCAATTTATGACTGCCCCAAGAGTCTAAGCCACCCTACCCTTCATTAGAGCTCCTGGGTGCTGTATCAGCTGTCCCCATGTCAGGTCACTGTAGGTCAGGGCAGTTAAACATATTAATATTGTAACTGTAATCGAACAGCCTTATGCGAGCCCCGAGTAAGTAAATGAATGTGTAAATGAATGTGTAAATGAATGAATGTACTCTTGTGGTTAATGAATGCAAACACCCGTAAGAAAGATAAGAGGAATTTGTGCCACAAGCTCACCCAGGCCCAGAGAGGGGAGGAAGTGGGTCCATTGCATCTCTTGTCCCACTTCTCCCATCAGCGATGTTATAATAAGAAAATCGCTGCAAGTTGGATGAGCTTCTTTTCACTGTAGATTTTAACCATTTCAATGTCAGGCCACCTGAAAAGGTTTTCCAGCAACAGGAGGGTTAATCCCCCCCCACACACAATATTTCTGTTCTCATGAATTCAGTGTAACTCTCCCCAAACATAGCTTGTGGGGCGCTTGTTATGCCAAGCTCGCTAATAGGTCACACAACTTGCTCTCTTTTTACTATTTACTACTTATTTAAGGAGAGATCTTCAAACACTTTTAGGGAAAATAAAAAGCACTTTTATAACCACTTTAAAGCTGTTTCCATTTCCCCGTAAAAGAAAAAATAAATAAAGTGAAAGGGAATGCGAGGATCAGATTTTTGCCAAGTTAGATTTCTACGAAAGAATGGAAATGCCCCCCCCCCCCAGGCTCTGAGCAGTTCGGGGGCCCCAGTAATGGAGCCTGGCTCACTAACACGTCACCTTATTTGCTTACTTTAAAGGGACTGAAAGCTCATATATTGGTCGCATTTTATTGCCTTATCTGTCATCGCGTGGTTGGATGGTGGGGAGGGGGCTTCCAAATTTTTGGGATGGGATTGAGGGGTGGGGATAACTGACGCTTACCGAAAATGAGTTGAAGCCTACTAAAGTTACTATAATTGCCTAAACGTGCATTTAATTCTATACATAGACAAGAGGAATCCAAATGTGGGCACTATGGGACTGCAATGATAGCACCCCAATAATAGCGCTCAACAGAATAGAACAGAACAGAATAAAGTGCTATACATTCTGTCTAACAGATAAAGAAAAGATCTTCCCTGACAATATGAGAAGAATACCCTAATGGACACTAGACGCCTTGTTTGCCAAAAGAAATACTGTAATATATTTAAATGAACTATCACTTGTATTATATATATATCTCTGTATATCGCATACACATTACATTACATATATATATATTTATATAACTGTATACATGTATATATAACACGTGTGTACTAGAATAAACGACAGTGAAATGTTGGCTAAAAACGAAAAATATTTTCTTATATATTGTAATCCTTTTAGTCCCAAACTAGAAAAGAGAAAATCTTTGCGCTTTTAACCATTTGTGTTTTATTCAATTCTGGGAAGACAAAAAAACTCCCATTTCTAATCATATAATCAGCACATCTAACATGAAATCGATACGTTGATCTAATTACAAACGACATATATTCACTAAATAAACAGTGTACAGAAATAAGATAAACACGAGAGTTTTATATGACCAGGTACAAATGAAATAAGAAACTATATATATGCGCAGCACAAAAATATACGGAATTTAAATTTGCAGATTTAAGGGGGTACATTGGAGCCCAATATTTGTACTAATTCCAAGTGCCATTGTCTCTGTATTATTAGATTCAGATCTGGGCCCGGGGGTAAACCCAGTTGTTTCGTTTGTTTTATCCATTTAGTGCCAGTGATTAGCAGAGGGCATTCATCACAGCAAGAAGACAAGATTATTAGCCCCGTAAGTACCAGGGAAGAGAGCGCAGATTTCAGTGCTGAAGCTTTGGAAGCCCCACACCAAATCGATACAGAGGAATGGCTGCTAATGGATAGGGCTCCTGAACGCAATGCCACAAAGGGGCAGCCGGGGTTACACCACTAATAACTAATAATTCTGAAATAGTGTCTCTCAGTCATATTCTGCTTTCCTGGGAGCTGCTAACAATAGTCTTTATTGGAATGCCTAAATAAATCGTTCATATCCATTCTGATTTACCTGCACCTAGTGGTTTTCTACTAACACTTTGTATTTTCATTTATGTTTCTACCCCAGATGAGCAATTAGCAAGCTTGAGAAGGACTCCTTCAGTAGGAGCACATGGATACAATTCACTATATACATTTTATTATATATAATTAATGCCAGCATATAATCTATCTATCTATCTATCATCTATCTATCTCTCTCTCTCTCTCTCTCTCTCTCTCTCTCTCTCTCTCTCCCCATGCCCACCCCCCATACACATGCATGTGTGTCTCCAGATGAAAGTCAGCAGCACAGAGGAACCCGATCTTGGCACCAAATTGAGAAAACGTGTCCCGGGCAGCATTATGAGTGTTAGTTCAGCAGTTTTAAGGGGCAATACTTCTTGCTCTTGTCATTTCGCTATTGACATCAGGCTGCATTACATTCCGCGTGCCCTTCTGCTAGTGATGGCCCTTTAACCTTTTCTTTTGTTCCAAAGCTCCTACATTCTCCTTATGTATCAATCGATCGCCTAAGTACAATATGGTATCTGAACCCTGCTTTAACCGTGTCATCTGCCGCTGGATCAAATACCTACAAGATATGAGTGAATGGAAGAATAGTAAGTATATTACACACTCTAAATTTTGCGGTGTGAGCACGTTTCCACTTTGAGAGGCAAGTGTGACACACTAGTGACACCCCACAGCCCTCCCGCTTTCACAGACACTGATAAAAAGAAATTAGCAAACAAATGCGCCGATTAAATAGAGTGCTGGTACTTAGCGCTTACCTGCCTCCCTGCAGCAGAGTGCAGCCTGACACTGTCCCCGAGACTCCCATCCACCCGGGGACCCACTGCACTCTGCACACTTGGATACAATCTCAGCTTTGATCAGTCTCTGGGAAGGAGACACTGCCTTAATGATCGGGTTACCAAATATTAATATTCCACATATACTTTTTTTTTTTTATTTCAGACACACCCTCTCGGATTAAGAAAAACAAACATATTAAGACATCGTGTATTAGAAAGATTCGATTGAATGCATGGCACCAACACATGTCATTTCTTTTCCAGGCATAAGTCAATTTTTCTGACTTGGACAGGCGTCTGTTCTATTCCCTCAAGTACTTAGGCGCATCCTGTGGCTACTTCTCTGTGTAACTATGTGCAATTTACACTGGGGCATCATTGATCCACCTCCTCCTGAAACTGATATGTACAAGGGCAGAGTGTGGGCAGGAGTGTACCTTATACTGTTTAGTTAAGGGGCAGCCTAAAACGACTGGCTCCTGGAAATAGCGCAGGGATGATCTGCTGAACGTTTTCTTGTGCATGGGGCTCTTATTGCTCTTCGTTGCTGCTCATCAATAACTCAGAGACCCCCCCCCCGTCAGAAGTTTCGTGCCTGGAACACCCAGAAACCTAGAAGGAGCTGAATATCAAACTCTGGCCAAAGTGCCACATATGGTGCTCTAATTGGTTAACTAATTATTTAACTGGCTGGACCCTGACTATGGAAAGAATGAAAGATCATGATAGATTAGATTTATCATGATAGATAGATAGATAGATAGATAGATAGATAGATAGATAGATAGATAGATAGATAGATAGATAGCAAAGACTTATTACTAGGGGATTTGGGGCCAAGTTTATATGAACACTAAGAACGGCAGCTACTGGGGAAATTATAAGAAAAAATAAATAAGTTGAAAAGGGTTGGGTAATCAGGATTGGGGTGCACATGAAGTTCAATCTGTAAAATAATTTTTGGTGACTTAGTGACTGTGAACTGAAAAGCAGGCAACGCTCGGAAGGGGCCCTACAATTTGGGCTGCCGCAACAATTCGGGAAGAATACAATGGAGAGCTAAATGTGAGTTGGGTGTCAATGGGTGGCTTTCCCTCACCAGCTGCCTTCATTGAGAAAATGAACTGCAGACGCGATAACCTATTTTAACCCTTCCCAATGACAAGAAAATGGTCTAAGGTCTAAAACAGCGCAGATCAATGAAGTCTTTTACTAAAGCAGAGCAATTGGCAGAGATCGATACTTAGAAAGTGCCATATGCACCAATCCTCCAGAAGAGCGATAATTGCCCTTCAGCTCTAGTCTATCCTGCCCCATACTCTAAGGGGCCGATTCACTGAATTCGAGTGAAGGGTTCGAATTGAAAAAAATTCGAATTTCGAAGTTTTTTTGGGCTACTTTGACCATCGAATGGGCTATTTCGACCTTCGACTACGACCTTCGACTTCGAATCGCACGAAATCGTTCGACTATTCGACCATTCGATAGTCGAAGTACTGTCCCTTTAAGAAAAACTTCGACCCCCTACTTCGGCAGCTAAAAGCTACCGAAGTCAATGTTAGCCTATGGGGAAGGTCCCCATAGGCTTGCCTGTGATTTTTTGATCAAAAGATTTTCCTTCGATCGTTGGATTAAAATCCTTCGAATAGTTAGATTCGAAGGATTTAATCGTGCAATCGAACGAAAAATCCTTCGATCGATCGCAGGATTTGCGCAAAATCGTTCGACTTCGATATTCGAAGTCGAACGATTTTAGTTCCCAGTCGAATATCGAGGGTTAATTAACCCTCGATATTCGACCCTTCGTGAATCGGCCCCTAACAGTACATTCCACCACGCCCCTCATTGTTTTTCCAGCCAAGGGATGAAGGATTGTCTAGACTGACAGTGAAAGGGTTAATTAGTGTCCCTCCTGCCCAGTCTCCTGGGGGAACTTGGTTAATTAGCACTGGGGTGCTGGAGGAGAGGTGTTGTGCTTGTGTCAACACTGGCTCCTATTTGCTGTCACCTTTTCTGATTTGCAATGGGCTGCAAATGAGGTTGAGAGTTTAATTAGGAATAAGCGTGTAATGGACCTTGTGCAGACCCCAGGATATTTCCAGCCAATGAGGAAAAACAAACCATTCCCCTAAGGCATACAGTACATGCCTCTCTTCTCCATAGAAAAACCCCAAGCCAAGCACCAAGAAAGGCAGTGGGTAGGATACAGAGCCACATACAATACACAATATTCCTGAAGGTTTTTGAACTTCTTGGATTTAAACTTCCCAAACACATAAATTGCCCTCCTATAGTCTTAGGGCCAGGACATTAAATAAACTTTCATCATAGCTCCACTAAACAAGTGTCCTCTACACTTACACAAATAGAGGCAGTGCCAGAGTTTGGCAGCCAGTGCTGGGGTAAGTGCCAAACAGAATCCTATTCACACAGGCCTATTCCACTCCTTTCTTTTGGCACATTTTGCCTACTCTCCTCATAGCTATGATCTAAATGACCCTTCTCTCACATGAGGGGTAAGTAGAAAAAGTCAGTTACCCTTTTAAATATTTTATTTTAAATATTTCTATCTTGCCTCCACACAAAAAAATAATACAGTGAACCCCTGATTTTAAGTTTTTCTGCATTTTACATTTTTTATTTGTGCTCCCACCACTTTATAATGCATTTCAATGGGTGCATTTCCCTGATATTAAGTAATGTTTTCCTGGATTTTACATAATATTTTGTCCCAATGTACCCAAAAATAGTTTTTTTTCCCTCTATTAATGTTATTTGTAAAAATAATTGTGAAATAAAGAGGTTTAAAATACCATGGCTCTGCCAGGCAAAGGAATGCAGGGTTACCCCTTGCTGTGCCAACGTGCAATGTTTCGGGGCAAGCCCCTTTATCAAGCTTCCCCTGAAACATACATAACAGTATGCACTGCTATGTATGAGAAGGAAATCCACTAAATGCTCAGCAGAATTCCACTCAGTGAGTCTGACCTTGCCAGATATAGGTCTAGGCTATTTTACCACAAACACATAGACATACTCATTTACACATACTATACATATTGCCATTACAAATATCTTCTTATATGGTGCTTTATTTAACTGGCAGATCTACTAACCACCCTTGTATGGGGCCCCAAGTAATTATTCAGAATGAAAAAATCAGGTCGCCCGAAAACCGACTAGATTGTACCAGATATCTGTGCATGTTTGGTCAGTTTCAAGGCACAGCAATTACAGCACACCAAGACAATTACCAGACATTACAATTACAAGGCACAGAGGAACAATAGGGAAAAGAGACCTGGTCAAAAGGATTTACAATCTACATGAAAAGGAGATAGAAATAAAGGGTGTGGGAACCTGTCAGCAGAAATGACTTAATTCTGATATTGCTGGTACATAGGTTTTGTCTATTGTAAAACAGCTAAGGGTAAGGCCACACTAAGCGATAGCGCGGCGATTTGACTCGCCGCGACTATTCGCCGCGACTTTTAATCCTCAATCGCTGACGAAACTTTGGCGCTGGCGTCTATGGGAAATCGCGCAAAATCGCCAGCGTAAAAACACACGCGGCGATCTTTTTTCTATTGTCGCTCGAAATCGCCTAGCGAGGCGATTTCCAGCGACAATAGAAAAAAGATCGCCGCGTGTGTTTTTACGCAGCGATTCCCCATAGACGCCAGCGCCAAAGGTTCGCCAGCGATTGAGGATTAAAAGTCGCGGCGAATAGTCGCGGCGAGTCAAATCGCCGCGCTGCCGCTTAGTGTGGCCTTACCCTAATAGTGAGGGTGGGGAAGGTGTTAAGTGGTCTGATAAGGGGTTTTGTAGCTGTTAGGCAATGCTATACTGTTTTTGAAAAATGTTTGTATTGAGTATAGTGTATGAATTCTTGAAGAACGTGGGGTTGTTGGATGGATGGGAATTCAGAGGTGTAACTAAACACCCATGGACACTTCTGGACTGAGATTCAAAATAGGCCCTGGCATTTCAAGTATAATAAAGCCCAGACAGAGTTTACAGGCCTAATAAATAGTGTAAGTGGCATTTTGCAGGATCCCTTCTAGCATATGCCAGAATATGTAGATGGCTAGTCCAGGCCTGCCTATGGGCTCTGGTGCAAAATTTGCAACAATGTCTTGCCATGCAACACACCCCTGCCAAACACACATCACCCACCATCTTTTTATTTATTTATAATGCTGCCACTTGGCCCTGCGTGGGGGGGCTTGTGGGGCAATCTCATCCCCAAAGTTATTACGCTATTGAGAGAGTTCTATCATACAGATTACAGATGCACTGAATCCAGGATTTGGTTCAGGATTCATTCTTTTTAAACAGGATTCAGCCGAATCCTTCTGCCCGGCTGAACCGAATCTGAATTTGCATATGCAAATTAGGGATGGGGAGGGAAATTGTGTGACTTTTTGTCACAAAACAAGGAAGTAAAAATTTTTTTCGCCTTCCCACTCCTAATTTGCATATGCAAATTAAGATTCAGATTCAGTTCGGTATTTGGCCGAATCCTTTGTGAATCCAAAATAGTGTATTCGGTGCATCCCTAATACAGATGCCCTTTCATCACACACACACACAGACCCTTAAATGTAGTACATATATAACAGAAGTCTATTTATTGTTTATTCACAGCATCTCACTCACACATGTATGGGGATGCAATAGTATAAATTAATTTTGCAGTGGCATAAAGGCAAGCATCAGTCATGGGCTGACTGCTTCTCACATCATGTTGCATCACTGCAAAAAAACAAAACAAAATCAGGGCAATCGAGTGGCGAACTACTAAAAGCTCATAGGTCATATATCCTGAAAACCAAATTTGTTCATACAGCACCAGTGTGCTACACTCAGAGTCCAGGTTGCGCTTACAATCTTTACTCCCCTCCCACAGTCACACAACACACACACAATGTTGACTGGAGCCAATGTGGGAGTGTGGGAGGAAAGAGGAGCACACAGAGGAAACTAATAGAGACATATGGAGAAGATACAAACTACTTGCAGATAGTGTCCTAGTCGCAATAGAACTCAGGACCCATTTCTGCGTGGCAGCAATGCTAGACAGCTATCCCCTATGATATTCTGTGATATTCCTATGATATTCTAAAGTTCAATACAAGTAGTAGAATATGTCTGTGGCCCTTTCCAAACACTTTGAAAAATTTGTCTTTCTGAGCCCTTTTTTGAGGATCATGTCATCCTTCCCTGCTTTTGGGAGCAGCTCCCTCTTGTTTTAGTTTTGTTTGTTTAGTCCTTTCTAATTGTTTGTTTTGTTGTTTAGCAATTGTGCAGTAATATATAGTCTTGCAATCAGCTTGCCATTCTGCTCTATGGCAAGTGAAGGCCACTATTAGATCTCTTAGTACTTCAAAATGTTAGTAGTATTACTAATGAGATTTATCCTATCTATCATTTAGCGTTATTGAACTACAAATCCCAGAACCCCCTAACTAACACAGGAAGTTCAACCACAACATAGAGATGCTAGTAGCAGCAAGCTGTCACAAAACAGACAATAGTGATTGGCTTTGCTAAGACACTACCATGTGTTTTAGCAGATGCAATTCTCAGTATTGTCTATGGCTACAAAAAGTAGCTGCTATTTTTAGCTCTGGAGCTTCTAGTAGCACTTATATGATGTGTCTATTCTAAGGGCAGAGACAGACAAGAAGATTTGGGGAGATTTAGTCACCCGGCGACAAATCAACTCTTCTTCGGACGACTAATCTCCCTGAACTGCCTACCTGCCAGCTAGAATCTAAATCTCTGGCAGAATTGCACTCGGAGCGATTCGTTTTCCGAAGTCGCCCGAAGTTTCCTCGTGAAGATATTTTTAGCTCTGGAGCTTCTAGTAGTATTTATATGATGTGTCTATTCTAAGGGCAGAGACAGACAAAAAGATTCCGGGAGATTTAGTCCCCCCCGCGAGAAATCAACTCTTCTTCTGACGACTAATCTCCCTGAACTGCCTACCCGCGGGCTAGAATCTAAATCGCTGGCGGAATGGCACTCGGAGCAATTCGAATTTTCCGAAGTCGTCCAAAGTTTCCTTGTGAGGCAACTTCAGAAAACGAACAGCTCTGAGTGCCATCCCGTTGGCGGGGAGGCAGTTCGGGTAGATTAGTCGCCTGAAGAAGAGCCGATTTGCCGCCAGGCGACTAATCTCCCCGAATCCTCTCGTCTGTCTATGCCCTAAGGCTGGTGGCATATTAGGAAATTAGACACCAATCAATAAATCTTTGATATTGCGGTTGATTAATCTAACCAAAATGCCTTCCCACTGGCAAGAATCGCCTGTGGGATGGCATTTGTGTCACTTCAGTTTCCTGAAGTCACCCAAAGTTGCCTCACAAAGAAACTTTGGGCAACTTCAGACACGAATGCCATCCCACTGGCAATCTGAATTTTTGCAGGTGGGAAGACATTTCGGGGAGATTAGTCACCTGCAGTAGAGAAGATTTATTGCTCCCCGTGTGCCAACAGCCTAAGGAAACTTTATTTTGTACAATATTATCTCTTTGTGCATGGCCAACAAGTCTCCCTTATCCTTCCTATTGCATGAAAATACTCAAAAAGGTCTCATTGGTTATGTGCTGTGGGTTTAGATGTTGCTAGTTAATGTTGTAATGCAGTGTTCCCCAACCAGTGGCTCTTGTGCAACATGTTGTTCACCAACCCCTTGGGTGTTGCTCCCAGTGGTCTCAAAGCAGCTGCTTATTTTCAATTATTGCCAGTCCACATAGGGGCTACCAAACAGCCAACCAAAGCCCTTATTTGGCATCCCCCTGGAACTATTTTCATGATTGTGTTGCTACTCAACTCTATTTACATTTGAATGTAGCTCACAGCTAAAAAAAATTGAATGTAGCTCACAGATAAAAAAAATTCATTGTAATGAATATTGCATTGCAATGAAATTGCAAACTGAAGAGCTGCTGAATAAAAAGATTAACTCAGAAACCACAAACAAAAAAATGAAAACAAATTGCAAATAGTCTCAGAATAGAAATGGGCAGACAGTGGATCCAGGCTAATCTGTTAGACACATTGACCAGTTCTATATAGTGTCCTGCCTAAAGCACCCGCTTTAACATTAAAATATAAAGCACATTTTATTTATTAATATAAAATATTTCCCTTTACATGACATTTGGGGTATGCTAATCGGGCTAATGCAATATAATTACAGAACAAAAGGAACTGTATTTTTCATTTCAGTAGTGTTTCAAATGTCTCAGACAATACTGATCAATATGAGCAAGTGAAGCCTCACTGACAAAGTGGTTTGAAACAAGATTGCAAGTGGAATAAAATGATTCCTAGTTGCTACTTGTAATTGTCTAGAAATAAGATTTGTTGTTTTCTCAGGGGCAAGTGGTGTCTAATACCAAAACGGGAAACAATGAAGCTTATTAAGCTACCTGAACTGCCTCCCCTGTGATATGAGCCTTAGGCCCAGGGGCATAACTGTAGAGGAAGCAGACCCAGCAGCTGCAGATAAGTGTACTAACCTCCCTGGTTCTCTCAGGATCAAAAAACCTTCTCCATCTTGTACTCCTTCTTTAACCTAATCACTGGTTCTAGATAGCCCAAGTAGCAGTGAAAATAAAAAGTGTTTTTAGGGCATAGCACACCTACATTCATTACATGCACACAGTTTTCCTTTGCACAACTTACATCCTGGCTAAGATGAAGTAATTATTTTTCTAACACAAAAACGTAAGTGTGGACTGCAAAGAAAAATATCTCCACAGGCTACTTTAGTATCAGAATCCTTTTATATTAATGCATGGAGACACTGTCCTTCATTTCAGTGGAGAGCCCCAGCAAACACTTTCATTCTGCTTCCCATCTGTTCCTATGTTATCACTTTGCAACAATTTTCTATATAGAACAATGAATAGTATTCAACAAATGATCCTTGCAGACCTCCTGGGTGACCCTCTCAGTCCCTAATTAAGGTGACACATCTGCTTTATGTGACTTCTGTGTACACTGGCAGAATGTAGTTTAAAAATACTAAGAGTTAAAGTGCGGAGTTATGTGTTGTGTGAGCTGTGGATTTTGTTGCACTAGAAGAAGAAGAGATGACTGTAATATACTAGCCTCTGAGGGTCCTCCTCAGGGATACACAACCGTTCCCCATGTATTAACATAATAAGGTTGCAAGCTCTTTGGGTAAAGAACTCACGGAGGCAACTTTGGGCGACTATTGAAAACGCATCACCGCATGTGCATTAGCGCAGGCGACTTTACATTGAAGCCTATGGGAAAACACGCTGAGGCAGTTTGGGGAGATCAGAAGACGAGGCGATTAGTTGCAGTCGCAGGATGTTGCAGTGGTCCCTAAGCCCAGTGGGCCCTTACCAAGGAAATGTTCACCAGCATTTTTTTAATTTCCACCTCAAGTCTATATGACACAGATTACATTCAGCACTGTCTATATGTTATTATTGTAAGAGGTTCTCTGGTGGCCCAGTCTAACACTATAAACCACACTGCTGGGGGGGGGGGGCTGTGTATTAACTCCTTCTACAGCCATCTGCCTAAATAAATGGTATCTAATTGTGAGTACATTGTTTTATATCACAGATTTTGAATGTCATTATAACGTTTTCTACCCTAACATTGGCCTGGAAAAAATAAATATCAAAGCAGGAAGAGGGAGATGTGAGTCGTAGAGGAAAGTCCCCATCCTGCCTTTTCCGAGAAAGAAAATCAGATAAACACCATTAAAATAATGAGCAGAGCAGAGCTGTTTTTGTCCTCCTAAGCTTTGATATTATATACCCTTCCTGGTCTTAACCAGATTAGAGAAGGTATGGTTTTACAGACACACAGAAAGGTGGGAAGTAAAGCAGTTAATGCAGCTGTATTAGGGAAAAGACGTGTCTTCTGCTAGACTGTTATCCAGTCTGGGGCCGGGTGGAGCTGATGAGGTTCAATCTCGCCAAACATCTGCCTACGTATCTCAATAGACCTATGAAGCCAGCCTAGCTAGGTCCTTGTGAACTTCATGAAGACACCGCCTTATTTTGAGGGAATTGGAGACAGTAGGTTGCTTATTAAAGCTAAAGGCCCAATTTATCAATTTGTAACCAAATTAACTTTCCGTCTATTGAATGACTTTACAGTATTTTACTACACTTTGCCATGATGAAATCTGGCTGTTCCTCAAACTGTGAGAGCCACATAAATATAATGAGAGCAAATGTAGTGCAGCATGATGTTGTGTGTTATGTGTAACTGGAAATGGCAGCTAAAAGTCTATCAGAAGTGGATTTCTCCTGCTGTACTTGGAAAGATGTAGGGTGTCCTCTAACTGAGAGACATTGGAGGCTTTCAGAAGATGTAAAAATATATGTTTCTCGGGGTGCTTGATTTTGGTCAGTGTTCCAGCAAAAGGAACTATTAAACAAAAACCTGGCCACCCAGTTACTTTTATAGTATACAGGTGAGGAAATCATTCAGCAGACCTATACTGACATAAACAAGGGAGTATATTTGTAGGCAAGCCAAAGCTGAGATTTTATTTTGATTATTTTGATAGGCTGTACCACCAAGTATCCCAGTGTGTAGTTGCAGCATGTTGGTTAGATGCAAAGAACAACCCATAGTTCTGCAGTGGATCAGATTAGAACCTGGGGTTCCCTGAGCCCCAAGTGATTGTTGCTTGGGGAATGACTCCTACAGCCTTAATTACAAGCATATCTGCTGATTATTGCTTGTCTGACTTTAGTGTAGTGCCAACAAATATTAATGAGCATCTATTTTTAATTTTAAAATGCTAGTTTGTCTATAGAGATGCATTGATGGTATTTTGGTTCTTTGCCTCATTCAGTATATAGGTTGCAACTAAGACTGGGCGAAATATTTTTGTCACCAAAATTTGTAGGGTAAAAGTGCTGAAAATGACACTTAGCTGCTAATTGAATGGGTGAAATATATCAGTCAAATTGTTCTGACACAGTATCCTACAGAAGACTATCTCAGAAACCAAAACAGTGAATACATGGGCTCTGTTAGCTTATCAAATATGGTATATTAGATTTCGACAGAAGGTGCAGACCCCTGAAGCTTCTGATATATCTATTCTATTCAACCAGCATTCTAGGGAAAATTTGGTTAAATAAACATAACCTGGTTACAATGTCCCCTAACTGCAGGTGTCAGTTAATTTACTCTGAGCCCTGGGCTGCTGTCCCAACACTCCTTATAAGAACAGCTCCTTCTTTTAATTAAAAATTTTTTCACTAACTATGAAAGCAGGCAAAATATGCAAGTGTTGCATCACTGAGTCAAGAATCTTTGTAAATGAGATCTTAGATTGCAATCAATGATGTTACCTACAGGCAGAAAGAAAGTTCAAAAATAGGCCAAAATTCTCTCATTGTTTAGTTTATCATTACTACCTCATTACAAAAAATGAGGAAAGACTGAAATATTTGCTTACAAATAACATCATGTTTAAAGGGGCTTAATATAAGCAAATACTATTGGTACCTCTAAAAAAATGATGAGTAGAATCAAAGCATTGAGGGTTCCTCAGTCATTTCCTTTCAAACAGATTTTATAGACTCATGAAGAACTGCTTGTATTAATAATATGCATTTTCCATGTATTATGTCTGGTCACCTCACAAGGCATGTTTTTAAGGGTGATAACAGACTGGGTGCAATGTTGCTCATGTGAATTTACTTCACCTATATAAATTAAAGTGCTGGAAGATATATTTGCCTCTTGATGAATGGAAATCACTGCAAATGGAACAGGGCAGTGGCAGGTCGAAGAAACTTTGTCTTCTGCAGGAAATATCCTCTCCCACTGGCAACAAAGCACCCAAAAATATGGCTTATTTCACAGCTATTTTCATGAGAACCCGTGGTAAAACACTTCCTGTTGAATCCGGACCAATCTATTTCTGAAGTGACTTTATTTGCTTATTTGCTCTGTAATCATATCTATGAAATGTATGTTTTTGTATCACAGCAGCATTGCTTATTGCCTGTGTAAAATTAGCATTTCTGCCTTGCAGCGCTGGAGTGCAGAGTTCAATTTTAGCTTAGGCACTTTCTGCAAGGAGTTTGTATGTTCTGTGTGGGTTTCCTCTGGATTCTATGTTTTTTTCCCACACTCCAAAAACATATAATTAAAGCACCCCAGAATATGTCAGATAGTGTTAGACTGGGGTATGCGTTGCCTACCAGGGCTGCCAAATCAGGACCCTACCCCACAGGCTCCCATCCCATTTATGAGCCTCCTTAGCCCAGAAGTAAGTTTCAGCTGATGCTAACCTGCATCCCGAGCACATTTTACCTTGCCACAATTGGGAGTATGGGCTGCATACTGTATTTAGCAGATGTGGGTCACACCAGATTTTTCCCTGCTTCCCACCGGCCCAGTCCAACTCTGAATTAGGGTAATAATAATACTTCAAACTTCAATGATAGATTAGTGAACTGGAACTGGGTTTTACTCAATCTCAGGTAGATAACAATGGAGGATATAGTGCAGCAGGGCACTTATTCAATATAAAACACATTTGAGGCCCAAATTACAAAATAAATGATGATACAATACTGGTGCCCTTTGTCAGACTGGGGCCAGCAAAACCTTTGGAGTACTACATGAAGACTGAGAGCCCTTAGTTGGACAGTCCTGCTGTGGGGAATCAGCACTCTACATTAAATACTGTATCATTTTAATAAAAAGTGTAAGGATCCAGCATCTTTGTTTAAAGATGATCTGTAGCGCTGCAGCTAGGATATAAGCACAAGGATACAGGCAAAGTGGGGAACTACCACTAATAGCATTCAGAGCTGTAGCCTGCCACCAGACCAAATACATCCATTAAAGTAGCAAGATTAAACTGATGCAAATTCATCATTTTCAAAGCAAGTCACAGCAAGCAGGCCATCTAATTCAATGTTTTGAGGATGAATTACATGGCTATCCATATACCTTCCTCGCGTGAGTATTCAGTTTATTTGACATTTTCTAAGCAGATGTATATGCTGAAAAGCTCACAAGTGTGATTATATCCTCCTTCTCTAATTATTTGCTTTCATAGTTTATAAACTGGAGCTGCCATGTGGCACAGTTTATGCATTATCCATGTTCTTACATAGTGTAAACTACATAAAGGGGAACTACAGCTTCCAAACCAAAATTTGATAAAGAGGCCCACATAACACAGAAACCCCTAATATACCCATCACAGTTACCTGTTTCTTCAAAAAGTATGAATAAATGCCATTTTCTATTCTGAAATCCAGCTGTTAACAGTTATTTTCTTTCTGCATCTTTGAAATCCTGGCAGTGAAGAGGACTAAACACTGATGTTACAAATTGTAACAACTACTCCACAACTTACAGATAGCATGCAGGAACTACATAAACCACCATGCATTGCACTATGATGTTCTGTTCCTTATTGAAATCACATGTGCAGGCAGGGAATTGTGGGGTTTAGAGGATGCAGCTGAAGGACAGATGGCTGTTGATACAAAGTAACAATAGTCAGCCAGCTCACTAAAGTAGTCAGACAGACATCAGCAGGAGAGCAGGGGACAAGGCTTAGGGAACTGTCAGAAACCATTAAAAATCATGAAAAGTCTGCATATTTTTTAATTGATGTATATTGCAAAGTTGCTTGAAATGCACTGGACAGATGCACTGGATCCATGGCTCAGATCATACCAAAAAATTTTGACTTTGAGGATTTGGATATGATGAATCTTTCATGTTCAGCCAACCAGACTCGGAACCCTTAGGGCAATGATGCCCAACCAGTAGCTCGCGAGCAACATGCTGCTCACCAACCCCTTGGATGTTGTTCCCAGTCGCCTCAAAGCAGGGGCTTATTTTTGAATTCCAGGCTTGGAGGCAAGTTTTAATGCATATAAAAAACAGATGAACTGCCAAGTAGAGTCTCCTGTAGGGGCTACCAATAGCCAGGGGTGCTTCGCCAATGAGGCGAAACGAGGCTGTCGCCTCAGGCGGCAGCGCCCCACTAGGTACCAGGGGCAGCAAAAATGCTGCTCCTGGTACTTTAAGAGTGAATTTCTGGGGGAGGGGGGGAGGCTGCGGAGGGGCCAGGATCGCTCCTGCCAATCGCCAATCACAAACCTTATTTGGGACTAACAGGAACTTTTTCATGTTTGTGTTGCTCCCCAACTCTTTTTACATTTGAATGTGGCTCATGGGTAAAAAAAAGGTTGGGGACCCAACAGGGATGTTTATGGTGCTTAAATATATCCATATTAGCTAGCTCAAAAATTCTGCTTTAAAGAATTACCTTACAAGCACTAGTACTAATGTTGGTCAGGTGTCAGTCTATGTGTGATGGGCATGCCTCACTGATATCTGGCCAAAAATCAGCCAGATATTAATCAGGCAGGTTTTAAAATTCCACTGGACTATACAGTCATAGGTACATTGATGTGATCTTCAGATGACAAGTCTCTGTAGTCCCCAATGTACATGGTCAGGCTCGGACACGAGTAAAAAACCCAGTGTACCCCACTGACCCAGGCCCAATCCCAGCTGGGAATTGTGGGCACTCCCCTTGTTGCAACTGCAAAAGGTAAAAAGGTACAGGGTGGGTGAAGTTGCTTGCAACTGGGGCCGGGGCATGTGACTGGGGTGAGGAGGGCCATGACTGGGGCGGGGGCCTGCAACTAGGGTGGTGTCCCCTGATTTGCAGCCCCAGTATGATCCAGTCACTTGCCCTAAGACCAACAATCTGATCAGCCCAATTTGGCCCAGTGCAGATCCACTTTTCTGGCTATGTTTGGCCAAATTTAGAGCCACAGCAATTGATCTGTGCACAGTGCTGACCTTTGAATGCCTGTATAAAAATACTGGCATGTTCATACAGTGACTATCAGTACATGTATGGCCAGCTCAAGTAAATATTATGGTCTCCAAGCATGCACGCAATCTCCATAGCCTTTTTTTTTATTACATCACTATTTTATATTAATACAAAATTAGTGGCTAAGTATGCAGTCAAATTTGAGCTCAAAATTAGTGACTAAGTATGCAGTCAAATGTGACCTCTGTAGCACCACTGCATACACTGGAGATATATATAGTAAGATTAAAGGCAAAGTTGCCTGTCTCCCCAGCCTGAGAGAGTTTTAGTCAGCCCTTTCATTTTCTTTAACAAAGTGGTCTGTCCAGGAATACTGTGAGAGGGTTACATTTTCAAATGATGTGCTGGTGTGTTTGTGTAGAGGCACATAAAGAAGGTGTTATGCTACCAGTATATACAGGGCAGCCATCACAGGGGGGGGAGTTGTAGGGGACCCTGAGGTTAAGGGGGGCCCCGCCACACCACACTTACTTGATTAGCCAGGCCCCCATCTTTCTGAGAGCTGCTGGCTTTGGGAAGGCATGGACGATTAAGGGGCCCTGGCCACCAATTTTCTTATAATGTGGGGGGGGGGGGCTGGCCACCAATTTTGGCCACCAATTTTTATTCTCATGTGGGGTCCTAGCCACCAATATTTTTTATTTTTTATTAACATGTGGGAACCCTAGCCACCAACATTTTTTTTTTATTTTTACTGTGTGGTCGGGAGGGCGGACCTGTAGGTGGGGCTTGCAGTGGGCGCAGCCCAGGGGGGGCAGGAAATTTTGCTGTACGGGGCCCTGCGATTTCTGATGGCGGTCCTGAGTATATACATATCTCCTGTATAACGTTGGCTAAATAGCATTTCCAGCCACTGAAAACTTACCCCAGACAGGACAGAAGCAATTCAGTTAATGTAGCTGCTGTTAATAAGAGCTGTGGGATTTTTAGGAAACTGTTTCTGTATCAGTTATAGAAAAAAAAATGTAGCACAGTTTCGGTGTTGCAAAACTACAAATCCCTACACCCTGAGCCTCCCCATGCCACAATGCATTGTTCCCTGCAACTGTCACTGCGATGTGAGTTTATTCCTAGAGGCAGAATGGCCTGTTATTCTTTGCAGCAGGGATGTCACCGGCAGACAGAGATGTGTTCAAGTTTGGGACATTTGTGGACTTTGGCTAGTGGCTGGGAGGAGGGGGCTAACAAGTAGCTGGAAGGACACGCCAATATTTAACTAGGATTGATGGCCATCACATCTTTCTTTGTTTGCTTGCAAATTAATCAGCCAGTGCACAGTCGGCGCCAGTGTAGATTTATCGCACTCAAGAGGGTGAGTGGGGACTGGCTCAGGACACAAAGCCGTTTCGCACCTTCCTGCTTTTGATCCCAGATTAGTGCAGACTCTACACAATGCTGCCACACAATTCGAGTCTACTGAGAGCTGTGCATGGGAGGTCACTTATTAGTGAACAACCGACACCCCTTCCCCACACAACTTTATGGGGGTCAGTGTTTCTGCAGCTCTACCGGCACGCGCATGAAATGCCATTACAATTGTACGAATTCAAAGGGAAAGTAACAGAGATCTCGGGAAAGGGCCTGGGCAGTTCTAAATAAAATGGACCAGTATTTTTGCTCCAGCAATTCCCGGATAAACTGGGAATGGGGATTGTACTGTAAGGGGAGTCCATGTAGCAGACCATGTGACTGCCCAGGGTGGGGGTTCGAGTTAGAGGGGGCTCAGAGGGGTTCTGCCTAATAAGCAGATGATTAGGACATAAATATATGCTGGAGGGAACTAAATACAATGTGACTATAAGTGAAGTTTTATTTGTGTGTCTGTGGCCTATGAAAGAGCGGCTACGTCTTGTTATTGTGACTTGTCCTGTACAGTAAGTGCTGAGTACACTAACAGTAACTAACAGTAACATGAAGCCCAAGAGACAGCTGGCAAGTCAGTCCATTGGTTACTTTATATGTCAGACTGCGACCTGTCAGTCCTCTGCCCTCACCCCCCCTTGTGCCCTAACACAAACACAATCAGTTTGTGTGTTTATTCACGCTGTGCAAATTTAGTTGCACTAACATTAGGGATGCACAGCCCAGAGGCACCGGCTGGGACACACTGCTAGCGGAGTCCTGTTATCCTGTACACAACTGGCAACAAGAAGAGATTATAATTGGCAGTTTAGCACTACTTTACTCCGAATTAATGTAATTACACGTCTATTCAACAACATCTAGGTCTGCTGGTAGATATTGGGAGTTGTAGTTGGGGGGGGAACAAAAACAGGGATACCGCATTAACTGCATCTATCTATCTATCTATCTATCTATCTATCTATCTATCTATCTATCTATCTATCTATCTATCTATCTATCTATCTATCTATCTATCTATCTCTATCTATCTAATCTATCCATCTGTCTATTTAATCTATCTATCTATCTATCTATCTATCTATCTATCTATCTATCTATCTATCTATCTATCTATCTATCTATCTATCATCTATCATCTATCTATCTATCTATGTCTATTTCTCTCTTGATATGTTTTATATTTTTTCTCTATCTCTTGCTATTATCTCTCTCTCTCTCCCTCTCTCTCTCTCTCTCTCTCTATAAATATATATATATGTCTACCTATCCATATTTCTGTCTGTATCTATCAATCATATTTCTCCATATTCCTCTTTATAGTTTGCTATCTATTTATGTCTGTTTTTCTGTATATATATATATTTCTATACGTGTCTTTCTTTCTTTCTTTCTTTCTTTCTTTCTTTCTTTCTTTCTTTCTTTCTTTCTTTCTTTCTTTCTCTATTTATATATAAATGTTTACCTCTCCATATTTCTGTCTGTATCTATCAATCATATTTCTCCATATTCGTCTTTATAGTTTGCTATCTATTTATGTCTGTTTTTCTGTATATATATTTCTATACGTCTTTCTTTCTTTCTTTCTCTCTCTATTTATATATAAATGTCGACCTATCCACATTTCTGTCTGTATCTATCAATGTTTCTCCAATCTCCATATTGCTCTTTATAGTTTGCTATCTATGGATAGTATGACTGTTGCTGTATAGGGAGAAAATGAAGAATTTACCCCCTTCATCTCCCACCGCCTTGATCCCAGTCAGAGAGAGCGGCCCCCTCCCCTCCAATATATCCTGGTGAATGAGAGTGATCCGAGACTCTGGCCACTAAACAGACTTGACCAGTCTGGCGCCGAATGCTCTTAAGTATGTGAGTGAAAAATGCGCTGTTGGGAGGGCTAATCACTTCAGATGTTCCGCTCCTATCTCAGTGCATTTAGCTCACAATGCTGCGCCTTCCTCCAGCCACTAACAATCTGCTTCCCCATCTCCCCTCGTCTTAACCCTTTCGGCTCAGCTCTGCTCATTGGGCCCAGGCACAAATCCTAAGGGGAAACTAGTTCTGCTTGTATGTTGTCCTATCTTTAGCAAATAGAAATGTTCAGATTACAGTGTAAGAAATATGTGTTATGATGATAACAGCTAAGCAGATGTCCAGCTAGTGCACACACGTGTATATATAATGCAGGGGACTGGGCCCCGGGTGTGAGCAGATGTGACCCCCATGGTTGGGGAATACAGGCAGCAGCAGAGCCAGTGAGTGGACATTTCACAGTTTGTCCTACAAATGATGTCTTGATTGCTGGACAGATAGACTCGTCACTCGGGGCAGAGAAAGGCTACAGGGCAGCAGCAGGCAATCTGTGAATGTGATCCCAGAGTGAGATATCACACGGAATTAGTGCAAAGGACAAACACTGATGTCTGGGAGATTAGAGGTTTATCCCAGCAAATTACACTTTCTCCCCAGCCTGGCTGGGATGGGGGGGGCGGTATGGATAAAGCTTTTCTCTGGGAAAAGATAGGATATCCAAGAAAAGCACACAGACAGGAGGAATTGACCTCAATATGACAGCATGCGTGCCACACAATGTAATAGTCTTTATTATAAGGTGTGATCATACTCAAGCAGTCCGGCGCTGGGCTAATTACTGTACAACCCCCACATTTTATTGTGGGATCTCATCTTTATGGATGTTCTAACTGTATGTGATCACAATCTACTCAGAAAGAGAGTGAAAGGCATGGACACGGGATTCCCAGCTCGCTCCCCAAAACAACACAATACAATGGTGTTCTCTGGGCGATTAATTTCTATATTTAATAAGCTATAGAGGGCTATCTAGGAGGGGCTAGGAGCACAGAGGCAAATAGTAGCGATCATTGGCCTGGGCGTAATTGGGCAGTTGCGCTCCCCCGGGTAATCAGTGCGCCGCGCTTCCCGCAGGGATCGGTTGGAGCCAGCAACGCGAGCACGTGATGGGAATGATCTTCCTGTCATTGTGACGGGACGAGGCGATGAAATGGGAGTCCCACTGAGAGGCTGCTGATAAGTCAGGGTTGTAGTTGGCCGCAGAGGCTGCTGTGGAGGAGGCAGAGTAGCTGCAGATGGAGTGTCAGGGAAAAGCCTCCCCCGCGTGCACACGCACAGCCCTCCCCTCCCCCCGCTGGGTGCATGTGTTTTCTCTCCCTTTGCTAGCTAGCCACCTAGAGGTAAGTGCCTTTCCCTGGCGACTGAATAGCTCGCTGTGTTCTTCCAGCCCCCGCTACACCTTCCTGCTGTGACCCCTCCCATCCGATCATGTTGACATATTCACACGGCATTATGTAGTAGTGATGCTTTGCTGCGACGCTACAGCTTCCGACACCTTCTTTTTATAACTCAGCCCTGTCCCCATCCAGCAGACCTGTCAAAACCCCGCCTATGGAGCCACACAATTGGTCCGAAAGCGTCAAAGGGCCAATCAAGTAGGTCTGGGCTCCTCGCATTGCCACAACACATCCCTGGGATATGGTGTAAGGAGAGGCTCCATTCACACACACGCAGGATACTTGAAGCGGGACTGTCTCTTTCCTCTGTCTTTTCTCTCCCACCCTCTCCTCTTCCTCTGTAACCCCAGCTCCCTCTCTCCTGTCTCTTCTCACACTGGCACATTCTCCGGGAAGGGAGGCTGCTGTTTATTAAAAAAAAGAAGGACAAAGGGAAACAATCCATTTGGGGGAACAGCGGAAGCACGAGTGTGCACTACAAAATAGACTCCTGCATCTTCACTCTCAATCCTTACCTGGAGCTGTAACAGCCACTGGGGCTGCCGCAGAAGTTGCTGCTTGTCTACAGAACCCGGACTATCCCAGTGTCTCTCTGATCTCCGCACAAGCGAAACTCTTGGAGCAGAATACTTGGCCGGGGAATTTCATCTCTTCTTCTTCTCTCTAGTTGAATTAAAACACAACCCAGTCTGAGAATTAGCCGGCAGTTTGTTGTGTCAATGCTTGTTTCTGCAACTTTAATGTGCCCGTGAAGATCCTTCAGACTGGACTGAGCCCCAAACTGTGATATCCAAAGGGTGCAAGTGAATGAATTTACCCATGAGAGACCCAGTAATTTCAGGGTCAGGCATGGCTTACCATCCATTCCTATCCCACAGGGCACCAGACTTTGCAATGAGTGCTGTTCTTGGACACCAACCTCCCTTTTTTCCAACCCTGGCTCTGCCACCCAATGGGGCTGCTCTTTCCCTTTCTAGTGCCCTGGCCAAGCCCATCATGGATCAATTAATGGGTGCCGCAGAGACTGGCATCCCCTTTTCATCTTTGGGTCACCAGGCAGCTGCTCATTTGAGGCCTCTTAAAACCCTTGAACCAGAAGAAGAAGTTGAAGACGATCCAAAAGTCCACCTGGAAGCCAAGGATCTCTGGGAACAGTTCCACAAAAGGGGAACAGAGATGGTCATCACAAAATCTGGGAGGTGAGTCACAGCCTTTGTCTCCACTATACATTAGAACTAGTTTTAAAACATAAGCAGAGACTTGGGCAGGGGATGTACACAACTACACACTCCATGTGCTATCATTGCCCAGATCTGCAGATTCCTGTTCCATTTCCAATTCACCTGGCACTCCTTATTTCCTTTCTCTGCATTTATTTATTATTCTGCGTATGTTTCTACTTGTTTCTGTGTAAATCTGGGCTCAGGAATCATTTCTATTTGTCGGATTTACAAACAAAGAACAAAAACACACACACTTTCAACTCCAGGACTTTAATACAGAACAGCATTTTGGGGTAAAAAATAGAAAGTGAAACTTTTCGGCGTATAAATATGAAATACACATCAACACAAGTGCAATGTATGTAAGTGGCATATACTCCTCGCTTTACTTCTGACAGCATTTAGTACACGAAAAGAATCCACATGATTATATTGCATATGGTTCTATCTCCTCTCCAGCAATATAAAGCTTTATTACTGCAATTGTATTTACTGTATTTAGGCCCTGGGTGCGGCGTCTCCCACTCCCTTCTGTCTGTCAACTACGGTCAAAGTTTTGCACCAAAGGTTCGAAGAATTGTGCCACTTTATTGCATATATTTCCTGCAGCTAGAACTGATACTAAATAACTTTATGGCACTGGTATATACAGAAGGCAGCTTGCTATCGATGGGGTTGAATGCCTTGTGGAAATATGTCTGTGTAACGAGTGTGTATTTTATGTGTGTGTTTGTGTATACCCGCACAATCACACATACACATATAAAAATCGTTTATTTTATACGGATAATTACAGAAAGGAGGACTAGTCCTACTGCGAGAAATATGTTTTTGTGATAGGCCTCAAATGTACTACTGCGCGCACAAACACACAAAATTCTCATGGGTAGTGTGCAGTTACTATAGCAGTGGCATTTCCAAGAAAAACCCTATTCTGCACTAATCAGTAGTCACTAAATCACTTATCTGCAAGAGATTGGGCCCATCTGAATTCACAGCAATGTGCAACAGAACCCTTCCCCCAATACACAGACACACACAATAAACAAACCAAAATTAGAAAGTATGTAGGTAAATGAATCGAGAGGAAGGTTACCAAACCCGGTCCTTACAAAGCGATCGTGGAATTATTCAACTGACACAGGAAGCTTTGAATGATTTTTCTTGAATGAAAACTGGATTGTCTGTGACTTGACCAATGCTTTTTGCCTGCAAATGACACAATTGTTTATTATATTTATAGAGGAGTGTGTATTTTGTATGTATTTTTTTTATTTAAGGCTCTAGTGTTGACTTTAAAATGAAAGAGTATATATATATATATATATATATATATATATATTTTTTTTATTATTATTATTGTGTTGTTTTGTGTAGGAGAATGTTTCCTCCATTTAAAGTGAGGTGCTCTGGTCTGGACAAGAAAGCCAAATACATTCTACTGATGGACATTGTGGCTGCAGATGACTGCAGGTACAAGTTCCATAACTCCCGATGGATGGTGGCTGGAAAGGCAGACCCCGAAATGCCCAAACGAATGTATATCCACCCAGACAGCCCGGCCACTGGGGAGCAATGGATGTCCAAAGTAGTGAACTTCCATAAACTCAAACTGACCAACAATATCTCGGATAAACATGGATTTGTGAGTATTCTTGACAGTATTTCTTATCTCTCGCCTCGCATGCGATTTTTTGCAATGTGTGAAATTTACACTTTTTCATATTTAAAAATACAACAGCATTGAAAAAAAACCCCACAAACAGACTAAAAGTAATATTGTAATGAATGTGTTTAAATAATAACACGAGTTATTAATACTGTGAAAGATATTCACATATGTATTCTTCGTTTTAGGAAAGCTTATACATTTAGAAAACAAATATGTCTGAAACAATCACAGGTCTAGATGTGTGTGTGCTGCTTGTTACTTTATAAAGTGTGTTATTCTGGTTATATAAGATATTTTTCCTTCAGGTTGGATGAAAAATAATGCGATGCCCACCCCAAGCAAATTGATGGGCCTCTTAAATGTGGTTGATGAAAGGAGTTCACTAATAAGATAAAAAAAAACATGTGATTTGGGAGGATATAACTAATAAGCGATACCAGATTCTTTGCTTTTCTAGTTGGGACCTGTGTGTGTGTCTTTGACTTGCTTATGTTTTTATTTCCTTCTGTATTCTTATTGCACAGCTATATAACTCTATATCTCTATCACACACATTAACCCTGTGTTAGCAAAGAGAATATTTCATGCGCTGACTTGCCAGCCTCTGTCATTTGTCTGGAATTATTCTCTTTTCTAATGTCTGCTGTGAATCCTATTTAAAAAAAATTGTGTGTACAGTATATAACAGTAGGCTATTTTATATTCTGTCCTGTTTTCCTTGCAGACTATTTTAAACTCCATGCACAAATACCAACCCAGGTTCCACATAGTGAGAGCTAATGACATTCTGAAATTACCCTACAGCACATTCAGAACTTATGTGTTCCCTGAGACAGAATTCATTGCAGTGACTGCATACCAGAATGATAAGGTAAGAAGCTTATAGGGATATAACCAATGTGTCTGGGGTTTTGCCCCCTCTCTTTAATTTCTTTATGTTAAAATTGCAATTCTTGCTTTAAAACAAAACCTTGAATTTTGCATGCCTAGTATGAAGGAATATCATCAATGTATCCTGATAACAGGATTCTGGTTTACTAGGGGCTCTAATTCTGTCATTACTAGGTCTCCATGAAAATGAGATGTAAAACTACATGCTGTATTTTAATATTTTAGTATGTGTGAGCTAATGGATGTTTGGGATTGTTTAATAGCTGAGTCTTATGCCTTGCTGAAGAAATTCAGTTTAAATGGGCTATACAGTCTGTAAAGAAGTGTTGCTATTGTGGGAGAATTATTTATTAGCAAAAATTAGTTCCTAAACACAAACAACTACCTCTTCCACATATTATTCTAGAACCTTGAATTCTGTCATTCTTAGTACTATCTGCTCCTGATTTTTTTTTTCTCTCGAAAATAATGATTCTATCCTGTCATCATTCACATGGACAGAAAATAAATTAAACATTAAGCCAACATTACTTAAGGCTGATGTAAAATATAGTGCACACAAACTTGTGTGGGAATTAAATATTCTATATTCATCTACAGCTATTAGATGCGTTATGTGTTTTCTGAGGAGCAGGCAAAACAATTTAAAATGTTATAAATAAATAAAATGAACATTTGATTTTGTTGCATAATTACTCTATAATATACAGTAAGGTTAGCCCGCATTTCATTATCGCTGGCAATCTAGGTGTCCTATTTATTTAAAATAGCTTTTTTTTTTTTTTTTATTTAATTGACCCACGATGTCAGAGGTTTTCAATAAAGGTAAACAACTGATTTGGCCCTGGCTCTCATGTTTAGTGAGAAAGAGAGGGCAGAGAAAGTAAGATAAATGAAAACAAATGTTCTGTTCAGGATCCGCGTCCCCCTGTTATAATTCAAAAAGTATTTGCACAGATGAAAAAAAAAGCCTTCCCTAATGAAATAGGGTCTGCCTGCCCTCCTCCAGAGCCAGTTCATTATGCTGGAAAAAGATATTTATCTTCTTGTCTTGTGCTTCACAATTACTTTGAATGAGTTCGACTAAAATCGGATTTATAATACTCGGCAAGAAATATTGTTCGAGTCGATTGTCAAAGAATAGGAGGGCTTTCTAATAGCAGTGCAGTAGTTGTGCGGGCGGTGTTTGGTGTAAATGTAGGTCTAGCATTGAAAGAAAACGATTTAGTTACCGGTTAATGGAAAGTAATGTTTGTCCATTTACTTTCCACAGATCACTCAATTAAAAATTGATAACAATCCCTTTGCCAAAGGCTTTCGTGACACTGGGAATGGCAGGAGAGAAAAGAGGTGAGTGTGTGGCAGGATCACACTGGTCTACTGTTTGTTTTGTGTTGGCAGAAAGAAGAAATAAACTCCTGGCCACAGCCATTTTTTTGTTTTGGGGTTAACCCCTTCGACTCCTGCCAGGGCCAGAGATCAACACCATGGTTGTTCCAGGAGATATTGGTATAAGCCAAGCTGTTTCCATTGCCCTCTACCAAGAAACCTTGATGGTTTGGGTTTTTTTTTCTTTTACTGTTACCATAAAAATGTTTTTGTTTTCTTTAAAAAAAAAAAAAAACATTTGTTGCTTTTGATTTTTGTGAGTTTTACTTAAACCTCAAGTTATGAGGAAATGATTATTGCTACAAAGCTAGTAAAAAAAAAAAGATCTGTTCCTAAAAGCCAAAGTAATGAAGTAAAATCGAGGGAAGTTTGTAATTGAGTTGGCTGCTCTTGTAATGTGAAGGCAAATGTTATTTTAGGTTTAACCATTTAAAAGGTCGTGCAGTTATAAACTGGAGGGAGAAAGAAACAGAGGCTTCTGACTCGCAAACATTTTTTTGTTTTGTTTTCATATTTATATGTTGAATTGTTAGTAAAAAAAATAAGTGTGCGGGGGTGAAGTTAATAAAAAGCCTCCTGCAGTTGCAGCTGCAGTTAAAGTGAAACTGCCTATCGCTCTGACTGCAGCTCTCGCTGTCTGTAAGGGAGATGGGCAGTTTCACTTTAACGCGGAGGGGGATTTGCAGCAAAGTCGAATCGCTAAGAATGTCCAGCACCTGCGATGGAAAAGTCAGTGTGACACCTACCCGTGACATACCTCAGCCCTCTCACACTGGCATCCAATATCATCCCTTTCCCCTGTTGGTTTTGGATCCCTTCTGCCAAATTTCTTATCTCACATTCCAAAAAATGGCATCCTTTATTCTGTAGCACTGGCGCATTTCTCCTTGCACAAGTGTGTGTGTGCATAGGAGTGTGTCTATAATTCACACATCTGCATATCCCTGGGAAGCTCATAGAGCTGAATAGAGCAGTGAAGAATCGTAAAGTGCAGTTAATTGATGAAGAAAGAAGCCATGGCGCATTGCGCACGATCTGCTACTGATTCGATGCAGTTATTCAGAAGTCTTAAATCTGCAGGTCTTTGGCACTTCATAAATTCAGAAGATCTTTTTTTTTTTTTATAACAAAGCATTCTGCTGATAGTTCTTGGGCAGAGGATTGGAGATATCAGGACATTTGTTGCACTGATCTTTGCACATAGCAGATCAATAAGATTTTGCGCAGCTGAGACAGGTCCACAGTTAGTAAGAGTGCAAAAAGCAATGGTGACTTGTTTGGGTAAGGAACAACTAAAACGAGATTTTTTACTTAGTTTAAATAATTATTTTTTAAAGATATTTTGACTATCAATAAATGTAGTTACTAGTCAATAGCTGGCGCTCAGTATTTAGTAAAGTGTTTTCTACTTTTTTTTAGGAAACAGTTAGCCTTGCACTCCATGCGACCTTATGATGATCACCAGAAGAAGGATAATGGGAGTTCGGACGAGTCCTCTAGTGAACAAACTGCCTATAAATGTTTTGGCCAGAGTTCTTCTCCAACCGCACCTGCAGTGGCCACCTCATCCCTCAAAGGTATAGTCCCTGGTTTGCCATTAGTTACTCACCAGCAACTTTTTATATTCTGGGGAGTAGATGGGGAATATGGATAATCTTGGGAGTGTGTTGTCTCCCATTATTCGTTGCCCATTGAATCGGTCTCAGATGAAATCTCGGAATGGGACATAGCAGCTAGGCTCTGAGACTGAACCAAGGTGTGTGTGTTGGGGGTGTAGGTGAGAGCACGTTTAACCCGACTGTCTTGTTGCAGGTGTGCCCCCCAGTGACGGGGAGAGTGACGAGGAGAGTAGGGATGAGGGAGGACCGGACACAGGCGAATCTGCCAAGATCTCCACAACAACCAGTGAGGATTGCAGGGAGTTGGCCAGTCCCCCCAGGGCCCCGCTTTTCCCATCCGATTTGGGCAGCAGCAGCAGCAGGAGCAAGGAGCAGAGCGGCAGGACAGGAAAAAGTTCCCCGGACTCCCGACACAGCCCAGGCCACATAACCTCCAGCAGCAGCAGCAGGATCCTGAGCATCGACCATTTGAAAAGCCCAACCAGAGACTCCCATAAAACAGAGGAGCCCCAGCGCTCCAAGGAACGTTACCCCCCTCTCACTGTGCAAACAGACAGTAGCGCTCACCAGCTCAGCCAGGGCCATCTGCACAACCTCGGCTTCCCCCCAGGACTAACTGGGCAGCAGTTCTTTAACCCTCTGGGCGCCTCACACCCTCTACTCCTGCACCCAAGTCACTTTGCAATGGGAGGGGCTTTTTCCAATATGGCCGCTGGCATGAACCCACTTCTGGCCTCAGTTTCAGGAGCATCATCTGGGATCAACAGCATAGACTCTACCGTCATGGCATCTTCCTCTCAAGGGCTGGCGGGATCATCTGCACTGCCTTTCCATCTGCAGCAGCAAGTCCTGGCCTCCCAGGTAATATGGTCAGCCTGCCCCTAATTTTATATGTGTATATTCTCTACTTCTCCCATCTGAACTTCTGCCACCCTCTATTTGCACTATTAAAGCAAAAGGCTGAGATTTTATTCTTCCAAGATCCTTTCATAATTTAGTAATTTATACTACTAACTACTAACTAAATGGTGCAAAATAAGCAACAGTCCCAGTAGTTACTCTACAGAGACATCAGGAAATGGGCTCTAACCCACATACTCTAACACACAATCATACCCCCCCACACACACACAGTATAGTGACTTCCCTACAGCATCTCAGTTTATAGTGAATTCCACTTCCACTTTCCTCTTTCCTTAACAAGTGCACTGGGAAATGCGGGGTCTTTAGCTCACATAAAAAATAAACGGTTTCTATTGAAGGCGCATGGAAATATATAGTAAATGCAGGCAGTAATAAGAGCAATATTAATGTACTCCGAGATGTAGAATATAAGCATATTTTATAGGAGTTCAACGAGGATATAAAGGGACCCAGTGCTTATAATACCTAATTTTTATATATTCCATGGTTTTACATGTGACCACTAGACGCCCATTATAATTGATGACTGAGCACAAACGGGTTTTTTTTAATACTGAATAAAAAGACAGGATGTGACTGTTTTCAGGAAGGGGGTTTTACTAGGGTAAAAACTTTCTGAGAAAAAGCAGAATTTTCCAGCTGCCGGGAAAGGAAAGGAGGAGCCAATGATGGATTATTGGGGGCAATAGACGGACGCAGTGTAATTGTTGTGTAGTAATAGTCATCGTTCCTGGCTGTTAATGTTGCTGTGTGTTTGTGTTGCAGGGCCTGGCAATGTCTCCCTTCGGAGGGCTTTTCTCCTACCCTTACACGTACATGGCCGCGGCTGCTGCAGCCTCCTCTGCTGTGCACAGACACCCTTTTCTTAACGCCATGCGCCCCAGGCTCAGGTACAACCCGTACTCTTTCCCTATGCCCTTTGCGGAAGGCAACAGCCTCCTTACCACTGCCCTGCACTCTCTGCCCAACGGCGCGCTGGATGGCAAAGCCAGTCTCCTCTCCAGTCCGGCCGCTACTGCTCTGGACAATGAACTGACCAGCAGATCCTCCGTCTCCTTATCCCCAAAGCTGTGCCCAGAGAAGGAAGCAAGCAGTGAGCTCCAAAATATTCAGCGGCTAGTGAGCGGGCTGGATTCTAAGCAGGAGCTGTCAAGGAGCGGTTCCCCTGATTGAGCCCAGGCATCACTAACAAGCCAGTCCTGATGGTCTTATTCCAGTTCCAGACTGACAGTGCACTTTGTGTTGGGCACAGGAAGCCCCTTCCTATCCTTGACTTGCTACAAGCGGGGATCTACAAGGGTTTTCATGGACTGCAAACATGGGGGAGAAGTTTGGACCCTTGCAAGCTGCTATTAAGATCATATATATACCACTACACAGCCTATCAGGCTCTGAGGACAGATTAGGGGTCTGCAAGTGTACAACGCCTCTGTTTATCAGTGCCACACACCCTGGCAGCCTGGTCCTCCCAAGCTGCTGCTGAACTACATTCCATACCCCCTACCCACCCACACAAAAGCCTCCTGTGAATTCTGAGAGTTGTAGTTGAGCAGCAGCTGGAGATGGAAAGGCTAATGATCTCTGGTGGTATAAACCATCATTCTCTTGCAAAATTAAACTTGAAAGTCTTTTAGAGTTAAAACATTTGATAAAGGGCAAGAAAAGGGACAACGATGCATTGCTGAATATATTTTTGCTAGGCCTTCTGCTTCTGCATGCAAACAAATCCTTCCCTGTTAGCTCTGCAATGCCTGCTTAATATCATGGCACCAACATGGAGCTCTCCTCTCCATACCAATCCCATGGAAACATGATTACGCATTTAGTTGATGGGATATCCCAACTGATTATTGGCTAGATCCACTCCTCAAATAGGCCACAAGTCAAGAAAATAGGGCAAACAAGCAGAAAAGGGGAGGATAATATTAAAAAAAAAAGTATTTATGTAATTATTTGATATCTTATGTAAATAAAACCAAAATACTGAATATTAAAATTTAATTTATTTATAATGTATATATTCATGTAAATAAGGCTCTTATTTTTAGTGTGTGTCAAACCGATTTGGTGCCAAAAGCTGTTTCTATTACTATTAGTTTTTTTTTTCATTGAACTATAAAAACCATTCTGGCCTGGCTGCCAACCGCTGTGGCTTCATCATATATATATATATATAGATATATATAGATATATATATATATATATATATATATATATATATATATATATGTTTTTTTATTTGCATTAATGAAACCATGGGAAAAATAAACATATAAAGGTCACACAAATTCATCGTGTTGGCAGGTTGAACAGGGTGAAACACTTTTCCCATCCAATGCCCAGAAGCTGAATTTGCCCAAGAACTAACAGTCAGTTTACTCAATAAATACTTGTTTGATCCCAGAGTCTCCATCCAAATATCTCAGTTCTGCACTGCGGGGTTTCACAAGGAAACACGACTCTGTTTATAAATACCTCTGTCTTTGGTTAAATCTAGTTGTTATCTGAACAGTTGAACTCCTGGCTGTGTCAGTAATAATATATGAAGGTCTAAATATATTTCTCTATGTATGGTCATGAATGTTCGATAGAACGTTTCTTCTTGTATTTTTTGTTTGTTTCCAAAGTCTACGAGTTTCAATAAATTTTTTTATTGAAATACATTGTATTTTTCCGCAACGATTTTTTATTGACACACTTATGCATTTCGTACCAGCGTTCAATTTCCATAAATATGTGCTGTGTTCGTTAAGAGTTTTGACTTACTAAGTCTACAACTTTGATCCAACATAACATTCACAAGCCAGAAAGAAACATTAGATATGTAAATATGCATATCTATAGGGAGAGAGATTAACGCGAGGACACATTTAGGTTAATTTTCTAAACCAATGCTCCCTAAATATACTATAGTTTTTTAGTGGCTCTTGCCAGTTTAGGGTTTTCCTACTGACACCTGGTATTTCTCAGTGATATGATACTGGTTGTGTTTCTCCAGTAACAGCCCCAGGCCTGGGTCACTTTACACCAATCAACTGTGCCATGTAAAATTTGTGTAAAAGGAGCACAAAATGAGTGAGGTGTAGGACATATTGGAATATTGCTGTATTTTATATGAGACTTAAAAGGGTGGTTCACCTTTAAGTTAACCCTTATTATGTCATAGAATGGCTAATTCTAAGCAACTTTTCAATTGGACTTTTTTTTATAGTTTTTTTAATTATTTACCTTCCCATCACTGACCCCATCTAAAAAAACAAATGCTCTGTAAGGCTACAAACTTATTGTTTTTGCTACTTTTTCATACTCATCTTTCTATTCAGGCCCTCCCCTATATTCCAGTTTCTTATTCTAATCAAAGCATGGTTACAAGGGAAATTTGGACCCTAGCAACCAGATTGCTGTAATTGCAAACTGGAAAGTGAATACAAAACTGAATCACTCTAAAACCACAAGTAATAAAAGATTAAAGCCAATTGCAAATTGCCTCAGAATATCACTCTCGACATCATGCTAAAAGTAAATTTAAAGGTGAACAACTCTTTACTGTTTCCTTTTCATAAAGGCAAACCCCAAAATTAAAAATTGCCATAATTCTAAGCAACTTGCCAATAAAACATTTCAGTGATTTTAAAGTTATTTGTAAAAACAATTGGCTTAACTCCTGGTTGCTACTTTTTAAACAATGTTGCAAAAGTCTTGGTTCCCCAGCAGACAGGTCTGTTAATCAGTTGCATTGTTTTACATTGTATCAACAGTGTAAGAAAATAGAAAGGGACAGACACTGCTTTCAATAGCAACACATATACAAATATTTGTAATGAATGTATATGGCAAAATTGCTAAGAATAATATTTTCTTTTATTAGGCAAATTTTTATTCTGGGGTGGAGTTACCCTTTAAGGGAATGGACTTGGCTCAGATGGTGGGGAGCTCTGCTAGGCCCCAAATAACAAGCAGATGAATAGACTCCGTTTATTGAGCGTTTACTGATGTGGGTTTAGTTATCGATAACAATGTAACTAGATCATTTATTTTATCCCCATATCTCCACTATATTCTTGCAAAAGCAACAGGACTGATTTCTTAATGGGAAGGGGGGGGGGGGGGTATGAAAGGTACAAACATAATTTCTATAATTTCTAGGGCATTTAGTGCCAAGAGACAAAACTATAAACGGGTTCTCCAATAAATGAAACGGAAGAAAGAAAAATAAAAAAAACAAAATAGATCACCTGTCCGCTAAATTAAACATCGAATATATTTCTGGTCTTTGAGGCTACGTTAATTGAAGACTTTTGTGTTGACTCTGAGCACCAAGTACGCGAGGATGTGATTTATACTTTGGAAAAGTGAGATCAGCGGGAATCATGGGAATGCCATTAATCACATACATCTAATGATGTCTCTCTTGAATTTCTACCTTTTACTAGGCTGCTTGGGCACATCAGAGAACAAGAATATATATTATAATTTTTGTTCTCTTTATTTATTGTGGTTTACATACATTGTATCTTCAAATACTTCTCTAAGGAGTAAGATCAAGCATTAAAAAATATATATATATATATATATATAAATATATATATATATATATATATATCCCAGGGTAGTTATTACTAAAGATAATCCTAGACAATGTAGGCTTTATGTTTTGGTCTTAGATAATAGCCAAAGTTCATATGCTTCCTGTAATATTATTTTCTCTCTCAGACCTCTTGGCACTGGTTTTTCATATTCTAAGTTATTAGTTACTTCTTTTTGTACTTTAGATATGTGGAACGTCCTTTTTTTTTCTCAGTTCCTACCTATCAGGAGTTTAGAGGTGTTTAATATTTGCAAGGTCAGCAATTATACAGTAAATTCATTTAATGCATTTACTAATTCACTGAGATGTAAATACAGAAATAAGACCGTGCATAAATGATAGAAAATAGAATTCTAAGACATTTTCCAGTGTGTGTTAATTAAACATTTTTAGATAGTTGTAAATGGCACTAAAAGTATTTGGCTCTCCCTTTGTTCACTGCTGGTTCTGTCTCCTGAAAACAATGTAGCACAAGTCAGTTTTGTATGATATAGGTCTGTTAAAAGCTGCCTTCTGATCCATTGTGTTAAAATCAGAGACACCTGGGGAAAGTATAGAAAGGCAGAAAGACAGATAATATAATGCTTCCAATATATATATATATATATATATATATATATATATATATATATATATATATATATATATATATATATATATATATATACACACACAGTATCTATATGTGTGTGTGTATTAGAGTTATATATGTATTTAGAGTTACATTTTCTTTCAATAACCAAAACTCCTTTTTGGGTTACACCCTCTTTAATCTTTAACGTGCCAGGCTAATTTGGATGAGGTACTGACAAAATGTACCAATTGATATGAAACAGAGGGAAGCAAATAAATCGTTAGCCAAAATCTCTAACAAGGCAGCCAGGTAGAGGAAACCCAAAGGAACTTTATTAGAATTTGTTTTAAAAATTCTTTCTGACTGATGCCAAATAGATGTACCATACAATGAGCATTCTGTAAATAAATGAATTGCTTGGTTTAAATTATTAGTAACATTTTTTTAAAAAGGGGGAAGTGGTAAAATTGCATGAATTCATAGAAAAATGTAAAGCAAAGGACAGAAAATTCTGAATATTGTAATCTCATTAATGAGTCAAATGGTGTTATTCTTTTATTTATAGATAGGATCTGGATAATATCTGTATTAGTATAGGGCTGTCTTTACAATGATATTTCCAGAAGCAGCACAAGATGCTCAAAAGTGTGTGAGAGGGCAGAGTCTGTGCCATATCCAGTGCATGTGCCGGATACACCCAGACATTATTAGCCCCATTCTGTTCACAGCCAAGGAATGCCATGGGACTTTACACAGACAATCAGATTGTTAGTAGCAATAGAACAAGAATAAAAGGCACAGGCAATGGAGTTCTCAGAAGTTACTGCTGGCGGTGCCATTGATTTGGGTAAGTTGCTAGTTAAATCATGTGCGAATTCCTTATGAAACGAGAAAACAAACTCACCCAGTGATGAAACAAAAGAAAACAAAAAATTTCACCCTCCAGAGTTCGGAGCCAGCACACATATGGTTAACCCAAGTGATTGTGCCCTGGTTAAAGGTTAAAATAATAACAATAAAAACAGATAATGAAAGACGTAACTCAGGCAGACTCAGAGCTGGCAGGACTGTTCCAGTCACTGTCAGTATTTCAGCCAAAACGAGGTTAATACCAAACAGAGATTTATTTGAGATTATGGCCCGGAGGTAGAGGCTGGCTCCAAGCTCGTCTTCCCCGCATCTTATTTGTATACAGTAAGGTTAATGAGTAACAATGGTGGCGCTGCTGGGCAGAGGTGAGAGAGGCAGTCATATCTCTGGATTAGCCCCAGCATTACTCACCTGGCGCCTCGCTTCATACCCACAATCATTTTATGGCTCTTCTTCTTTATTTAAAGCTCTAGGGAAAGATTTGCCTGCATTGCCCTGTGCCCTGCTGCCACCTAGTGGCCGTATTAAGGCTTCTTTTGGGAAGATCTTCGCGGTTGGCTGGAGGACACACAGCAGATTGTATCTGTCAATATTGGGAAAACTGGACGCTTCGGCTATTTTTAAATATCTGCAGTGTTTTACTTCATCATAAAGCATGCAGTAGCTACATAATAAAGAAAATCGCCCAGGCTGTTGCAGAGAAGCTTTATACTGGAAACCTGCTCCTCATACACACAGTAAGCAGCATAAGGGGGAGTTATAGTTAAACCTCTCAATTGCACCAGGGCAACAGAAAAGCAGCGCACTATTTCTACATTGATGCAGCAGTGACTTGGATTTTTTATTTTTTAATAAAAAAAGTTTATTTTTAGGATAGTAAAGGTCTGATGAGCAGGAGACAAATAGGAATAAGAATGTTCTTCACTTCTCCTTTACAGAATGAGGCGCAGTTACTTAAAATTATCTCCCAAGGACACACTGCCAGTGTTATCGCTGGATTATTGTTAGCAACACTAATGTTGTGGCAAACTCTGTTCACTTCAATCTGCCAACCAACGTCACTTCACTTTGGGCCTTTATTTTTTTTTTAATGGACTCTGTCTGGACTCTATAACTGGATTTGGAATAAGAGGGAGCAGACATATTTACTTGTGTATAATATTATTATTTTTATCATTGTTATTATTATTATTATTATCATTATCATTATTACTATTATTATTACTTATTATTTTATTGTTATTACTATTACTATTATTATTACTATTATTATTATTTTATTTGTATTATTGTTATTCGTATTATCATTATTATTATTATTATTATTATTATTATTAAAGTGCTTTCAGTGCAGTCGGATGGTGCTTCAGTCTTCCAATCCGAAATGCAAGTAAATCTCCTGCCCTGTGTTATGTGTATGTTAGTTCTAGCGTACTTTAAAGTAGAGCTTTTCGTTACAAGGGTAACAATTCTGCTAATCCCAAACAAGGAGTAGGCTCAGGATCTAACAGTCCTTTAAATGGAAAGGTTTAGCCATGCCAAGGACCCCCAGGGCAATATTTAAAATAAAATATATCATCTCATGAACACCGAAATTAAAAAAAAAATAATTGTCCAGAGTGTGTAAGATAAAATAAAAATGTGGTAATGCTAATCTATAATTAGATTTGAACTCCATATATGAATTATTCTTAGGAAATTCGTGAGCCCTTCCTTCAACAGAAGAAAAAAACTTGTTTTACCAATAAAAAAAATAATAATAATAGCAGATAATAGCCAGTGTCATTATTTATAGATGGACTTGGGGAAAATGTTATTTCCCCCC
The DNA here is from genome assembly GCA_038501925.1 of Xenopus petersii. Taxonomy (NCBI): domain Eukaryota; kingdom Metazoa; phylum Chordata; class Amphibia; order Anura; family Pipidae; genus Xenopus; species Xenopus petersii. The sequence continues at coordinate 138,873,406 of CM076673.1, forward strand.
CTCCTGTTCAGACTGGATATACTCTGCCTGACCTTTCCAAGGTCAAAATGAGGCTCCTTCTGCCATAGGACAAACTGACAGTTATAATGGATATGGATGATTATTTCAATGACGATAATTACATTCTTACTGCGATTTATGGGCGCTTGGTTATGCCTCTTTCTGGCTTCATTTCTGTAAATAAATAGATACTTTATTTCAACAAGCCAGTGAACTTTTACATGTTTCTCTGATAACAAGGTAATAGCAAGGATATTAATGAGGAACATTTGCCAAAGGTTATTGCATATAATTTAGTTACTTTACATTTCCACTGATGGTCCAGCTTTATTCCTACTAACTCCCTGCTGACATTCTAGATACTGGTGGAGGGAAATCTATCTATCTATCTATCTATCTATCTATCTATCTATCTATCTATCTATCTATCTATCACTATACTGAATTTTCTAGATATATTTGCAATACTCATTCGTTTCAATTAGGGATTATTATTGTAGGGATACGATTATGACCAGATCTGCTATGAGAAATGTTTTTTTTTTTGTATAAATATATGTAAATAAATATATGTATGTAAGAACTAAGGCACAAAAGATCTTAGTTTCCTTTCTTTACTCTGTGTATGATGTATATGAGTGCAGGCTTCATGTGGTGTTACAAGGGATCTTTCCAACAAACGAAAACTAGTCTTTTGATCTGACAGTAGAACCTCCTCAGTTAAGGAATAAAATATACAGAATATCCAATTTGGTAAATTGTTTTGCTTTGTTCCCTTTATTCTTCGTTAAAATAAATGAATTCCGTCAGCGAGTTGTTACGGACAAGAGGAAAACTAAAAGTCTCCTAGTTGCACCATAGACTAAACAGTGCAATGCACTTATTGGTATATGATCTGGTGGTCTCTCATGTCTGCAAGTACAGCCCCCAGCATGACATAAGGGCCACACTAACACATCCCCAAGTTTCACACCAAGTTTGTTCTTATAGAAACTGCAATTTATATGTCATTAAATCCGAAATTATTAATTGCATTATTTTGTATAAATCTGCTAGCCTAATGAAATTCGTATGCTGTGTATCTATTGATCTATCTGGCGATTTATCCATTCATCTAGCTATATATTTATCCCTCTATGTGCTTTTACCAACTATTTTATACATTGAATGTATAGTGCTAGTCATCTATGTATCGTCTAGTTATAATAATAATAATAATAATTATTATTATACTAGATCTATTACATTTATTTATTTATTTTTGAAAGTCATTCTTCATTTTTTTATCGACTGTAAAGTATCTTACTATCCAGTATCTTACTATCAAGTATCTTACTATCCAGTTTACGGTTTTCTGCCAGTCTGTTTTATACCATCTCTTTATTAAACTACTCATCCCTCTATGTTGTAGTCTATATGCACAAGGTATGCAGTGGGCTCTTTCAAATGCTAATGAAGTGTTATTTTATTTATATGATCTAATGTGGAGGAGAGACCATGGAGCTGGAAAGCCATAACCTGCAAAACCAATCAATCTCTATTTTGAGATGCCGGGACAAGACGCTGCTGTTCTCGGGGGCAGATGGAGCGATAAGAGAGCGGGTCGGGTACAATCTCCCAGACTGGCTCCTCAGCAGCGATCTATCTGTGCGACAGGCCTGTGGCTCCGTCAAATTACTGAGAGACATCAGGGGCCCGGGGCCGGGAATGTCAGAAATGGATAGGGAACTGATAAGGATCGAACACCAATAAAAACTTCCAACACTCTTTAATGTCTGGAACTGCAAAATCTATTTAGCCTGCCCCGATAATTAGTCAACCCTCATTCAAACCGGCTCAGAATACTGCCCAGGAGGATTTTATGGATCTCTATAAATAGAAAGAGACAGGCAAGTCCCAGTGTACCTAAACACTTACCTACTTATTATATATTTATACAGGGATCCTGTAGTCAAATATCCTATGAGTGAGGCTCCTACTTGTTGAACAGGAAAGGCGGCGGCTGCTGCTAAAGGGAAATGTGCTCTACACAAGCAGGGCTGGGGCATCAACTAGTTGGCACTGCCCATGAGATGGAACCATATAGGTAAGTCCTACTCCATAAGAGAGGAAAGTATTGGAGCGAGAATGTATCAGAATTCACTGCAGATACAGCTCTGCTCTGAGCCTTCCCATGGAATTTGCTGTTCCTGTTCAGGCACAAACAAGACTAGTAGAGAATGAGAGCAATGGTCACAGAATCAAGTCCCTATGTACTTCTTGTACCCAGCCGCTTGTTCTATTGTATTGATACCCACAGTCCTAGCTACTACTCCCCATGTCCCCATACCCTCTTGTACCCAAATGTCTTTAGCCATGCAGGGATTTATTTACAACTGCCATGTATTCTTCCCTTTCTAGAAATCCCAAACAGAATGAGAGTATGGCCATGAAAACAGAAATTATTATTGTTCTGGAAACATATATATATATATATATATATATATATATATATATATATATATCTATATATATATATATATATATATATATATATATATATCTATGTATATATATATATAAAATACACAAAAGCCATAAATATCTTGTAAACTATATCCTTATAAACGGTGAGTTCTGATGTCATCAGTTATAAACGGTGTCATTTCTGTCACATGACTCACTAAAATTTGTGTATTATAATAAATAAAGTTGTTATTTACAGTTGTAAAATATGAGGATATTAGAAGTTACCCAGGAGTTCCATGACCTGTATAAAAACACTGGGCCTTTGGCCTTGTGTTTTTATATGGTCATGAAAGTGCTTGGTAACTTATAATATGCTTATAATACACAAAAGCCATGAATATCTTATGAATAACGGTGAGTTCTGATGTCATCAGTTATAAAGGATGAGTTCTGATGTAATTTCTGTCACATGACTCACTGAAACTTGTGTATTATAATAAATAAAGTACCCCCAGTTGCAAATAAATAAAGTACCCCCAGTTGCAAAGTATGAGGATATAAGAAGTTACCTCGGAGTTCGGCCTCTGTTTTTATATGGTCATGGAAACTCCTTGGTGACTTATAATATCCTTATAATTTACAAGAGGGGGTACTTTATTCACTAGATATTGGAATAATTAGCAAGGAAGGGAATACAGGTTTATGGAAGATAAAAGCTCATAGTACATGTCCAAGTCCAAGTCCGATTGCAAATTTGGAGTCAGGAAGGATTTTTTCCCCCTCTGAGGGGAAATTGGAGAAACTTCAAATGTTTTTTTTTTGCCTTCCTCTGGATCAATTAGCAGTAAGGCAGGTCAAAAGATAGAGTCAATAGAGTCAAAAGGGTGGACTTGATGGACTGTGTCTTTTTTTCAACCTAACTTACTATGTTACTATGTTACTATGTTACTGTGTTACTATGTATAGCTGCAAGAACATAGAGCACAATGGGGATAAGCTCAGCCACCAGACACTGTAGCACAGTCCTTAAATCATTTCCCTGGAGAAGGGAAACGTTATCAATCGGGGAAATAAAGGTTGAAATGGCTACCAAACCAGATTCAGAGAAACTGCCCAATATTCGCTTAAAGTGTTTTACTGATATAATGTTAATCTCCATACTACTGTAGAATTTTACTGTGGAGTTTAATTTTCATACAAAATCAATCTTTCTTTCTTTCTTTCTTTCTTTCTTTCTTTCTTTCTCTTTCTTTCTTACCGAATTCTGTGATAGACTCATAATCTAGAGTTTGCGATCATCTTTTCTATACCATTTTACCAGATCATTTTACCAAATTTCACTTTTCGCATTGTTATGTATCAAAAACTCTAACAATATATAACAATAATAGAATAAGAGAAGCCTTAACTGTACAACAGAACCGGCGCAAACGTATTTTCTAAAGAGAAAAGGGAAGGTCAGTGAATGGTAGTTGCACATATTCTTCCAAGGAGCAGCGACTCCGACACGTTAGATCTGATATTCTCTGCGGGGATCACTGTGCAGTGTTTGCGGATAACCAAGACTAATCCGTTTGTATCCTGGAAGTTCTTTTCACATTTTACAGCAGCTCAGGCCATACAGAGCAATACAACATCTCTGCTTACAAATCGTGTTCCTGTGGCGCCATCTGCTGGACATATTGATGAAGACGTTTCTGGTTTTAGAAAGAAAACTCACTCACACACACACACATAACAGAGCTGTGTCAACTTTTCCATTTTGTGCACTTACCCACTACACTACATTATGACAAATACAAGAGGTCCTCTGCACTCAACCCATTATCAATAAATTTACATTTTGTGCCTTAAGCTATCAAAACATGCCTTACCCTTTAAACAAAAGAGGGATTGTTTTTCTATGTATTACAATATATTCTCTGCATGCACTCCTCTTCAGAAACGGCGACAGGACGATTATCCATTGTGCAGCGCTCAATTTCTCCTCCCTGGCTATCTCCTATAGAAGGCAGGGAGGAGAAATCAAGCGCCGCACAATGGATAGTCGCCCTCTCGCCGTTTCTGAAGAGGAGCGCATGCAGAGAATCGGCAAGTAATTTTTTAATAAAAGCTTTGCGATTTAAAAGTTAAAACTGTCTTGGTGGGTTTTTTTTCGTTAAAAAGGAACTTGTATAGTAAGTAGATATAAAAGACAAAGAAGAACAAAGGTTGAGAGAGTAGAGGAGGAATAATAGTTTTGAAGTGTGGGCCCACTGTCTAAGGTTTTCTGGGGGGCCCCTGGCATCCCAGTCCGACACTTGCAGGGAAGGGTGGGAGCTACAACATGGAGCTGGTCACTGCTCCTGTATAAACTATAACAAACAAGAGAAAACTGTGCACTGCTCACCAATAATTTTTAAACCGTTAAGCGGGGGTGCAATGATAGTGGTTTAAAATGGTTTAAAAATTGTTGGTGAGCACAACTTTCCCTTCTTTGATGAAGTGTATTTATTTGTATGTATGAGTTTTGTGGTCACAGCCTCATTGCACCCCCCCCTGCAACTCTTAGGGGCCAATTTACTTAGTTCAAGTGAAGGAATAGAGGAAAAAAAAGTTTGAATTTCGAATGGTCTACTTCGACCATCGAATGGGCTACTTCGACCTTCAACTACGACCTTCGACTTCGAATCGAACGATTCAAACTAAAAATCATTAGACTATTCGACCATTCGATAATCAAAGTACTGTCTCTTTTAAAAAATACTTCGACCCCCTAGTTCGCCACCTAAAACCTACCAAGGCCAATGTTAGCCTATGGGGAAGGTCCCCATAGTCTTCCTAACAATTTCCTGATCGAAGGAATATCCTTCGATTGATGGATTAAAATCCTTCAATCGATGGAATCGAACGATTATTCCTTTGATCGTTCGATCGTAGGAATAGCGGTAAATCCTTTGACTTCGATATTCGAAGTCGAAGGATTTTACTTCGATGGTTGAATATTATCGAGGGTTAATTAACCCTCGATATTTGACCCTAGGTAAATGTGCCCCTTAATGTTTTAAAAATTATAAACTATAACAAACAAGAGAAAACTGTGCACTGCTCACTCATAATTTTTAAACCATTAAGCGGGGGTGCAATGGTAATGGTTTAAAATGGTTTATAAATTATTGGTGAGCACAACTTTCCCTTCTTTGATGAAGTGTATTTATTTGTATGTATGAGTTTTGTGGTCACAGCCTCATTGCACCCCCCCGCAACTCTTAATGTTTTAAAAATTAGTGGCGAGCACAACTTACCCTTGTCTGTTATAGTTTATATTCCATTATCATGGGGGCTACATTTCAATACAACATTGATTCTATCACACATAGTGGGATGATCCTATCTAGCTTCTTTGCTGGACATCTTGTTGCATTGTATGAACTTGAACACAGGGCACCAAAATGAACTTGAACCTGAGCACAGTGAGGCTGCCACGTGTGGAATTTCTGGCTATTTCTCCTTTAACATATAAAAATACATCATTCAGCAAAATATCATTAGTAGGTAAATTTTAAGTGTTTATAATTTCTTTAAATTTGTCTGTCTGTCTATCTACAAATAACTGTTCAATTTGGATCAGAATTATAAATAATTGTCTCAGGTGGATGAAGTCCAAAAACATCACCCTGCCAATGGCAGAACTACAGGGGAGCAAGGGTCTGCTGGTGGTTCATGTGCCTGTGTATCCACCAAGAAGATCTGGAGGGCCGGGTGCATAGCCTGAACCCAGGTCTGGCGCCGGTTAGTTATGTTACTGTGCTCATCCCTATAGGAGAACACAGAAAAACGTGTAGGTAGAAGGCAGCATTGGGTAGGCAGCTTCAAGGTGACAGTGAGGGCAGAATTGCCCCTGCATCTTGCATATATATGCCCTTATTTTCTGAATTTCTTTGCAATTCAACAATAAATGACCAAAACATTGGATTTTGGACGTTCGTTTTTAATATATTACCTGTTATCAGTAGCCCTGTTGAGTGCAATGCAAAGGTCATTTACTTGCACCCTAGCCAGCTGTTTGTGTTGTGGGAGTACTGATTCAATAATATAAATTAATAATAATTGTGTATACTTGAAGAGCTATAGAAAGAAAATTAAACATATATATGCATACCTTTATTTATAAAGAGCTGCAAGGAAACACATTGCTGTACATTCTTACCAAATTGCTGGTTATCATATTTATGTAACAAGCAGTTTATTGCAATGTTGTTATAGCTCTTGGTTAATATGATCTAATTGCTATGCTAAACAAAACAAACAATTAAACCATAGCCATGGCCACTGTATTATTGTTTGTTACTCTTTAAATAGGATAATAATGTGTGCTGCTTTCCAAATTGGCTACAAGCACCGTCTAAAGTATTATGCTTATCTGAAAAACGTCATATAATTCAATTTGCTTGTTTTTTTTTTATAGATGCCTATAATTATAAATTAAACAATAAACAGGAAAAAAGCTAAATATTTTTGACAACAATGACAAATAGCAATGCCGCACCCAAGGCTACTTTCAGGCAGGCTGAAGAAGTGATATATTGCTGTAGCCCATGGTGGGCCAGATATAGAAAGATCTAAAAAGCAGGTCCTTACTAACAGTATGGACAAAATTTTGCTAGTATTGGTTATTTTCACTTTTTATTCAAATGCGGGTATTCCTATGCAGGGTCGGGCTGGGGGGCCAGCTGCTGATATGAAGCACTGAAAGAATCGAAGTAGCTTGTGTAGCAGTTGTAACCAGGGCCGCCATCAGGGGGGGACATGGGGGACAGTTGTAGGGGGCCCCGAGGGTAAGGGGGGTCTGACCACGTCACACTTACTTGATTAGCTGGCCCCCCATCCACAGCCCAGGGGGCCCAGGTAATTTTGTTGTATGGGGTCCTGTGATTTCTGATGGCGGTCCTGGTTATAACCGTGACTTTAGTAAAGCTCAAGGAGCATGCTTAGTAGGGTAGATGCTAAGAAATATAGCAAGCAATGCATCGACTTTTCATAGTTTTGAAAGTCAGAGACCCAGATTGCTGGGCTGCTCCTTGGAAAGGGGATGGTTTGAAAAAAAAAATCCCAGTCCCGGACTGTAACTTTCTGTTAGAACTTATGAATAATAAATACAATAAAATATAAATATATACATATAAATATAATCTAAGACTGGAATTTGTGATTAAAGTTTGCATCGCAGATATAATAACTACTGATGGGCACATTTGCACCGCTTTGCCGAAAAATTTGCTTATTTCCTGAGAAATTCGTGAAACTGCAAACAATTTGCGAAACGATGCTGGCATCTCGTTTTTGACGCCGGCATCCATTTTTTTTGATGCCGGTGAATTTTAGCCAGCGAATTTTCGCGGCCGTTTCGCGAATTTATTCGCCGCCCATCACTAATAATAACAATGTTCGAGGGGGAAGGATGGTGTCATAACTAAGAAGGCATGAAGGGTGGGGACTGGGCAGGTAGGATTGGTAGGGCAGGGGTTGATCTTAGCATGACTTATTAAAGACCTATACAACTAAAAGTGTCTGACTGGCCCACAGGGATACCAGGAAAACTCCTGGTGGGCCCAGATGTCAGTGGGCCCTCATACTGTAAAACATTTGGCCTATTTCATGGCCATTCCCAATTTCTATGAGAACAAAGAAGATAAATAGATGGAATAATAGATTATAGTATGTACAGAAAAGAAACTAGGAGAATAGAGGTTGAGTGAGGAGAGGAAAAATAATAGTACTGAGAGTGGGCCCCTGGTCTAAGGTTTTTTGGTGGGCCCCTGGTGTCCCAGTCCAACACTAAAGCTTAAAATACCAATAGACCTATTTTCGAGAAGGTTCTAATGATAAAACACGTAAAATAAATCCAGACTGGTATTTGGACTGGTGGGATAGATGCATGCGGAAATAATCTTTCCAGAAACACAGTATATTTCCAGCATAGGAAAGCACAAAAACGAAATTAAATGTTTGGTTGTCAAGTTAAAAGGGTGGTTCACCTTAAAGGGGTGGTTCACTTTTAAGTTAACTTTTATTATGTTATAGAATTGAAAATATAAAGAAAAAAGGAAACCCCTGGGTAACAACCTAATCAATAACCAGCATACAATAAGCTCTTAGGATTAAATAAGTTAATTCAATAAATAGATTAAAGTGCAGTAAATGCCTCCAAATAAATTAATCAATTATACAACTACTCAATTTTAAGTTAATTAGTGAAATTCTATAAAGTGCCGATTAGTGCATGATATCCAAGGATAGTTTGGTCAATTATCATTCCCAATAAAAATTCATGGTTAGGCTAAACCAGAAAAGGATAAGATAAAATGACAAGGTTCCTCTAGGAGTGCAATTAATTGTTTAAAAAACTAAATTAAGTGAGAATTATTAGAACCAAAAGAAATTATATTGAATTAATCACTAATGTTTATATGATAAATGCTGGAGTTTAAATTAATTAAAAGATCTCGTTAAGTTAAAAAATGACCAAATTGGGATTAGAAACTAAAACCAAATACTGCGGTCAGTAGAATAGAGAGAAGATATAATGAAATATAAGAAGGTGGAGCTGTCCCAAAGCTAACTGCCTGTTATTTTCTAAGACTGGGACACCACAAAGAGGAAGCCAGGACAGGGTAACTGAGACTGTGGCCTTGGTATATTAACTTGCCCTGATCTTATTGAGACTAGGTTGACCCTAATAAGCCACAAATCACCGGCCCCTTGGAAAGGAAGGAAGATTGCTTAGGATAAAAGAAAACCGCAGTAATAAGGAATCAGATTCAACCCAATAAAATACCAGGAAATAATCTTTTAAAAGAATCTCAAGAGTTGAGCGACTCGCCAACGCGCGTTTCGCTTACAAGCTTTCTCAAGCTTTTCTTTTTTTCGCCTTGAGAAAGCTTGTAAGCGAAACGCGCGTTGGCGAGTCGCTCAACTCTTGAGATTCTTTTAAAAGATTATTTCCTGGTATTTTATTGGGTTGAATCTGATTCCTTATTACTGTGGTTTTCTTTTATCCTAAGCAATCTTCCTTCCTTTCCAAGGGGCCGGTGATTTGTGGCTTATTAGGGTCAACCTAGTCTCAATAAGATCAGGGCAAGTTAATATACCAAGGCCACAGTCTCAGTTACCCTGTCCTGGCTTCCTCTTTGTGGTGTCCCAGTCTTAGAAAATAACAGGCAGTTAGCTTTGGGACAGCTCCACCTTCTTATATTTCATTATATCTTCTCTCTATTCTACTGACCGCAGTATTTGGTTTTAGTTTCTAATCCCAATTTGGTCATTTTTTAACTTAACGAGATCTTTTAATTAATTTATATTTATCATATAAACATTAGTGATTAATTCAATATAATTTCTTTTGGTTCTAATAATTCTCACTTAATTTAGTTTTTTACACAATTAATTGCACTCCTAGAGGAACCTTGTCATTTTATCTTATCCTTTTCTGGTTTAGCCTAACCATGAATTTTTATAGGGAATGATAATTGACCAAACTATCCTTGGATATCATGCACTAATCGGCACTTTATAGAATTTCACTAATTAACTTAAAATTGAGTAGTTGTATAATTGATTAATTTATTTGGAGGCATTTACTGCACTTTAATCTATTTATTGAATTAACTTATTTAATCCTAAGAGCTTATTGTATGCTGGTTATTGATTAGGTTGTTACCCACGGGGTTTCCTTTTTTCTTTATATTTTCAAGTACATTTGATTTTCTGACAGTTGTCAGTCCTCGTGTGGAACAATTGAGATCTGGTTTATTTAGGGAGTTAAGAGTTGTCTTCCCTATTTTTTATTATGTTATAGAATTGGTCAATTCTAAGCAAATTTTCAGTTGGTCTTCATTATTTATTTTTATAGTTTTTTCTTTAATTATTTGCCATTTTCTTTTGACTCTTTCCAGCTTTCAAAAGGGGGTCAGTGACCCCATCTAAAAAGTAAATGCTCTACAAAGTTACATTGTTATTGCCACTTTTTACTGCTCATTTTCCTATTGAGGCGATTCATATTGCAGGATCTTGTTTAAATCAACACATTGTTGCTAGGGTAACCTGACCCTAGCAACCAGAATGCTGAATCAGCAAACTGGAGAGCTGCTAAATAAAAAGCTAAATAACTCAATAACCACAAATAATAAAAAATTAAAACCAATTGCAAATTGTCTCAGAATATTGATCTCTACATAATACCAAAAGTTAACTCATTTTAGTTCGTTTTTTGTTATTTTTCATGAATGATATAGTTTTGATACTATCATGCCATTGTCTCCTTTGCAACATATTTTCTTCATCTGCATAACATTTGTTGTCATTTTGATTTCATTTGTTTAATATGAAAATCAAATAAAATATTTTAAACACAAAAGTTAACTCAACTTTTAGAATGTTATAGAATGGCTATTAATTCTAAGTAACTTTTCAATTGGCCTTCATTTTATCTTTTTATAGTTTTTGATTTATTTGCCTTCTTCTTCTGACTCTTTACAGCTTCCAAATGGGGGTCACTAAGACCATCTAAAAAACAAATGCTCTGTAAGGCTACAAATGTATTGTCATTGCTACTTTTTTTAACTCATCTTTCGATTCAGTCTCTCTTCTATTCATATTCCAGTCTCTTATTCAAATCACTGCAAGGTTGCTAGGTTAATTTGGACCCTAGCAACCAGATGGCTGAAATTGCAAACTGGAGAGCTGCTGAATAAAAAGCTCAATAGCTCAATAGCTCAAAAACCTGGATATCACTCTCTATATCATACTTAGGGGCCCATTTACTAAGGGTTGAAGAGAATTCTAAGTGAATTTTCGAATTCAAAAACTTAGAATTTCAAAGTCATTTTTGGATACTTGACCATCGAATAGGCCAAAATTTGATTAGAATTGGAAAAACTTTGAATATTCAACCATTCGAAAATCTAAGTACTGTCCCTTTAAAAAACTTTGACTTCGACACTTCGCCACCTTAAACCTCCTAGAACCTATAGCCAGTATTTGGATAAGTTTTTAGAAGTCGAAGTTTTTTATTTGAAAATCGTTCGATCAATTGATTAAAGCATTCAAATCGAATTATATTGAAAACAACTAAATTCACTCAAAAAAATTCTACAATTCGTTGTTCGAATTTAGAAGTTTTACCACTTCGAAATTCGACCCTTAGTAAATGTGCCCCCAAGAATTGATATAAAGGTGATCAAACTTAGTATTTAAAAAATGAAATTACCTTGTATATACAAAAAAAGAAAAACAACTCTTTTTATATTGTTCAGAATAAGAAATGTCAGAGAAAGCTGTAATTTATGCTCGTCCATACCCACCACCCATCTATCTGTAAGGGATTGTCATTTTTTTGGAGTGTACATAAATAAAAATGATAAAATGATAACTAAGGCTGAAAAGATACTCTATGCCCAATGTATTTGTAATCTTATACCTACAAATATAATGGCCATTCAGATGTGTGCCCTCCAACTGATATTATCTGTGCACCTTGTTGGATGTACTCAAAAGTAACTTTGGCCCCATGAAAAACACACCATGCCTCTGATCCAGAAATGACAGCATTTGAAAATATTATGTTTCAAATTTGACTTCTGAGCAATGGCTCAGCACATGCTAATAAACAGACTTATTGCACGGGAGGGTTAGCTGGTGCAGGCAGAGACTAAACAATGTCTGATCAGTAAGTCTCATTCTCGGGAGAGGGATACACATAACTTTTTATAAAGTCTTGTTTTTTGTCTTGCGCTTTGTAATCATTTCATTGTCTATTGATTTAACACATAATTTATGATTCCTAGAAATAAATTAGAAAGATCAGTGGATATTTGTGTGAGGCGTCTGATTTCAGACTTGCTGTACCACAGTCTAAATCATTTCCTGCTGACAAGCCCTGGTGCATAGATCCTCTCTCTTTCTGTGTTCTTAGACTAGAGCAGCTGTGACAGGTCTGGACAAGGAGAATGAAATTCACATATTTAATATGGTGTTTATAGGTCAAAAAAACATGTCAAACAAGTAGAAAATGGTACAAAGGCCTGTGATAACTGCTGGAGAAGGAAGGAGAGTTCTTTGCCTGAAGGGTGTCATAGATAAACCAATTACAAAAGGCAATTACAAATGAATTCTCAAGGAAAAACTCAATTGTATGTGTATAAAATATATATGTATATGAAAAGGAGAAAGAAAAACACCACATAAAACATAAATATGCAAATGCTTATTAAAGTGGACCTGTCACCTACACATAAAAAACTGCATAATGAAAGTCCTTTCCAAATTAAATATGGAACCCCAAATTTTTTTTTCATTAACACATCCATACCTGTTATAAAGGTGTTTAAATAACTAAACTGTCAATCAAATATTACCTGCCCCGCCTCTATGCCCGTGGCATAGAGGAGGGGCAGTCAATTACTTTCACTTTCCATTCAGCACTTCCTAGATGTCACTGCTCTCCTCACATTCCCCCCTTCCTTTCTCAGGCTCTATAATTGTGTAGGGCACTGCACATGGACATTAGGTCCCTCATTCTGGTTCATACACAAGATTTTGGGGTGATACACAATTTCCCTTAATAAACGTGTCCACAAAATGGCAGCTGCCTGCTTGCTGTGATTGTATAATTCCAAAACAGAAGGAAACAATTTAAATTTTTATTTTTATTTTTCAAAGACAAAAAAGGAAAAAAAAAACAAAAAAAGAAGAAGGAAACAAAATTTAAATAATAAATACAGTGTAAGTAAAGTTTATTTTGCTCAACTAACGTGATAGAAAAGAATTTGAAATTATTTCTTAGGGTGACAGGTCCCCTTTAAGGCCCAAAAATACAAAGCCACTTGTTCTTAGTTCATAGGATTAATTTAACATACAGGGTAGGGTACACAGACGCAAAACACCATGTTTTTCACTCACTTGATCCTACCTCTCGCTCAGTGTATTCTCCTCTTATTGGCTTCCAATAAAAAAGGTTCTCTGCCTACTGAAAACAACTGGTGGAGAATACATCAACTTTTCCATCAACCTAAAAGATTACGAGCAACCCTTAGACCATATACTAATATATATGTGATCTCCTCTTCTCATGTTTAACTCTGAATTATTTTACTTGGCAGAAACAGAAGTACATTATATCTGGAAAATGTTTGAAAATGAAAGAATATCAAAAGGGACTTTAAAAAAAAGGGGCCACACATCCCCATTTAATAGATCACAAAAGTATGACAGTTACTATGTACAATGTAGCTTTTACTGAATTCAAGTATAAAAGAAAAGCATATAATATACATAAATTGAGATAAAGAAGCACAGCACAGGTACAGATCTCAATCTTCTAAATGCACAAGCGTGGTGCAGGACAGGCACGTGGCTGTGCAATAGACACACCTTTCAATAGAAACCCACATCAAATTGTAGAGTAGTAACCAAAGGTTTAAAAAGTTCCCCAGAAACTTGACAAAAATGTCAAATAGATTCAAAAGGTATGCATAGGAACTCACCTTTCTTTTTTACAGTTTTTTCAAATTAGAAGTTTCATGTTCCTTTCTCTGGCATTTCAGTCTGGAATATTAGCAACTATTGTATCAATTCTAACAGCGGCTTTTAAAGAAACTCAGCCGGGCCAAAGATGAAACATGTATCAACTATATATATCAATTTAGAACAGTCAGTGACCCCCCCCCCCGCCAAGCTGCTTCAAAAAGACACATGAAGGTGGAAATGTAAACTGTAAACTTCAATGTTAGAAAAACAGGCACAAATAGAAAATAGAAAGTAGTTGAAAAAAGTCTTTATATCTGGGGAGTTATTTTAAACCAGCTGGAAGGGGAGCATCCCCTTTAACTTTACAGCATGGAATCTTTTTGTAGAGTATAACAAAGCTTTATTAGCAGAGTCATGCAGGCATTACACAACAGTAACTTTCACTTTCATTTTTAAGCTGTATGAAGTATGCACAGTATAAGTCTGGGCACAGTGACATCTACAGGGCATTTGTATAAACACCACACTTTTCATATAATATATATATGGATACAATAGTAAGACTGCATATGTCACCAACACCAGAGAAGGGAACTTGGGCCACTTCAGATCAATGTGTTAATGTTATGTCTATGCTGTTACCAGGCAGAGCAAATCCACCCAGCACCTGGCCTGCCAACTGTCCCTCAAATGAATTGTAAACTTCCCCTGCCACATTCATTATAGTCCCATTCATTATTGATTTATTAGTATAGCAGAACTGGCACGGATATATGGCCTACAACATGTCTCCAAAACTAAAATTGCTCTTGACTCGTAATTCACTTGGAACTTTATTATCAAAAGCAAAGGCTTGGTTGTGCTGGAATTCTTTTTAATCCATGACTATCCACCCCCATTATTCAACTCAATTCAAATCTGTTGAACTGAGCTTCAATCTGCCATCTATTTACCATACAATTGCACAACTGTCATGTAACCAATGAGATTGTCAAAGGAGAAACCATACGAGTAGCGGTTTGTTGCCTGTGTGTTTATAAAAGTGCTGATCTTCAATCTGCCATCTGTTCTCTCTAAAATCATCTGACCGTTGAGACCTTCATAGTATTAGAATATAAATGAGTTGTGGAATAAAATATATATATATATATATATATATATATATATATATATATATATATATATATATATACACACACACACATACATATAATCTCGAAATTGATCTCAGCACACCATTTAACAAAATACTTGTTCTGACCCAGGTGCTATCCAAACGTGCTTTCATACAAAAATGTGAAAAGTGGATGCACACTGGGATTTCTAAAAAATTTAAAACTTACTTTTATTTAATACATATTTAAAACATGGTCAGGTCAACGTTTCAGTCTCCATCTTAGACCTTTCTCAAGACCCGATACATACATACACACATATATATATATATATACACACAATGGTTGAACCTTCCACACACGTTCACTGAAATTAAACCAGGTGCTACCATAAAATATGCCAGCACTCAAACCAAAAATGATTTATGCAAGATTAAAAAAAAATTAAATATATATTGTTTAAATGGATCAGCACTCTCTGTAAGGGAAAAAAATTCTAAATTTATTTGATCATGGTGAAACACGTTAAGCCAACCATGTATATATAGACATGATTGGTTTACCTATACCAAAAAAAGAAGGAAAGGGATGCAGAAGAGAAAAAGGTGCAAAAAAAAAAAATGGCAGGGGAGTGTATTGATTCACAATACTCACAGATGTGTATTAAACTCCAAATGAAGTGCTTAGTGCAATCAAGAGTGCTTGTTATCCAACACATTAAAAAAACAACAGAAATTCATGCAGTATGTGATCCACTTATAATTCATGCAGTTCAATTCATGCAATAACTGATGAACTGGGAATGGGTGCCGACGGGACGAGGACCACATCAACTAGCTGATGCAGTCCTTGATCTCAGGGAATCCTGCCCTATCAATATCTAGCCCCAGTGGGCCCTGCACCCACCAGTCCAACCCTGTTCGGAAGGGCCCATACACAGGCAGATAAGCTGCTGAATTAGCCTAAAGGAGCTGAATCAGCAGCTCAAATCTGCCGTGTATGGCCACTTTAACATTAGTCCCCTGCGTACAACACTCCAGTGCTTCTGCTTACAGAAATAACCTTAGAGGTTGAACATATGCTCAAGATAATCATATTCCATTATTTGGAATTCAATACACAAGTATCTGACTGAGTATTATTAATCACTATACTACAATATCATATTTCTTGTTTTCACCATTTCTATACCTTTCTTCAATGTATCCCCTTTTTTCCCCTTTCTATTCTATCCAGAAATCAGAATCAGAAATCCAGAAGAAGGAACTCCAATCTTTGCATTTGTTTGGTAGTTTTAAATTTCTCTTTGAAGTGGGTTTATACTGTACAAAACAAATCTTATTGTTGTTAACGGCTAGTTTACCTGCCAGTGCTGGATACAAGCCCACCTGCCATCTGATCATCAATATTATTTAATAAATAATTACATTACTTATAAGATATAAGCTAAAATTTCCCAGGGAATGGCTGTTTCATAAGCTAGTATATAGTACATACAGTAGCACAACAAGTGAATATGGCCTCATCAAGCTTAAGCTCAAAGTTACATTTACCTTTCTTAGATGCCTTGCAACACAGTGCCACCTAGTGATTATCTCTAAATATATATAAAAAGTATACAATATTAAAAGAACAATACCATATATATATATGAACTGATATCCGCTAATCTCAAAACAAGTGAAGGACAATCCCGTTGGAGTTGCCAATTTTGTAGTCACTCCCTTTCACTTTTGTCCACTCTCTGATTGCTCAGAGATGTTGATGCAATTAGAACTGGGAGAAGAAAGCAATATATACATAAAGCATCATGTTTTAGACCAGAAAGAGACAGAGTTGTGAGTGAGCAGAGGAGTGCAGCAGGGAGACAAGGCAAGTGAAAAAAATGAGTATGGCCAGTGGTGTAACTACTATACAGCCGACCTTGTGGTGGTGAGGGAGCAGGGTACAAGAAATTCTTCTGTATGTTAGTTCCCCCCTCTGCTGCTGCCTACAACAAACAAGCAAGTGGATAGCATTGGCGGGGTGGGGAGAGAGGTCAAGGGCCTGACCCATTGTTGATGGTATGACAGAGTATGGCAAATGGTACACCAGAAGACAGCACTTGTTAGAGACAGTGCCTCCCCCCAACTGGAACCACCTCCAGTAGGAGAATAAGTGTAAACTCTGTTGTTTCACCCAATAGAACAGGGACCCCCAACCTTTTTTTTATCTGTGAGCCACATTCAAATGTAAAAAGAGTTGGGGAGCAACAAAAGTGTGCAAAAAGTTCCCGGCAATGCCAAATGAGTGCTTTGATTTGCTATTAGTAGATCCTATGTGGACTGGCAGCCTACAAGAGGCTCTACTTGGCAGTATACTTGGTTTTTGCCCCCCAGCCTGGAATTCTTAAATAAGCAGCTGCTTTGAGGCCACCGAGAGCAACAACCAAGCGGTCGGAGAGCTACTGTACATGTTGCTCGTGAGCCAATGTTTGGGGATCACTGCAATAGAAACAGAGGAATGGGCCATTTTTTTATCCTATCTTGTATAATCTCAAAAATATTCTTTTAAAGTGCTTGTAGATGTTCTTTGATAACTATACCTGAAAATAATGCTACCCCTTTACAATTGTAAGGTTGCTAAACAATGACTCGTTTCATAAATGCAGACCATTATTCTAAAAAAGATTCCAGATTACGTTTATCAGAGAAGAGAAAATTCCATTTGCTAAATAATTCAAGTCTGGTCTAGCACACATCTAAGCAAAAACGTCACAGATCATTACAAACACCAAAATATGAATGCATCAGGTGCAAGAAAAAAATGTGTGGGATTTAGTAAGATGCTTTAAATTCCATCCAAACAGACCTGGATTCTTAGCTTAGCCTTTATTTTAGTTTTCATCCAGTAGTTTTAGCACTACAATTCACAACATCCTCAGCAGGCACTTTAAAGGAAAACTATACCCCCCAAACAATGTAGGTCTCTATAAAAAGATATTGCATAAAACAGCTCATATGTAAAACCCTGCTTCATGTAAATAAACCATTTTCATAATAATATACTTTTCTAATAGTATGTGCCATTGGGTAATCATAAATAGAAAATTGCCATTTTAAAAAATAAGGGCCGCCCCCTGGGATCGTAGGATTCACTGTACTCACAAACATACCAACAAACCATACATGTAAGGTCACATGAGCCAATTAACAGACAGAGTTGTGTCTTTTGCTTCTTCACTTCTTCCTGTTACAGTTAGAGTTGTAGTATTTCTGGTCAGGTGATCTCTGAGGCAGCACACAGACCATCATGAAATGGTGGTTCAAGGCAAGAGATGTAAAAGGGCAATATTTACTTAAATATATATTCCAGTTTGGTGAGATTCTTTAATATGCCACTTAATATGATATAAACTATCTGTTGCTTAAGTGTTCATTTTGGTGGTATAGTTTTCCTTTAATTCTAAACTACAGAAAAGCTAGCAGATACTGTCAGGTTTGGACAAACCAAGGTGTAAGTAACTTTCAGCAGGGCCAGGCCAGGACGGCTGGACACCCTAGGCCAGTGATCCCTAACCATTAGCTCGTGAGCAACATGTTCCTCCAACCCCTTGGATGTTGCTCCCAGTTGCCTCACACCAAGTGCTTATTTTTGAATTACTGATTTAGAGGCAAGTTTTTGTTGCATAAAAACCATGTGTACTGCCAAACAGAGCCTTGTGTAGGTTGATAGTCCACATAGGGGCTACCAAATGGCTAATCACAGCCCTTATTTTGCACCCCAAGAACATTTTTCATGCTAGTGTTGCTCCCCAACTTTTTTTACATCTGAATGTTGCTCACAGGTTCAAAAGGTTGGGGATCCCTGCCCTAGGCAACCCAGAGTCTATGGGAAATGGCCATTCTGTCATTTGGAGCTCTCTGGATTATGGGTTTCTGGATAACTGATCTCATACCTGTATACTGGCATTAAATTGCATTTGGCTGTATGGGGAAATATGGAATTGAAGTTTTTCTCATGAAATTGAATCTTGACCAGTGTATGCTAAAAAGTGAAAAATCTGGGATAGTTTAATAAATGCAAAATGCTGGGCATCAGTTAACTCAAATGCAATATGTCCAGCCCTTCTAGGTGAATTCACTCTTCTGTCCTTTATACCATGAAAGATTATGGCATGAAGGGCCACCATCAGGGGGGGCATAGGGGGTACATTAGTGCTGCCCAGCTGTGCTCCACTTTTCGAATTAGCCACCCCCCCTTGACAGCACCGAATTGCCAAAGTCCCACAGAGCAGAAGATCTGAATTCCTGAAGATCTGAATTCCCCAGGACTCGAAGCATCGAAAATCCGAAGCGCCGAAGACCCGAAGCTGCGAAAAGACCCAAAGTCATGAAAAGACCTGAAGTTGAAGTCCTGAAGCCACAAAAAGACCCAAAGCCATGAAAGGAGTCGTAGCTGAAGCTGCGAAGCTGCGAAAAGACCCAAAGCCACAAAAGGAGCCTAAGGTAAGTTCTACTGAACACCGTGTTTTTTTTTTTTAAACTCTTGGCCATAAATGTATTGTTTTAATACTATATAGGTCCCTGGCCACCAATGTTTTTTTTTAAATATTCTATGAGGCCCCTGATCACCAATATTGTAAAGGGGGCCATTGCCACCAATGCTTTTTTTTAATTTATAATGGGGTATTGACAACTAATAGCTTTTTATAACTTGTTTGTGAGAAGAGGTTTGCCATTGTTAGCGCTGTCTGTGTGGGATTTTTACTGTGGTGTTGGCGGGATCTGGGGTGGGGCTTAGGGGCTGGAGTGGGCGGGGAACAGGGGAGAAGGACAGCTTCCATTCAACTTGCCAAATTTTAGAAGGAGAAGTTTTGTATTTGAAAAGTTTTCTGTGGTTTTTACACTTAATAAATACATTTTTTTGTGCTTTAGAGTAATTTTTCTAATACATGATTTTTAATGCTAAAATTTTCTATTTGGGGAAATTAAAAAAACATGTATGTTAATAAATCGGTCTTTGCACTCCACTGTGGAATGCATGGATCTGTGCTTCTTTATGAGGGGATGGGCTTGGGGCGTCATTCAGACAGGCAGCGCCAATGGGTGCAAAGAGCAGAAGCCCTGTACATACTGTCTGTCAATGGCAGGTGTTAAGTACAGGTATGGGATCCATTATCAAGAAACCCATTATCCAGAAAGCTCCAAATTATGTGAAGACCATCTCCCACATACTCCATCAGATGATTCAGATTTTCAAAAATGTCCTTTTTCTCTTTAAAGGAGAACTAAACAGCTAAACCCAGAAAATTAATATTCCCAAAAATGCCATATTTTATATACTGAACTTACAGCGCTAGCCTAAGGGTAAGGTCACACTGAGCCTTTTCAGGGAGAGTTGCCTGGAGTCTAATAGCCTCGTCTTTGCAGCGACCAAATTTTTCATTTTAGCCAGCGCAGAGTGACGGAAGGTGTTCGGGGAGATTGGTTGCCGCAAACACGAGGCGATTAGTCGCCAGGCGACTAAATCTCCCCGGGTGTGTGACCTTACCCTAAAGTTTCAGCTTGTCAATAGCAGCAATGATCCAGGACTTGTCACTGGGGGTCACCATCTTGGAAAGTGTTAGTGACACTCACATGCTCAGTGGGCTCTAAAAGAGCTGTTGAGAAGCTGATCTTAGCGATCTTCATAAATTATAAAGTACAAAATGAGGTTGGCCTGTAATATAAACTGATGCTACAAGGCTGATTATTAAATTCTGATGTTAGTTGCACTATTCTGTGCTGCCATGTAGTAATTTTCGGTATTATTTACTAATCAGCTTTATATTGTGACTTTTATATTCAATGTGTACTGTATATTGTGCATTGTTCCCTAAATTCAGTAAGTGACAGCAGCACAGAGCATGTGCAGTGAATCAGCAGAAAAGAAGATGAGGAGCTACTGGGGCATCTTCAGAGGCACAGATCTTTACTGCTAAAGGGCTGTGGTTGCCTTGGGCTGGTACAGAAGCACAAAACATCATGTACATAATTTCTAGCCTATTTATTTAGTTAAGCTTTAGTTGTCATTAATGATAACACAGTGCCCTATACTTTTTAATAGACTTATGGTATCGAGATCCAAATTACAGAAAGATCCCTTAAAACTCCAAGTTCATGCATTCTGGCTAAAAATAACAGGTAAAAATATAGAGAAAATATCAAAGGTTCTGTAGTTCACTCCTTCTGCCATTTTCAATAATCTGTTCTCCTCCAGATAAGCATTAGCTACATTTGTGTAGAGGAACCAGCGGTCAGTCCATGGGTATTTCCAGCTCCAGTTTTTCGCTCCGCTGAGATTAATGGTAGTAGCTGGCGTTGTGTGCATGTGATGCTGGGCTCTCCTGGATGACGTCACAGCCTTTCTCAAGGTCTCATACAAGGCTACTTTGCAATTGGTTTAGCTCAAGTGTTGTATGCCCATTCCACTGCTGACCCCTCTGTGGGTGGGCCAAGCCAACCGGGCCCCTAGGCAGCTCGGCCGGCCACCTCACTCCCTCCCCCACATTAGTGTGCACATATACAATAACGTCACAGGGGGGCATGTTAAGAAGAAGATTAGAGTGGAGCAGCGGGAGCAAGCAAAGTGCATTAGAGGTAGGCAGAAGACCCTTTCAAAAGGTACCTGCCCAGTGTCCCCCCCCCATGTTGCACCCTAGGCAGGTGCCTCTTCTTTTTACCCCTAGTTCCAGCCCTGCTGGTAACTATGAGTTCAAGAAGAGGGCAGCATAAAATTCATAAACAATCAGCGCACCAGTGCTAAAGGGGTAGACAATATTGCAAATAGACAATATGAGGTAAGCAACAGCATCTGTCTGGTCTGAATGAGAGTCTAGCCAAAATCTGTAGCAGCCAATAGAGGAACATCATTCCAGGTTAAAACCAAGGGATAGTAGAAAATGACCGCAGTCAAAAAAGCATAAGAAATCATCTAAAACTAAGAAGGTATCCTAACAACTGGTTTCAAGCTCTTGGCTTCCTAAAAAAAAAACACCACACCTATGCTAATGTCAAAACACGCATGTGGCTACTGTGTATGTTCGAAACATCTGTGTGGCAAATTTACATGGCAACTAAGAACATTTCAGAAAGCGGACTGTGAGTGACAAGTGAGCGACAATGGCGGCTCCCAAGAACTTAAATAACATGAAACAACCTAATGATGTAGTATTGTCCAAAACGTATGTCTGTCTGCCTGTCTATCATTCGAATCCTTCAAAAATCATTCAAATCAAAGCCAACAAGCTGCAGGTCATTCTGTCGGTGAATGGGTTACACATGAAGCAAGTTGGCCAGAGTGTGCTCTTAATTGTGATGGATGGGCTCGGTCTATCTTAGAAGTCTTAAAAAAATTCCACTCATTTTCCTGGCACAACAGAGTGAGCCTTTTATTTATTTATTACTTTTTTTGTCCGACCTAAATGTCTCAGTTGGACAGATAAGGAACCGGTGGGGGTGAGCCCTCATGGGGATGTTTTAAGGCTGATGGATGGATATGGTGAAAGGTTTGAGATTATACATGAACCAGTCCTGCAGTGAATAATGATTTAAGTTTTTCCCTGCTGAGAGAAAAAAAAATAACCCTATATTTCCCAGAAAGGACT
Organism: Xenopus petersii; assembly: GCA_038501925.1. Lineage (NCBI taxonomy): Eukaryota > Metazoa > Chordata > Amphibia > Anura > Pipidae > Xenopus > Xenopus petersii. The sequence goes on from CM076673.1 coordinate 138,896,101, forward strand.
TACACAAGGGTACATGCATTTATTAAGTCCAGTAATCCAGAATACACTGAGAAGTATAAATATATATGCAAACTAAATAGTACACCACATCCTGGGTGCATCTCCTAAAAATTAGTGGCGTAACTAGATATAACTAAACCTCACAGCCAATATTTTTCAGGCTCCCAAAATGTCTATAGGCTAACCTGCTTTACCAATATTCATTATAAGTTTATATGAATTAGGGCCTCACGGGGCCCCTATACCTCCTGGGCCCCCTAGGTCTGCTTCCTCTGTAGTTACACCCCTGGTAAAAAGTATGTGTCAATCACATAACGTGACCTTCATCTTTATCTGCATATATTTCTGCATACACACACAGTTGAAGATGAAAGTTGCTTTAAAAGCAGGTTATTCCTTGCTCAGAAAGATTCCAGGAGCTGCAAGTTCTTGCATAGACAAAGTGAGGTGAACAGTGTATGGCTCCTGTGAGCGTTTGATGTATCTGATTTATGGATTTTGGCAGGTCTCTCTAAAGGTTGCTTCTGTTAATCGTAAAAAAACAAAAAAAAGAAGAAGAAAAAAAAATCTATGCTATGAAAGTAGTAGTTATACTGTCTGAGCCAAAGAAATTACTGCCAGATATTAAACATCATCACATGTGTATGTTATAAATTACACTCCAAATTAACATGTGAACTGCCAGGAATGCTTTCTGCTCCTGTCATTTCTGTAAAAAAGGAGCTGAAAGGAGAAAAGCCTGAATTATGTTAGACTCTTCACTTGCACCTAAGTGCCCATGTGCAGATGCCTGTGTCTGTTGAATACTCAACTAATGATCTGTATTGATTTCTTTCCATGTATAAAAGAAGAATATTTAAAAGTTATTAAGTGCTGTTTTCTATCATATTGGAAGGGCTGTTGGAATTAAGCAAAACTACCGCAAACACTTGTCTTGTTGGCTTTAGCATTTGACAGTTTGTAGCAATGATCTTTGGCACACCAGAAAACCCACTGCTAAACAATGAATTCATCATGAAACATTTCTTCATCTGCCTGTGTGTGTTTCAATAGAAGCAGTCTGGCTAAATGCTTCTGCTTACTCTGAGCTACAGTCGAACCCTTATTTTAGGCACCCCAATTTTACATTTTAGTGTCAAAATGTTGCCCCATTTTCCTTAAAACCCACTGTTTTCCCAATGAATGTGATTTTTCCTGCATTATGTTTTTTTGTAGTTTACACCATTTTTATAGCCCCCCGCAATTTATGTATTCCCAATTTACGTATTCCCAGATTTAGTTTTTTTCCTAGCCCCCTAGTTAAACATAAAATCATTGTTTGACTGTATAACTAATCACTTGATCAGTAGCATTGAATATAATTAAAGAACAACTGCATTTACTTGACATTTATTTTAATATTTGGCTCTTTAAGTCCTGCCTTTATTTTAACATAAGGTTTGCTTTTTATTGTCTACAATTACAAGGTATGGTTTTAGGATCTTAAATTAATAGGACTTGAGTCTGTCGACTGCTCATGTATGTAAGTATATATTGGTCCGTGGAGGATCTCATGGATGTTTTGTATTTAAGCGTTTGGATCATTCATTGAAGACAATAACAATGCCTTACTTGTTCTTAATGCAATAGTTTCTTGAAAAGTGCTGAGTGATTGGGGTGTACAATATATATTAAATTCTATGGTGCCATTAGGCTACGGGCACATAGGGGCAGATTTGCTAAAGAGCGAAGTGGCTAACGCTTGCAACTTTTCGCCACGTTGGGACATCGCCAATTCACTTATAGGTACAGGTGCCAATTCGCTGCCAAGCAGGACCGTTGATAGCGTGCATTCACACTCTATCGCCAGGCGACTTTTCGCTCTGGCGAACAACTTCATAACATATGGAACATTCATTTTACAGTGGGCTCATGTGTAGGGCATTATATTAATTCTCTTGTCTTTATTACGGTTCCCTGGACATTTGTAAGAAAAAGTGAGAACTTCAAGCATTTGCACCAACATTTCTAATAAAGAAGTCCATACAACTTTAAATTACTTTACCTAAGCACAAGATCACTAGCAAATTTTCCATAGGCATAAATGGACGCTAGCGCATCTTCACGATGAAATGCTCGCACTGCCGAAGTAACGCTAGTGAAAAGTCTCCAGCGTTCGCATATTAGTGAATTAGTGTTATGGTAACGAATTTGCGCCTGACGAAGTGGTGCAATGTGTGCGAAGCAGTCGCTGGTGACAATTCGCCCTTTAGTAAATCTGCCCCATAGACTGAAGGTTCCGGCTGTTGTCAGTCTGCATATTTTTTCCGGCAGAGAGAATCAGATCTGCTACCTGCCCCTGCTCCACTGATTTGAATCTGATCAGTCTATGTGCAGTCACACACAGTGGAGCTGAAGCTGAGGTCAGTTTATTGTAAGGTTAAGCACCCCTTTAAAGAGTAAAAGCAATCGTAAAAATGAAGAATTATTTGTTTAAATATGGTTCTATAGAAATTGGCATTTCTTTCTGGATAACTTGATTCTGATTACAAATTTATACACTTTCCTGTTTCATAGTCTGATTCATTTACATAGCACTTCAATGTTATATGTTCTTGGCTCATGAATATATTTCCAGTCTAATATGAGCAGTGCTGATATCTTAACATTATCTCTGTTAACCAATGTTACATGTTAAATGCAGTTCATGTAAGTTCCATTTGGGTGTTAAATGTTTTTGTAGTGCCAAGACATTAGCACTGTAAACTGTCTTCATTCTTACACCTCTATAACTGCCATTTAATGACAATATTGCTTTTATAGTGTCATCATTTAGTGTCAGCACAGTATCAAATACTCCATCCATTTTCTTTAAACAAGAGATTAGTTCTGCATATTTTGATACAGCTGTCACGTATTGCACTTGTCACTTACTGAAAACACATAGGCACAAACCGTATTGCCCTGCCGCCCATAAATGGTTGCCTCTGCCTGAAAATAATTGGCAGTGACATTGAACTGATGCATTACTTACAATACATCCTGGAATATTCATTCATTTCTCTTGCCATGGAACCAACAGACTCTCACTGTCTAGACCCATGTTGTATTCCGGGACAGAACGTGCTTCATCAGGACTCTTCCACATGGTGAATCCCCCTACAAAAGATTCAACTAAATACTTAAACAAATTGGAACCCTAATTTATATTTGAGTTTTTTATTAAAATTGCATCAACTATAAATAAAAAATGTCACCTTCCTTTATCCAGAACTTTAGTCATCTTGACACTTGCAACTGCAAATTGTAGGATTTGGTCAAATCCCAGACCAAATTCTGGATTAGGTGCATTTCTATCCCAAAATATCCACACAAGCAACATCAAATTACAGACAAGAATCTGCAAGCCATGGCCATCTTTTAATTTATGACTTTTTCCTGAGATCCCTTCTGCAAAATGTACACTTTACACTATATGAAGTTTTCATATAGTTCTGAATTTACATAATTTTTGTCATCTTTATTGAAAACCCCCAAGGTGTGTTCCTTGGCAATGCAGTGGATTATACTATTTATTTTTACAAGAATCCTTGCCAAAAATGATTACATACATTATAAACATTTTATATAGATATAACCTGGTACGTCACATTTTATTGCATTGCCAAGGCATGCAGCATTGGAAGCAAAAAAATAAATAGAAACCCATCCATGATTTCATTGATAAATGATTAAACATAAATGGCTCCAGTGTTGGACTGGGATTCCAGGGGCCCACCAGAAAACCTTAGACAGTGGGCCCATTTTCCAAACTATTATTCCTACTTTCCTCTCTCAATCTCTTTATTCTTCTTCGTCCTTTAAATCTACTTACTATACTTTTCTATTATTAAGCATTTTTCCCCATAAAGGAATAGGTAAGGATCATGAAATAGGCTAAATGGTTAGAAGTATGAGGTCCAACTGACACCTGGGCCCACCGGGAGTTTTCCTGGTATCCCAGTAGGCCAGTCCGACAGTGAACGGCTCTCCAACCCTTCTTTGCTTTTTTTTTTGTCTGGTTCAGAAAGAATGTAGTTTCCCCCCCAGCACAGGTGTACTGAAAAATCATAGCGAGAATTACTGTAAAATAGTTTTGGGTTTTTAAGGTTACCAAATGAGTTCAAATCTGGATTTAGAGTACAGTTCTGTACTATATTACAGTAGCTTTGATATCATTATATATTTTTTAGAGCAATGGGTGTCTCCATGTCATCTAGAGGTAGTTGGCGGGTAGGGGCAGGTGCAGTAAGCATTAGACCTACGTGCATAAGTAGCGCAAGAGTACCCTAGTCATGCCCTTCCTCTGGCCTTGTGCTTCTCCTCAGCAACAGAATGTTGTAGCCAGAAGCAAACTGAAAAGTTTAGAACATTTCTGATTAGCTATATAGGTACCGAGGCATGTGCCCTTGCAACCCTGCACTTTACAGAGATTATGCATCATTCACATCAGTTCCTGCCTCAGAAGAGCTAAACATTTAAATGAAAACTATAACCCTGAACAATGTAGGTCTCTATAAAAATATATTGCATAATACTACATGTAAATACAGGTATGGGATCTTTTATCCAGAAATCCATAATCCAGAAAGCTTCAAATTACAAAAGGCCATCTCCTATAGACTCCATCGTAATCAAATAATCCAAATTTTAAAAATGATTTCCTTTTTCTCTGTGATAATAAAACAGTACCTTGTACTTGATCCATTAATCCCTATTGGAAGCAAAACCAGCTTATTGGGTTTATTTAATCATAAAAGATTTTCTAGTAGAATTAAGGTATGAAAATCCAAATTATGGAAGTATCCGTTATCTGGAAAACCCCAGGTCCCAAGCATTCTGGATAACATGTCCCAAACCTGTAAATCATTTCATAATAATATACTTTTTAGTAGTATATTAAAAAAGTATCATAAATAGAAAATTACCATTTTAAGAACTAAGGGCCCCCTGTGATCCTACAATTCACGGTGCACACAACCAAGCCAATCAAACCATACATGTTAGGTCACATGCGAGTTTTGTATCTTGCTTCCACATTTCTTCCTGTTACAGTTAGAGCTGCAGTATTTCTGGTCAGCTGATCTCTGAGGCAGCACAAAGAATATCATCCAATGGGGCTCACGGGAAAAGATGTAAAAGGGCAATATTTACTTAAATATATATTCCAGTTTGGTAAGATTTTTTAATATACCTCTTAATATGATGTAAACTATTGGTTGCTTAAAGGAGGACCATCACCCAAAAAAATTATTCCAAATCCAATTTTATCACGTTAGTCAAGCAAAATGAACTTCAATTACAGATTTACTGAAGTCCCTTTTGGATTCTTCATTGTTCTGGGTTACTGTTATTCTGTTCAGGGCTGGGTGCCCTAGGTTACCGCGCGGCGCCGACCACGACTGCATGAGAATGTATTGACCGCAAGAACGGGGTGCAACCAGAAGAGCCCGCACTGAGAGAACAAGGGTCATGACTAGAGGTAAGTGATGAAAGAGGTATGTGCCTCTTCTGCCTATCCCTAGTTCCGGCACTGATTCTGTTTGCTGGAATGGGGACAATCCTTCCCAGCTCTGTGTTACAGATGCTTCATATATTTGCAGTTATGTTTAACTCTATACAGTACCTTATCAAAGGCAAAAATCCCTGAAATATGGGAATGCCACGTTCTCTTTATACCTCTTTTTTTTTTTTTTTTTTTAAAACCCCAGGTACCAACATTTTTAAATTTTTGTATAATAGATTCCAAACCTATGTTGTTTATTTAACAAGGTAATTGAGTCCTGGTACCACTCGTGGTTCACATTTGGATATATTTTATTGGTTAAAAGAATATTGGTTGCAATAAAACAAAAAAACTGCAGGTTTAGATTTTAAACCTCCATTAATCTAGGGGTAGATTTGTTAAATATGGAATTGAGAAGTCCCATCCATTCAATGTTCTCCACTAATCAAAAGTTTCAGGGAATATGTAAATGTTGGAGTATATGACAGTTTATTTGAATATTTAAGAGCATCCTGTGGTTATCGTCCCCGAGTGTGATTATACAAAAGCAAATTTTGTTATATTAGAAATGTTTTACTATAACTTCTAGTTAAAAATGCCTGATGTCAACAGGAAATGATAGAAAAACTATCTAGCAGTGCTTTAATGTCCCTACAGTACTGTTATACACACACAGGCACACAACATACACATATATCCATAGAGCAGGAAAAATAACCCAGTGTAATTCTACACAGAAAAAGATCTGTCCAGAGCTGAAGCACAACGCCAGCACCATCTCTCATGTTACAGAACAGTTTTTTTAGCTGGCCGGGTTATTAAGCCTTCCTGCTTAAAAACCTTCCATATGACATACACTTCTATACTTTGTAGACCTCACAAAATAATTAATTTATTTAACATTAGTTTTGAGAAATTGGTTTTATTCTGTAAGGTAATTGATTCTATGACATACAGTGCACCTTGTGTGAGTGGACTATGAGCAACAATAAAATTGATGCCCCGGCTATTGGCGATTGGGGAGAATTAGCCTCCCAAACCAACATTAAATGAATTTCCCTTTAACAATTTTAAACATTTTTTTATGTGAGATTTCCACTGCATTTATCCTGCCAAGTGTTCTGCGGCTATTATACATGAAACTTTTTATGAGACCATGTATTCTGGAGTAATTATTATATATGGTACTGGCACTGGATTTATTGGTAGGATGTAGGAAATTAGCACTGCATTTAGGGTTAAACTGACATTACATTTAGCCTGCTTTATGTTCTGGTTGATATTTTACATGAAGCTGCTAATGCATTTATCCTTATATGTGTCCTAGGGAATTGTACTTTAGAACTGGTCCTGGGCCCAGTCCTGATCCCCATGGTCGCCTGAGACGAAGGAGGAGGAGGGAGCCTGGGGATATGTGAGGTCCCTGATGCGGCAGTCAAGAAGAAATCAGTTTAGGAAATGTCTGTAATTCGCCTCCCCAAAGTAAAAAATCATACTCCTGTCTATGCCTGTGCTCAGTGGTGTAACTATAGAGGACCCCACAATTGCAGGGGGCCCAGGGAACAGGGGGGGGGCTGAACTGTGGGGTCTGCTTCCTCTATAGCTAATAGAAACCTGCGGGCGGGGAGTAAGTTTTGCAGGGGGACCCAGCACACTCTAGTTACGTCACTGTCCGAGCTCAGTTACATTAATCTGCTTCATATCCATCAGTTTTCCAATGCCTTTTTATAAGGGTAGGCCTCATTCATGTACATGCATATAACAAATATTTGTGTGTTTTTTTAATTGAAAGTGCTGAATCAAGAGCAATGGGAGGTGAGCAAAACATGGACAACCCCAGAAATGCCCATTGACTTAAATGCCATTCAGAAAAACATGCTAGGAAACCACAAGAAGCTACACTTGCTACCTAAATACAGTTGTGATCAGAATAAGCAGTGCCTTTAAAAAATGGAATAAAGCTCAAGATCCTTATAATAGCTTTTATTTCCATACATGCAAATGCATTGGGAGCACTGCACATTCTATTCCAAATCAAAACATGAAGAAAATGTATCAAATTTGTGATATTCCTTTACACAAAGTGAAGGTAATATTAGGCTGTTCCAAAAAATAGTAGTGTAGCATATGTAGTAGCATAGTAAGTGAGGTTGAAAAAACTCATGTCCATCAAGTTCAACCTTTTAAGTCTATATATAACCTGCCTAACTGCCAGTTGATCCAGAGGAAGGCAAAAAAACTCCCTTTTGAAGCCACTCCAATTTCTTCCTGACTCCAAGATGGCAATCGGACCAGCCCCCGGATCAACTTGGACTACAAGCTTTCTTCCATAACCCTGTGTTCCCTCACTTGCTAAAAAGCCGTCCGACCTCTTCTTAAAGCTATCTAATGTATTAGTCTGATTCAGGGAGAGAATTCAACATCTTCACAGCTCTGTCTTTGTAATTTTTTCCTCATAGCTGACATTTTCCATAACTTTTACCAGCTTAGTTTCTCTTCTCTGAGCGCTGGAGACCAAAACTGTACAAAACTGTATGGTATATTCTAGATGGGGCCTTACCAGTGCTCTGTACAGTGGAAGACCACTCCACTTGTGAATCTATATCCCTTTTAATACAGCTCAAGATCTTATTTGCCCTTGATGCTGCTGACTGACATTGCTTGCTACAGCCAAGTTTATCATCTACAAGGACTCCAAGGTCCTTTTCTATTATGGATTTGCCTAGTGCTGTCCCATTAAGGGTATAAGTGGCTTGGATATTATTACATCCCAGGTGCATGAGTTTACATTTATCAACATAAGCTGCCCAGATTGCCAGTTTTTCAAGATCCTGCTGTAAGGATGCCACATCCTGGATGGAATTTATTGGGCTGGATAATTTTGTGTCATCTGCAAACACTGATACATTACTTACAACACCCTCCCCTAAGTCATTAATGAACAAGTTAAATAAACGTGGACCCAATACTGAGCCCTGAGAGACCCCACTAAGAACCTTACTCCAAGTAGAGAATGTACCATTAACAACCACCCCACAACTTCATTAAGCACAACAGACCTTAGTTTAGTTTGTGGGGCACGGTATCAAACGATTTGGCAAAATCCAAATAATGTCTGCATTCTTCTTTACAAACTCAAACATTCACTGTATAAGCTGAAAAATGTTTCAAGATTTTGCTTTCACTGAACTAATATTTAGTTGTATAAGAAGTGTTTCTGAGAACTGCTGCACATCTGTGTTACATGGAGTCGACCAACTTCTGGCACCTGTTACATTCCACAATTCTTTAGCCTTTCTTGATTTTGCCTCAGAAACAGAATTTTTATGTCACCCCACAAGTTTCTATTGGATTAAGGTCTGGGAATTGGGCTGGTCACTCCATAATGTCAATCTTGTTGGTCTGGAACCAAGATGTTGCTTATTTACTGGTGTGTTTGGGTTCATTGTCTTGTTAAAACAAACATTTGATGGTAATTTCCTCTTCGTTATAAGACAACATGACCTCTTCAAGTATTTTGATGTATTGAAACTGATCTATGCTCCCTGGTATGTGATAAATAGTCCCAACACCATAGTATGAGAGACATCCCCATATCATGATGCTTGTGCCACCATGCTTCAATGTCTTCACACTGTACTATGGCTAGAATTCAGTGTTCGGGGTCGTCTTGCTTTCATAAGTCCACAAAATGTTGCACCATTTCTCTATAGGCCAGTCAGTGTGTTCTTTGGCAAATTGTAACCTCATCAGCATGTCTTTTTTTCAAAAATGGGACTTTGCGTGGGCTTCTTGCCAATAGCTTGGTGTCAGATAAATGTCTTCTAATTGTAACATTAGTCACAGGTAACTATAGACTTTCTTTGATCTTCCTGAAGCTGATCATTGACCGAGTCTTTGCCATTTTGACTATTCGTCGATCCATTCGAATGGTAGTTTTCCGTTTTCTACCACGTCTTTGAGGTTTCGGTTGCCATTTTAAAGCATTAGAGCCTTCTTTATATGTTTTCCCCTCTTCAATGGCGGAACTACCTGCGATGCCACTCGGGGCCCCCTCACAGGTACGCATGAATCCGCCTCCAACATTACTTGTGGAGGGGGGTGGGGGGGCCTTGCTGCACGGACTGCACCCGGGCCCTCTGTGCCAGGTAGTTCTGTTACTGCCCCTCTTCAATTAACTTTTTAATCAAAGTACTCTGTTCTTCCAAACAATGTCTGGAATGACCCATTTTACTCAGATTTTCAGAGAGAAATACACTATAATCAGCATGCACAACATTTGCTCCTTCCTTCATTAAATAAGGGCCATAATTGACACCTGTTTTTAACAGAATGAATTAATTGAACTCCACACTGCTATTATTTGGAACAAGCTATTATTATTTGGAACAAGCCTCAATTAATGATTCAGTTACACAGAATAAGTAGCATGTCATGACTGTTGGGTCTGTTGGTTTTCTATTACTTTACTATACCTACGTGTAAATTATTTGCCATGTAGAAATATTATTTGTACCAGGTTAGTGATGTCAGATTGCTATTATGCTGAACACAACTCTACACGGTACCCTTGCACACAACAGCAGATTTTTAATCTAGTGCAGAGTACAGATTATACCATGGAGCCCAAAGGCACAAGTTCCTTGTAAATGAGAAATTGGGCTCCTTAGAACTCCAGCTCTCAGTGTTGGCAGAAAGTATCAGGAATCCAGTCATTTCAGTAGTCACTTTGAAAAACTAGAACATGAGTGGTTCCTATTTACTGTAGTTCTTTGGCAAATGAATGCCCGTAAGAGAGAAAAACTTGCCTTTTAGCTAACATCTCATGATAAAGTAATAAATCATTTGGCTCAAAATGCTTTTAAGCAGTGATTTCCATCAAGTACTCTGTGCTGAAATGTATGGAACTGTATGCCACAAGGAATCGGTCCAATTGTATTATTTAATCCCCTGTCTGCTGTTTAAGGGAAAAAAAGTTTTTTTTGTTTCCTTACATACAATATCCAATAGGCATAATGAATGCAAAAAAAGACACAGATTGGCACTAGACAAATGAAATAAGAAAAGAAACACAGATGTATTGCTACAAAAGTGCATAATAAAATATATAAATTATGTACAGTATACTGATATGTTATTTTCCAGATAGACTAGACAAAGAACAGAGGAAGGGGAAATAAAAAAAATTAAATGATATATATCTATCTATAAATAATATTAACCTAACACTCTTTTTTATTATATGATAAGCACTGGCTGACTGACCAAAGCAGAAGCAGGAACAACATTGTAAGTCCCCTGGAGTCATGGATTAATTCAGCAGTTACAGAAGTGATGCTAGATAAGGAACTCTCACTTAACTTGGGGGTAATGCTTAGCTGCTCAGGTATCTTCCTGGGTGTAGGTCATAAGAATGACGTTATTTAGTAATAAGTTGAAGTGCAATAGTTATTGTAAAGTTAATGCACTAAGCTAGCACATCCAGTCCCAGTGTAGATCATTATATCATCGTTTGTTTATATAGCGCCAACAAGATACGCAGTGCTTTACCTTGGTTATAACAAACAAGGGTTTACAGAGTACAATAGGATTAGAGGGCCCTACAAATTAGAGTTTACATACGAAAGGTTAGGGTACAACTGAGACATTAGGATTTTAGAAACAATTTATAAACAGATTATAAAAAATTGTGCAACCCCCCTCACCCCACCAGTTGCACACTTACCCCCCTCACACCTCGGCACACGCACACCAAATCCGCCCATACCCCCTGCTTGTACCTCTTACTTTCTATGCTGCATCTCGCAACTGATGGGGACTGAGTCCCCAATTCAGATGTAACCAGTGGGATCCCCTGGGTCTTTGTGGCCTGACCCCAAATCTGGGCCTGGATTATGGCAAATGCTACAGGGGCTGCCATAGACAGTAGTGTAACCTAGTGACTTGCTAGATCAGGGGTCAGCAACCTTTACTATCAAAAGAGCCATTTTGCCCCCTCTTCCACTAAAGAAAAATAGTCTGGAGCCACAAAACATAACACGGCTTATAAACTTTTAAAAATGTTAACCCTTTTTTAATTGTAACTGTTACAACAACAGAATGCAACAAACAGAAGTGCAGTGTGTATGTGTAGGACTACTTTGAAATAAATCAAACACTGAATAGCCCTATTAAATACTAGTGTTCTCATCTGTTTAATGTGACTTCTGTTTCTGAAGCTCCTGTAACAACTGTACCTGGGGATTTGGCGGGAGGGGGTCTGCAGGGACGCCCGCCACGCTGCTCCTCTGGGCCACAAAAAGGGGAATGTTGGGGGGGTGCGGCACGTTCCTTCCTGATTTATTTGCGCATGCGCGCTGGCGTGTGACGTCAGTGCGTAATGGCGCTAAATTTAAAAGTATTTAAAGGCACAGTTTGGATTTTCACATTGCCCATTATAGGAGTTTGTTCCTGGTGCTATCTGAGTTTTTGCTATTCTGTTTTGAAACCTGTTTGTTTCCTGTTGTGACCCCCTACCCCCTTTGGCCTAAAGACTCTAGCTAACAGTCGTGCCCCTCTGCCTATCCAGAACCTCTAGCCTTGCACCTCTCCTTTAAGTCCTGGTGGCATCCAAGTAGCTGAGGGCTCCTCCCGAAGGCCAAAGGCAGTCACACTACAGGTGAAGCACGAGTCGAGACCAGGGTGCTTGGCATTTGTTCTGGTGTTGGGTGCTGACCGTGACAGCTCCATGCTGATCTTCCCTCTCTTGTCTTGAGTGTGTGACCGTGGTAAGGACCATAATGAATCATCTTGTTGCGGCTCGGTCTTGCCTGTCACTCCTGGGACATCTATATAGCCCTCACACCTGCTGGCGGCTTCCTGAGTGTGCGACCGCGGTAAGCTAACCGTTAGCTTACCGCGATCGCACACTCAAGAAGCCGCCAGCAGGTGCGAGGGCTGTATAGACAATATGACAGGTAAAGCCACAAGACTGAGCCGCAGCAAGCAGGATAAAGAGCCGCATGAGGCTCCAGAGCCGCAGGTTCCCTACCCCTATGCTAGAGACACAGTCACACAGATGATTGCAGAATGATTGCACAAAGATTTCACGTGCACACCAGACCTCTCCTATTAAGTTAATCGGGTTCTCAGCAGTATAAACTATTTTAAGAAGTATAAATTATTTTACTAACATCTTTAGTAAAATAATAAAACACCAGCATATAGCTATAAGGCCAACTGGGGTCAAACCCCTGTGTACTTAAGCTAAACAAATACAATGTTTCAGGGCACCCACCTCTCTATAATAAAAGAGTATCTACAGGATTGGGCTGCTGGACCCAGAGCCTGCTGGGGCTGCGGTCTCAGGGTCCCCCGTCACTGCAGCAAAGTCCCCTCCGGAAACCCACCGCAGCTGCAACCTCCCTTCAGCCCCCTGCATGCATGTACCATCTTTTTAGGTGACCAGGGCCACAGAGGGAGGTTGGTGGCAAAGAAAGTCATAAAAATCTTTTGTTTATACTGGTATGGGATGCTCCGAATTATGGAAAGGCTGTCTCCCATAGACTCCATTATGATAAAATAATCAGAATTTTTAAAAATAATTTCCTTTTTCTGTTTAATAATAAAACAGTACCTCAACTAAGATATACATAATCCTTATTGGTATCAAAACCAACTTATTGGGTTTATAATGTTTACATGATTTTCTAGTGCAGTTAAGGTATGAAGATCCAAATTATGGAAAGATCCATTATGCAGAAAACCCCAGGTCCTGGGAATTCTGGATAACATGTCCCATACATGCCTGTGATGAAGCACCTTTTTGGGCATGAAATATATATAGGCCTTTTGTGGATCCTTTGAGTACCAATCACCTATTTTTTTATTTGCTATTTACTTGAGCTGTTAAATTAACAGTAAAACCAAATTTTGTTTTTAAAGAAATCACAATATAATTTACTGTTGTCCTGCACTGGCAAAACTAGAGTGTTTCAGAAACACAAGTATAGTTTATATAAATAAGCTGCTGTGTAGCCATGGGGCAGCCATTCAAGCACAGGATACACAGTAGATAACAGATACGTTCTGAAGAATCCTATTGTATAGTACAAAGTGTATCTGTTATCTGCTGTGTATCCTGTGCCTTTTTTTCCTTTTTCAGCTTTGCATGGCTGCCCCCATGGCTACACAGCAGCTTCTTTATATAAACTGCAGTTGTGTTTCTGAATCACCCTAGTTTTACCAGTGCAGGACAAGAGTACATGATATTTTTATTAGTTTAAGACAGTTTCATTTTTTGGTGTTACTGTTTCTTTAAAGGGGCTTGATATGATATGTGGCTGAGGCCTGGGACAGAATCGATTTTTAATTTTTATCAGATTTTTTCTTCTGTCAGTCAGGCAAAACATGTTTGCAGCAGGAAATGTGGAACTACACACAAGTAATCTGAGCTCAGAGCCTTTCTCCACCCTTAGAAATGTCTGTGTGCTTCTATGTTCAAGTTTGTTCTTTGATCTAACTGATATAAGAAGTGCAAGAATTTCATAGATGACTACATCAAAAGAATGAAAGGACAGTCTCATAAGGAGATAAACGGATAAAATGCCATGGATCCTTAGGTGATATTTGTTTGACATGGATGGCTTTATATTGGATATTGTGAACACTCAGCCTATATTCACAACATGGTTAAAAAAGCCTCTACAAACCGGGCACATCATTTATCATGTTATAATTATTATGTTTCCTTATAATGATCTTTTTCTCTTTTAATTCTGAGAAAAATAAAACAAAGTCTGAGACAAACAAGGACAATGCTTTTTGCAAAACATTTTGCAGTCTGTATGTACCACCTGGGAAAGCCAAGCAGGTATTGCACTATTTCTCAAGAGAGTCTAGGTCACTTTTCCCCTGGATTATATTGATATGTTTTATGATGGGAAAATAATGGAACCACATATGTGACAGATGCATAGGTATTGAGAGATTGTGCCCTAACGTGGGACCATAGACGGAGGCCAGAATACATAAAACTGCATTTAAAATAAGGGAATTGTAATGCATAATGCCATGTGTGAGGCATGAGGAATATAGGGAATAGAATGTTGGGATTAAAAAGGATGAAGGGGATCCTGAACCAGATTTTGTACCAGGGCCTGAAGACCTTTTGCTGCAGTCCTCTAGTCATATAAATAGGCAAAGACAATATACAAGACTCACAGGGCAGAAAACTCATCAAAATATTTTAGCTACAGTTGAAAAACATAAAGCACTTGTAAACTCTACTTACAAACTGAATATATTTTACCGTTAACTCTATCATAAAGTAGAATGGGATGAAATGAATTGGTGGGGCAGAAGTAGTTTGTATTTTATAGGGGCCTCTTATTTGAAAAAAATAAGAAAAAGAACTGACGATTATTTAGTGCATAAGTGATGGAAATGGACTTAATAAAAACTGATTTACCAGGATTTGCTTTTCACTGTAAGCATATTGGCAAATATACAGCTTTAACCATTACGGATCCTTTAAAGACTCAGTATACCTTCTCTCATCACTCCCTGTGCAGGATAAACACAGATCCATTAAGACTTCTCATCTCGGGGTCAGCTCCTCCTCCTAATAATGTTCAAAAGCCCTTCATCCTGTAAACACTGCCGCTCTAATATATACACAAAGCAAAGTGGGTATTTGATGATAAAGAGGCCCAGATGTCATTACAATTTCATTTGTATATTCTACAGCCATTTTGTCTGCCAGTATGTATATATATATATATATATATAAAGAGAGATGAAGAGGGATAGGGCGAATAAGCGATAGAGGGAATTACGAGGAAAAGAAAAAAATACACTGAGTGAAGTAAAGTTGCAGGGAATGTTATGTTAGGGAAGAAGAGAAGAAAATCAAAACAATTTCTTTCTTTTCTTTGCCTTATTCTACAATGTTATTAAACTGTTCTGTTTTCATAAGTCATATTCATTGGTTGACTACATAGTTATTTCATCATTTTCATCGGGCATTTAACAGTTTAAATTTCAGATCATCCAACAATGTCTAACGCTCACACTGTCTGGGCAGAGGGCAAATTTAACAATGATCTTTACCAGTGGGTTATATAATCAGAAAAAACAACCCCTCAAAAAAGGCAAAAAACATGACATATGCAAAAAGTACAACATAAATACTTCAGAGAACAGTTAGAGAATAAAAGACCAAAACCGAAAGGCTATAGAAACTTATTTTCACTGGTGAAAAATCCCTATAAAAATGAACAAAGAGCTACAGAATCCACCTCTGGTGAGGTGAACTGTGGTGGAAAAAAAATGCTGCCAAATTTGTCATCTAAAATTGCATTTGAAATGGTTGCAGTTCAATTCTTGGCCACCAGATGTCAATAAAACCATATCCATACATGGCATTCCCCCCAAAGACTTCCCTGTTTAGCTTCACCGGAAAATTTGTGAAACCACAGAAAAAAATGGCAGCATTTCAGCAAAAGTCAATGGCCATTTTTTCTCACTTTCTAAGAGCCCTTTTTTTCTCACGCAAAATGCATTAGAGACAACAGACATTTTCCTTGCGTTTTTTTCTCATGTCAAATAGAGGGCGTTTTTCTTCTCCCAAATTTTTTCAGGCAAAACAAAACACACAGCTACAAAAATGTGAATTTCACAGCAAATCTGTATCAGGTAAAAATTCACCTGGTTGTAGCCTGTTATTTTAGCACAGCAACACTTTGCAATGTTTTCTCATATGCACTGTGTACATTTAGTTAATACACGTGTATAGTTCTAAATAACACATTGCCATCTATTACATGCCACTAATTTCATATAGCATATAATAAATGTACCAGTATGTTCAGGGTGGGCTAACAATCAAAAGTGACCTAGGAGGAATCACATGGAAAACAATTGTTTGTGAATTTGTGCAATAAAAGATTGTACAGTCATCAGACCTTACTTTTATTGCATCGATGAGAGCCCTTGTGCAATGCTCTTAAATGCAATTGGTGTTTGTCAGAAGGTCTCTGACACCTTCTATAGTCTAGACAGCGGTGCTTCGATTTCCAAAGTCGCCCGAAGTTTCCTTATGAGGCAAATCGAAGCGCCGCGAGTGCCATTGCGCTGGTGTTTTCTCATTATAGCAGGTGGAAGGCAGGGGGAAGGCAGTGTGGGGAGATTGTTGCCCCGCAGAAGAGGAGATTAGTCGCCAGGCGACTTAACCTCCCCGAATCTGCCCGTGTGCCCTGCCCTTAATCTGTCAGTTAGAGTTCCTAATGCTAACTAGGGATGCACCGAATCCAGGATTCGGTTCGGGATTCGGCCAGGATTCTGCCTTTTTCAGCAGGATTCGGATTCGGCCGAATCCTTCTGCCTGGCCGAACCGAATCCGAATCCGAATTTGCATATGCAAATTAGGGGCGGGAGGGAAATTGCGTGACTTTTTGTCAGAAAACAGTAAAATATGTTTCTCCCCTTCCCACCCCTAATTTGCATATGCAAATTAGGGTTCAGATTCGGTTCGGTATTCGGCCGAATCTTTCGTGAAGGATTCGGGGGTTCGGCCGAATCCAAAAAAGTGGATTCGGTGCATCCCTAATGCTAACAGACTACTGCTGCACAAACACAACACGATTGTACAGTTTCTCATTATGGGTTTCTTTATTATAACATTCAAGGTGTGCTGCATTTGAACACAACTAATAATGACTAACATGGGGATGAAGACTGGTCCCAATGTAAAAACATTACATAAACTGTACAGAGTGCACAAAGGTGTTGTTATTTTTTTTCTCAGTTTCCAATGGGTTTTATTTCAATAATATAACATCCACTGTTGAGCATTTGTTTCAAGGTTTTTGCAAACATAGCACCCCATATTTCTGTACCATTTATGTAGCCTTCATGGAATTAAGATCCAACTCTTTTTGGTGCAAAATATACTTTCTGCTCTAAAGTGCCATGGGTTAGACATCCGGTGTTGGGCAGTATGTAATCTGTGCTCATCTGTATCAGGCACGTGTCTTCTCCTTTCTATCTACACTCACAGGCTGTTTTAATGGAGAAAGCTCCAACCCAGGGGTGTCCAAACTTTTGGCTCGCCGGGCCACATTGGAAAAAGAAAAATTGTCTGGGGCCACAAATGAAATACACAAACATGTTTGATTTGTAAAAGTAATGGAAATACACAGAAAAGAACTACAATGCCAGTTGGATAACCAGTTGGAGCTATACACTGGAATATGGGACACCTGGATATTAAATAGCCTTATTATTATATTATTATTACTAACTGGCCAATGGGCAGAGTCCCTCCTCCTCCTATATCCTTTGCAACATGACGTTTCCTCCGGAACCAAACTGGGCCGCATTCATATGCATCCTGGGCCGCATGTGGCCCTCGGGCCGCAGTTTGGACACCCCTGCTCCAACCCCTGTCACACTGTACAGCAGAAAGTACACCCTGCATGGAGAAGTGGAAATCTATGGAAATCCCAAAAAAAAGGCTTAAAAAAGGAAAAACATGTACATTCAAATGTTTCATGCAGCTCAACATGTAACATACGGTATTCCAAAATGTAGGTTTTGAATTAGCCAGGCGACATCTCAGGCCTGATATGTCTGTATCCTTTTTATCACAGTTATGCTATGAGTACTGGCAAATCTGTGGCTCTACACACAGTTCCTAAATGAAGGTTATGATCCTGATATTGTTTTTGTGTGTAGTTGAAAATGCTGGATTTGTGTCTTTACCTCCTGTATCTGTCGCTCTTTATATATAATCCGAATGCTTGATGTGTACAATCTTCCACTATAAAGAACTGCAGAATATGCACTAACAACAGCAACGACTGCAATATTTCCAGGTAGAATAAATACAGTGAAATAGTCTAAATGAATTTCTGTCCCATGTAAGCAATTCTGCATCTGTTTTCTACATATCTGTAGTATTATATAAAAACACCCACAAGGTGTCAGTGTTTTCACAGTCTTCCACAAACCTGATATGTTATCTATCTATCTATCTATCTATCTATCTATCTATCTATCTATCTATCTATCTATCTATCTATCTATCTATCTATCTATCTATCTATCTATCTATCTATCTATCTATCTATCTATCTAATCTATCCATCCATCCATCCATCCATCCATCCATCATCTATCTATCTATCTATCTATCTATCTATCTATCTATCTATCTATCTATCTATCTATCTATCTATCTATCTATCTATCTATCTATCTAATCTATCTATCTATCTATCTATCTATCTATCTATCATCTATCTATCTATCTATCTATCTATCTATCTATCTATCTATCTATCTATCTATCTATCTATCTATCTATCTCTGTCTGTCTATATCTGTCTATATCAAACAAAATATGTTGGCTGAGAAGTCTGATTAAATAAGAATGCTGGTATTTGTGGTTCAAAGAATCCAGTAGACTGGATGTTTTGCTAAGGTTCTACATGCAATCTAATTGGTCATGATTAAGCCCCAGACATATGCATGTCACTACTCACCTTGGAACTGACATTTAGCAATTTGCTGCAAAGACAGACTAGTAAAACTATTGTGATTTCCTTTCCTTCATTTATTTATGTAATGTCAGTTGCTAACAACAGTAAGTTTCACAGGGTATACATTTCTGTCTCTGTCTATATTACACTGCTTTACACAATCTGCATCTTTACAAGGGGGTAATCAAAGCAGCCTTTTAGCCTGGGGTTCATGGCTTCGCTGAAAATATATAACTTGTTTTATGAAATGTAGTTATTGGCTGCAGGGATACTTATTAAGGGAATAACAGGTAGAGTAGCACTATAAGAGTTGGAAGAATACATGGGGGAATGGAGTGCATCTTCATTTACACGACTTGCCACAGATACATTCTAAAGTATTTACAACAGCACACTAAAAAGTTAATCACTTTCATAATAATTCGGATTGTGGGATTTTACTTCTAGGACTTTTACTCTTATCTAAATATAAGAAGATCCAAAACATTTACAATATTTCCAAATGGGGATGGTGCAATTGCTGCAAATCCACCACTGCAAAAATGCCAGATTTATGACCAACCACTTGGTATTAACTGTAAAACCCCATCACTTTTTTGTAACCCTTTCTGTGTGATGGGCTTTTTGTTCCCAAGTTGACAGGCATAACCTGGAAACACAGACTCTATGGCACTTCCACACTGGTACTTCTGTGTCAGGAACTACAACACAGATGGAGTTGAAATAAAATATTTAATTTAGACCAATACAGAAGATTTTGTAGGTTAAGCACATTTTTTTTAGCTTGTGTTATGGCAATTGTTTTCCATGAATGCAGTATAAGTATAGTGATATCATGAGCTCCACGTGTTACTCATAGAGAGAGAATGGGATGAACAAAGAAAAGATGTTTGGGAAAATATCTAGGAATCTGATGGTGATTTGAAAGACAAATGGATTATGTCTGATTTCAGCTTTGTTTTTTCTGCCAGTCACCTTGGTTAACCACATGCAGACAAAAACAAGAAAACACTGTCATCAATGGAAAGAAATTTATAGTCATCTGGGAAGGGAAGACTTTGTGAAGATTAAACCCTCGTGTGTAATTAGAACATGTTCAAATACATTGTGGTTACAGTTCAATGCAATTCCATTTAGAATCAGTCCACAGAACAGCGGGGTAAAGCCAGACAATGTTTTGCTAAAAAGGAAACTGAGAGCTTTGATTGGATTATATTAAATATTATATTTAATTGCTTTCATTCACATATACTGAAATCTCATTTTCAAGTAGGATTTGCCAAACCCTTTGCTTTCCAATCTGCCTCCAAAATCTATTATTTATGCAGGATTCTTGATTGTTTCCCTTCATCCTATTATCTGACTCTTGTCACGCAGAAGCGTGTACATATTATGGCCTTGATTACATTTTGTACCCCAGAAATTATATAACGGTATAAGAATAATGAAACATGAATCTGATTGGCTGTTTTGTGTTCCTGGATGGGGCAGACTTTAACCATTGTCAGAATCAAATTTTGCATTACCAGATCTAATTCATGGAGTGGTAAATAGCTGTTGCTGCATAACCTCCATTGTCTTTTCACACCATTCCTCTTATTCCTCTTATTTCTGACTTCAATAATACCCATTATTTATGTGCCACTTTCTTTTCTCTGCATCTAGCCTCCACTTCTGCTTGTCAAATACCTGCTCTGATTCCTGACTCTTACTTTTGACTTTTTTGTTCTTCATCATCCTCCAAATACCGTGTTCCTCTAACTTTACCGTTCTGTATTTGTCGCTTGCAACATAATATGCACAGTGTTCCAGGCATCTACAGTATTTTCAATATACAAGTGTTTATAAAATGGTTATATTTTCCCATGTCACCAACAGTATAGATGTGCAAACCAGCATGACTCCCCTACCCTATACTGTACATATTTAGTTGTTAGCGGTATTGCTGGATATGGGTTGTACCAATGAATTCATATATTTATTAATGAGGATATGACAAAAAAATTAAAGGGGTGGTTCACCTTTAAGTTAACTTTTAATATGTTATAGAATGGCCAATTCTAAGTAACTTTTCAATTGATCTTCATCATTTAATTTTTATAGTTTTTTTGTAATGACTTGCCTTTTTCTTCTGACTCTTTGCAGCTTTCAAATTGGAGTCACTGATCCCACCTAAAAAAAACAAATGATCTGTAAGGCTACACATTTAGTGTTATTGCTACTTTTTATTATTCATCTTTCTACTCAAGCCCTCTCCTATTCATATTCCAATCTCCAATCAGTACACAGTTGCTAGGGTTATTTTGACCCTAGCGACCAGATTGCTGAAACAACAGAACTGCTGAATGCAAAATTGAATCACTCTAAAACCACAAATGATAAAAAATGAAAAACAATTGCAAATTGCATATCACTCTCTACATCATAATAAAAGTCATTTTAAAGGTGAACAACCTCTTTAAGCAATTAAGTAATGTTATAAACATGTTCAAGAAATCATTGTTTTTGCTTGCTTCTGTTTTCCCAGGATTTCTTTTTCCTGTCCTCCCATAGCAATAACTCTGTGTGTCTCTACTAAGCAGAAGTGCTTTACAAACACATTTATCAGACATTCTTAGGATTTTTAGCTGCGTTGTGTGCGTGGAAAATAAAAGAGCAAGTATGCTATGGGATCCTGATATCCTCCAATTCTATTAGTCTTTACATCTGGACAGCAACAAACCCACCCTGTGGGTCTCTGCATATCCCCAAAAAGACGGCTGGGTTGTGGCTGGTAGTTCTCATGACATAGCCACCATTTTATTACTGGATAGAAACAATACAGCAACACCTAAAACATGAAAACCAAAACAACAGACTGCACAAGTGATATTTCTTAACAACTGCATTAATAAAATCCCTCAGAGACCTTTTATATTCAGCATCACTGCTCCAACAAGAAAATATTTCTCAAGCGGACAGGGAGTAAAGGGTATTCAATGTTTATCACAACCTTTTTGTTAGTTTATGTTTATTAGAAGTCTAATGCCACCCTCTTCAAGCCCAAAATGGAAGGTATCAATTTAAACATAATACATACAGAAATATTTTTTTTACCTTCAAAAAGGTTTTCATATGTTTTATAGAATCACATTTTAATGTGTCATATTCTGTAGCAGTGGAGGCTGCCATACAGGACCCTGTAAATGTTATGGCTCACAGTCCAAAACATATAATTAGTAATTAATTAATAATTTAGAATACTGTCAAATTAGTTTTTGGACACTCAAGATGATAAACAAGGACTGTTGTTCCAAGATTTAATCAATAAATATTGTTTCGCTATTTTGGTGTTACTGTTTGTAGGGGCAGATTTACTAAAGGACGTAGTGACTAACGCTGGCGACAATTCGCCAGCATTACCACTTTCAAGCACTTCGCCAGTTTACTAACGGGCACAGGCACAGCTTCGGACTGGGCCCGTGGGAAACCGGGAAAATACCCGGTGGGCCCCGGCCTTCATGGGCCCCCGCTGGCCCAGCCCCCTCCCCCAATGTTCTGGCCCCCAAATAAAAATTAATAGGTGCGCCGGTATCGCATGCGCTTTGGTGTTCGCGCATGCGCACCGGCGTTTGCATACACACCAATGTGCTCAGAGACGTTCACGCATGCGCGCTGGCGTGCGCCGAGACATTCGTGCATACATTTTCTAACATATGGAACATATACTATACAGTGGGCTCATGTGTAGAGCATTATAACAACTGGGTTCCCTGGACTTGTGTAATGTAATGTATTTGCTGCAACATATACTTCCATTCAATGTTATAATTTCCTGCCGTATGCAAATTAGCCTGAGCGAAGACCTCTAATGAAGTTTCGCTAGGCATAATTGAACACTAACGCATCTTCGCCTTCATTGGCGAAGTAACGCTAGCGAAAAATTCGCCAGCGATTAGGTGCCTTACTGGTAGTTAGTTAGAGACCCTATATGCCAAGTGTAAGGCATTTCGGTAATGAATGTTTTTAGCACTTTTGCTTCCATAAACTCCTGTTTTTGCAACTGACTGCTCATTGTTTATCAAAACCTTTGTTTATTTATTCATTTTGTTTCAAAATCGACCAAAAGTTAGCTGCAACTGCTGGATTAAACTGTGAATTTGCACTGATATATAGGGTGGCCAATGGATTAAAATAGATGTAGCTGACAAAATACAAATAGTTGCAGCATAAAGTAGCATGTTTTCATTTAGGACAAATTCAGTCTGAGCTTATGAAGTATCTTCTCTATAATGACTTTAGGGATAATATATTTCCCTTCTGTAATTCTTCTCCTTTTTTTCTCCTACAAAAGATGTTTCATGTTTTGTAGTTAAGTCCAATGATCATCTATCACCTGGGCTTTGGGCTTCAGATAATAAGAGCCATGTAACTATGCTTCTGTGCATCTTTTCAATGTCCTGGTTAAATATACCATTGAAGGACTCCTGATATTACACAGGAAGTAGGACTTCACCTATATTAAAAAAAAGTTCTATAAGATCTATTGTGGACAAGACGGAAGCAGCAGTACAGTTAATTACTCTGATTGGCTTTAAACGTCAAAACAAATCCTTACCCATTGCTTCCAGAAAACTTAAATCATCCACACAAGGGAGACTGCAATTTCCTGGAAAAGGGAAGAAGCCATACACTACAGACTGACGTTTTTCTTATAACAGATCAGGGAATATTCACACAAACCCGGAGCAGCCACATTCATTTATAAACTGATTGGAGATTATATCTAACATGTCTTAAAACAGATTTGGTTCTTTGCCTGGTAAGGATGCAGAAAGCGAGTTAGTTAGTGTTAGGGTTGGCTGTCTATGGACTCCCCAACATTAGCTGGCAATTTATATATCAGGAATCAGTTGTAATTAGCCTGTTAAAATCCTCCAGGGAGTATTATGTTCTTGTTAAGCCTTCACCAACCTCAAACAGAAGTTTTTGCTCAGCAGAGCAGATAAACATTGTAATGTTTTAGAATTCTGCAACTACAATAATCCCTAGGGGGCCCATTTACTAACAATCGAATTTTCGTATTTTTCCAGGAATCTTGAAAAATTTGTGTTTTTCCTATATTTCTAAAAAGCTCTCAAAAAAATTGAGATTTATTAGGTGTTAAAACCACAAAAACCTCTATGGCAAAACTTCGGCAAGTAAAAGCTGTTGAGGTGCTATCAAAGCCAATAGGAGTTGCCCTGATCCTGTTGGACCTCTTTAAATCGAATTGGACTTTTAGAGTTTTTAGAGGTCCTAAAACATGAATTTTTGAGGTTTATATATTTTTTTACTGCATCTTTTTGTATTTGTTTATAATGAAATCTTTTATTAAATTTAAAGATAATTGTGGTTTTAGAGTTTTAAGTTTAGTTGTGGTTTCAAAAACCTCTAAATCCACTTAAATCCAATCTTTAATAAATAAGCCTCCATGACTTGGCTTCAATATCACGCATACCTGTCAACATTTTCAAGTGAAAATTTGGAGAAATGTTTGGCCATACCCACAATTTGCTCTGAAACCACCCAGGTCATCCCTAATTGGTATAATCATCCTCAAATCTCCTTTTTAAATGCAGAGTTGGACCCTTGGGCCCACGGAGGACCTGAGCTCAAGGGTCCCCAACACTGAATGGCTGATCACTGATGATATTGGGCCCCCTGCCCACCAAATCCGCTCCATCCTAGTGCACATGTATGACAACTTTTACTACAGGAACCAGGGTGGCAGACCCGCTAGCGAGGAGCCCATCAGGATTTCTCTTGATACTCTGCTGGGCATTCATTTATATTCTGTTTATATTTATATTCTGCTTCTGTTTTTTCATTACAGTATAATCCTTTTTTTTTTTTATAAATCTAAATAACTAAATCTGCTGTGCAATTGTTTCCTTTTCATTGTTAAACATTCTTATCTCAGTCACTCTGCTAGTTAAAATTCTTTTGGAGCCTTAGAATCCCACAGTGATATAAACCATGGTTTTCAAATCGAAGGAGCTGATAAGGTGAATTGCACTAGTGCAGTTACCCGTAGCAACCGAAAAGTCTCGTGGTATACAGGATGTATTCTACACCAACATGCCAGAAGCCTCAGAATAAGAGCTTCTCTAGCCAATCACGCAGAGTTCTGTACTTTATTAAACATTACAGATTATTTTCATGTTGAATACAAGATTTTTTATGATATTGTCCACTTTACTAACCCCCTAACAGCAGCCACTTTGCTATAATCTGCGAATACATGTGGTGCTGTCAATTTGTACACTGACGTCCTGCCACATGTATACTTTTTTTTATATAACAAATGACTTCATGAATTAATCAAGAACATTTTTCTGAAAAGATCAGGACAAATATTTGTAAATCAGATAAATAAAACATTTGTCTGCTTTCTATTTCAAGTATGTTCCATTATAGTAGATGAATCTCCATTTCTTCTATAATTATCTTTAGAATCCTTAATAACATAAGACAAATGGATTTTTATAATATGGACATAAAAATAATCCCTATTACTTTACGTGGAATTCAAGCCTCCATCAGAAAACAGTAACCAAAACTGCAACCTCCGCTACCTGTTTGTGAAAGTTCCACAATATGCTGATTTTTTTTGTTGGGGGGGGGTGGGCTTTGTATGTTATTAAATAGAGGATTGACACTATTTTGTTCAGTGATGCAGAAAAGGACTCTACAATAGGAATTGTCTCATTTGTACTATTTGATATATTCCCAGAGTGCTTCATAATCTGTCATCCCTTTTTTAGTATAAACAGATATGAGGTAATGGTGTTTGGCTCTTTTGAAGTGCCTGCCTTTGTTGGAACAAGCCGAGATTCATTGGGTGCAAACTGGTGTTCAGATCTAATGATGTTGCCCTTTCTCTGAACAGGAAAAGGGGCCAGGGATGTACTGCACCAGGGCACAATTCTAAAAAGCAAGTTTCTGTGTCAATAAACTTTATTTAGCCTTCTGTTAAGTATGTTATTGTAAAAACCAGACATGCTGCAAAGTCCTTATTTATTGCCTATGTATTCAAGTGGTATAAATGCATTCTAGTATCATTATTATATATGGGCCAATAATGCTGTTTAGAATAGCATAGAGGGTTTCCTATCAAACCATAAACTTCAGCCCATTAAATGAGATATACTATAGTAGAATCCCCTTTTTTTAGGAGGCTAGAAAAAATAGTGTAAAATCCTAGAAAACTTAAAATCAGGTAAATGCATAAGCATTATACATATATTGTACCACAAATACTGTGTACAATTAAAGGGAAAAGAGGATGTAAAACTGAGGTTTCATTATATTACTTTTCAAAGATCTTGATGCATAATCCTATGACATGTTGGCTCATTAATGACTGCAGCACAGGATGCAAAGCACATTTGTCAAACGCCAGTCAGCAAGTTTTTTTTCCCCACAATTCAGTGTTTTTTATTCCCAGAACCCCAGGGTCAATACAGGAGTGCTCCAAGTTGCTTTCTTGTTGCAAGTCAATATCAGCTATTGCTGCTACCCTCTAAGGCAGTGATCCCAAATCAGTTCCTCACGAGCAACATGCTGCTCACCAACCCCTTGGATGTTGCTCTCCGAGGCCTTACAAGGCTCGGAAAGTTTTGGTTGCATAAAAACTAGATGTACTACCAAACACAGCCTCCTGTAGGCTGCCAGTTCATATAGGGGCTACCAAACATAGCCCTATTGCCAGCAAGTGTTGCTCTCCAACACTTTTTACATTTGAATGTGGCTCACAGGTCAAAAAGGTTTGGGACCTCTTATCTAGTGCAACCCTGGAACTACTGTTACCTACAGGGTAGGGTTTCCTTGCATAAATGCTTGTTATTGTGCATTATTCATCAGAGGAGGCAGTAGGAAGTATGTATGGTTGCACACAATCCTTGTAGGTGTACACTTATGAAAGTCACTGAAATGTGCACAACTTGTCATCCATATTAGTGCACCACACTTGCACTTGAGGTTGTTAATAAGCCCTATCATTTTTAACAAGTTATTTTCAGGTGTCTGGTTGCTGCAACATCAACAGAAATGTCTGAGCATAACATTTTCGCAAATCTTGCATTACTCTTTAACTCTAGAATATTTTTTTCATTGGAAATGTTCCAGGTTTTCAAACATTTCAGTGTCAACTCGAACATAGTCCTCAGTAATCTGCGCTCAGTTTGAACAAGGATAAGTAAACCATATTAAATCATACGCGTCTGAAATGTCACGCTGCATGATGGCCACTTGTAGAGCAAGTATTCATCAACGCAGCAGCACAGAAGCAAAAAAAGACTGGAAATTATTTTCAAATAGTGATATTCTCTGCATGAGGGACACATTTAATGTGAAAAACTCAAGAAAAATATCTTTCAATACTTAGAAATAGTTATTTTCTTTGTATAATAATGCAACACAATAAAACAATAAAAATAATTCAGAATGGAAACAGTAATTTAACAGTTCCAAATCGTATTTGATTCTTGCATGGGTCATCTGTAGCCTGAGGAAACTGTTCTACAGCACAATGGATTTGTTAATTGAATTGCTCTTCTTATATGAGTAAGTGGTAGTGGTTATTTTAGCATCTGCAAAACATTGGTTTTAATTTCTTGCTGCAACAAGGATATTTTTATCATCTTAGCCAGCAGAAGGGTTTAAAACATGACTTGATGCTCAGACTAAAACAGATAACAAGCTGTGGTTCCTGGTTAGAATGGACAGAGATGTGTAGCTGAAGATGCTCGAGGTGGTCTGTTATCTGTAAATGTTTTTAGCGAAAGAGGGTTTTTATCTCTGAGAAGGCACTGATATTAAAACATAATGGATGTCTTGTCACTACATGGATTACCAAAGACCTGTCTTCTGTGCTTCAGTTGTCTCACCTGTCTTAAAGAGCTCACTAGCAGGCAGATTTGGACAACAAAGTGTAGAAGGCAAGGCAAAGAATATAACAAGACAGAGATATATAACATATGATATCATGTGCCTATTGTAAGATGGTAGAACCCAAAAAAAGAAGACTAAATAAATATACAAAAAACTAACAGGGAGATAATTATGGTAGATTTGGCCAATTAGCACCCATCTATCCATGGTATTCGTGTCACGGCCTCATAGCACTAATGGGGAACTTTTGGATCTTGATGAATACATTTTACTTTTGATTACAGTTGATATGCTACAGAGATCCTGATAAACAACAGAAAGCAGATGTGGTTCAGAAATACACCGTCTGCACTTGAAAGAGAATCCAGGGTTTTATTCTGATCAAAATGAAGTGAGTAAAAAACCTGCAAAATGCGACTGCAAAGGCAGGGACACTGAGATGAGGAACAGATGTGCTGGTGAGACCTCTATTTCTGCCTGCATAGTCCTAGCTCAGCTTCATGATACCTAAATGCATATGGTCCTTTTCAATACCTATGTACTCCAGGTGGATACATCTATATCTGCTTTCATGGGTTTCTGTTTTTCCATCACACTGACCCCTCTTTTCCCTTTATTGCTGACCTAAGTCTTTCAAAATTTCTATTCAATATCCTCTCCCCATTTTTATTTTGTTCCTTTGTTCTACCAGTCAACCTTATTATTATTTTTCACCTTCTGCTTGGCTGTCTCCTCATTGTACTATATGTATACAGTGTCTGCCTTTAAAGGCCTATGTTTCTTACCAATAGGGAAGCAGAACTCCAGAGTCTGGGGCTGCAGGGAGGGCCAGAGGAGATCAAATGACACCCATGTTTCTTTCTATACTTTTTCATTTTGCGAATTTTCTTTTTAGTGCAACACAATATGGCTATCCTTTGAACTTTCCCATTTGTATATTTTGTGTCTGTAATTTTCTGGCATGATATATTTATATTTATTTATAATGCATCATCTATGTTTCTTTTTAAGTAATTTAAGCTCATAAAAAAACCTTCCCATTTCCTGCTCAGTAAATAATTTCCTTTCATAAAATAGGAGGGCAATTCTCCTCACTTTATGCAAACTGTTCGTATTAGAATATGTTGAGGCTTGAGAACAAACTACAGGCCTCTTGCAATGGATCATATAAAAGGAACAAAGTCAGAACTAGAAAGTAAGAAGCCATAGACTTTAGTGTGTCATCCAATTCAGTGGCACAAAGTTAGTCAGGCTAAATTGTTGGGTGTTTTTGGGTGGACCTGCAAAAGCTATGAAAATGAAGTGCATCTGTATTATGAAGTATTATGAAATCAGATATGAACAATGTGGGATCTCTTGTTAACTGGCCCACCCACAAGCTAGACCAAATTATACTGCAGGCTTACAGAGACCCATTGGGTGGAGGCTGCATCAACACACAAGTTTTTAAACCAATATGGCCACCCACATGCAGTTAGGCCAAATCTGATCATTGGCCCAGGGTCAACAATTGTATCATACTATGGGCCAACACAGACCCACAAGGCAAGGATCAAATCAACAAGCCATTGAGGTCCTTGCCCAAACTTTGCCACAGAAACAATGAATTAGATGAAATACTACGATGAATATAATATTCATAAAATATCCAGCACAAGGACAATGTTTAGCATTATGGCATATCAAGTTGCAAATTTTAGCCAAATTTTCTGACAAGCTACTTGTAAGATCACTTGGGGCCAAGGTGGACATTGTATAAGTACAGGTAAGGAATCCAATATCCAGAAACTCAAAAGATCCGAATTATGGTAAGTCCATCTCCCACAAACTCCATTTAAATCATTTCATTTTTTTTAAAAATGATTTCCATTTTGCTGTTATAAGGAACAGTATCTTGTACTTGATCCAAGCTCAGATACAGTATCATTAATCCTTAAAGGTGGCAAAACAATCCTTTTGGGGTTATTTAATGTTGTTTTCAATGTTTTTAGTAGACTTTAGGTATGGAGATCACAGAAAGATCCCTTATCTGGAAACCCCCCCTCCTGAGCAGTCTGAATAACAGGTCCCATACCAAATTTTTGGTAAACCAAAATAGGACAGATTCGCTTATCACTAGTGTAAGTCTAAGTGTAAGTCTAAAAGTAGATGAACTTCTTGGAAACATTTCACCACTCACCTGAGGAGCTTCATTTTAACTAGTATGGGAATGAGGCATGGGAATTCCCCTGAAAATTAAAACCTTTATGGCACACAAGCAATTAGGAGCAATGTATGTTTGCATGTATAACTTTATTATATGCAGCACTGTATAGTCTTACAATATACAAACGTATAAATAGGTATAACAAGTATTATAATAAATACAGTAAATATAAATATACAGAGATTAAGTGCTATTTGGTGGGAGACACAGTAGTAAGGTGGTCCAAGCCTTGTTAGAGGGTTAACCATCAGGACATGGTGGTAATGGAGGGGAAGGTAAGAAATGTTTTTATTGTAGTTACTGTTATTTTTGGTTAGGCTACCAGGTGGCAGGAGAGGCTGTATCAGGAGTATAGTGACGCATCTCCTCTTTGGCTGATGATGCAAGTGATAGCACATTAGCCAGGGAGCCTGAAGTAGGCCACCTCAGAAGGCAAACATATAGAGGTAGTTTGGTGAGCAAGTGTTAGGATAAGAGTTGTTGACGCTCACTATAGTCAGTTTGAGTTTGTAGCAGGGTAGTGAAATGAGCAGCTGAGGCTCCAAAGAGGAGGAAGTGAGGGACCAGTATACTGGCAGTACTTGCCCAGTTAGGGAACCAGAGGAAGAAAAATTAGGGTGTGTAGGACCTAGTTTCCTTGAATGCAAGACTGACCCCTTTTGCTGAGCTGAAAGTCTGGAACAAGTAGAAAGTGGTTCTGGAAGTTAGGGATATGTAGGGATATGGAAGTAGGCAGAAGGTTTGAGCCCAAGTGGCCTGTGAAACCCTAAATGTCAAGAGCATATGATGAGGAGGATATGATTTGAATTATATGTGTTGAATCAAACTGGTGGCTGGCAATAACTTAATTTTTAAGTTCATCACAAGTGAGTGTGCACCTCATGTTTATTCAAAGCTACCGTGTGGCAAATGTATTTCCAAAGAAGGGCACCATGTTGTGTGCTAATCTGAAAAGTATTCCATCGGGAATAAGGGACACCATATAACAGTTGGCGCAGTTGGCAGGATCAAGTCAGTATGGAGTGGGGACTTGAGGCACAGAAAGTGAGGCAACATGGGTGCACAAGATGTGACTCCATGAGCAAAAGGATGAAAATGATGAAGAAGGGTGGTGTGTAGAGGCACCAATCTGGCTCTTCTCACCAGCTCTGCACATAAGATTTGGTGGCAGAGTGCATCAAGGAGGGATAGCACCTCTAATGCAGAGAATGCTTTTTTTTTGCGTCCCCTAATAATTGACTGCTCATTTCCACCTGAGGCAAGATTCTAACCTTACCTCATAGCAGAAGTTCCCTTGGGCAAATAAATAAAAAATAATGATATTAATGAAGGCAGGTTGTACACAATCTTGTTTATTTATACTTTATAGAAATATAGGTGCCAACATTACCAATCCACATTTAGGGGGTTATTTCTTAAAAGGGGAAAACACATGATGTGCCTGCCGGCGCACGCAGCAAAAATCACCCCCGACAGTGCTGCATGCGATAAAATGTTTTGCGGCTCCAGTGGGCAGAGGTGCAATTTCACCCCGTCAGTGGTAGAGCAAAGGGGTGTGAGGGGTGCAATTGCACGTAAATCCGCCATGAATATTGTGCCGGAGATGAGCCCTCTCTCATAACAGAAAATCGCCCTGCGCTACAGGATTGCACAAAACAATAAACGAAATATAATGAAATTAAAGGGCAATTCTAGGACGATAGAACTGTTATAGTATAATCAACTGTCATGGCTCATTGTAAAATTATGATAAATTATAGTATTTTAAAGGCAACAAGACAGTTTACACATAAACATTGAAATATAATGTCCCTTTCTGAAAAAAGATTTTTTAAATCAACAGAACTTGAAGAGAGAGGAAGTTTGTCTTGTTATTTGCATTGCCACCTGACTCCTTCAGTCCTCTGCATTTTTTCTTATCCTTTGCTACAAAACAGGCCGCTCTGTTGTTCTTTTTAATTCAAGAATAGAGTTCCCAGTATTAAAAATGTAGCGGCTGTGTATTAATTGTGATAGCCAGTCAAAGCACAGAAATCAACTCCCCACCCACCTAAACACTATTCATCCTTTCTTGTCTCCCCACCCCTCATCCCCACACACCCCCAGAAAAAAAACATCCTGATGATTTATTGAATCAGAGAGAGGAAACATTTCTAAATCTAGGGAGGACTCTGTTCTGGAAATTAATTTTCCAATGTGAGCCTATTATTTTTGGCATGAGATACATTCTATGACTATATACTAACATATACTGTACGTGTGTATACACATACTTAGTAGCTCTGCTGTAATGTGAGTACATAATACACAATGTTAACTCTTTGCCTGTCCTCTCCTACAGATATGTTTTCAATAGGTTTCCAAGTTTCATCAGAGCCTGAGAAAGCAGTTACTGGTTTATTTTCAATTGTTAGCATATGTGGGCCATACAACTATAGCTACTATTACATCTGAAGTACATTTATAAATATATACAAAGTAAATAAAACAATTCTTAATATATTCCCTATATGTATGAATAACTAGCAGGTTTGACTTATGAGTAATTTAAAGTCACCTGTCCATCTTCTGCAGGGCTGGAACTAGGGGTAGGCAGAAGAGGCATGTGCCTAGGGAGCAAAGCACATACCTCTTCTGAGCCCTTCCCCCTCATCTGAAATAGATTTGCCACCTTTTTTAAACTGCTTTACCGGCTGGTGGGGGCGGGGACACAGATGGGCGGGGCGTGATGTCAAAAATGGGCGGGCCGTGTTGGCAAAAGGGGCAGGGAAGCTAGAAGAGGCATAGAAAAGTTAAGTTCCAGGGGATTGGGGGCAGGCCGAGGGCTCCTTTTAATCGTATTACAAATTTACCGGCAGCTACATACCGGCCGGGTGGCAACCCTAGTCTGAACCCTTGTGTCCTTAAGCTGTGGCTGCAGTTTAGTTGTTTTTTAATGCGTGTGCGCCCTTGCGCGCATGCGCACTGGCTGGCGTTTTCAAAATGGCATATACGCTCCACCGTGCATGCGCACCGGCGCAGCTTTGAGCTTTCGCGCATGTGCACTGCCACGGCATCGCCACTTCCGCGCAGAGCGTCGAACAGTGGAGGGGGGGATGTAGTTGGCCAGGTTGCCTAGGGCACCTGGCTGACTTGGCCCGG
The DNA here is from genome assembly GCA_038501925.1 of Xenopus petersii. NCBI lineage: Eukaryota > Metazoa > Chordata > Amphibia > Anura > Pipidae > Xenopus > Xenopus petersii. Next base: position 138,929,405 of record CM076673.1, read on the forward strand.
CACTGGTGTTCTGGCATAAGCTCATCAAGAGTAGGGAAAGGACCAGGTGCACAAGCACTGAGATTTAAGCAAGATGAAGAGAGAATATGTGATGTTAAGTTGGTACGTGGCACAGACAGTTTAAGATATGTTTAAAATGGATTTATTCAATACATGTATCTTCAGATAATAGCCTTATGTGTTTTATGCCCCACATAGCACTTAATAATATAAATAATAATAGTAGTCGATATTGTCTTCTAAAGAATCCATACAAGCAACAAAGGAGTAACACCTTCTGACAAAGGGGTCTGCTCCCAAAACATTACATTATTGACGCAATAAATGCACAGGGGTTCACCCCCCGCTTCACTTACCACTGTAATTGGCTTACAATAATTGTGGGAGATGTGCCGACTTCTCTAACCAACACAAGGCAGTTCTTGTAAATCAGAGAAAAAAAAAATCCTCAAATCAAAAAGGCTACGAGAAAAAAAAAAAGGATGTATATTTCTTTTTTGCAAATAACTAACCAGTGTCCAAAATTGTTTAAACCATAAATCTACCTCCACTGGCATTAACTTTATAACCTCAAACCTATATGATCAGTTTTGTATATCATACATGTGCAACATACAACAAAAAACACAATGAAAATATGGCGTCCAAATTCTCACGAGATAAATCACGCATATATATTTTTTTACGGCCAGTGATGTAATTACGTCCATTTTGCATGTAAATAGTTTTTATATTTCTAATTAGCTTTGCTATTTTCTATTTCCAGCCAGTGGAATTATAGGGAATGAGAACAATGAGAAATGCCTGTTGGGAAAAGAAACCTATGTGCTGAAAAACACATGAAAAACGCATGTTGATAGTCGCGTGAGGTTTCAGTGGCGGATTTACGCCCGACTGAGCTTTTTTAAAAATGCAATGTAAAAACGCCATGTCTGGCCTTGCCCTAAGGATATTTCACAGTGTAACTAGTACAATAATAATACAAAACCAGATAATGGGTTGTGGAAGAAGGAAGGCATTTGGAAGTGAGATGTGACAGATCTAGATGTTATCTAGACATAAAGCAATGTAAGATGTGCCAATTGTTTTCACTTATTCTACATTACCTTGCAAAGCTACATAATAGTGATATGATATAATTAAACATTTTATTATATTGAAGGAGTGATATACACATTTATATTTCAATTGTTATATATATTTCATTTTGGGGCAGATTTATCAAAGGTCGAGGTAAATTTTCGAATTGAAAAAATTTGAATTTCGTGCTATTTTTTTGTACTTCGATTAGGCGCAGGGGTCCCCGACCTTTTTTACTCCTGAGCCATGTTTAAATGGAAAAAGACTTGGAGAGCAACATAAGCATGAAAAAGTCCATGCAGGTGCCAAAAAAGAACTGTGATTGGTAATTTGATAGCCTCTATATGGACTGGTAGCCTACAGGAGGCTCTGTTTGGCAGTACGCCTGGTTTTTATGCAACCAAAACCTGCCTTCTAGCCTGGAATTCAAAAATAAGCACCTGCTTTGGGGCCACTGGGAGCAACATTCAAGGGATTGAAGAGCAACATGTTGCTCACGAGCTATTGGTTGGGGACCATTGGACTAGGGAATAGTCCAAATTCAATTTAAATTTGCCAAATATATGAAAATTCGAATATCGAAATTTATCGTGTACTGTCTCTTTAAAAATTAGACTTCGGCCATTCGCCATCTAAAACCTGCCGAATTGCTGTTTTAGCCTATGGGGGACCTCCTAGAACCAAATTTATAGTCAATTGGTGGACTTTGAAAAATCAAATTTTTTTTTTGGAAAAACTTTGAATCAAATTCGATGTGCTATTCCTATTTGGCCGAATACGGACCTACTCGATTGAAAACAGACCTATTCGACCCAAAAAAAACCTTTGACTTGATTTTGGTTGGTCTTTTTGAATTTGAATTTCGACTTTTTTTCAATTCGAAATGCAACCGTTGATAAATCTGCCCCTTAGTAATTAGGGATGTAGCGAACGTCGGAAAAAAAGTTCGCGAACATATTCGCGAACTTGCGCAAAAATGCGAGCGGTTCGCGAACGGTTCGCGAACCCCATAGACTTCAATGGGAAGGCGAACTTTAACATCTAAAAAAGACATTTCTGGCCAGAAAAATGATTTTAAAGTTGTTTAAAGGGTGCAACGACCTGGACAGTGGCATGCCAGAGGGGGATCAAGGGCAAAAATGTATCTGAAAAATCTGCCTGTGTGTGCTTGGAAGAGATAGTGTAGGGGGAGAGCTGTTAGTGATGCTAGATGGCAGTTGGTTGAATAACACACTGGGCAAAAAATGCCTACAGGGCAAATAATGCCTAAAAGGTCAACTTATACACTACTACAGCGGTAGTAAAATAAAAAAAAGTAAAATAAAAAAAAAATGAATATTAAAAAAAAAAAAATTAAAGTTGGTGCTGCTGAACTACTAGGAGCAGCAGATTAGCACACCAGTCCCACTCCCCAACACTGCTAGACTAATAGCACTGGGCTCTTATAGTAGTAGTAGTAGTAGTAGTAAAACAACAAAAAAATAAATAAAAGCAGTCCTTACAAGGACTACTGTTATTGCAGCAGTCAGCAGATGAGATCAGAAGCAGGACAGCTGCCCACTGCAGCTACATACAGAGCACTGCAGTAGAAGGTAGATTACTAGCCAGCAAAGCTACCTAAGCTTAAATGTCCCTCAAACCCCTGCAGACTTCTGTCCCTCCAATAACAGAGCAGTATCAACACGATTACTAGCCAGCAAACTTTCAACTGTCCCTGAAATCACTAACAGGCAGCAGCTCTCTCCCTACACTATCTCTTCAGCACACACAGGCAGAGTGAAAAAAACGCTGCAGGGCTTCGGTTTTTATAGGGAAGGGGAGTGGTCCAGGGGAGAGCTTCCTGATTGGCTGCCATGTACCTGCTGGTCTGGGGTGAGAGGGCAAAAAAAAGCGCCAACAATGGCGAACCCAAAATGGCGAACGTCGCGCGATGTTCGCGAACTTCCGGCGAGCGCGAACACCCGATGTTCGCGCGAACAAGTTCGCCGGCGAACAGTTCGCGCCATCTCTATTAGTAATTGACTGGGATTGTTTCACTACAGAAATGAGATTGTAAATCTATGTCAAGCAATGATTAAATTGTTTCCTACATAACATCATAAAATAAAGATAGATAGATAGATAGATAGATAGATAGATAGATAGATAGATAGATAGATAGATAGATAGATAGATAGATAGATAGATAGATAGAAAGATAGACAGACCACAAAGTACAGGTATGGGACCTGTTATACAGAATGCTTTGGGTGGCAATGCAACTAAACACTACCCGGCCCGGGCGTAGGATGTGCACCGAGGCCCCCCTGACCCCCTCTAGACGATCTAGACACGCTAATTTTTTTTTACCTCTTTAGCTGCGGTGCGATCTCCGCAATTGCACCCCCTTCTCCCCCGGTAGTTATGCCACTGGCTTGGGACCTGGAACTTTCCAGCTATTGGATTTTTCCATGATTTCGATCTTCATACCTTAAGTCTACTAGACAATAATGTAAACATTGAATAAACCCAATGGGCTGGTTTTGCTTCCAATAAGGATTCATTATATTTTAGCTTGGAATTGTGTACAAGCTACTGTTTTATTATTACAGAGAAAAAGGAAATTAGTACTTTGTGAGTCACATAGACATAATTAATCCTTATTAAAGGCAAATAAATATCATTGGGTTTAAATTCATTTTAAGTAAGCTTAATGTATGGAGATACAAATTAAGGAAAAAACCCCTTACCTGGAAAATCCCAGGTCCTCAGCACTCTGAGGCTAATAGATCCCATACCTGTATTCACCTTTGACTATGTTCAGACTTGGCTATTTCTTGGCCAAAGTATAAACACAGGCTAAGAAACAGTCTGTTTACCTCACTCTGTGATCTTACTGCACTTACAGGCACATCTTCACCCTGCATGCAGACATATAGATTGCATATAACACTGCATTTCTACATCCAAATTGCAAATCTTCTCCATGTGTCTGCTCCTAGACCTGTGCCTGTAGGTGCAGTAACATCACAGAGCAAAGTTGAGTGGACAGGTTTTTGCAGGCGAGAAACAGCTACGTCTGGCTTCAAGGGACATATTTTTTTCACTTGCACTATTTAGCTGTAGGAGAGGTGCCTCAAGCAGAAGGAACTGGCCAGAAATTTACATATGAATGGTTTTGACCTGAAAACTATTAAACTAATGACAGCCCGTATACCATGAGCCTTGGCATATGCTGATATTCAAAAGACCCAAAACTGCCCATCATGTCTGCAGTTTTAAAACAGGTCGAAAAGGAGCAGACTAGGTGGGCTACAATAAATAGTCCTAATCAGTGGTGTTTTGGTGTTCCCTGGGAATGTCATGCTTTTGCAAAGCACTTCAACTGGTAAAGCTAAGAGGAAAGCAGATTTTCCAGATAATCACCTATTAACACTTTCACATAGATAAGAAGATGCTCAGGCTTGTCTGTCTCCAGACAAAGTTTATCAGCTGAAAGCTCTATTCTGATGCCCTGTGATCTACCCTTGTCCATTTTTACTTCAAGCTTAGCGTTTCTCCCAAAATACTTGGGCTAAGGAGGGGGACACTACACTACAATAGAAGTCTTTTTAGTTCACACAAAGTGACCTGTCTCCAACCTTTGCAAGCCACACACACACACACACACACAGAGGAGATGAGACACAAGGAGCAAATCACCACATAGTATGAGCTGCTTCATCTTGTAACAACTGTGCATTGTAACATCATTAAGGTGGTATGAATGCACTATTTAGTTAAATATCTATTTATAAATATGCATTGTGTGTGTATATACAGTAATATGCCTGGATAGTCAGGGAAAGACCACCCTAAGAGTGAAGGAGAGGAGAAAATCTTACTGAAATATCCATACTGAAACAAGCAATTTTATCAGAAAATATTTTTACATTGCATTTTAGTTCATCTCTCTAAAACTTTGCTTACCTTCTATTATGTTGATGACAATGATTATTGTTCTTATAACTATTAAGAATAGTTAAAAAAAGGAGAGAGAAACAAATGACCCACGGATAAGTGAAAAGTTCCTTCCATATCCCAGCAAGGAAAGATAGCCTAAAAACAGAGATAAGAACTGTTACTTATTTTGATTCCTTGCCCCCATTTATCTGTCTCTCTTAAAACAACAACTATAACTTCTAAATGGGCTATTGGTGGGAATACTTTAGAAGCTGACGTTCCCATAGACAATTCTAACATTTTTTATTGACTAGCCTTACAGTACATTGTACTAGAGGTTTTCTGTAGCGATAAGTGAAACTGTCCTGTTTTGCCAAAAAAAATCAATGGAAGTTTGTTCACCTCTTTTTTATACTTGAACCAAATGCATTGAAGTCAACGGCAATTTTCTCCTGTCAAATGCAATGGAGTCAATTGCCATTTTTTTCTTCTGCTTTTTTTAACACCGTCAAATGGAGGCTCTATCAGGGTGTCAATTAATTCTATTTGTCTGTGGAAGGGGTAAAGTAATTAAGTTGACATTATGCAATATGCTATAAAAGCCACCTCTGAGAGGCTTCTTCCAAATTTCATGATCTTCTTAGGAGAGGTCCATGTCAGGATCAGGCATAATAAATAAGCACTTTATTTTTGAAACACATTGCCCTCTTGCCATTATGTTAATGGGTGATAGTTACTGTTGTTTCCATATAATGCATGCTTGCAGACTAAATTATATTATAATCAAACCTATAATGGAATAGAGCTTGGTCATAGTGATTAAAGTCCAATCTTTTCTCCTTTGTGGTCATGGGTATAGAATGGAATATAAAGAACTGGTTAACATGAGGTTGCCTAAGATAATCATAGATTTGTCGAGAGGGGTGTTGAACCAACTGTGCATGTTCCTTATGCTGACAATCCCATGGGCTAATTGTTTAATCATCAGTCCAACGTTTGATTTCTGGATATTTGTAGAGTTTGGTGAGGACCAAGGTGTCAATTGGGCTTGGCACTATTATATTGCAAAGTGAAGTACTGTGATGTATGCAGTTCTAGTTGAGCAGTCATTCCATATAATGTATTTGGGTGATTTGGGTCATTAGGTAAAGTAATATTTTATTTTGGTAGACCAGTTCCAATGTAATTGTACCAATGTATGATTTGCCACATTGCTTGTAATCAACTCCCAACACACATACAACAGAGAGATTATACATTTCAGTAAGATAAATGTTGATGTATGCTGTCTGCTTTGGTGTACTTGAAGGAGATCAACCAATAGCATTGTACTAGCATTCTGCCTTTTAATTTATAAGTGATTTATAACAGGATGCCATGAAGCAAACAATCCCCTATTGGTCAGAGTTAGATACTGTAAATGGGGTTTTCCATATTTCTCCATTAATTATATTAACTTCAAAAAACCTACATTCTGAACTGAATGGCTTGCCAGAGCACCAGTAGATCTTGCAGCCAAAGACAATATCAAAGCCGTACATGGAGGATTTTTGCTAATTAAAAAGCAATTGTGGGTACAGTATAACAGACAGGTAACATTGATATGTCCTCCAGCCACATATGAAATCCAGACTTTGTCATACACAGAATCTTTGAAGAGCTTGACACCGGGAGTCAAAAAAAGCTCATGAATGGCCAAATGTGCCCTGTATTTGGAGAGCTTGAGTGGCCTCATTGAGTAGCCTTTGATAAATAAAATATGAGTCCCTGATTTTTATCTGTGTAAGTAATTAATGTCAATTTTACGGGCCATTGCAGATGGTACACTTTGTGTAGAATATTTAGCATGGACGTACTGTAACTGCAAGTTTCATTTCTCTTCTTTTTCCGAAAATACTTTACTGAAACTGAATAAATTTCCCTCCCCATGCCCAAGGGATGATCTGATAAAGTTAGATTATGTACATGACAGAATTTGCCCAGTGTCAGACAAAGATGCCAGGACACCAGAAAATCATAGTCCATAGATCCACCCTCCAAACTATTTTCCTCCTTTCCTCACTCAATCTCTTCAACCAATTCTCCCGGTCTTCTTTCTTTACATACTGTAATCTATCCTTCCAGAGTGTAAGCAGACATATCAAATTCTCACTGCCATTTCTATTTATTTTTTAAAATAAATGCATTTTATAGTTAAAGGGCAATCACTAAAATCACTACTATAACTTGGTAATCAATATCAACATTTAGAAGAACATAATAAACATGACTAAAAGGTAGACAGACATCTACTCCCCCAATTTATTTTGTTAGCTGTTTACCCACGGAAACCTGTAATTGCCAAAAGATATTATCTTAAAATCAAGAGGGTAAAACAGCTACTTTGTCCAGGCTGGACATCCTTCAAAAGGACCTTGTGACTTGGCTAGAAGCTTGCACTTAGAAGGAGGAAGCAACTGCATAACTTCGTGACCACGTTTAAGGAATTTTATTCTGGTTATTTATTTTTCTAAGTGTCTGCTTGTGACTGGCATTATACCTTTAAAATATATGCAACAGGTCAAGGTGTCTCCTAAAGTCTATAATATACAGAGTACAGGCATTTTAGTTTGGTGGCCTGAAAACATATAGCCTACCATTGATCAGGCTGTTATACATGATATTAAGTGGTGAATAGTATGCTGCAGAAGCATAGGGGATTGGTAATAATCTCATGCCCTCTTTTCTAAAATCAGCAACTAAAAAAGTTGATTTGGGTGTCAAAATCAAACCTCTCCACCAAACTATTTACTTGTGAGTATGTTGGGTCTCATATTTGGGTGAACCTGTCAGAATTTCTAGTTTCAAAAGAGACTAGAACATGTAAAGATAAACAAGGGTCTGGGATGTGTTTGCCAACATTTTTTTCAGAATTCATTAAAGTCTGGCATGGTGCAGAGACTGGCGAATTGCTAATAAGGTGCCACTATTCAAAAAGGATCCCATTCTTAGCCTCAAAACTATAGGCTGGTTAGTCTGACATCAGTGGTAGGAAAACTTTTCAAAGGGGTACTAAGAGATAAAGTACTTGACTTCATTGCAAATCACAGTACTATGAGTTTGTTCAAGCATGGGTTTATGCGTAACCGATCTTGCCAAACAAATTGAATTGCTATTTATGAGGAGGTGAGCAGAAACCTTGACTCTGCAATGGCAGTGGATGTAATCTACTTGGACTTTGCTAAAACTTTTGATACAGTACCACACAGCAGGTTAATACATAGTAACATAGTAACATAGTAAGTAAGGTTGAAAAAAGACACATGTCCATCGAGTTCAACCTTTTTTTTTTTTTTTTTTTTATTAACTACCTATCTGCCATTTGATCCAGAGGAAGGCAAAAAACCCATCTGAAGCCTCTCCAATTTGCCTTAGAGGGGGAAAAATTCCTTCCTGACTCCAAAATGGCAATCGGACTAGTCCCTGGATCAACTTGGACTATGAGCTATTTCCCATAACCCTGTATTCCCTTACTTGCTAAAAAGCCATCCAACCCCTTCTTAAAGCTATCTAATGTATCAGCCTGTACAACTGATTCAGGGAGAGAATTCCACATCTTCACAGCTCTCACTGTAAAAAACCCCTTCCGAATATTTAGGCGGAACCTCTTTTCTTCTAATCGGAATGGGTGACCTCGTGTCAGCTGGAAAGACCTACTGGTAAATAAAGCATTAGAGAGATTATTATATGATCCCCTTATATATTTATACATAGTCATCATATCACCCCTTAAGCGCCTCTTCTCCAGCGTGAACATCCCCAATTTGGCCAGTCTTTCCTCATAGCTAAGATTTTCAATACCTTTTACCAGCTTAGTTGCCCTTCTCTGTACCCTCTCTAATACAATAATGTCCTGTTTGAGTGATGGAGACAAAACTGTACGGCATATTCTAGATGGGGCCTTACAAGTGCTCTATACAGTGGAAGAATGACCCCCTCCTCCCTTGACTCTATGCCCCTTTTAATACAGCTCAAGACCTTATTTGCCCTTGATGCTGCTGACTGGCATTGCTTGCTACAGCCAAATTTATCATCTACATTTTACAATGGTTAAATTAAGGAGTATTGGCCTGGAACATTGTAATATCCAAGGCTATTGTGATATAAATTCTACAATTAATATAGATAATAATATATACAGTATATAGTTTCAGTGGGTGTATGAGCTGGGTTTCATTTAGAGGGGTTCAACTTGATGGACTTTAGGTTTTTTAAAAAAAGTCCAATTTAACTATGTAACTATATTTGGGTGAACCTGTAAGAATTTACTGCATGTATAATAGCTGTTTTTAACTGTTTTTGTTCCTCCGTCACTATAATGTATTTTATTTAACCAGTCCTACTTCTCATGTACATAATCCCTAGCTGTTTAAATAGAAAACTAAAATTATATCCTTTTCTCTTTCTGTATCCCTCGTGCTTGCATAACATCTCAGAATTCTTTAGTTAAAAATAGCCATGGAAACACTGTTATATGAACAAAAAAAAAAAGAAAAGTATTGTAATGATTAACAAACAAGAGATGAATTAGTTCAATTTTTAGCTTAGGATGACAGAATTTTTTGGAGAATAGTAGAATTTTGTCATCGCCTTTCCAATCAGCCATAAATATTGCTAACCACCAGCTCACCCCCAGCAGCTGGGAAACCAGATATTAATGGACATATAATTGAGGTCTTACAGACATGGCAGAGGACCTTTAGTGTTCCAGAGGGGGAGATCAGAGTTCAGTCTTGGGCCTCCATCATTTCCTTCAGCTCAAGTTTTTGAAGGTTGATTAAATTCAAGAATGCATCAGCCAAATTATTTTCCCTCAAGCATTCACCCTGACCCCAGCATTGTAACTATTAAACTGTTACCGGCATTTCATCTGGCAATCCTATATTTTCATCTGAGACTTAAGTGCTTTCATAGAGCAGTAGAATTGTGGACATATTAAACTACTGAGGAATTATAAGGAGCAATATTTACATACAAAACACATAGCATAAGGTATAACTTTTTAAAAATAATTTCACTGCTATTGACACGAAGCTCCTTTCATACCATGCAGAATCCTAACACGGGGCTAACCAGACATGCCCATTGCATCAACTGGGGTAAGATAAACTCTAACATTTATTTGTATACTTTATGCACATTTGCTTCAGTGGAAGTCATTGTAATGATTCCCAGGCTTAATAATGTCTAGTTGGATCTAATGTCTGGGGCTAGTCAGTCCGTGAATGGACCAGCAATCGGTGCTATAACAGAGAGACTCAAAATGTCCCTAGATTGGCATCATTGCATGTGTTTCTTGGGTCTTGCTGTTGGCTTATTAGAAAGCTCCCTAACATCATGGCATATGCTGGCAGCTGACTGTCATTAATCACAAAACTACAGAGAAAGGCAATATACTGAATATTGTAGCTCTGTCATATTAGAAAGTCAGCATATTTGAGCACATGATGTCAGATTCTAGCATGGAGCTGGACTAGAACACTTTGTATAGGCAAGAGGGTCATTTACAGTAATAAATATAGACATAGACATCAGAAAAAGTATATATTTGTCATTATTGAACTTCGGGGTTGCAGAAAGTTTGAAAAATATGCTGTAGCTAGTTAAATACTTGTTGGCTAGTGATGGGCGAATTTATTTGCCAAGTGCAAATTCACAGTGAATCTCTAAGTTTCCCTTACTGATGAATAAATTCGTGAAATTACTGTGAAAATTTGAGCACCAAAATATTTTTTATGACAATTCTGATGTCAGCGTCAAAATTTGCGAATTCTGCTGAAAATTTGTGAATTTTTCTCTGAGGTGAACTGGGAGAAATTCGCCCATCACTGTTGTTGGCCTCTGATGTTATACGCTGTAGCATTCAGATACATACAGTATATAATACACAAAAGCCATGAATATCTTGTAAATGCTACGCTTATGAGCAGTTTTTAGTGATGTCATCAGTTATCAACAGAGCTTATTGATATCATTTTTGTCACATGACTCACTAAAACTTGTGTATTATAATAAATAAAGTACCCCTTGTTGGAAAATATGAGGATATTAGAAGTCACTCGGCCTTCGGCTTCGTGCTTTTATATGGTCATGGAACTCCTCTATGACTTACAATATCCTTATATTTTACAATAAGGGGTACTTTATTCACTATGTAATATCCATGAATAACTGGTAAAATTTAACTTTATAAACAGTGTTTATTGATGTAATCAGTTATAATAAGGTGATTGATGTCATGTATCACATGACTTATTCCACAAAATTATGTATTTCCTGTTGTAAAATATGAGATATTGACCTTGATTCCGTATCTGCCTGAACTCTGACCTCCGTTTGGTTCCTTGGATCCACTACCACTCACTACCGGCACTCCTGCCTATTTACACAATCTTTCCCCTGTCCTCGTTTCCAGGGGTTTGTATTGCGGTATCTAAAGGTGTTGCTTGAGAGCATCTAACTGGAAGCATCAAACCCAGGCACTTGATATCACTTAGCCACTAAGATGGATTCCAGTCACAATGAAGCTCCTTTCCACATGCTCTCCCAGCAAATTGCAACATTGACTCATGCAGTTCAAGAACTTCAGTCTGGATACAAACAGATGCAAGCCCAGATCATCAAGCCGACCCCAAGCAGGAGATCCCTGTGGCTTCTCCATCTCCCCCTTCTGCCCCTGCCCAATCTCTGCCTATGGTGATGAGGGAACCCAAGATTCATATGCCCGATCCATTTCCCAGGGACCAATCCAGTTCCCAAAAACGTACCCTTCTGGTCAAGTAAGAGTAGGAGCGGTAAGTTCATTTTTGCGTGGTGAACCTCAAGCCTCAAACCGGGCTCACCGGTTGATCGAACAGCAGAGTGAAACTCTGAATGACGTTTCCATTTTCTTCCTTGCCATATCTACTTTATATGATGACCGAAGATGAACTGATATCACTGAAGCAGCCATTCGATCCCTACGTCGCCCTGCATAGGATTATATGGCAGAGTTCAAGCATTGGGCTGGAGACACTGAATGGAATGATAAAGCCCTTAGGCACCAATTCCGTTTGGGCTTATTTGTTTCTTTAAGAGACGAGCTTGCCTGAGTAGGGGCTACAGAAGTGCTAGAAGATCTTGTTGCTTTGGTATTCCAGATTGACTGCAGACCTTGGGAACGTTGTTCGGAACCGACCAGATTTCCTTTTTGGTTTACTCCTAAAGCTCCTCTAATCTGACCCCTGTTGTGGTAGACACACCAGAGCCCATGCAGCTTATGTGATCTTCTTTGTCTCCTGAGGAACGGGCGAGAAGAAAATAACTAAATTTATGTATGTATTTGGGTAATGCTGGTCACCTCCTTAAGACTTGTCTTGTTCGTCCTAAGGGTAGGTCTAAACCTCCAACCTTTTTAGGAACCTATTCCAGAAGTAAAGATACAAATTTCTTTATCTCTCTTTCTCTTCAGTTCCAAGGAAAAAGGATTGAGACAAGTGCCATCATAGATTCCGGAGCGTGTGGTTTCTTCATGGATAAAGAATTTTCCAGACTCCACTATGTTCCAACTAGAACTAAGGACTTTGATTCTTCAGTTGGCTGATGGTTCCTCCCCTCCTTCGGGTCCTATTTTTGTGAAATTTTGTTGTTAAAAATGACTTGTCTGAGCAAACACAAAGAAAGTGCTGTTTTTGATTTAGTTTCCTTACCTATATTTCCTGTTATTTTGGGGCTGCCCTGGCTAATTAAACACAATTCGTTTCTGGAAGACTAATGAGATTAATTTCTCCTCGTCCTTTTGTCAGACTTGTTGTTTAAGAGACTCCAAATCGCTGCCTGTGAAATAAATTCGCAAAAATTCACTGGCGTAAAAAAAAATTGACGCCTGCGTCCATTTTTCTTGGACACTGGTGCATTTTCGCAAATTTTTAGCCGTTTCCCAAATTTCGCGGGAAATGTGCTAATTTTTCGGCGAAGCGAAACTCCCCAAATTCTCCCATCACTAGTTATCATCCTTCCCTGTTGCCTGATCTTCCTTCTGATTTATCAGTGGAAGATCGATTAGAATTTCTAAAAAAGAAGAACATCCCTCTACAATCTGTCTCCAGGGCTCAACAAAACTTTAAGTTCTGCACGGATAGGCAGCATAGCAAAGATCCTTAATTCAAGGTGGGAGGTCATTTCTGGCTTTCTACTCTACATCTCAAATTGTCATGCCCAACTAAAAAGTTGTTATTCAAAGGATAAATGATGTTGCTTTTAAATTGAGGTTACCAGCTTCGTTCAAGATTCATCCGGCATTTCATGCAGCCTTACTAAAACCAATGCATCATAATCCATTTCCTGGGAGAAGGTTGAGTCCTCTGGATCCTGTGCTTGTTGATGGTGGTCCAGAATTTGAGGTCGGGGACATCCTTGATTCCCGTATTAAGCAAAGGTCGCTTCAATATCTGAGGCTGGGGTACGGGCTTGAAGAGGATTCTTGATAACCTTGTAGACAAGTTCTCATTTCAAGACTAATGAGAAGACTTTATTCTTGCTATCCGGAAAGACCAGCTGTTGGGGACAACCAGAGGCTGCCCGTAAGAAGAGGGCAATGTAAAGATACTTACCTTTCTGTGCCTAACGCTTGCGATGATTCTCAGTCCTGTGTGGGTTCCGAGGCACGTGTCTGGTTCAACGTCCTTGCCAAACACAGACATCATGACATGTGGGCGTAAGAGTTTCATAAGCGTTCGTCGCCTGTGGCAATTTGGCGCTGATACTGACGCAGGCGTACGTATGATTCTTTGCCTGCGTCAATTCCATGCATGCTCCTTGCCTACTTAAAGACGCCAGCGACTTTTGACAAGTTGCTAAGTGATCTTTGCTCCTGCGAATTCAAAGCTTTGTTCCTGATTATTCGAATTGATTCTCTGGTTTGACTTTGGCTTGTTATTGACTTCTGATCCTCTGCTGCCTGACCCAACCCTGGCCTGTTTTCCATTTACGATCCTTCGCTACATGTACTGACCTCGGCCTGAACCTTGACCTTGATTCCATATCTGCCTGAACCCTGACCTCCGTTTGGTTCCTTGGATCCATTACCACCACTACCAGCACTCCTGCCTATTTACACAATCTTTCCCCTGTCCTCATTTCCAGGGGTTTGTATTGTGGAATCTGAAGGTGTTGCTTGAGAGCATCTACCTGGAAGCATCACACTTAGATACATGATAAATGGAACAATGCAGAACTATACGGCAACACAAATATCCACGAGTAACATGTAAAATGTAACTTCATAAACAGTGTTATAAAAAGGTGCTTAGATGTATCACACGACTCATTCCACCAAATAATGTATCTCCTGTTGTAAAATATGGGCTGTTAGAACTCACCTTGACCTGCTGACCTCATTCCTTTATATGATTGTGGAACTCCTTGAAAACATACTTTCATGCAGCATTAAACGTGACTTCTGTTACGAGGGATTTAAAAATATAGCTTGTGAGAATTATTTTTTTATTTTATTTGTCATGCTTCAGATGAAGTTCAGTTTATTAGAATAGAGATAGATATACCAGCACGATACTATGTTAAGTGAATTCTTGATGGAGCACAGTCAAGGCATATTGTAGAATAATTGCTTTGAAGTAGAAAACAATGAATCTGTCTTATTCTCTCTTTTTATAAGAAGCAAGTAAAGTGTGATATTGAGTATACAGTACTCCAGGGTTTTGCAGGAGAGAAGATACACTGCGGCTATCATAAAGATTATTTAAAACCAAAATCAAATAGGTGTAAAGATGTGAAAAAAGAGGCTGGTGGTAACCTGAATAGAGATTAAAAGTAGAAAAGAAAGCGACAAAGGCAAAAGAAAATGGGACAGTAAACCATGAAATGGAACAATGCAGAACTCTACTGCAACACAAAAACCATGAATCGGTTTAGTTTACATATTCTCCCCTATTCACAATATTCACATCCAGGTGTAGATTTTGAACTGTTACAATTTGCTCCATTGGTTGATACATTTCTGAGCAGCATCTGTGGAATATTAGCAACTATTGTATCAAATCTAACAGCTGCCTTAAATGAAACTCAGCAGGGACATAGATAAGAAATGTATCAACTAATTTATCCAATTAGAACAGTTACAGAGTCGGTGACCCCTCTCCCAGAGCTGCTTTATAAAGACATAAGAAGGTAAAAAATTTAACATTAGACTTAAATTTTAGAAAAATTATCACAAATAGAAAATAGAAAGTAACTGCAAAAAGTGTTTATTTCTGGTGAACTATCTGAAAACAACTAAACTGAAAAAAGTGTTTGAAGGTGTTTAGGTGAACCTTGAAGATTTTTTAGAATTATAAAAGAAAAGCTCTCCATGTAGATGTATGGGATTTGGAAATAAGTTATCCCGAAAGCACCAATTACGGAAAGGCTTCTATAGACTCCATTTTAATCAAATTATTATTCAAAATTATATTCAAAATAAGATATAATTAATCCTTGTTGGGTTTAATTAATATTTAAAAGATTTTAAGCACACCTAAGTTATGGAGACCCATTTATGGGAAGTTTGCTTTTCCATAAAACCCCAGGTCCCGAGCATTCTGGATAATGCTAAACTAACTTTTCTATATTATCTCTCCTTTTTATACTTGCTAATGTATTGTTCCTTCAAGGAGCTGACTATCTGGTTCCCTAATGTTTTGCAGTAGGGGATAAGTCAAGCAGCGCCGTTTCTGTATGCATTGCCGCCTGAGGCGGCTCCAGTAATGCCGCCCCCCCCAGCCAGATTCGATTTCCGGTTCAAAAACCGGAAATTCGGCTCTTAAAGGCACCAGGAGCGGCTTTTTGCCGCCCCTGGAAACCTAGCTGGCGATGCCGCCTGAGGCGAGCGCCTCAGCTCGCCTCATTGGCGGATCGCCCCTGAAGTCAAGGATGCATGCTTAAAAATCATTTATACTGTTTATCAACTATAAAAATATATTATGAAACCTATTTGTTAAAAGGCAGTTCTCATTTAAGGGATATGGTTGGATTGACAGCATCACCTTGTATGCACAAATTGACCACATCTATAATAGGATGAGCCCATCTTTTTTCCAATGCTGACTAAGAGGACTTTAATAAAATATAAAAATGTGCAACTAATGGCAACTTAGTTGATTATAAATAATACCCATCAGTAGAATTAGCATATTTTGGTTTTATTTAAGATAAACTGACTGTCCCAAGCATGGGAAAAATAAAAAGCAAGTGCACATATTTTAAAGGATCCATTTATTATATATGGCCAGCAATACATGCAATTGTTTTGATCCATGCAGAAATCTTTATTAGGGCCTAAACGTGGAATTAGATATTATGCCAAAGGGCAATGTCACACAGTGACAGACGATGCCTGAAAATAGCTTCCTAGACTAATATTAGAAACCGGAAAATTATTTTCAGGATAAGTAATTCCACGAGAATATGAGATTTAACTGGTTAGGATACCACTATTGTATTGTAAGTCAAAAGAAAGTTATTTGGGCAAGGTTTGCCATGGGCAACAGAATGCCCTATGTGCTGGGGTCCTAAAGCAGTTCTTCAAAAAGCTTTCTAGGGAGTGTAGCACAATTTTCCTGGGAAATGTGATTATCATGATAGAGAGTAGAGTAAGAGTGAATGATCCCTATATATAAATATTCATAACTAAATGGGGCATTATTTAAACACTTTAAAAAGTGCAAAATACATTTGTTTTTAAAATTGTATTAGAGGTATAGGTTCCCTTATCCAGAAACCCAGTATCCTGAAAGCTCTGAATAATGGAATGGCCTTTTTCCAAATAATCCGTTATAAGCAATTAATTAAAATTTTGTGAAAATGATTTCCTTTTTTTCAGGTCCCAGAATGCTCGGGACCTGTGGTTTTCCAGATAAGGGACGTTTCTGTAATTTGGATCTTCATACCTTACGTCTACTAGAAATTCATGTAAACATTTAGGGGGTTATTTATCAAAATCTGAAAAGTTTTTCTAAAACATTTTGTGTGCGGGGGAAAAAAACTTGCAGAAATCGTGAAAAAATCAAAACCGTACAGATTAGTCTAAAAAAACTGCAACTTTTTCTAATTTGACACCCGATAACCACAAAATCTTCGGATTATTTGACAAAACCCATCACAGATAGCAACGGAACATCTGCCATTGACTTGTACATGAACTCGCCAGGTTTGAGTTGGAGTACTTTTTTATTCAGAGATTTAACACCATCGGACTTTAATAAATCCTGAAAATGTAAGGTTTTTTTTTCAATGAAAAAACTGTAGTTTTCCCCTTTGAAAGTTCCACCAGAAAAAAAATCAGACTTTGATAAATAACCCCCTAAATAAACCCAATACACTGGCTCTGCTTCCAATAACAATTAATTGTATCTTAGTTTGGCTCATGTACAAGGTACTATTTTATTACTACAAAGGAAATCATTTTTAAAAATTTGTATAAAATCGAGTGTATGGGAGATGCCCTTTCAGTAATTTTGAGCTTTCCGGATAACGGGTTTCCGGATAATGGATCCCAACTAAACTGCTTGAATCCATATTGGTGGCACACAATGCTATTGGATTTATTTAATGTAATTTATTTTAATAGGCAATTTTTTATAAAAATATGCCTATTAAAGAAAACATAATTCAAAGCAAAGATAACGTAAAAACCATAGAAAATTTGTAATGAATGTTTATTGGAAAGTTAGTCAGAATTATGTTTTCTTTTATTACACAAATTTTTATTTTGCAGTTGACTTGCCCTTTAAATGATTTTTACCAGACTTAAGGTATGGAGATTCCAAATTACAGAAAAACCCAGGTAATAGATCCCATACCTGTAGCACAGAACTACATTTTAAAAAGAGTTTCCAACAAAACAATCCACACAACCTACAGCAGCCTCATTCTTTTGTCAGTGTAGCTGGAACACCTTGCAGAATATAAATGGCCTCCTTAGCATATGATTTAGAAATCAATTAATGTACTTTTTTAAACTATTTTTTAAAAAGCGTTTTTTGAAAGCATGGATATGTATGGAGTTTCTCCTCTCAACACAAATGAACAACTTGTTCCATACTTTCCATTAAAGCAGAACAGTGCTTTGTGGGTAAGTTTTCCATAAAAATAAAACCAATGAAAGAGAGTGGAAGAAAAGAAGCAGCGTGCATTTTAATGATACCCAATATCATTTAAAATTGTCAGACTTCCACAGGGTGGCCATAACAAGACGATTTTATTGGGCATTATTAGAAATCTGATTCTGTTTTGTCCAGTTTTTGTTTTGGTTTGACTTCAGTGCTCTGTGTTCCAACATTTGCTGTCGGCAGATTCAATATAAACGCCCAGAGTTTTAATAACCTCTGGGCCTACTTAACTCAAGTTGTAACCTCATATTTCACACACATGGAACATTCCAAGCCTCTAAAGTAGCAGATATATTAAGGAACAAACCTACATAATAAACCTTTACTTAATGTGAGGTCAGACTGGCATTGTTTTTTTTTTCTTTTTACATAGGAACAAATAGATTTTGATTTCGATTTAGGCATCCCTAAATTCCATTGTCTCAAATTAGCAATTATACCAGTTCGCCAATTTATATTCTGAGAACTCTCCACAAAGCGGTTCAAAGTGTATTTTTATGCAGAATTTAGTAAGGTCGACAATGTTTTAAATTAGCCATTTATGTTATTTTTGGCAAACCTCTATTGCATGTGTAATACTCACATAATTCTTTCAAAAATATAAATGCTCGATCGCTCTTATGACACAGATATATTTCATAATGGAAAAAAAATTATTTTCCCATCTAGATATAGATAGCTATAGCAGTCGGGGGATGTATTTTTTTTTTCTTATTAGCGAAAGCAGAGTAGAGAGAATTTTATTGCCTATTTTACTCTGGAGAATTTGAAATAGAGCAGTCAAGAATTTGCAAAAATGCTAGTAAATATATTCTGCCTCAAGGTGAGGGAAAATTAGATTTTTTTTTTTCAGGAAAACATACATGTGGTTACCATATAACACAGAATAATGCAGCTATTCTGGTTTTAAGAACTGTTAATGCCATTAAAATGTTTTTTTCCCCCCTAAATCTGTGTTTTAAAACACTGAACTTAATACTGAACTTTTACTCTGTCTTAAACAGTTTTTTTAATAAGAGATTTCCTGACGTTTAGCAAAAGATAATGAACTTTTTTTTATTTATTTATTTTTTTACTTGTTTTTGACCGGTTCAATTTGACTTTCTGTGACCCTTTTCCCAAGATGCAACTGGCACAACAATAAATAGAGTTACTAGACTGTGCCCAGTTTAAAGAAACTTCACACTCATATCCCTTGCTAATTGTCTATTAGGACAACTAGGCAGCTGAAAATACTTCAACAGATAACTTTATAAGTCATTCTTCCTGATTTTGACTTGGCATGAAGAATAGATTGATGCAAATGTATCTAGACATGTCTATACAGTGTCTACAACAATCTATTGCTCTGTGTATTTTGAGGGTCAGTTACTTAAGATAAGTTCAAAGATCCAGTCCCTTTAATCCTATTTATATAATTCCTTCAAGCTTTGGCTGGATGTCCTCTGTGCTCACACAGTGTCTCCTCTGAATTACATTTTGGGACTGTCTGATTGAAAAACCCTCATTTGTCACATTTATGAAACCATGTTCTACCTCAACTGGCATTTTCTGTTGATGTCTCATTTGCAATATATTAATGTCAATTAGTGCAGTAAGGAAATAGAAACAAGATGGGGTTTCTAATGCAAAACACTCTTAAATCGTTATTTTGTTTTTAACTTAGAAATCCTTTCCTCCAAGTTTGTTTTCTGGGTTCTCGACATTTTTTTTCCTGGAGAAAAAGAGCCATCAAATAAATGTATGTATTTTCCTTTTACAGTTTGCTTTCAAGAAAGTTATCTCCAAGGCAGCAGCTTACTTTCTTAATTAAAACCTTGTCCAGGGAATGCAGAGATGAATCGCAGGTATGCATGTTTAATTCTTTTTCCTTCATATTTCTTCCTGAATCATTATCTGCTCTTCTTTGCGGACGGTTAACTCTTTCAGTTCCACTAGAAATGTGTTTTATTTTAGGATAACTTATTAACCATAACAGTATGTCACTTATACAACAGTATGTATACATGAAAAGAAATAACCGAAAGGAGAACAACGACTACAACTTTAACTTTAAGTATTCCTCACCCCCAAATCAACAACAGCAAGAGTACTGCAATTTGGCTATGCCAATAGTTAGGTATGTACACGTATCATGGCTCTTGCAGTTTGTGAGTTAGTAATACATTACTGCTCTGTCTTTGACCTCTATGCTGCTTGTCGTTTTAACAGCATGACTTTCAGGCAGATTTTCTTTTTTATTTTTCAGTATTTTAACTGTAGATTTTATTTAACACATGAATAATATAAAGAAATATTTTGTGAAATGCTGCAAAAACATCCAAATACAGGTATAGGGTCCATTATCCAGAAACCTGTTATCCAAAAAGCTCCAAATTATGGAAAGGTCATCTCCTATAAACTCCATTTTATCCAATTAATTCAGATTTTTAATAATGATTTCCCTTTTCTCTGTAATAATAAAACAGTACCTTGTACTTGATCCAAACCAAGATATAATTAAGCCCCCATTTGGGTTTATTTCATGCTTACATGTAGGGATGCACCGAATCCACTTTTTTGGATTAGGCCGAACCCCCGAATCCTTCACGAAAGATTCGGCCGAATACCGAACCGAATCCGAACCCTAATTTGCATATGCATATGCAAATTAGGTGTGGGAAGGGGAAAACATTTATAACTTCCTTGTTTTCTGACAAAAAGTCACGTAATTTCCCTCCTGCCCCTAATTTGCATATGCAAATTAGGATTCGATTCGGTTCGGCCAGGCAGAAGGATTCGGCCGAATCCGAATCCTGCTGAAAAAGGCCGAATCCTGGCCGAATCCCGAACCGAATCCTGGATTCAGTGCATCCCTACTTACATGATTTTCTAGTAGACTTAAGGTATAAAGATCTACATTATGGAAAAAAACATTATCTGGAAAACCCCAGGTCCCGAGCATTCTGGATAAAAGGTCCCATACCTGTAACCATATAAGAAATTAAATGTAAGTTGCTACGCAATATGTTGGCGCTATATAAATACATGTTAATAATAAGTTTCTTTCTGCTATGGGTGTAATAATGAAGCATTTTAAAGCCTTTGAGAATATTCCAATAGCAAGGTCATCTACACAAAATTTGTGTTTGGCTGTTTGTTTATGGATAACTCATACTGTCAGATTGCTATCTCAAAGCATTGCTAGAGAAAACAGTTTGGGTGTATCCCAGATAGGCTGCAAGCACACAACTTACTGAACAGTAATTTATCACTTTAAAACTCCAATATATCTTACTTTATTTTTCCACTTACAAATTATTTAATGAAGGGGTGTCGGTTATATGGCATAGTTCCACCAATGAGCATGCTCTTTAGTTAAAAGCTCTAATGAGGCATAGAAATGTTGAATTACACATTTTTACCGTACCTGGTCTGCTGAAGCAGCTGTTTTCCAACATCTTGTTGGGGGTGTATATATTGTGTGTGTGTGGGTGTTGTGTGTGTGTATGTGTGTGTGTGTGTGTGCACAAACATACAGTACAACAGCTTAAACATACTTATATAACATACTTATAAGAAGCTGTACATATATGAATCAGATTTTAATGAATGCACCCAATGTAAGAATTCAGGGTGCAATATAGTTATATAGGCGCTAGTTTGTACCAGCCCTACATTGCTGGCTTATTTTACTTTGAAGACTTCTGTGTCCATGGGCTAACAAACAATTCTTTCCATTCCTACACTTTCTGCACATATTCCACCCCAATGAGATACATCTACAAGCAGTCAAGGGAATTAGTTTAGAAATAAATTTGACGCTGTGAATTGGTCTTGGAACAGGCCTTGCATCCCACCACCAATTTTAATTCCATGGTTAATGGTGCTTAAATGTGTAATACTTTATTTCTGCCATAAATGTGGGTAGAAGAAAGGGCTTGGTTTATTCAAGTGATGCCAGGTGACCTCATCTCTTTTTTAAATACGGCTTAAAAAAACAACATACACACACACATACAGAAACCCTACTAAAGTGTCAGAATATTTGACGTAGACTCATGCAGCATTTAACTCTTAAATATAAGTACATTGCTTATAAGGAAGTTTGCTGGGTTTCCGTAGTTTG
Source organism: Xenopus petersii (assembly GCA_038501925.1). Classification (NCBI taxonomy): domain Eukaryota; kingdom Metazoa; phylum Chordata; class Amphibia; order Anura; family Pipidae; genus Xenopus; species Xenopus petersii. Next base: position 138,951,698 of record CM076673.1, read on the forward strand.
TAAAATGTGCTTTTTTTTAACATGTCAGCCCCCTGGATGAAGACTTATTTTCTCCTATGAGATAATATAAGAGTCTGATAAACCTAGAGTTTTAAAATGCAGTAGGGGATTGTAACTTCTCAACTGCTACCTTGGTAGTGGTATTTAATTAAATTAGATTTTTTTTTTTGTATAGTTTCCACACCAGATCCAAACTGCTGTGATTTCCAGATGTATATCCAACAGCATTAACTTAGCAACTAGCGCTGTATTTTTCACAGGAGATGCCACCTTCTATGAGGTTTCTATATTCCACGCAGACCTGGAAAATTTCTGCCCAGCAAGATGGAAAACGCTCTAGCATCATGAAAATACTAATAAAATGTAAAAACAGACATATATCCTGGGTTATTTGTTCAGCCATAGAGGTCATATTTAGGCTAGAATATTATTTGTAAACATATTCTTTTCTTCAATAAAGGAGTTGCTTCATTTATTATGGCACTTATTTAATGGCTGTTCTGACCCCTTGCTGCATTCAAGGGAAGCAAAATAAATAGAAAATGTGCATTAGTTATGTTATGCATGGAGACCTTTATTCTCATACAAGGTTGAATTAAGGGGGTCAAATTCAGCAAGGGAAGCATAAATCGTTAATGCTAATTCTTGACCAATATAGATAAATAGCATACACTGTATGTTTTTGATTAGCTTTGCTTTTTCAGCATTTCTAAATACAAATACTAAACATTATAAGAGCAAGAGATTTGCCTGTCAACTATTATATGGCACTTGCCGCCCACAACCACCCCTAAACTAAGGTTGTATTGATTTTGTGTTAATATATGTGTATATATACTGTATATGTACATTTAAAAAAAAAAGAAAATGTTCATCAGGAGTTAAACTTATATTTCTAGAAATATTGGTTGGTGTTATATTCTCGACTACAATATAATATCACATTATGTATTTTGAAGTTTTTGTGGGATTTACATTAATGATGAGAACTAATATAAAAATGAAGTGACATCTGATCCTCATTAAAAAATGACAAGTGCTGATTCTGTAAATTGAAGTGGCATCAGGGATCCCTTCAGATTAACACATATATCCTCTTCCCTCTGACAAGTACATTCCACCCTCTTCTTAAAATGTGTATGGAGCTGTGACTTTATACATGGTGGATTGGTGGGAGAGAGGAAGTCGGAATGTAGGCACTCGTGTGATGTGATGGATGCCAGAGCGAGTTGGACATGTCCCTGTTGTCTTGTACAACTACTGCCAGTTGATGCTGTTGAGGTGCCCCCTCTCTGGTGCTCTATTCTATCCCATGAAGCAAGTGCAGATACCTTATCAGCTGAAAGCATTGGATCTCCCTATAGCAGAACAACCGGAAACATGGCCGAAAGCCAGATGATATGAAGAGTCCTTGCAACTCAGCGCTTATATAAAACAAAGTCTATTGAATTGGTCACTGCTAAAAGGAATTTGATATTAATGCCAGACCATGATATTGACAACCTTTAGTATCATTCTATAAAAATGCGTATATGTGACCACTACAGTTAGACTTTAGGATCTAACTTCATAGTCTGGAAGGATCAGGCAGTGATCTTATTTCCTGACAAGGTGGAACATAGGGGACTGTAAATGCGGTATCAGGCCAATTACTAAAGTTTTATTTATAACTTCATAACAATACATAACTTCATAACAAAGACCGATTTACTTAAATAGACACTTTGAAAAGGCTCTTGTTGGGGACTTTGCCAGGGACTGGTATATTATAGGAATTCCTGAGCATAGAACAAGCGTCAGGAAAGCCTGTAACATTTAAAGGAAAGGGCTATGTGCTTTATCAAAAAGGGATATCCAAAAAAATGCTTGTACACCCCCTTGGTGCCACCCAGCAGCGAAGAGGGGCATGTAAAAACAAATAATTATACCCTACATGTAGTCATACACTGGTGCGACCACCAGTATAACTGCTCTCGGTGTAACTGTTTTTGTATATTAACTTTTTTCCTTTAATAAATAATAAATACAATCAATATTAACCAGTATTACATAGTCACAGCTGAGTAGCTGAGTAGTTCAAAGTAAATATACTATCATACTGTGTACATGAATGATGAAAACAAAAAGGAAAGAATTTGAGATTGAGGTAGGACAGATTTACATCAAAGCTTGAAATCAAATTCATAAAACGTAAAATTCATGTGTATGAATAAATATAAACTCAGATCTCTGTTTCTGGCAAAGGTAACTGTAGCTTGTAGTTGGTGATATCCGTTAATGGAATAGTATTTTAGTTCTTTATAGATGAAGTGCAGAGCTTTCAAAACCCCATACGGTTCTTCTTCAAATATGACAGAGTTCCACTGTACAGGAAGAAAAAAAATTCTACTCTACGTTTATGAAAGAAAAATCCAGTTAAAAGCAGAAATGTGTTTTGTGTTAAAGTATTTTTTTTCCTTAGGAGCTGAGCCAGAAATGTCCATATTGTTATAAAATGTATATGCATAAAATCTTATTGTAAATATCTATTTGAGTGAACTAAATAAAGTGCCTGAAACTTGATAGGGACTATTTACTTTATTTGCGGTTTAGGTGGAGAGCCAAGATGTAACCCTGTAGAACCTAGAACCAACTCTGTGGCACTTAAACCTAACTGTTGCTAAAAATCCCTTGATACAGTTCAGTACTGCAGTCCTAATTATAGGCTATTATATGTGCAAAGAGGCTGAAATGGCAGGAAAAGTCTTGAGGAATATCAGCAGTTTGTTGTATTCTCATTTTTATACCCAGTTTAAAAAGTTACAGTTCATTAAATGTCATCGCAACGAAGGGAAATAAAGACAGTATGTAAGAGGCAAATTTACTTATGGTTGAAAATCGAGGGTTAATTAACCCTCGATATTCGGCTGCTGAATTCAAATCCTTAGACTTCGAATATCGAAGTCGAAGGATTTAGCGCTATTCCTACGATTGAATGATCTAACATTGGCCTCAGTAGGTTTTAGGTGGCGAACTAGGGGGTCGAAGTATTTTTTAAGGAGACAGTACTTTGACTATAGAATGGTCAAATAGTCAAACGATTTTTAGTTCGAATCCTTCGGAGGAGGACGAAGTAGCCCATTCGATGGTTAAAGTAGCCAAAAAAAAATTAGAAATTTTAAGTTTTTTTCCTCTGTTCCTTCACTCGAGCTAAGTAAATGGGCCCCCTAAATTTCAAGGACAGTAGTACCACTGTTTCTTAAATGTAACCAACAGATGTTATTCCGAAGTTTATAGAACAGCCTAAGGGGTATCTTTATCAAAGGGTGAAGTTAGAGATCGACACAGTCTAGCTCTATTCACTTCTATAGGATTTTTAAAGATGTATCACCCTTAAAACTCCTTTAAAAATCCCATAGAAATTAATGGAGAGAAGTGGTATTTTACTCTAGCGGACTGTGGTGATCTCCAACTTCACTCTTTGATAAATATACCCGTAAGACTTCAACTTCCATCATAGAGGCAGATTTACTAAAGGGTGTAGTGGCCATCACTAGCAAAAATTCGCCAGAAATCCCATCCGCAGGGACATCGCCAATTTACTAACAGGCATAGAGGACAAATCACTAGAGAAAGAGCTCATTGCTAATGAAGTTTTCGCTTAGGCAAGCAATCGTTACTCTGCAAATTCACTAAAGTGCGAATTTTACAGAACTACCTTTCTCCAGAGTTTCCTTCAGCAACTTAGACCTGCCGAACTGATAAGATGAAGCTACATCCTCCTCGATCTTATGTCAGTAACATAATATCCTGTCATAAAAATTAGTACAAAAACGCTGTTTTTTTTTTTTTTATTATTTTTTAAAGCTGGATTGTCTTTAAAAGTTGTAGCTATTAAAAAATTTGGTTTTAACTTTTTTTAACCATTTTTAGGGGCATGCTACATTTGTTTTAGGGTGGGCTCATGTCTATAGCATTAGAGGATCTCTTTTGTCTTTATTTTGTTTCCTTGGACATTTGTAATAATAAGTGGCCACTTCAAGCATTTACACCAACATCTCTAATAAAGACGTCTGTACGACCTATATGTACCCACCCTATTCAAATTGACCTAGGTGTAAGAGTATTAAGGAAGTTTCACTAGGCAGAAACAAACGTTAGTGAAAGTTCACTATGAAATGTCACTAAGTCACTTTCATGAATTGCAAAAGCTATAGTATGTATGGGCAAAAGTGTTTGAATTGTGTATATATATATATATATATATATATATATATATATATATATATATATATATATATATATATATATATCAAAAAAGTCCAGACAACTTGCTTGTGCATCAAAAAAAGATTTTTATCAAGCAAGTAATAAGTACAACGTTTCGAAGCTCCCGCTTCTTTATCAAGCAATGAAGATGCTTGATAAAGAAGCGGGAGCTTCGAAACGTTGTACTTATTACTTGCTTGATAAAAATCTTTTTTTGATGCACAAGCAAGTTGTCTGGACTTTTTTGATATATATATAATTTGTCCTTTGGACTAGGTCGCAGACTAGGGTTAATCTCCACTCCATTTTGTTGATATATATATATATATATATATATATTTACCTTTATGACATTCGCCATATGACTTCATTAGACTGCCAAAATCACACATTCTCTCATCCAGTGGTAAAAAGGGAGAAAATTCCCATATATTGTCAGTAACTAAATTGGGTGTATTTACTTATATGCAAATTTTCACTTTGGAAGGTTCCGCAATACTTTGTCCACCTACGTCAGATGCTTATTTTGTGGTGAATACATGTATTTAACAAAATATAAAGCTTTGTCTTTCGCCAGCATGAAAGTTTCCTAGCGAATTTTCTCTAGTTTCTTCCTAGCAAAACCTCATTAACATACTCACGCTTATGTCAATTCAAACATGGCGGGTACATAAAGTTCATATGTATGTGGTGATGTTGGTGAATTTGCTGGAAGTGGCATATTATTAAAAATGTCCAAGGAAGCAAAATAAAAACAAAAGAGATCCACTATTGTCCTAGACATGAACCCACACTAAAACAGATGTGGCATGAGCTTCACATGGTTAAAAAAAGTGTAAATAATATATATTTAACAGATACAATTAGTAAACATAATCCCACATTAATATATGAATTAAGACAGTGTCTTTTTCATGACTGTTTTGGAATACAGGATATGATGTCACTGACAGATACAATTTGTAAACATAATCCCACATTAATATATGAATTAAGACAGTGTCTTTTTCATGACTGTTTTGGAATACAGGATATGATGTCACTGACATAGTAATGTTGAGGATGTAGCTTCATACTATCAATTCACCAGCCAGAACCTAGCAAAATAGCAAAATAGACTTTGGCCAAACAGGTAACCTCTAGAAAAGTTCACACTGATAAATTTGCAGATTAACGATTGTCTGCCTGGGAAAAAAATCACCTGGCAAACCTTCTCTTGCATTGAGCTTCTTCGCTAGTGAATTGTCTTTTTCGCCTTTTAGTAAATTGGCTATGTCCCTGCGAATTGTAGTTTTGCTGAATTTTTCACAAAAAAAATGTGCTTTGCTTTTTAGTAAATTTGCCCCGATGAATACATTATGCATTTGCTACAGATGGGGGGCTGTTCCTTTATTTGACATATATTCACTTGCTGGCAATAAATAGGGTTCACCCTCTTGAACATTTGGTAATAATGACAATGACATAATCCCTCACCATGAGAAAGAAAAGAATTGTTTTTTAGGAAAGGAATAGGAGCTAAGGGGTTACTAGTGTCAAGAGTGAGGGTAACAGGTGAGATCCAGTGATTATGGTAAAACAGTTAATTTTAGAGAAATGCAAAACAATAACTATTTTTTTTCAGAAGCAACATAAACTAGTAGATTTGTGGATCAGGGTTTGCCAAATGACCTGTTTTCTGTGTTAACCCAGAGAGAGCAACAAAGCTTTACCAACAAAATAATTGGTGTAAATTAACCCTTATAAGCCCAGCATTTTCATATGTGGGAGAAGACTTAGCTTGTCTATAGCTAAACTGTAGGTCTGTGTTCCTGCACTCTGTAACATACTCTAGAGCTGAACATTTTTTCTTTTTTTTTTACGAGTCCTTTTGCTCAGATCACAGATTAAAAGACTCTTGTATCAGTTTCCTTTTTCTGGTGCATTTACTGTACCTTTAATTCAAGAATTTCTCTATGGACTAGTGGCTCTAGAGAGCAGATCTGTTATAAAAATTCCTCTTCATTGAGTGACTCATTTAATCACACTAAAATATCACTCTTAAACTTTACCACTATATATTTTCAGATCGTATGATTGCTCCCATTCTTTACTTGGCCATACCTCTTCATTTTTGCTGAGAGGAGAATATGCCGCCCTTTAAGATTTGGAGCCAGTCTGACAGTGACTATTTTGAGGTGCTGTGCCCAACATGAATATACCAAACATCACTGGTTATTAGCTGAATACAAAGACGAAGGAGAATAAGGTACAGAGATCTGGAACATTCTTTAGCAGTGAGGTGACACTTGGCATTATAATTCAAAGCAGTGTTTGCACTATTAAGGTGTTTACAGGCACTATAAATTTAATGTAAGGATTAGGGGCGTAAGAGCAGACTGCGCACCAATTACAGTGGAATGCCTTTGTTTTAATATGTATAAATATATAGTGTTGCTAATTTTGCATATTAATGTGTGCAGTATTGGGTACAGAGCACGCAATTTAATACCAAAGGTCAAAGCAAAAAAAATGACACCAGACTCCCAATTTTTAACTTAGTTGATTTTGTAGATCTGTGTACTCATGGACAACTCCCGTCCGTTTCCAGCTAGTGCAGGACATCGTTTTTGGTTTTTTCACTGCTCCATTTTGCATCTGAAAAGATTTTTGCGCAAACGTGTAAAAATTTGAAATGGGTGTTTTTTCTTGACTCAACTGCATTGAAGTTATAATGCTTCTCTCCCTAATGACCAATTTTAGTGTGATCTGACAATTCAGTCAAATTATCGTGAGGTTAGTGGGCACCGAACAATCGTGCATCTAGCGATTTTTCGTCAAACATTGGTCAGAAAATCGATCAGTCAGGTTAGAAAATGTTCATCATTCACAGTGAAATTGATCAATTGTTTGCAGGGCCAAGCAGGCATCTAGCCACAGTTTTCCTGGCTTCAAATAGAAAATATTACTTGAAATGTTATTTTTAGTTGATGGACAAATCATACATTTAAATGATCGTTTTGGGATAAGCTTGGTCTTATGCAAATGAAAATGCCCTAAAAGCACTTGCAAATCATTTTCTTATAGATTGCACTTTTGGAACATTTTTGCAGGACACTAATAATAATTATCATATAATTGCCATGCGCAGTAGCTATTAGGCAGAGTTTTCATATTCCTGATTCCTAATGAACTACATCACTGCTATCCAACTTCTGTGGTACAGATTGCCGAAATTCTTTGGCATACGTGGCGGAGGTCCGATAATAGAAGTCAGTGTTGACCACGCCCCTGTTAAACCACACCCACTGTAAACCACACCCACATTACCACAAGAACTTTTAAGATCATATCCACATTAACGGTGGTAACATACCAAAAAACCAAATGGTTGGTGCTCACTGCAGGGAAATCCCTCATCACTCATATGTGAAAAATTTAAGTCATGTTAAAACTTACCCTTAAATCCTTATGCCTCCAGTGGCAGAACTACCGGGTAGAGCAGGGGGTGCGAACGGGGCAGGGCCCCCCAGCATCTTGCACGCCACTGAAATTCGGGCCGAAAATCATGTACGGAGGGGGGCAGGAGGCCCAGCTGCGCGTCCCACACCAGGGCCCGCCCCCCCTCTAGTTATCTGACTGTATGCCTCCTCCTCCACTGTGGATAATACAACGACTCCCAACATATGCTTAAACACCATAGGGGCCCCACATCAATTTCCAAATACTGGAATGCCTTTGTTTTAATATGTATAAATATATAGTGTTGCTAATTTTGCATATTAATGTGTGCAGTATTGGGTACAGAGCACGCAATTTAATACCAAAGGTCAAAGCAAAAAAAATGACACCAGACTCCCAATTTTTAACTTAGTTGATTTTGTAGATCTGTGTATTCATGGACAACTCCCGTCCGTTTCCAGCTAGTGCAGGACATCGTTTTTGGTTTTTTCACTGCTCCATTTTGCATCTGAAAAGATTTTTGCGCAAACGTGTAAAAATTTGAAATGGGTGTTTTTTCTTGACTCAACTGCATTGAAGTTATAATGCTTCTCTCCCTAATGACCAATTTTAGTGTGATCTGACAATTCAGTCAAATTATCGTGAGGTTAGTGGGCACCGAACAATCATGCATCTAGCGATTTTTCGTCAAACATTGGTCAGAAAATCGATCAGTCAGGTTAGAAAATGTTCATCATTCACAGTGAAATTGATCAATTGTTTGCAGGGCCAAGCAGGCATCTAGCCACAGTTTTCCTGGCTTCAAATAGAAAATATTACTTGAAATGTTATTTTTAGTTGATGGACAAATCATACATTTAAATGATCGTTTTGGGATAAGCTTGGTCTTACAATAACAAAAAAATCTTTAAGAAATCTTAATGTCTATGGCCACCGTAAAGGAGAACTAAACCCTAGAGTTAAAAAACTCCTACCCCCTACCCTACATAGACCCCCCTCCCATCTCCCCCCCAGTCTAGCTGCTACCCCGGGCAAATACCCCTAAGTGCAGATTCTGTCTGCCATCTTTAGCCTCTTCGGTAATCTTCAGAATGAGCTGAACAATTTTCTATTTCATGAAAACTGCATATGCGCCGATCCAAAAATTGCCAAAGCGCTGGTCTCTCTCCGAAGCTTACCGAAGCAGCTGAAGGTGGCGCTGTGAACTCCGCTGGACAGAATCTAGATGGAGGGGTAAGTAAAGACTTAGGGGCATTTGCCTGGGGTAGCAGCTAGGCTGGTGGGAGGAGGGTCTATGTAAGGTAGGGGGTAGGGTTTTTTTTAACTTTAATGTTTAGTTCTCCTTTAAGGGGGTTGTACACTTTTGAATTAACTTTTAGTATAACGTAGAGAGTGATGTTCTGAGACAAATTGCAATTGGTTTTCATTTTGTATTATTTGTGGTTTTTGAGTTATTTAGCATTTTATTCAGCTGCTCTCCATTTTGCAATTTTTGCAATCTGGTCATTAGGGTCCAAATGACCCTAGCAACCGTGCATGGATTTGAATAAGAGATTGGAATATGAATAGGAGAGGCCTGTATAGAAAGAGGAGTAATAAAAAGTAGCAATAACAATACATTTGCAGCCTTACAGAGCATTTGTTGTTAGAAAACTGAAAAGCATCAGGAGAAGACGGAAAATAATTCAAAAACTATAAAAATAAATAATAATGACCAATTGAAAAGTTGCCTAGAATTAGTCATTCTATAATATACTAAAATATACTAATAATATAATAATATAATAATATAATAATATATATATATATATATATATATACTAAAAGTTAAAAGTGAACCACCCCTTTAAGGGTTTTTGTGACCTATGCAACCAGGAAGCTAACAGTGCAGTGGGTGTGAAAGTATGCATCCCTGTCCGGTTGTGTGATACCCGTGTTGCATCGGGTATAAATTGCAGTAGTTTGTAGTGACTTTCAGCATCTACAATTACACATTGCAGGCGAAAACGGGTTGATCACATTGATTTTTTTTGTACTTGCATTATTAAATCATTTGCACAGGAGTTTTAGGAGCAATATACCGGTTGTTTTACACATCATAGCATTTTAGAGCTCTTGGTCCAAGAGATTTTACTGTTTCTACCCTGTCGGCCTCCCCAATGCAAATTCTGAGTATCACGTCCCCATGGACTTAAAACCTTTCCTGCAGCATCATGTGGCCAACCCAAGTTTTACTTCATTTTGTGCTCCCACAATCTATGAAACTCTGGTTTGGACCAAAGTGACATAAAATCTTATCTACTGAGCTGCAGGAATTACAATTCACTACACTATTGTATAGCACTGTCATAGCTAGCGGATCAACATATGGAATTCAACACATCTTTTTGTCAGGATAGTATATTTCTTCCATGAAAAAACTATACCAGTGAAATTTACAACATTGTGTAACAGCAACTTATTTAAGCTTTATTGTTCCTTAAAGCAAATCAAGTTTATGGATATGCAGTCAATCTTATTTATGAAACACATTGGTGTATCAAGATAAAGCCTTCAATAAGATTCAGTTTTACAGAACTCACAATACTAAATGATGAGATATAAAGCTTAGTCCCTACTGTCTGTTATAATTGAAATAAATGGCAGAGAGCCTTGGATATATCAAAGAAAAGCTAGTTAAAAGTTTTATATTATAGGTCCATTACGTTTTATGTGCATTATAATTGAATGATAAACGTTTATATTGTTGCTCAGCTCATACGTCTAAAATTCTGCTGTAAAACTTGAAGGAAGAAAAAAAAGTGTAGCATTTTTGGTGCAGGATAAAGTATGCACAGTATGTATTAAATCTGTTGTGGATATAAAGCCTAAGATTTACTGTATACTATTTGGATCATTAGCCTAACCACACTGCAGACATATAAATAAAAAGTAGAAATACTACTTTCAAAAAGAGAACAGGCCAGCCTTTTAGGAGAGTGGGCAATTACTCCATGCAATTATTCCCTGCTCATGTCTCTAATGGATTTGGCATGGAAAAGAAGGAATACATGGCGACTACCATTTTCTGCTAAAGCCATAGTTGTGAAGGGCCAGCAACATCAGCAAATGAAAATGCCCTAAAAGCACTTGCAAATCATTTTCTTATAGATTGCACTTTTGGAACATTTTTGCAGGACACTAATAATAATTATCATATAATTGCCATGCGCAGTAGCTATTAGGCAGAGTTTTCATATTCCTGATTCCTAATGAACTACATCAGTGCTATCCAACTTCTGTGGTACAGATTGCCGAAATTCTTTGGCATACGTGGCGGAGGTCCGATAATAGAAGTCAGTGTTGACCACGCCCCTGTTAAACCACACCCACTGTAAACCACACCCACATTACCACAAGAACTTTTAAGATCATATCCACATTAACGGTGGTAACATACCAAAAAACCAAATGGTTGGTGCTCACTGCAGGGAAATCCCTCATCACTCATATGTGAAAAATTTAAGTCATGTTAAAACTTACCCTTAAATCCTTATGCCTCCAGTGGCAGAACTACCGGGTAGAGCAGGGGGTGCGAACGGGGCAGGGCCCCCCAGCATCTTGCACGCCACTGAAATTCGGGCCGAAAATCATGTACGGAGGGGGGCAGGAGGCCCAGCTGTGCGTCCCACACCAGGGCCCGCCCCCCCTCTAGTTATCTGACTGTATGCCTCCTCCTCCACTGTGGATAATACAACGACTCCCAACATATGCTTAAACACAATAGGGGCCCCACATCAATTTCCAAATACTAACAAACCCCCAGAACAAACCCCTGCCAGGCTTACATCCCACAGGTAGCGTAGAACAAGCAGAGAATGGCACACACAAGCAGCACTGGGCAAGGAGAGAATGGCACACACAAGCAGCACTGGGCAAGGAGAGAATGGCACACACAAGCAGCACTGGGCAAGCAGAGAATGGCACACACAAACAGCACTGGGCAATTGGAGAATGGCAATCGGAGAATGGCACACACAAGCAGCACTTGGCAAGCAGAGTATGACACACACAAGCAGCACTGGGCAGGCAGAGTATGACACACACAGGGAGCATAGGGAAGGCAGTACAGAGCAGGTGACAGGGAAACCTATCAGATCAGATGAACAGTTCATACTGTGCTACATACAGTGACACAGTGCTGGTGCCCCTCCAACAGTTTGTATGAGTGTGAACAGGTGAACAATGTGGGCAGTTTCAGACTGGGTCTCAGGTGTGAACATTAGAGGGCTTGAACAATAGAGGTGTCACAAGTGTGAACAATGCAGAGAGGATTACATGTGTGAACAATACAGGGGATTACAGTCTGAATTTGAGGTTTAAACAATGAATGGGCCAGTTAATCTCTGTAGTGATACCTTTTAAATTTTACACAAGGTTAGCAGACACAGCAGGCAGACTTTCATGTGGAGGGCCACACAAGCCGCCAGTTAGACAGACATGAACTGCATGATTATACATGCATGTGTGGCCTATTAAAGTAATCTGTTTGCCTCATCGGCCTCTACAGCAATTACACCAAAGTTGATTGGACAAAAGAAAAAAGTAGACCAACCAATGACTCAGTCTGGTGCATATATTGCATTATAACTGACACTGAAATGCACTTCGCCAAACTTCCAATGATTTGTCCAACCAATAGGCCAACAATGCAATTTAGCCATCTACTTGTGTAAAATTGCAATAATATCCAAACATACTGCAATAAGGGGCATCATTATGAATGACCTATAAGAATTTTGCAGAAAAATTTGAGACATATTGCCTAAATGCATAGGGCTTACTGGAAAGGTAAGCTCTGCAAAAGCAGATATCTACATTGCCCTACTGTCTGGGGCATACCTGTGTTTAGATTAAAAATGTCTGAATGGCTATGCCCAAGTGCCTCCTCTAGTCTGCCGTTTATGAAGGTATTTCTTGTGGCTTGAGGAAGAAATGAATTTTATCTCAACAGCACATCTATTATGCCAGTTTACTTCAATAGAAATACATTTGAATATACAGAGACCCTTTTATGCTTAAACCTTCTCAGCAGCAGAATAACCTATGGTAGCGTCAGACTGGGATGCCAGGGGCCCACCAGAAAACCGTAGACCTGTGGGTCCCCAAGAAAACCAAATAAAACATTTTCTTCCATAATAGTCTGATGAAAATAAAGTTGCAAAGAATCTAATTTTCTCCAATTGGAAAAACATGCCTTGAAAATTCTCTCACCTGAAGTCGCACTTTTTTTTTCTTTGGTTTTTGGCTGGATGCAGTGGATGCACCTGTAATTATTAAAAAAGAAATTAATAATAAGCTGTAAAAACATTACAACCACCAAGATGTTGTTTCAACGGCACCTTGAGTGATTTCCACATGCTGATACTGGGCACCTGTTAAGTTGTTCTTAAATTTAATGGGGGTGAATAAAACACCCCCATATTCACAAAGGCTAAAAAAAAAAACTCTGCCAAACCTCATTTGGATGGATCCAGTGGAAAATAAGCAAAGCCCTTTTACAAAATGGTTTCATTTTGCATCTGAAGGGTAAAAATTACCTAAGAATACGAAAATAAATTATTACGTTGAGTAACTTCTTCTGTTTGACTTCTCTCCTTCCCCTCCCCCAGAAATGCATAGTATATCTAATATCTAAGGTATATTTAACTTTTAGCCTTCTAGTTATTATAAAAATACAACGCTCAACAGAGTTTTGGAAGCTAGTTTTGTTTCCTAAGCCTGATTTTAGAGAGAGAGAAACCAAGGATCAAAGATCATTTTTTTCTTTCTTGTCACTCCCAGTCATTCAGTCACCTAGTTACAGTTAATTTCTGAATCCTGCCTGCTCTATCAACCTATATTCTTTACCCACTGCATGCAGAAATGAGTGTTAGCCCATTCACACTGCATGTTGAATGTTTGCGTTGAAAGATTTAGTTCCTTGAGGCTGTGGGGTACAGCAAGTGCTTTTTTCTTCTTCACAAAATCTTTTCAAAATTAATTGCAGTGACAACTCATGATTAGTTAAGATTTCATCATGTAACGTCAGTCATCCGTTAACCAAAATCAAAGCAAAAATGGCTGAAGTGCTTTCTATATAGATACATGACTATGCTCAACTCAGTTTCTTAATGGTAATTCATCATGTGAGGAAAAAGAAAATAGCTGCAATTCAGAGCCTTTTAACCAGTCTTTACCTTGGCTTTTCTGGGCATCTTAATGTCTGTATTGACTTGTGTAGCAGCTACAGGCTAGTGTTTGGACCTTAGCTTGCAATGAGAATCAATTATGGATAGAAAGCTATCACAAGAGGACAGGGATTATTGTATTATACCTGGGCTATATTTTTGGTTGCAGTTTTAAGGCCCCCATACACGGGCCGATAAAAGCTGTTGACAGACCAAGTCGGCCGCTTATTGGGCCGTGTCTGTGTGTGGCCATCTGACGGGCTTTCCCGATCAATATCTGGCCTGTTTGATCGGGCAGGTTAAAAAATCTGGTTGGATTGTGGCCGCATCTGTGCGTTTATGCGGTCCCGCGATCCGACCGCCCGTATCGGATGCATTATGATCTGATCGTTGTGTCCTAGGGCCCACAATTGGATCAGCCCAATATCGCCCACTTCAATGTGGGGATATCGGGGAAAGATCCGCTCGTTTGGCGACATCGACAAACGAGAGGATCTCTATGTCTATGGCCACCTTAAGTCTTAGACAGATGGAGCATAGCAGACTGAGGAAACTCTGAAACATTTTACCCCATCAAAATTTAGTCTCATTGTTCTCCAATTCAGCCTTCATACTGTATAGACTTGTGTATGCAAGCATGTGTGTACACATCCCCCCCTCAAATCTAAATTAAAATTAAAAATAAATCCACTTGTAATTTACTTATTCGCTTTTTGCCATTCCAATTTTCCCAGCATCTAAACAAAGATTTGTACAGAAGATTCGCTTAGAATGGAGCATAGCAAGATGTTCCATGGACTCAAGGAAACAATACAGAAGAAGGATAGATTAAACGTGAATAACAAATATTTATATAACGTGCATCTTTCAATGTCAACATAATGGACAAAACATGAAGAAATAGTTTTGGTTTTAATTCTATACCAGACTTTCTATAACTCCAGAGCCATCGCTAACATTAATTCCTGGACCTTGTCTTTTAAGACAGATAATTTTTCAGCATTTTATTGGATTAGTTGTCATCTGGAGACAATTGCATGCAATGTTCTTGCACTGCCAAGAAGGGGCTTTTAAATGATTCTCTTTAAACTAGTTATTTATCTGACATTTTTTCAGTAGTTATGAGACAATCTCCCATAGGGTTGCTACCTCACCCCTTTAAAACTGAAAAATATGGGATACGCAGTCTGGCAATTGGCAATTAATTTAGATGCATGCTGCAGACTGAACTGATTTATGTGCAGCCATGCATCTAAATGAATTGCTAATTAGCCATGCAGGCTGTGGGTTCCATATGTGTTCGTTTTAAAGGGGTGAGATGGCAACCCTAAATTCTCCCATCCCTGAGCTCCCTTTTTCCTATTGCCTTACATATGAATCACTAATACTAAAAAATAATGCTGAAGTCATGCTGAATTCTTCAAATTGTGTATAAGAAAATATTTTTTGCTTATGCATTAGAGTTGTATCACTGATGAGGAGCCATGACAGAGGACAAGGGTGGCCTTCATCTTGAACCCTAGACTAAAATTCTTGATCTGAACTAGTATGGAAGATGGAAGGTCTCTATCTGAAAGGCAAGGGGGCAGATTTACTGAAGAGTGAAGCAACTTTTCGTCATTGTTGCCACCCGCAGGGACATCTCCAACTCACTAACAGGTGCAGGCGCCAGTTTGCTAGTGAATGGGACTGTCACACTATCGCCAGGTGACTTTTCGCTCTGCGGAACGGACGTTAGTCTGCAAATTCACTAAAAGGCGGATTTTACTGAACGTTAGCTCTTTCGCCAGA
This sequence comes from Xenopus petersii, assembly GCA_038501925.1. Taxonomy (NCBI): domain Eukaryota; kingdom Metazoa; phylum Chordata; class Amphibia; order Anura; family Pipidae; genus Xenopus; species Xenopus petersii. The sequence continues at coordinate 138,967,387 of CM076673.1, forward strand.
GTTGTCTTCGCCACCTCAGACCTGGCAAAGTGCTATAAAGCAGCTAAATCTTCCTCAATCTTCTTCATTTACATCATATCCTGTGTGCTGAAAATGCATCAAAAGTTCAAAAAAACAAAAGTCCTAACTTACTTTTTTGGGTAAGTGGTTTTCTCCCCAGATTTTATTACATATGGAACATTTCCCGCCCATTTCCCGCCCTATGCAAATTGACCTAAGCGCAAGATCACTAGCGAACAGACCCGGACTGGCAATCTGTGGGTTCTGGCAAATGCCAGAGGGGCTGCTATAAGGTGCCATAGTCACTATTAAGTGGGCTGGTGGGTGCAGTTTGGGCCTCTGTGTACCTGAAATGCCAGGGCCTATTTTAATTCTCAGTCCGGACCTGCTAGCGAAGTTTCGCTAGGCACAAATTAAATGCTTGCACAGCCGAAGTAACGGTAGGGAAAAGTCACCAGTTTGATGCCCAGGACGAGACTTTTGCATGCCAGTGAATTATTCATAGCGTATTTGCCCCTGGTGAAGTGGTCTGATGGGTGTGAAGCTGACGCTGGCGAAAATTCACGCGAAAAATCTGCCCCAAGGTGGGGAGGCTTGGAGAGATGACGTATTTTTACCAGGAACTCCTGACTTAAAAATGTATAAATCACAGAATTAGACCTTCATAATAATCCAGAGGGGCACCAACAGCCTTGGATAATGCTTTGACAGCCTGAAAAAGGTAGTCCAAAATAGAAGAGGGCACGCAATAACGCAATTCTTCAAGATGTCCAGCCCATCAGACCTTTGGTTACAAAAGGGGCAACAGGGTGACATTAGTTTTAGGGTTTTATCTTCAACGCTTTTTAAGTGGATCTGTCCAAAATGCTTCTTTTCAACCTACCTACCAACATACTGTACTGTATTACATATTATACCACCCAGTATAAATTGGGGCACATTCCTCTCCAAGGGGTATATTTATCAAAGAGTGAAATTAGTGTTTGCCACAATCCACCAGAGTGCAATTTTGGCACTCTATGTTCATATTTAGCTGCATCTTTATTAAAGGGCAAGTTAACCTCAAAATAAAAAATTGCTTCATAAAAAAAAACATAATTCTAAGCAACTTTTCAAATTTTCAGTGTTTTTAAAGTCAAAGACAGGTCTGTTAATCAGCTGCCTTCTCTTACGTTGTATCTAAAGTCCGAGTTACCAGGGTAGGGAATAGAATGGGGAAAAAAGGCTGCTTTCAATAGCAACACTTATGCAAATAACTTAAAAACCATAGAAATTTTGGAATGAATGTGTATGGCCAATAGTCAGTTAGCCACTGGAGCCCAAATGCCTTGAAACTTTTTTGTCATCACGTAGTTATTGTGAGACTTCTTCTAAGGGGAATAACTGTAGTGGGTACTTTAACCATCCAAATAAATAGGATTGCGTTAGGTGTCTAAATACCATCAATAAAATCTACAGGTTCAGGCATAGCAGGTAGCTTTGCTAGAGACTTGCTTTATATTTTATTTTGCACAACACAGACCTGTGATCTTAGACAAAGGGCTTAGGAATGGTTAACACTTTAAATGCCAGTTTAAAACACACCCTTGCTCTAAAAGCTGGACACAAATCTGACACAAAACACTTCCAATAGCCACTTTTCTCCTCAAATAAGATCTTTTAAAAACCATCGCTGTGTCTGGTTTTAAGGCTTGCTGCACTTCATATATCATAAGAAAGATAAACAGGGGTTTTCTTTTTTTTTATTATTTGAAATGATTTCATTACATGAAGGGAAGGGGGCTTTCATAATTTGGAACAGGTGTTTTCATCTAGTAAGGCATATGGGGAACAAAGTCTACGGAAATATGTTTTTGGAGTTAGAATCACTTGTTAGCACAAAGTGGAACTTAAAGTAACATCTACTTAATGAAAAATTCGGTTAACACTGGCCTTACCAAACATACCATGAAAATGTTTCCCTTTGACATATTTATAAAGGTGCACTTAATTCTGTATATTAAAACAAATGGAAGAGACATGGAAGAGCATTGATAACAAAGTCAAGGAATAAAATAAAAGATGCCTTTTTGTGTCTTTGCCAGGATAGATGGATCACCAACAATCCTCTGTAAATCTATCAGTAAAAAAAAAGACCAGAGTTCTTACTGCAAGAGAGAAACAGAGGTGTATACTGTGGTGAACCAGTTAGCCCTTTTAGATAAGTTTTGCAGCCAGCAACAGAAATACTTGTACAGAACATCAAAAATAATTTCACTACAATATCCCTAACTTACTCCCGTTGATGCAACCTCCATATAACATATGATGCCAATTTTCCATTTCTGTGCCATAATGGCATTGGGATGATGTGACAAAAAATCAGCAAACCCTGCGGTTTAAAGAAAAATTTTGTATTGAAAAGGGATATAACTATAGGGGAGACAGACCTTGCAACAGCTGGGGGCCCAGGGCCACAGAATGATAAGCAGTTTCAATATATGATTATGACAAATGTTTTATTCCTTTAGTTTGTTTGTGAAGATTCTCATTCATCCAGGTCATGGTATATCTGTAGAAATAAGTCAAATCAAATGGACTTGCTGTGTTTTTTTTACCTTGAAGACATTTCACCTGTCATCCAACTGGCTTCCTTTTCAAGGAAAAAAAACACAGGAAGTCCAGTTGATTTGACTTATTTCTACAGATATTCCTTAAAGGGGAGCTCCACAAAAACATAACTTGAGCTTTTTGAAAAGTAAACATAATTTCAAGCAACTTTGCAATATACATCATGTAAAAAATATGCAGACCTTTCATGATTTTTAATGGTTTCTGACAGTTCCCTGAGCCTAGTCACCTGCTCTCCTGCTGATCTGTCTGACTACTTTGCTGAGCTGGCTGACTACTGTAACTTTGTATCAACAGCCATCTGTCCTTAGACTGCATCCTCTAAATCCCACAATTCCCTGCACATATGATTTCAATAAGGAAAGGAACATCACAGTGCAATGCATTGTGGGTTATGTAGTTGCTGCATGCTGTCTGTAAGCTGTGGAGTAGTTATTACAATTTGTAACATCAGTGTTTAGTCCCTCCTTCCCTGCCAGGATTTCAAATGATGTAGAAAGAGAACTGTTAAACAGTTGGATTTCAGCATAGAAAATGGCATTTATTCATACTTTTTGAATGAACTGTGATGGGTATATTAGGGGTTTCTGTGTTATGTGGGCCTCTTTATCAAATTTTGGTTTGGAAACTGGAGTATATGTGTGATTTCTAGTTATGCCATTGGCATGAATAATGATTGCAAATATGATTAAGGAAATCATGCAAAAGGAAGCTGTGAAACAATACTGTTGTCATTATTGAATTTAGAAGCTACAGTATAAAGGTATTGTGATGGTGTAATAAGGGATTTAAGGGATTTATAGGGTTATGTAACAAACGGCACTAAGTTTGCCCTGGAGCAGTAACCTGTAGCAACCAATCAGCAGGTAGAATTTACTTGTCATCTGTTTAAATGCAAGAATCTTATTGGTTGCCATGGGTTACTGCTCCCGGGCAAACTTAGTGCCTTATATTACATATGGGGCAAATGTGATAATGCTATGGCTCAAAATCTTTCATTCCAGCAAGCTCTGTACAAGCATTTTAGAATTTATTCTCTGCATTGGATCTGGTGATATTATACAGGTATGGGATCTGTTATCCGGAAAGCTCAAAATTACAGAAAGGCTGTCTCCCATAGACTCCATTTTATATAATAATCCAAATTTTTTTTAAATTATTTCCTTTTTCTCTGTAATAATAAAACAGTACCTTGTACTTGATCCAAACTAAGATATAATTAACCCTTATTGGCAACAGAACCAGCCTATTGGGTTTATTTAATGTTTACATGATTTTCTTGTAGACTTAATGTATAAAGTTCCAAACTACTGAAAGATCCATTATCCGGAAAGCCCTAAGTCTCGAGCATTCTAGGTAACAGGACCCATACCTGTATAAGGTCCATCAATTGGTAATTAAACTAGAGATGCACCGAATCCACTATTTGGGATTCGGCCGAATCCCCGATGAAAGATTTGGCCGAATACTGAACCGAATCTGAACCCTAATTTGCATATGCAAATTAGGGGCAGGGAAGGAAAAAGGGGAACAAAATCGTCTTTTTTGAAGTCACGTGATTTCCCTCCCCGGCCCTAATTTACATATGCAAATTAGGATTTGGATTCGGTTTGGCCAAGCACAAGGATTTGGCTGAATCCGAATCCTGCTGAGAAGGCCGAATCCTGGCAGAATCCCGAACCGAATCCTGGGTTCGGTACCTTTATTTGTGCCTGTTGCCTCCATCTATATTTGTTTCGTTTTTCCCCCCAGGTATAAAATGACACAGTAACATTACAACAATTTGCCAATTCAAATGAATCACTTTATTTTTTATTTTTGTGTTTGTTTTCCTTTTTTTTGTTGGTGTCACTGGAAAGATAGAAAGACCTTATTTCTCTGAGAAGATACTGATTTAATGTCAGATATATATATATATATATATATATATATATGTATATATATATATATATATATACATATACAGAGAGAGAGAGAGAGAGAGAGAGAGAGAGAGAGAGAGAGAGAGATTTGTTCATAAGGATCCGCACACCAATATTTTTCATCAAAATAAGTGCTTTATTCGGTACATAGATCATAGATATACATATATATATATATATATATATATATATATATATATAGATATATAGATATATAGATATATAGATATATATATAGATATATGTGTGTGTGTATATATAGTGTGGTCCTTGCAATTGCATTTAACCCCAAAATCTTTAGGGCTCCTTTGAGCATAAGAAAGAATTGCTAGATGTATTGTATTTTACATTGTACTAAATAAAATAAATACACATTCTACTTATTACTGCTTTACCTTGATAACTTCTTAGAGCCAAAATAAATTAAAATTCACAGGGGTTTCACTGAATAGTTTAGTTGGTTTGTTGTTTTTTGCTAAACTGTAAAGTGAACTGGTCAGTGATGGCACTAATCATATATAAAGAGAGGTATAAACCTGCCTCTTTTTTTAAATTTGTTACTCTGTCCCAAAAACACTTTTTTTCCACAATGAAAGAAAATATAATTCTAAGCATTTTCCAATGTACATTATTTAAATTTTTTTTAATGTTTTAAGTGATCTGTTAATCTAATTTCTGTAAAAAAACAAAATGCATCTATATTACAATACTGGTTTTGACACCTTAAACAATGTAGCAGAAGCCACGGAAGGAGAATCTGCTTCAGCTAAACATTCCCTTTAACATTTTAAGATCTGAAAAATCCCCAAGTTACATGGAAGAAGTAAGACACTGGTCTCTCGATTCCCAGGAAAATAATACACTTCTATGCTGAAATAATGCAGTGTTATTTTATTATACAAAAATGTCCAGTTCAAATAGAACTTTATAGGTGTAGTCTGCACCTTTAGTTTTATTTTTCTCCAGTTTATTCTGTCAAATCCTTTAAATTCTGCAGTGTTGTAAATCATAGAATTCAATGCCCTTTAGAAGACGTTGGTCTGTTTTTCAGTTGCTCTGGCACAATTTAAGTGAGGCCAGTGCAGGTCATAAATTGTTGTTTTTTGTACTGCATATCCTGGCAAAAGTTTTTTCATTAAAGTGACACATTTAGCTGGACAGACTGAGGCTGGATGATAAAAGACTCCATGGGGTCAAGATTGCAGCAAAAGTGTTGCAAACAAGAATGGACTCATCATCAACTGAATTTGTGCCCCTTTCCCAAATTCTCTATAATCCAGGTCTTAAGGAAATACAGGTGCTTTGTCAAGGGCTACCTGCTGCAGTCACATGCAAGCCACCTTGGGTAATGGACAGAATGGCTCAGAGCCAGAAAGCTGCAATCATTAGCATCAAACACATGAGCTTATAAGTAACAACCTGCATATGATATGTGGGATATATATATACATGTATATATATATATATATATATATATATATATATATATATATATATATATATATATATATATATATATATATATATATATATATATATATATATATATATATATATATATATATATATATATATATATATATATATATGCATGAGTTTTCCATTGCAGCTTTCAGGCCTGTCCAGGTCCAGGATGAGGAGGCCTGTCCAGGTAAGCTTACACTTTAATAGAATCTATCGGAAACACCGAATACATGATCTCTAATTTAATGTGATTCATGCTAGCTATACTTGCAGAAATAAATCACTCTTTGTCACCGACATTATTTATACATAGGCTGTTATGACACTTGACAAAGTAACCGGTGCGCAATACTGGCACAAATGTTCAGCGCTGACTTTGTAGACAGTGACACAGGGAGCTGCTGAGTGGGGCAGCAGCACGTGAGGATGGGGTTAATGGAGCCTTTATTGACTTGCAGTAACCGCAGTCCAAGGGCAGCGCGGGCCGATCTCTTGACCTGACTCCTGGCGCAGCGCATCCTCTGCCTGAGGGAACTGGCGCTGAAATGTGCGGCCGCGGGATGCTCCGGGATATTACTGGGGATTAACAGGTACATTTCTCTGCGGTTTTCTCCTGCCTCACTCACTTCATCAGGTCTGTCATTTCTCTCTGTGCGTATTATAGGCATAGCTACTATTTTCATCTTAATCATATGAAGGATTTCTATTTATTCTGTATATTTGTCCATTTTAATGAATCGTAAGAGCAGGAGACACTTCCACCGACTCATAGCAGGACACAAAAGTCTCCCGCTTTCAGCATCTTCTGATTCTTTATTAGAGATCTTCTTCCATTGATCGGCAAATGTGCCGAAATGTTTTCTTTCGTATTGTCGCCTATTGAATTGCTGTAGGGAGGATCGGGCTCTCCGGTAACAGCGTTGGGGGGGTCTGTTTATACCCAGGTGAGAATTGTGTTTATATCTACAAATAATTAATAGCTACTCAGCAGAAAAAATAGAACTCCCATAATCATATAGAATCACATAAGATCGCAGTGAATATCGCAAGGGCGAAGAAAGAAAAAATGAACGATTTGTAGGCGATATAGTTGCAGCATCGGCGGAGAAGTAGATGAAGGGAATGGACAGAACAATATAAAAAGAAAAACAGACATATATATTTATATATATTGAGTTGTATTTTTCTAGCTCACAAACAAAGCCATTTTCGAATTTCTTCCAAACTTTGTTAAAAATAAATTATGGAAAAAGTTAGAAGAGATAAGAAAAAAGATCAGTCATCTGTTGTGGATGTATTACCCCCCAAACAATAACAACAATAAAAATAAACATGTCTAGGAAACTGTCGACAAACGTACTTTTGCCAAAATGTTTTCTTCTCTTTTATTTTTCTCCTCCCTCGACCAAATAATTCATGTTTCATACAAACAGCTTAAGGGATTCCCAAATGTGACAGGTGGGAAGGAAAGGGGGGCAGAGTTATGAGCTGAAACCTTGATCCAAATGGCTTTATATTTCCATCCTAAGCAGCAGAAATATTGATAAAATGAATATTACATAACCTACCCCACTTATCCCCAGCAATTGTTCCCTGCCTGAATCATGTACCCAAACTCCTCAATATTTAGCGTCTGATGAGAAACTAAAACCAGGTTGAGCTCAACTTCAACAATATTTTAATAAGCATATGGGAGAAATAAAAACTACACTCCATAAAGCCTCCCCCCAACTCCCCAAAAAAGAGCCCATTTAAAAGAGTCATACAATTTGTCTAAGTATGTTCTCAATTTATTGGGAGCAACACAGTACGCACATTATACACACACAACAAACACACACGTTTGTTTTTTTAGAAGTGTGCACATCCCCTGCTAGAATAGCGTGTATCGCGTGTTTGCGCCTAAATACACACAACAACAAGGCTGGAGAGCATTAGATCGATATTAAATTGACAAGAATATATGGATCAATAAAATACATTTGAAAAAAAAATTGTACTGCACCCACCCTGCTACTAAAAAAACAAATTCATTTTTAATCCTATATTCCTGATCTTTTTTAGGTCTAGATGAATGTTTCCTATAGTGTAGGATTAGCAGGTACATTTTATGACAGTCCCAACCAATAAAAGGAAACAGATTCATGCAGTTGCCTCTATACTCCTCACCCTATACTCACAGCCCCACTGGCACTTGCTTGTGCCTAAAACAAAATGTTTCCACTGTTCCCATGAAGAGCAGAATTCTCTATTTTACAAATACAAACATATATATATAAATTATTTCCATATAGGTCAAAGTCATATTTGGTCTGGTGGCCAGCCCTAACCTAAACTGCCTTTAACTTTAGGAATTCTGCTGCTTCAGTATACATTTTACACAGGCATCAAAAACTCCAAAACTGCTGATATATATATATATATATATATAAATATATATATATATATATATTTTTTTTTTTTATATAGTTGTGTTTTCAGCTCACTCATGATTCACTTGATATCACACAGTGGGGCAGAGTGATTTTAGAGACCTTTTGTCACTGCATTTTAAAGGGTTACTGTCTTTTTTATGGTGATTTATTTCTAAATTGCATTGGTTTCAGTGCAAATTATTCCCTTTACCATATACATTTTTTATACCTGTAACAGGTGCAATAGGATGTATTTTTTTAGTTGTAAATGTAATCAGGCCCGGACTGGCAATCTGTGGGTTCTGGCAAATGCCAGAGGGGCTGCTATAAGGTGCCATAGAAAGTCATTATTTAGTGGACTGGTGGTTGGCTATGGCTAATTAGGCCTCTATGTTTGCTGATTGGGCCTCTGTGTACCTGAAATGCCAGGGCCTATTTTAATTCTCAGTCCGGACCTGAATGTAATATTGGTGTGTAGGCAGCCATCTCAAGTCATTTTGCCTGGTCATGTGCTTTCAGAAAGAGCCAGCACTTCATGATGGAACTGCTTTCTGACAGGCTATTGTTTCTCCTACTCAATGTAGCTGAAGTCGCAGTGGGACATTGATTTTTACTATTGAGTGTTATTCTCATATGTACCAGGGAGCTGCTATCTGGTTACCTTCCCATTGTTCTGTTGTTACACTGCTGGGGGGAAAGGGAGGGGGTGATATCACTCCAACTTGCAGTACAGCAGTAAAGAGTGACTAAAGTTTATCAGAACACAAGTCCCATGACTGGAGGCACAAACATATTATTGGTTGCTATGGGTTACCACAAAATCAGTGTTTATTACATAAAGAGGGGGGAGGGGCCAGAAAAAGTCCCAGAAACAGACAGAATGGATTAAGTACAACCAGATTTACAGGAAGACTTATCAGGAGGTATAATTTCAAAAGTTAACATGTTTTTAGAAGTTCTTATGAATAAAGGTCACTGCCCAAACTGTTATTGGACTTTCAATTTCATATAAAGTTCATGTTTTAGTCAAGGCTGCATTTATTAATCTTTTATAACTCAGTGTCGGACTGGGCCAGCAGGAGACACCAGGAAAAAACCCGGTGGGCCCTGGCCGAGCTCTGGTCCTTGCACTGAAGCCAAGGCAGCAGCCCTGGACCCCCAGTCCGATGCTGTATAAACTATATGGTCCTTCTGTTCTGGTTGGTCACAGGGGCCCAGACAGAGATAGGAACATAGGTGGAAAAAGAACTCCAGGTACCCTGCCCCCAAGTTGGCAAAAAATGGGTCAAAGCTAGCTTGAACTCTAATCCTGTCATGTGTGCAACATGGCTGCTGGCTATAGCTGGTATTACATTGAAGCGGTATATATGGAGCAGCTATGACTGTGCTTCAGGGGAGTAACTACTAAGGAAGCAGACCCTGTGGTTGCAAGGGGGCCTGAAAATAATCACAGTTGTGTTTTCAGAAGAGATTAGTGTGATGGTAACCTGTGCTGCTTTGTTCACTCAGTTCTCAGGGAGTGTTGGAAAGCCATTTTGGAGTGTTTTAATGTTGTGCTTTTTTTTATCAAGGAAGAGCCAAAAATAATCACATGGGCCATTGTCCTTAGTAAACTAAACTGAGGTTTCTTTAAGCAGCCGCCTTATCTAACAACTTAGGCAACTGAGGAACTAAAAAACACAACTGCTTTAAAAAACATCTTTAAATGTTGAGTCAGATATTAAACGGTAAACTTCCCCTTCACTATTAGTTAACTGGATGTTCCATGTAAACAAAAAATGTGACTTTTTTCCCAGAATGCTATCTGTTTTGAATAGAAAGTTGATAGAAGAGTAGCCATTTCTTGGTCTGTCCTCAACATCAGTAGCTTTTGCATTATTCCTTTGCCAGTCTCCTTGACATTGCTTCTGCGTGCAATTTACTCTTAAAGCTTTAGCAGTGTCTTGTGATTATTTGGTGTGGCAGCAGCCGTATCCTTGTGGTTAGCTCCTCATTTAGATTCCCGTCATCTAGTGCAGAGGTTATAACCCTCAGGGGATGAAGGGAAAACCTCAAACTTTCGTAACTGCTCCTGGTAACATGACAATAACAGCCCTGCCATGTGGGACGTAATAACAGTAGCTTGTCATTTGCAAACCAAGTGCTAGAACTAGAATAAAAGATACCTGGTAGTTTTTAAAGAGGAAGCTACTGGCAGTATTCATTATTAGTAGATGCAAAAAATATACAGGTATAATAAGATCTATCAGTTGGAATGCATGCTTGGGACCTGCTCGTTACACTTAGGAGAGCTTTCTGTAATTTGGATCACCATACCTTAACTCTGCTAAAAAATACATTTAAAAATACTGTGGTTTGCCCACCAATATTGGTTCACAAAGCTTAGTCCAAACAAGCAAGTACAAGGAAGGCACTGTTTTATTGTTACAGAGCAAAAGGAAATCATTTTTAAAAATATAATTACTGTATTTGATTAAAATAAACTTGACGGGAGATGGCCTTCCCGTAGGAGCTTTCTGGATGACAGGTTTCTGGACAAGATATCCCATAAATGTATATGCATTTGTGTATGTACACTGAGCCGATCTACAATTTCAGTGCGAGAGCAGTACCACTTGCATTATTACACCACAATGAATATCAGTTTCAAAATACCACCACATAAGTCATACTTAAGTTATACTTTTTATACTGAGGCCCTTCCATTAAAACCTTCAGGAAAACTCTTATACCAGCTCTTAAGCCATTCAGGAAAACCATTATTATGAACTCTAAAGCAGTTTGGGAAAAGTTAGGAAATGGTAACAGATGTTAAGAGTGTTGGCTTTTAATAGTCTCTGTCCCTCTGCTGCACCCAGTATAATTGACCAGTACCCACAGTTTTAACAACTAACTACGAACAAGAGACATTTCATCTACAAACACACTAAATAATTTGTAGGAGCAAAGAGGTTGCTTTACTGCTGTCATCGACTTCTTGTGCACTGAAATAGCGGCAAAGCAATGGCAGAGCTTGGAAACTCAGAAAATAGCGCAAAGGCCTTGTCTCTTGTTACTCTCCTGGTCTAAGTAGTTAGTGCAGTATATAAATATCACAGGCCCCTGAATCACTTGGATTCCTATTTATCGCTATGGAGCTATTATTAAGTATTGTGTTTTTGCAAATGGAAGCATTTTCCAGTGGTTAAGCTTGATCACTACGAGTAATAGGTCTAACTTGCGTAGATCTCAATGTTCTCCTAGATCTTTTTCAGGAGATGGGTGTGCCATCATTTTTATTGAGCACTAACAATAAAAATATAAATAAATAAAATACAGACGGTTTAGGATTTACAAAGCTATAAGGAACTTTTCCCAAGATGTAAAGCCTCCCATTAACTTACTTTGTGTTCATTTCAACACTATGATTGGTTACACCTTTGGGCTTAATGATTTAATGGTGCTTGCTGCTTCGCTGTAACACCATGTAGCAAAGAATTTGTTTCAACTGCTCAACCTCAATGTGCATACTGTGATGGCATTTATACATGTATCAGTCCTTTACTAAATCTTTAGGCCTTAACAGAATTAAGCTGGCCATAGATGTTGAGGTTTTTAAAAGATCAGATCCTGATCGTGAGACCACGATCTTCTCAGAACGATCGTACGAATTTACCATCAACTAAAAAGACCAATTTGCCAGGAAAACAAAGGAGAGCTGCCTGCTTGGCCCTGCAAACATATAGATTGCACTGGGACCCATAAAGATTTTTTGACCTGGCCGATCAATTTCCCGAAAGATGTTGGCCGAAAAATCGTAAGATGTACGATGGTTCGAATCCCACTAACCGCACGATAATTTCGAAGGATTGGTCGGACTTCCCTAAAATCTGTCGTTCGGCAAGAAGAATCGTCGCGTCTATGGGGAGCTTAAAGCTCATAGAGAACAGCATAGAAAGCCAGCTGATAATGGTGGACAGGGGCTGCACATGACCTTGATTACTCAATAGGGATAAACATAACATATCATGTTGGTGAAAGCTCAATCCGATGCATTAAAAAGCCTACTGCCACCAAACCCTCACGATGAATACAGTGCTGCTAAAAACAAGAGTACACTGTATTTATGGAGAAAACCAGATCTTTGTGCTGAGTTTTGGAGAACAGATACCAGTTTTGGAGAACAGATGGCAGTTTTTCTATACAGAAGGTGGGGCGCAGAGCGCAAAAAATTGTAAATGCATTTTTATTTATGCACATTACAGCATGCCTTGGATGTAGTAAATGACCCTCAATGTGAGCATAGTACAGTGCATTGTCTGACCAATTAGTATTTATTATAATAAATATAATGTATTTATTTTATTATACCTGGACATATAACTGAAATAAGGGAAACCTATATATTATTTGTTCATAGTGATGCCACTCTATTTACTCAAGTGTACAAGGCCACAAGTCTGGACTGGGAGTCTAAAATGATCCAGGACTTCAAACTTGTCAAAGGGGGTCACCATCTTGTAAAGTGTCTACGACAATCACATGCTCTACAACAATCATATGCTCAATGGGCTCTGAGCAGCTGTTGAGAAGCTAAGATTAGGGGAGGGTGCAAATTTACAAGCAGAAAAGGAGGTTTGCCTGTAATATAAGCTGATGCTACAAGGCTGATTATTAAATTCTGATGCTAGTTGCACTAGTTTCTGTGCTGCCATGTTGAAATTATCTGTATTTAGTACTAATCAACCTTATATTGTGACTTTTATATTCTGTATGTACACAATATATTGTGAGTAGGTCCCTAAGCTCAGTAAGTGACAGCAGCACAGAGCATGTGCAGTGAATCAGCAGAAAAGATGAGGAGCTACTGGGGCATCTTTGGAGGCACAAATCTTTACTGCTAAAGGGCTGTGGTTGCCTTCGGCTGTTTAAAAAAGGCCAAAACATAAAGTTCAACATTATTAGCCTACTTCTTTAGTTAGGCTTTAGTTCTGCAAGTGAGAGAAAAAAAAACTGATTTGCTGAGGATACAGCACTTTCCCCATATTTGTTTTTCTCTATTATGTTGTACTTTTGTCTGTGGTGGAGCCTGGTGTTGTAGGGAGCTCTGCATATTAGTTTGATAGACATAGACATGTTATAAAGTACACACAGGTAACTCAGTACAATATGGTTGCTTGATTATATGGTGTTATTGGCCTGGGTACGTTCAATTGAAATGTAACCTTCACTAAGAAAACAGTTACAAATAAACATAGAGCACAGTGGTGAATAATAGCCACTTCATTCATATACACAACTTGCTATAAAACCTAAGCCCCAATTAAATTCCTATTAATTTAGAAGAGTTTTGTGACCACCCTGACTTTTTTTGACTTTGTTTATTATAGCCGCCGTTGAAACCTTTGCTGAGTGAAGCTGTTGTTGGAATCTACCGATCTCTCTATAATGTTGTACTCTGTCATGTTCCCTCCAGACTATAGACATGTTTCTCTCTTGTAATATACTAAATTGTTGCAGCCTTTCCACTCTAGCTCAGGACTTCTTGCCTTTGTTTGATGAGCTGCAGGAAGAAAGAGTTAAAGGCAACATATGTGAATACGGTCTGAGAATGTTACAATTCCCCTTTGGGTTCTAACTCTAGGCTGGACATTTAGCATGTGCCAATACTCTAATTCAAGCAAAATGCTGCTCCCTGCCTCACTTCAAAGGATCCATACATTTTCTGACATCGGTGACTCTCTCCAACAGGTACTCTGGATTTTACACTGTCACACATCACCACTAGAATCAAACCAGGCGCTTATAATTAATGTGATGCCCTTCTTTTGACTTTCCAACCAGGGAGTGTATTAGGACCAACCTTTTATTTTAACTTTCTTGGAAAAACAGTCATTGTATTTTACTTTCAAACCAAGGAAGCAGAACTGTAAAGGGTATAATGTTCAAATGAAGTTGTAATGAATATTTACAAACAAAAGTTCTGATATCAATGTATTGCTTTTAATAATATACTAAAATATCAGAAGGTTTTATACAATTTTACAGGATATAAAGCAAAACTAGAAACCCTGGTTTACATCTATGGGGAGAGGCGGGGCAAAAGACTGTGAGCAGACAGGGGTTCATTTCTGCTGCCTTTTCCATACAAAAATAATTTCTAACAAAAAAATGTCCTTCTTCAGTAGTCAAGTGGCATTTTTAAGCTATTACATTTGCTCTGGCGCTTTGCATACATATGTAGAGATGAACAAAACTGTTTGTTCCTGGACTGGAGCAAGTTTAGATTAATTTTCCAGATCCTAATTGTTTGCTCACTGCCACTGATATTAACACAGCAGTGTTGCTTTCAGTTCTTTGCCTTCTACCATAGTACTTGCATGGGAAGATTCTGTCCATATGAAATTACATTTGCTGGTCCCTTTTAATACGAATGTCAACCCAAAATATACTGTTTTGCCTAATAAAAGAAAACACAATCATAAGCAATATTGCAATATACATCCATTACAAATTTCCTATGGTTTTTAAGTTATTTGTATATGTATTGCTATTGAAAGCAGTGTTTGTCGTTTTCTATTCTCTGCCTTGATGGCTCAGATTGTTATATGCTATATACAATGTAAGGAAAGGCAACTGATTAACAGGCCTGTCTTTGATGGGGAAAGACTTTTGCAACATTGTTTAAAAATAATACCCAGGAGTTAAGCAAATGTTGCTTTTAATAGCAATGGTTTTTACAAATAAATTTAAAAGCACAGATGCGTTTAATAAATGTATATGGGAAAGTTGCTTAAAATTTTGTTTTCTTTTATTAGACAAATATTTATTTTGGGGTTGACTTGACCTTTAAAGGAACAGTAACACAAAAAAATGAAAGTCTTTTAAGGTAATGACAATATAATGTACTGTTGTACTGCACTGTTAAAACTGATATGTTTGCTTCAGAAACTCTACAATAGTTTATATAAATAAGCTGCTGTTCTTTTAAAAGACATAAAAGTTGTAAATGAAAGTGACAAATGTATTTTATTTATATTGTGCCATACATACCTGCAATGTGATGTGAATACACTGTGAATGAGCTCTACCTGCATTATGCAGGCCTTAGTGAATCCCATTAACTTCCCATTACATGGCCAAAAGTCGTATTTATATAAAAGCTATATACTGAACGTGTTCATTACTTCTGAACAAGAACCTTCTGATCCACATTCACTAAACTATGAAAAGTACAGTATAACCAGGTCTAAATGAAAAGTCTAAATATGATCATCCTATTAGTTAACATAAGGGACAACATGCTCTGTTTGCTAGGATCTAGTTCAGCATATATTCAGTGTATTTTTGACGCAAAATCGTAAAATCGTATGTTCTAATACACTGCCTAATTATGAATGTTACCGGACATGCTCCCTGCAACTACACACAGGGGGATAAGACCCCTACAATAACCCCTTCTATCCATAATAGCTCTTTATGCACAACACACTTTGGCCCTCTCACCACCAGTTTTCCGGAGTTTGCCCGGCAGGTTTAAAGTTATTTATATATAAATAAAAGCTGGTTCTCTATTAATCGCTATACTGTTGCACTCACATTAAGTGCCCATTCCATTAGTGAAGCAAAGATATGATAATATGAAAACAGTACAGGTATGGGACCTGTTATTCAGACTGCTTGGGACATGGGGATTTCCAGATAAAGGATTTTACATAATTTGCATTTTCTACTAGAAAAGCATGTGAATATTAAATTAACCCAATAGGGTGGTGTTGATTCTAATGAGGATTAGTTCTATCTTAGTTTGGCTCAAGTACAAGGTTCTGAGGTCTGTGGGAGACGGCCTTTACATAAATGGGAGATTTCTGGTAAGGGATATCAGATCTCATACCTGTATTACCTGTTCTCTTTGCCCAGCTGGCCATAGACGCCCAAGATTCAATATCGGATGAACGATTGTACCTCCTCATCTCCCAACTTGCCACTAACCATTCAGACCAAATAAAGCAGTAAAAGAACAGATCAGCCGATGTTCTCACCCTACAGCAATCATACGAAAGTTTATGTCCGACCAAGCTGGTGACAGTCTCCCACTGAAAATCATGCAATCGGCAATATATGCAGAGATATGATCGGCAGCCGACAAAAAATTTCTAACCTGTCCGATCGACTGAACGACCGATCGGCTTGGCAAGATAAATGTCGGGACACTCCTCACATGACCCGAAAAACGCACAAATTGAGGGTTCGTGCGATCGAATCTGTCCGTCTATGGCCAGCTAACTTGATGGATTTCACTTTCTAAATTTCAACCCGATAAGCAAGAGCTAAGGAGCAGAATTTGCTTTTTATGGCATTGGTGTCAATGTGCAAGTATAACAGTGTATGGTACTGTTTATTTCCCCAAAACAAGGTGCAAATTGTGTGTTGGGCTGCTGCAAAAGTGCTACATGTTTTGGAGACTGTTTACATTAATGGGCAATTGGGCATATTTATCAAAATGTGAGATAAGAGCTCAACACAGAAAAACTCGCCCATGTTACATTCATTCCTAGGAATGAATAGAAAGAGAGTGAGTTCTGAATTCACACTTTCAGGTCTGGACTGAGATTCAAAATAGGCCCTGGCAAGTACACAGAGGCCCAAACAACCCCCCACCAGCCCAATTAATAGTGACTTTCTATGGCATCTTACAGCAGCCCCTCTGGCATTTGCCATAACCCACAGACTGCCAGTCCGAGCCTTCACACGTTGATAAATCTGCCCCTAAGTATTCCAGTCTGGCTATCCAGTCTGGTCCATTTATGTCCAGCCAGGGAATACCAACAGAATCTTCAGTAGACAAATAGGTCTGATGCTGCCAAAATGCCCCAACAAACTCAAAGTTGATCTATTGCTCCCAAGAAAGTAAAAAAAACATCATTGACATCAGGGTGGCAGATTGGGTTGCCACCCGGCCGGTATTTTACCGGCCTGGATGGAAAAATGATGTTTGATGCCAATGTTATGAATAGGAAAAAATGGCAAGAATATAGGATGGCCGGTATTTTTTCCAGAAAAGGTGGCAACCCAAGTGGCAAATGATTGTGGGATTTCCAGTGGCATATATCAGTCACAAACAATGTATAAGGCAAGAACTTCAAAGCACACACGTTTGTAGCTTCATTTGTTGTTTATTAGGGTGATGGCACACAGAGTGATTTGTCACCCCCGGGGAAATCTACATTATCCGTGATTAACAAATCTCTAGAAAAAACTTAGCATTGGTGTCAGCGCGACTGACCAGGGGTAAAACAAATGAAATGTGGAAATGCTTCTCCTCGTATGGTTTATGTCTGGCAAATCATGCTGACACCAATGCTAAGGTGTATTCAGGCAATTTGTTGTCAGATCCTCCAAACCTGTCTAATATCAATATCATGCAGGTAATGTCCACTAAAAAATGTAAAGAAAAATTGTTTGCATAAAAATGTATTTATAACATTTTGCAAAAACATTTGCATCCATTCTTTGAGTAGGCATCCAGTTTAAGATAAAGGAAAATATTTTGATAGTTATTCATCTTCTTCCAATCCAATCTTATTTAGCACATGTTTCTCTGTGTATTTTTGTACTTGAGCAGTGTTCCTAATTTCTCTCTTCCCATTCGCTCTCACTAACCGTCTCTCTGTCTCCTCTTTGTCTTTACTTATCTCTTATCTCAGTGTTTATGTCCTAACTCCAAAGCACTTTCTCCCTTCTCCATCCCCCACATGCAACCTTGCATCCCCTGCCCGCTTCTTCTCCTTTTAACTTACATTACAATAGATTTTTGTTCTTCTAACATTTTTCATTTGTTTTGGTGAGACTGAGCAAGGAATGATAATACAGATTAGCCCTCCTTTCAGAATTTATACCCCTTAATTCTGTTATTCTAGTTTATTTTAAGAATGCAAACATATTCCATAGTTTTACAGTATAGTGGGTTACTAATGTTTCTTATGCAGTACATTTCAAATTGCAATGTATGATAGTGCTCTACATCCTGAAAATGTGGGGAAAACACTAGTAAATTTGCAACGTATGATAGTGCTCTAGACCCTGAAAATGTGGGGGGAACCTTAGAGGATTGTCCAAGATATTTAGCTTTTACATGTCGAGAACTAGAACTCCAAGAAAAATCTCACCAACCACCCAGTGTTGCACTAGTGGCTTAATTTGTCCATTCATATTCTGTATGTGCAGCTTGTTACTTCCAGTGACATCCATGGCCCATGGGAGAAACAGGAATGAGGAAAAAAACTATATCTATAGTGCCAATGTAGGATTTACGTTTTCTTGCTTCATCATTTTAAAATAGGAATGTTGTAGAGCATCATCCATTGGTTTGTCCATTCGAGCAGGTCTGAGCCAAGCATTGATGTCCGTGAACTCTAGGATAATTGTCTATATATTTTCACCAAGTAGCTAGCTGCCATATAGCATGACCAAATTATTTGAAGAAATTAATATTCAATACAATGCAGGTGCAGGTTGATATATGTCAGTTCCCCTTTACAAAGACCATCCAAAGAATATAGGAATCTGTGTTTTTCCAAAGCAGAACAGTTAAATCAACCTTATCTGAGTTAGATGGCGCTGGTAATTAGCTAAGGTGTAAAGCAGAAATGCAGAAAGAGATTTTGGTTTCCTATCACTCACTTTTTATCACATTTAGGTTTTTTTACTATCATTAACTGAGAAAGTAATTGGAAAGTCTCACAATTTATTTGACAGATACAGAGGGCTGATAATGATTGCAGTGATATATAAACGTGGCTAGGAGCAACCTGTGCTGGTACTGCAGCCTGACAGAAGCAAAGTTATTTCATTCCTTTTTTGTCGCTGACTGTACTAAACTCTGAGTTGTAGCTCTGCAGCATTGGCTTGCATAGAAAACTAGAGGTCTGCCAAAGCAGCATAATGTTTTTCTATGCATGAGAAAAGCCAAAGTTAGAAGAAGTGACAGTAGAAGATAAATATGGTTGGTGGGTGGCATAGAGATTCCTTTAAAGGGACATAATAATGAGCTGATAAGTCTGTCAGTAAACAAGGTTACCAAAAGGTATAACTTTTGTGTCACATGACTCACATGAATAGTATAAAAAGCACTTGACCTGAGACCTTGTCATGAAACTCCTTGGTGACTTCTAACAGCCTTATATTTTATAATAGAGGGTACAGTATTTCCTATGTATATATATACACAATGGGCGGATTTGCAAAGATGGGTGCTACGTTCACTCAAAAGAGAGATAACAAATACCCTGTCTATAAATAGTGTTGATTTTACTTCCCTGTTAAATGGTCACTAATGCATGCCAACTTATTTGTCGATTAATGAATTTTATCAATATCTGAAGGGTCTCAGGCTTCTAGTCTCTGGTTTAGAAAGCATTTTAAATTCTAGAACAGGGGTCCTAATGACATCCCTGAAAACTTTGTCCACGTGGCATGCACTCTTTCTAGTTTTAATACATGTATCTTGATCTCCATTCTCCTCTTATCTCTCGTCTCTTAACATCACTCTTTAAAGTGAAGGTCAAACATGCTCTTTGAATGGTTCTGATTCATGGATATTTAGCAGTAACAGGTCAGATGTGCCATTCATTTCCTCTCTTACATATTTTAAGGAGGGTGGATTTCCTGGCTCTTTTACCAGAATGGGCCATAAAATGAGACCAAAAAAATGAATTTAAAATATCTGATGATATTGTACAGGGGGAATTACAGTCAGCGACGTCAAATCTATTCTTGGACAGTGTATTAATAATTTTATTCAAGAAAACACACATTACTTTTGACAGTGAATTTGCTGAGAGGTCACTCTCCTGCAAAAATTTCCTGTAGTAATGGGCAGCATATGAAAAAGCAAATAAGCAATGTCATAGTTGAAAGGTCATTTACATCCAAGCAAACAGCACTTACGGGAGTGCCAAAATAATGTTCTAATTGTTTTATAACAGAAATGTATACACTGCAATAAATGATCAACATATGGCTCAAAAGAATCTGCACAACTACAAAAGACTAACTGACTTTACTGACGTTACACAATTGTAAATAAAAATAACCATCTTGGATGAATAGAATGCATACAGTTTTCATATAAGAAGACACAGTAGATGTATCTGTCTTCACATTAGCAGCAATTCGGTGGGAAAAGCAGAGAACCCAGTGAGTAGCACCTCCAAGGGGATCGGTTTGCAGAGGCCATGGTGAGGTGTAAAGTAATCATTTGTAAAGATCATTGCATAGATGGAGGGATATTACATATATACTATATATATATATAATGTAACTGTATATCTATGCCACAATAACACAATAATAACTGTCCAAACTTCATATCTGATTAAAATATCTTTTAAAATATCTGTTCCAGTATATGTATGTATTTGTGTTATATATAATCATACTCAGATGCAATTGTACCAAAGCTGATTGCGACAATTTGAAATCTATGGGGCAGATTTATTAAGGGTCGAAGTGAAAATTCAAATTAGAATTTTCAAACTTTTTCTTGGTCAAAACTTTCAAATAAATGAATGAATTTGGTAATAGTGTGTTAAAACTATTTGTACTGACTTCCCATGTCGTAATTACCTTTTAAAAAGTACGGGTCTTTTTTTTTTTTATTTTGTTTTAATTTGTTTTTGGTTATTTCATGGTTTAGATTACATGAAAACATTTCTTGAACTTTCCTCATATGAATTATTCTTTTATTCCATAATATGATTGTTCATATATTTAATTCATTGTATTTTCATGAAAATTCAATAAAAAGAATTTTAAAAGAAAAAAGAAAACTTTCAAATTGGAATTGTGAATTATCCAAACTCAATGCAAGTTTTAATTCGAATTTTGAGATTTGTCATTCTCTGGCCCTTTAAGAATCCAAATTTGACTATTCGCCACCTTAAACCTGCCGAATTGCTGTATTAGTCAATGGGAGAGGTCCAGGAATCAATTTGGTGATGTTTGCAGCCTTCCTGACATTAAAGTTTTTTTTGGAGAGAAAATTCTGAGAAAATTAGATATTATTAATACATTTATTTATTTGAATTTATGAGAGTTTTAAAAAACTCACATGAATTTGAAATTCGACCCTTGATAAATGTGCCTCCTCGTGTGTCAGTGACCTCCAGTATGTATGTGCAATAGAGCATTGGCCAAAGAGACATGCAGTCTATAGTCATTCTGTTGATGAGGTTGATATAGCAAAGAGAAATTCGGGGGTTATGGAAGCACTTTTAAGGCTAAATTAAAGTATATTTAAGTATAATGGAAGCGCTACTTACAATGCACTTCCCTGGTCCCCTGTCTCATAAGCAATTCAGTATAAATGCAAGTGCATGTGTTTACAAAACAGGGTTTTTTAGTTACAAAGTTATGATCATAAAGTTGAAAAGCCACCATACCACGTCATACCACGATATGCCAAAGCACCGCAGTGTAGAAGTCCTTGTGTTGATCTAATTGCATACAATCCAATGAATCTGCTTATGAGTCCATTAATCAGATATGATGCAAATCAATCCATGTGTGGCCACAGGGCTGGTGTTATCTCCACTCTGCTAAATTGCTCAAATAAATGTCTTATCTCTTATCTTCCAGCTCTAAAATAAACAACAGAATGCATGTGTCTTCAGTATAGCAAGCAATCCCACCATCAAGGTTAGGATGAGATGGACCAAAAGGAGCTGAAAAGCCCTTTATCCATATAAAATATGTAAAAGATAGCCTGCAGACAATAGAATGTATTCATATGTCTTAAAAGTCATATTCCAATATTTTGCACTGATTAGATCTAACAAGGTTAAAACAGGATGTCGGCAAGTCTGGATTTATGTTTCTGTATTTGTGCTATCAGATAAGCAGTTCTGGATTCATAGTTGGCCACAGGTACATAAAGGAATGATTTGCATGTCTCTGTCCACAACTCCATAAGTGAGGGTTAAAGCCTGTCCTCTCTAGATTTTAGCCGGTGTTATGTGCATAGCATTAGCCACGTCAGAAAGCTATTTTTTGCATGTCGTCACTATAGAAATCCAAATGCAGTAAAAAAAAAGTCTTAGCAAGAGAAGCTCTGAAATTCAGCCAGTAGATTTTGGTTATTATCTTGTATGGTGTTTTTACATTAACCCAAGCACCATAAGCAGTAAATAAGTATGCAGTGTTGTAGTGGAGCAACATCAAAGGGGCCTCAGTGGTCATAGGTAGGGATGTAGCGAACGTCGGAAAAAAAGTTCACAAACATATTCGCGAACTTGCGCAAAAATGCGAGCGGTTCGCGAACGGTTCGCGAACCCCATAGACTTCAATGGGAAGGCGAACTTTAACATCTAAAAAAGACATTTCTGGCCAGAAAAATGATTTTAAAGTTGTTTAAAGGGTGCAACG
The DNA here is from genome assembly GCA_038501925.1 of Xenopus petersii. Lineage (NCBI taxonomy): Eukaryota > Metazoa > Chordata > Amphibia > Anura > Pipidae > Xenopus > Xenopus petersii. The sequence continues at coordinate 138,990,200 of CM076673.1, forward strand.
ACCTGGACAGTGGCATGCCAGAGGGGGATCAAGGTCAAAAATGTATCTGAAAAATCTGCCTGTGTGTGCTTGGAAGAGATAGTGTAGGGGGAGAGCTGTTAGTGATTTCAGGGACAGATGATAGTAAGTTTGCTGGCTAGTAATCTGCTTGATACTGCTCTGTATTGGAACAAAAAAATAAATAAAAGCAGTCCTTACAAGGACTACTGTTATTGCAGCAGTCAGCAGATGAGATCAGAAGCAGGACAGCTGCCCACTGCAGCTACATACAGAGCACTGCAGTAGAAGGTAGATTACTAGCCAGCAAAGCTACCTAAGCTTAAATGTCCCTCAAACCCCTGCAGACTTCTGTCCCTCCAATAACAGAGCAGTATCAACACGATTACTAGCCAGCAAACTTTCAACTGTCCCTGAAATCACTAACAGGCAGCAGCTCTCTCCCTACACTATCTCTTCAGCACACACAGGCAGAGTGAAAAAAACGCTGCAGGGCTTCGGTTTTTATAGGGAAGGGGAGTGGTCCAGGGGAGAGCTTCCTGATTGGCTGCCATGTACCTGCTGGTCTGGGGTGAGAGGGCAAAAAAAAGCGCCAACAATGGCGAACCCAAAATGGCGAACGTCGCGCGACGTTCGCGAACTTCCGGCGAGCGCGAACACCCGATGTTCGCGCGAACAAGTTCGCCGGCGAACAGTTCGCGCCATCTCTAGTCATAGGTCATTTTTTCAGTTACTTTCTCATTTCTATTTGTGATCAGTTTTCCTATTTCAGCCCCGTCTGGCCCTTGCCTAAAGCAATGGAATTCACTTCCCGAAGTGGTCATACTGGCAGATATAATGGAAAGTTTCAGCATAGGCTGGGTGAATTATACCCAATCAAGATGCCCACAGGCACAGCTAAAATCCAAGGCAGTCCCTAGGCAACCCAGCCGACCCCTTTGCTTCCTTAATGATTAGTGGCCTTATATCAATGCAGCAGAGTAAATGTAGAGTAAGCAGACCCCGCAAATATTTACATCAGGTAGGTGCGTGTGCATATGCACAAGAAAGGGGTGGGAGCCTGGCCTTTCTGAACAGAATTCTGCAGGGGGTGGCTCTCTGTATTATATACTGTAGTCTGTATAAATGACCAATGCCTGTTTAACAGACTGGAATAATAACCTAAAGGGTAATATAGTGAAAGATCCGCTTGTTTGGTGACCTCGCCAAACAAGCGGATCTTAAAATGTAGGCCCAGACTGGCAATCTGTGGGTTCTGGCAAATGCCAGAGGGGCTGCTATAAGGTGCCTAAGAAAGTCAGTATTTTGTAGGCTGGTGGGGCCTCTATGTGGGCTGATTGGGCCTCTGTGTACCTGAAATGCCAGGGCCTATTTTAATTCTCAGTCCGAACCTGGTAAAATGTATGACTAGCTTAAAGGGATTCTGTCATGATTTTTATGATGTCATTTTTATTTCTAAATTACACTGTTTACACTGCAAATAATTCACTCTACAATATAAAATTTAATTCCTGGACCAGCAAGTATACATTTTTTTTTTGTAAAATTGGTGTATAGTCAGCCATGTCAGGGCATTTTGCCTGGTCATGTGCTTTCAGAAAGAGCCAGCACTTTAGGATGGAACTGCTTTCTGGCAGGCTGTTGTTTCTCCTACTCAATGTAACTGAATTTATCTCAGTGGGACCTGGAATATTACTATTGAGTGCTGTAATTAGATCTACCAGGCAGCTGTTAGGGAGCTGTTATCTGGTTACCTTCCCATTGTTCTGTTGTTAGGCTGCTGTGGGGGGGGGGTGATATCACTCAAACTTGCAGTACAGCAGTAAAGAGTGACTGAAGTTTATCAGAGCATAATTACATGACTGGGGTAGTTGGCAAACTGACAATATGTTTAGCCCCATGACAAATTTCAAAATTGAATACAAATAAATCTGTTTGCTCTTTTGAGAAATGGATTTCAGTGCACAATTCTGCTGGAGCAGCACTATAAACTGATGCGTTTTGAAAAAAATATTTTTTTCCCATGACAGTATCCCTTTCAATTTACTAAGATACATCTCTCAGACATGGAAATACTTCAGTCATACTAATGTCCCTTAAGGATATACTGAATAGACCTAATGTATTGTAAATGAAAAAATAAAGACAAGATATCATACAACAACATTGTAGGATCATAGGATGATATCCAATTAGGTAGAAAGCCAACACCACCCAGGCTGACTTTAAGCCAATTATTTGTAGTGATGATTGCCTTTAATGCTGAGTTTAAATCCCAGGTAGTGAGTGATAACATGACTAGAGCTTGCCAGGAAGACACAAGCTGATGGAATATAAAACGAGATTCAGTACAACCATCTAACACAATACAGAGGTAATAAAATACTGCAGCAAACATATTATCCACATGGATGAGAAACTTGTAAAAAGCAGAATTTCACAAACTTTGGGGGCCAGCCTGAAGGCCAGAAATTTGAGGTAAATACATGCAAGCTCTCTTAGACAGTCACTGAAGCTTCATTTTACTATTGTGGATATTTTTGAAACAAGCAGTGGTGAAGGGATGAGGGCAGAATTGCTAGCAAAGAGCTCGTATCTACGCTTTGCTGCACGAAAAGAAACAGCAATTAAATATAATGTAGTGTTTCCCTGTTTGCATCAGAAACATTAATATCATTTATATAAACATACAAGCTGCTGTGTTGTATTGGAGACAATTGAAATAGGGCTAAGGCTGATGACTGAGATAAATCTGTCCTACTGCAGGCAACTAATCTCTCAAAAATGCTTTCCCACTGGCGCTTTACATTATTTTTCTGAAGTTGTCCAAAGTTGCCTTCTGAGGAAACTATGAGCAACTTCAGGAAAAGGAAGCTACCTTTTTAATTGCCTTGTGTGCTAAATGTTTATATATACTATATTAATGTTTGTGGAGTTGTCGTTTGTTAAAAGGGTGTTCCACTCAGAAATAAATCAATATACAGTGATTTAAAAATGTAAATCGTTAAAGTTATGTGTAAATGTATTTGCAATTCAAATTAGTGTGTGTTTTCCCTTTCTGTTATGATTCTTTAAACAATGTTAAAGGAATCAGGTCTCCACCAGATCTTTCAGTTATTATCAAATATTTATAAAGCACCAACATGTTCTGCAGTGCCATACAATAAATGGCTGAGCATACAAACTACAACCAATACAAGAGGTGAAGAGGGACCCTGATCAAGACAGTTTACAATCTAAATGTCAGCTTTCATGAGCTTGCTTGCAACACAGTTTCAGTAGTCAGAGCCAGTAGAACAATATGTAAATAATGCTGCTTTCAACATCAGAATTATATACAAAGAATTTTAAAAGAATTGAACATATATAACGAATATATATCTAAAAGTTTATTTGAATTGCATTTTGATCACTTAAATGAAAAAAGCAGTTTTTGGGTGGCGGACCCCTTTAATCCCTGGCATACAGTCTTTATACTAATGTGTGAGCTGCAAAGGATACTTTCAGGGCAATGCAGCAAAACTGAGGTTCCCATGTTATGGAAGGTGTTACTGTAGATCAATGGTGCCCAAGTAGTGGCTCATAAGCAACATGTTGCCCACCACCACCCACATCGATGTTGCTTCCAGCAGCCTCAAAGTGGGTGCCCATTTTTGTATTACTGGCATGAAAGTAAAGTTTGGAGGCATAAAGAAACAAGTTTACTCCAAACAGAGCCTCCTGCAGTTCACACGGGGCTACCAAAACAACCATCAAAGCTAGCCCCTGGCAGCCTGCTGTATTGGGCTCTATGGATCTGGCCAACCTGATAAGCAAATGTCAGTTCAGGCATTTCCCATTCGTATCAATGGGAGGTGGCGGGGGTCATTTAGAGCGGTTTTCAGCTTGATGCATGTGCCACCATCTCTAATTTTTTGATAAGACACTGGGCCCAGAGTTCAACTAACATTTCTCTTGGAGGCCCAAGAGGAAGAAAGAAATGACAGATGTGGGCTCAGAGGATTTACCATGGGAGATATAATGCTCTCCATGGCATGAAACAATTCTCACACCTCACCTAGCGGATATCCCACAAGGCATTCTGAGGGAAGTGGATTCAATGAATAGTGGTTTATTTAGGGAAGGGGAGATTAAAGACCCGTTATCATGAAGATAAAAAGGCTTTACGATCTCCTTAAGAAAAAAAAACTCTGTTCAAAGACTTGCAGGGTTGAATACAGTCTAAAAAAAATGGTAAGTTTGGCCTGGATGATCGCATTAATCACATGACTTGCTCCTGATCAAACCAGTCTGGTATTCTTTATGGCAGGACTAACCCCCATCCAATGCTAACACTTACTCATACCCTAACAGTACAGTTTTAGTCATGAATGATTGCTTTAATATGGCACATTTATCAAGTGTTTGAAATAAACTGTGTATTAGTATCTCTAGTTTGGAGTAAATGGACTTAAATAACACAAAAACATATGTGATTCTGGGAGTTCATGTAGATGGAAAATAATCCGTATTTAGTTCCATTGGTATTTAATAATGGCCATAAGAATATATGGATTAATTATTGGGGACATAATTTCTGTAGGGAGCAGTAACCTCAATACTGCACTCTGTATTTTCATACAACATCATGTTGCCTACAATGCATCATGTAGGATACAAGGCAACTACAAGTACACCATAAAGAAAGGCTAATTGGAATTCCTTTTATCACAGAGAACTGATGCTGTTCCTCCCACAGATATTACAATTGGGCAGTGTAATACATAGCCCTTCTATATGCCCCCACTTTCATCATAACAACTCCTCAGAGCCTTCAGCACATGCACGGTGTATGGGGTACATATTGTAAGGTCACAAGATCTTCAGACAAATCAGGGAGACTTCTAATAAATGAAAATTATGGGTCTGAACTGATTGCACTGCTAAATAACTGATAATAGGTAAAAGGCATTCAAGCCATAGTTTGAATATCTAGGAGAGCAAATACTTAAATTCTGCTTGTTCTGCTTAAATATCACCTTAACCCAGCCACAGACTGGACTTCCATTTGTACGTAAAAGCCATTCTTTCTAATTCTCCCCATAGGTGTCCTTAGCCCATTAGACTAGCGCCTGTTCTTAGCCACACTTCCAGACTCATAATTTGGGAACCTCTCCTTTAGAGGCATGGCACACCATGTAGAAAAAAATCTAGGAATACATTGAGTGGAAACAAAGGTAGTGGATTATACAGTAATCCAGTTGCATTACCTGTAGATAATTCTCACTTCTGTGTCATATGAAGTGATTTCTGTACAGCAGAAATGCCCAGATTCTGACCCATCGTACTGGTGGAAGAGTTCAAAGAATGTGATGGAGCCATAGGGTCAGTATTAACTTAATACAATTTTTAGGGTGAGAGTTTATTCACATTTATGCATATAACTGGGAGTCTATATACAGTGAAGTTTATAGCCAATGCTTTCCATACTGTTGCTAATCTGGCAAAGTTGACCCTGACAAAGTTGCACAAGAACAGAACCCAAAAAGCATAACATCAACTTCTGTACAGTATAATGCAGGACACCTGCCAAAGTTTACATGTATTTGATCAATTCAGTTTTCCATGGGAAAACTACAGACATCCAAACCCCTGATGTGCCATTTTGGAATATAGTAGGTCTATAAATAGCTTTTAAGAAATCCCAAAGCAGCAACTGCATTTTGTGCCTTGCTGTCGCTAACCAAAATATAGCCTAAGAGTTACATTTCAAGGGATATTTTGCCATAACCACTTAGTGAGGGGGTTGTTTCATGACAATTTTGGACTATGAGTGACAAGTACTTTGCGGCACTATTATGGTCAAATAAGGTATTGAGCTGTTTTAAAAGGGGTATTGATTCACGGGAGGAGGGGGTCATTCTTCCACTATATAGAGCACTGGTAAAGCCTAGCCTAGCCTAGAATATGCCGTACAGTTTTGGTCTCCAGTGCTCAAATAGGACATTATTGAATTAGAGAGGGTCCAGAGAAGGGAAACTAAGCTGATAAAAGGTATGGAAAATCTTAGCTATGAGAAAGACTGGCCAAGTTGGGGTTGGGGGGGAGAAGAGGCACTTAAGGGGAGATATGATAACTATGTATAAATATATAAGGGGATCATATAATAATCTCTCTAATGCTTTATTTACCAGTAGGTCTTTCAAACTGACACAAGGTCACACATTCTGATTAGAAGAAAAGAGGTTCCAGCCAAATATTCAGAAAGGGTTTTTTTTACAGTTAGAGCTGTGAAGATGTGGAATTCTCTACCTGAATCAGTTGTACAGGCTGATACATTAGATAGTTGGGTTGGATGGCTTTTTAGCAAGTGAGGGAATACAGGGTTATGAAAGATAGTTTATAGTACAAGTCAGGAAGGAATTTTTCCCCCTCTGAGGCAAATTGGAGAGGCTTGAGATGGTGTTTTTGCCTTCCTCTGAGTAGGTAGGGATCTAGCTGGATTGCTTATTCTAGCACACTTGGAGCAATTTTACGCTTAGGTTTAGCGACTTTCTGCCACTGGATAAATGTGTATCCTCTACTGTATATCCTCCCTGGTGCCCTGCAAAAGGAAAGTGAAAACCAGAGATTACACAAAAGGAATAAGTCCCTGAAGAGGTCGCACATGGTAAAAACATTCCAGGCTACAGACGATCAGCCTTAAATAAACTCCTAAATATTGGAGTAAAAGGAGATCAGTGGATTTGGCCTGGGGTGCCCATGCCGCCTCTGACACTTAAATAAGAGCTACACTCTACCCAGTTATGATTCAGTCAATCTTAAACCCTTTATTGAGGGCACAACATGGTTTGGTCTTCACGCAGGGTTGTTGACCTTTAATTTAACTTTTAGTATGGTGTACAAAGTGACATTCTGAGACAATTTGAAATTGCTTTTTATTTTTGTGATTTTTGAGTTATTTAAGTTATTATTCAGAATCTCTCCAGTTTGCCATTTCAGCAGTCTGTTGCTAAGGTCCAAATCACCATAGCAGCCATTCACTTGTTGCATAAGAGACTGGAATATGAACAGGAGAGGGCCTGAATATAAAGATGAGCTAAAACAAAGTATAAATAATAATACATGTGTAGCCATACAGAGCATTTGTTTGGTTCAGTGACTCCCCATTTGAAAACTAGAAGGATGTAGAAGAAGAAGGCAAATAATTCAAAAACTATAAAAAAGAAAACATGAAGGCCAATTGAAAAGTTGCTCATGATTAGCCATCCTATAGGATAATAAAAGTTAATTTAAAGGTGAACCATCCCTTTAAGGGCAGATCTATCAGTGTGAAAGCACTCACCACAGAAAAACTCATCCATGATCTGTTAATTTCTATGTGATTTTTAGAAGCATATTTATTAATGGGTGAAGTGAGAGATAACTATTTGATAAGAACATATGTAAAATCTGCCCCTTGGACCGATGCACAGCTATTCCAGAATATGGCTCACAGAAAATCCTAAATGGACCCCTCTGCACTGGCCGCATAAGGAACAGCATGATTGGGGAGGACAGAAGGCAGGTAAAGCATTGGGGGCGGGGGTATAATGGGGAGATTGAAATACAGTGCCCATAATGTGAGTCTATGCCATACAGAAAGGAAAGAAAATGTGTGAGTGTAAGAGAGGAGAGAGAGTGTGCGAGTCTGTGTGAGTGTATGGGTGAGTGTGCACAAGTGTGCAAGTGTATAAGTAGGGCCGCCATCAGGGGGGGACAAGTCCCGGGCATGAAAGGGGGCCTGGCAGTGCTGCAGTTTTGAAAAGAGCCAGGCCCCCCTTGAGAGCGCTGAAGCCTGTGGCCATCCCAAAGCCACGAGAACAGCCAAAGCGGAACTCCCGAAGCGGCGAAAAGACCCGAATTCACGAAGATAGCAGAAGCCGAAATCCCGAAGTGGAGAAAAGACCAGAAGTCACAAAAACAGCCAAAATTGAAGTCCTGAAGCGGTGAAAAGACCCGAAGTCATGAAAGGAGGTGAAGTTGAACTCCTAAAGCCACAAGTTCAATTCTACTGAACACCAATGTGGATTTTTTTTGTTTTTTTTTTCTAATCCCCTGGCCACCAATGTATTATTTTAATATTCCATAGGACCCTGCCACCAATGTTTTTTTTTTTTTTAAAAAAAACATTTTGGGGACCCATTTATTTTTAACTTGTAAGGGGGACCTGGAAGCAATGTTTTTTTTTTGTTTTTTTTTTAACTTATAAGGGGGCTCTGACCATCAATAACTTTTTAAAACTTGTGTGGGGGGGGTTACTTTTTTAGCGCTGATGTCTATGTGGTCTTTTAACTGTGATGTGGAGTGGGCGGGTCTGGGCGGGGCTTGGTCAACAGTGTGGGCGGGGTTGTTCACCAGGGTGGGCGGGGTTTGTTCACCAAGGTGGGCGGGGCCCGAAAATATTGTTGTACGTCCCGTGATTTCTAATGGCGGCCCTGTGTATGAGTAATTGAGCGTATAGGTGAGTTTATGTGAAAGAGAGAAAGAGAGGAGAATTAGCAATCTGGAAAGCTGACAATACAGCGAATAAAAACAATCTGTTGTTGTATTTGCTGAACTAATGCCACGGTAGGAAATTAGCCTGTATTCTCTGTTCGTGTTCAGATCCCGCCGGCCCTATTTCTAGAGTGTTAATGGGTATGTTATAATAATGTCCTCTCTTGCTTCCAAATTGTAGTCGTAAAATGAATTTTAAAAGACTGTGTGCAAATATAATTTAAGGCGGTTGGCATCATTAAATTGTGCAGAGAAATGCATGATTAAAAAAAACAGTTTTTTTAAATTTCAGGAGGAATAATCGTAATATTGTTTTAAAATTATAGATGCAGCAGGCAAAATAAGGGTCGATAGACAAAGGCAGAGACAGAGGATCGAAGTGCAACCGCCCATTTCTTCAGTAAAGTACATTAGCCAATGTATTATTTTGTTGTGGTATTTACACAGTTTATACCAAGAAGGATAATGAAAAATAGGCAATCAATAATTCACAGTTGTTATGCCATTAAAACAATTTATGTGTTGTGTGTCTGTTAGATGGGAAATATATATTTGGATAAATATCAGTCAAACTATTTTAGATCATTGCATTCAATAGAAAGTCCTACAACCGTTAAATTTCTGCACAATACTTATAAATCTAGTATAATTATCCCTAACGAACACGTATACTATTTTTATATAAAGCACACACACAATAAGATTTCAATTACATTACATTACATTACAAGACTGCTGTTAAAATGAACTATCTATTTATAAAAGAATAAAAAAAATAAAAAAAATGCGACATTTTTTTTTTTTACTTTGGTAACACAATAAATAGTAATAATTAATTTTATTAATTTAACTTTGTTCTCATTTAAAAATGTTTCCATTTTTTTGTGTCATAAGGCAAGTTGTAAAAAGTTATATAACACTTTCATCCGACCCCCTCACACACGCACACCCCAAAATATGAAATGTTATTCTCCATCCATTTAAAATTTGACTTAATTTTTTTCTTTTTTAGTTTTTTCTAGTTTTTTTTTATTATTTTATGAATAGATAGTTATGACTTAATTTTTTATCGGGTACAGGTAACGAAATTGCTTTCATTTTCTTCAGGATAAATAAGGCATATCTCAGAAAAACTGCAGTCTTTCTTCTGCGACCCCCGAGCGTAAAGTAACAAATATAACAAATACACAGTGTCAAGAAAATGTCCTGCAGAATTAATATAAAAGAAGAAAAAGAAAAAAAAACTGTATAAGGAAAGTGAGAAAAACAGGATAGATAAAGCGAAACAGGAAATCATAATAAATAAATAAAAAGTGTCATAAAAAAATAGAACACCAAAATACTGTGCATGGTTGTTACAAAAAGAAGCACTAAACACACTTCCCACTTTTTATGAAGTGAATAAGAGGAAAATATTTATAAGGAGAACAATGAAATAACCTTTAACGAGCTGGCTGGGAAAAATCCTTTTTTGGAAGAAAGAAAATGTTTCCTTCCATGTGATTGCGGCGCGGATAGAGCTAGAACTCTGTTTCCCTGGAAGGAATCAATTGATTGGCAGTTGTCTTATAATCCCTTGGCTGCATTACTTTGCTTCGGATAGTTTAAAACAAATGTATCTGATCATCTTCATATGGACTAAAAAAAATCAATAGATTTAAAAAAAAAAAAAAAAACCTCAACACAGAAGCGAGAAAGGGAAATTGGTATGTTTAAAATCGATGAACAGATTCGATCGATAATGCTTTCAATAGGTGTGTTAAGGGGCTCTAATTAACAAGACACTTGACAAGGAATTCGTGAACTTGGCGACTAGGGCCACTGGAGAGATCGAATTGGTTTACTAAATGTGCTTTGTCAATAGTCTCTACTAACCAGGCTGGTGATTTTGTTAAGAACCAGCAACCTGTGTTTGTTCTTCATATCCACCCTTGTAGCTAATTTCACAAACGAGTTTAGTTTTTAAACGTGATTAGATAATTAAACACCTATTTGTGAGCTGTTTTGGAATTGTGGCTGAAATGTGTGATTTTTCTAATTCTTAATGAGCTGAGCCTTCATAAATACAAATAATACTGATGTCACAGAGACCCACTTCCAATAATATGTTTCTGTTATAGCTGGGGGCATTTAAATTGCCAGTTTCTATTTTACTATTATTATCAATGTGACTGGTTACATTATTACCACCCACTACACCTGTTCTGACTTGGACTCCGGCTCTAACTTTAAAACAAATATTGAAGTAAGTTGTGGTGCTAAATATGGTCGCCTCTGACCACTCTGTGCCGCTTGTACTAGCTGCCAGATAGAAGCTCTAACTGTCATCTATTCATTTCGAATCTGGGCATGAAATACGCTGTATAGGTCATTTACAATGTAATAATTCTATGGCATATTAAAATCAGTGCACTGTAACATTTTGATTAGAATAATATAGGGCTAAATGGTAAGAATTCTGCCCACATCACCGGCACTAAAGCCAAAATAAAATCCACCACTGCTTCAGCCTGACTATTTACATAATCAGATTCATTAAAATAAAGAGCAGATACATAAACTGATTGGTAGATAAACAGATTGATAAATAGATGCTGCACATTTTTCGAAAAATCCTCTAAACGTCTAAACGAATGCATTTGATGTTGCTGTGTTTTCTATATAATTTGGAAAGAATTGTTGGGAAACATGCCCCGTATAAAGTGCAAGCTCTTTGGCTGAAACAGCAATGCTTCAATGTCAGTACCACGTGCCAGAAGCATAATAGCAGCAGATAGTAGGGGGCAGAGCAGAGCCCGTCTGTATAATGTATGCAGCTAATAAGGCCACTTAAAGTAGTCATAACAAACACATCCCTGATGGCAGGCACATGGGCCGGGAATGGGTTAAGGCAGGAGAAGGGAACAAGAAACAGAAATAACCCCCAGTGATATATCTGATTGTGCCTCCATTTCCTGCCCCACTCATAAACTCCTTCTTCTCATTTGATTTACAGCGCATCTAGGAACCTGCTCGCAGGAACATGTGTTCAGTCCTGTAGAAATGAACCATAAAAAGCAAATTGCTGCAGCCTGCAAGTCCCCAAGCCTGCCCTCTGTTTATTGGTAGTTAATGGGAGAATCAGCTCTAGCTGGGCACTGCACCCTCATTGTGGAAAGCATCAAAGGGGCCCTTCTGTAGGCTGGCCAGGAAACCTCACAGGAGGAAATAACAGTGGTGTGGCTGGGGCACATTCACATCGAGCCAAAGGCACATACCAGCCCCTCATCCCTGCTGTGACATTCCCTCAGTCCCTCCTCGTTTCCCTCAGTCTATCGAGAGCAGTTCTTCCTTCCATCTGTCTCTGCGTTTGGGTATGCTGTGGCCACCGAATACATTGTATACATTGTATTTCATTACCAAAAAACAAATTAGAAACCTATCTCTGCACTTAGTCTTTCACCTACCAATTTACAGTTATCTGCCTTTCCCTTAATATTCCTTCATCTATAGCCTCCTATATTCTATCTGTTTTATCTTTAGATTTTTTATTTATCTGTCTATCTATTTCTCTATCAACCAACAATCTATCTGTCATCTATCTATCTATCTATTATCTAATTATCTATATATAACCTACCTGTCAGTATATACATCTCTCTCTCTCTCTCTCTCTCTCTCTCTCTCTCTCTCTCTCTCTCTCTCTCTCTCTCTCTCTCTCTCTCTCTCTGAATCATATCATCTATCTATCTATCTATCTATCTATCTATCTCTCAGATCCTTAGTTTGGGATAAATGTAATTTATAAATCTCTCTCTCTCTCTCTCTCTCTCACACACACACACACACACACACAAACACCTATCTGTCTATCAATCAATCAAGCAACCAATCTATCTATCATCTATATATCTATCTATCATCTATAGATCTATCTATCTATCTATCTATCTATCTATCTATCTATCTATCTATCTAATCTATCTATCTATAATATATCTCTTTATCTATATAGCATCTATCTTTTTCCATCAACCATTTATCTATTTTTTCTCCCCATGTGATTACTAGGGGTGTATAAATACAATACACAGTGGCCATTCCATTATAAACCCCATTTCTAGGTGTTTATCACTTTGCTTTGGTTTGACAAATACAGATGAAATGTTGCCAATATGTTCCTTACTGTTCAGGCGCAGATATAATATAATGCTATGGCTGGTTCCATTTTAGTTCTAGAGACTCAGGGACGAAGCTGTTAATGAAAGTGCAGTCGTACTTATGTTTCATAGGAGATTCACATCTACACTATACGAACCGAACCAGCAGCCCCTGCCTGTGCGCCTAGTGCAAATACACATACAAGCATCAGTGTGGCACCGTGTTCCTTCTCATTTTCCCATGTAATACCTAAATTGCCTTGGTTTTCTGTGCCACTTAGAATCGTGTGCTCTTTAATCCACCCACAAGCACACAACAAGTGGTTTCTCGGGTGCCCAGAATAAGGATGATTTAGAAGTTTGCAGAGTCTGATGTAGAGCATGTGCGCACACAGAGCGCTATACATTCAGCACAGAGCCCCCTTAATGAGCTGAGCGCTCTAATAGCCTCAATCACATGTAATGCAGAATGCACTTATTATAAGGGATTAAGGAAAAGCCAAACTTTATGGACAGCATTCCCACTGCATCTCGCCCAAAAATACCCAATATATTCCATAAAGCATGACAAACATTCATTTATTTCCTATTTAAGCTTCTGGCTATCAAGCTGGCTTTCGGTTTAACTAGAAAAAACACGACTTTTTTTCAGAGGCGAATGATTTTAATTAAGTGCAGGAGCTTATTTTTTCCCCCTCTGTATTTCAGTTCTGTGACCTGAACCGGTGGCAGATAGAAAAAATCTGAACGATTTAACTCTATCATGCCTGCCATAGTAACTTCTGTCTTTTAATTACCCTAAACTATAGAAGTTTATATACATACACGCAAACCACAGTGACAAATATCCAGACTCTCTTCCAGACTGTATCACTGAGTATCCCAGAGAGACTGCTTTGAGGAAGCCACACTACTCGTAGGCAGAATTAGGTGTGCGTGCAATGAATCTAAGTCACACACACACAGAGAGTGCAGCAAGAAAGAGAGAGAGGTGTGTAGATGTGTTTAAATGACCCACCTGGGTTGTCAGTTCTCCAAGTTACAATGTGAATATCTCGTTTTTGTTTTACATTAACAGTCTAAAATCTTAATCCAGGTGTTGACTAAGTGTTTATCCACTCTGCCCTGTGGGAGCATGGAATGAACGCCAGGAAATCTTGTGTATGAGGAGATTGCAATAGCAGACTGATTGGGGACAAGCCAACATTGCGCAGCGCTCGGCCCATTAGCCAGGCACTAGTATCGCAGCAGCACAGTGAATGCAGCCACACCACTTACTTTATACTGGTAATGCTCACTGGACAACAATTTTTTCCTTATAAGAAGCGGTATTGAAATATTCAGATCTACAATACTGAGATGTAGATAAAGGTAATTGTAACACATTAAAAATAGATAAATCAGGTCACCACTTGCAGGACTTATATAATACGTGTGGCCGAGAAGAGTAAATTTGTTTTCCTTAAGTTAAAATAAAATAAAATGTGTATATGTAAACCTTGAATATCATGTAGTTTATAGTATTACAAACGGCGCTTAACTATGTAATTATTAATGTAATTTGTGCCGCATGACTTTGTATTATAAACAATAGCGGATCCCCCGTTGTTTTTTTTTTTAACTTTTTTTTTTTTAAATTAGTCTTTTGTATTCCCCATTGTAGTATTTATAATATGTTACCTCGAAGTTCAATGACCTTGATACAACAAATGGGCCTGCCCTCTCCTGTCTTTATGTTCTCATAGCTGGTTACTTCTATAATATATAATGTACCCCCTATTGTCATACTATAAGGATGTTATAAGTCATCGAGTAGTTCTATGACCACATGGCACAAGGCCGAGTGCTTTTATAAGTCACTGATCTTCCAGCAGACTTCTAGTACCTTCATATTTTACAACAGGGGTACTATTATTTATTATTTACCATAATACAAGGATATAATTTACAGAAACTTCTTGGTTCTTGTGCAATCAGTGGTGTAACTAGATGTTACTGGGCTCTACAGCATATTAATGTTAGGGCAGAGGTTGTCCTGTTTTATCAATATATGTTGAAATTGCTCATTAATTAGGGCCTCATTGGGGCCCCTCTACCCCCTGCCCCTCTGTAGTTTCGCCCCTGTGTGCAATAGATGTGTAGAATTGTAAGGCTAAACGGTATAATGAGACTAAGGTGCATAGTGAGGTTCATTCACATTTAAAAAAAAAACTAGAACAAAGATGATACTGCCAGAAATCCGAGTCCATAAATCATATTAGAGTGAATATACACGCACTGTTTTTGTGTCCAGGCCAAAGGCCTTTGATGTAGCCCAAATAAATGATCTCAGTGACAGCTCCATATAAATATTACAGTCACAGATCGGAGAGCAGCGTGTGGATCCGTAGGGATGAGCCTTTGCTTTGAGCTGAGAGCAGCAGTTGGATCACATCTCCGTTTATTGTGTATCAAGCGAAGAGCAAGGTAAACATGGCACAGGGGAATAAACACAAACCTGCGCTCGTTCACCGAGAACGTTTAAATACCGCACGTGTACACATTTCCACTTGTGAAATAAAATAATAAATACGTGGGTTATGTAATAGAGTGAATTCGTATTTTTTGGTTTAATTTGTTGTCCACCCTACGGGAACTTTGCTAATTAATTCAGAACCACATTTGAATTATTTAGTTACCGAGCTGTACAGTCCTGTGTGAGTCCTAGCCCAGCCATTATTCTGTATAAATCAATACAAATCGAGATTCCTTTAGAGAAATCGGTATTTTCTACACCCTACAACAAATGCTAGAGGGGAGATAATTTTGTTTTAACGACCAAGAGTGGTTTTTAGTGTATTCTCTTGTAGAAATATTATACAATGGAAGAGTTAGTGATAAATAGGTGATCTTGTGCAAATGAAAATGATTATAGTTTTAACCCCTTAATATAGTTTTAACGTAAAACATCTATTATAATGCACACATTCAAATACAAGTGAGGTGGGGCCTTTTAAAACGTTAAATTGTATTTTGTAGCATGCGATTCCGTGGATTTCAGTGAGCTGTGTCTGAATAAGCCGTAAGTGCTGGTGCTGCATGGAATGAAGGCGATGCCTCCTCACATGACTCTGGATTGGCATTCTATTCCATCAATGCTCTGTGGCCGATCAGCAAATCTTCTAGCTAAGCCCGCCGACTCCTCTTTCAAACTGCAGACAATCCGGCAGCCCAATCAAACTGATGTCACTGCTTGAATCAAGGAACATATTCTTGAAGTTTGCAACTGTGCCAGGCTGACAGTACACACAAGCAAATTGTGTGGAAGGTTGCAGGGGGGGGGAGGCGAACACAATTTTGGGGATAAAGCAGTTGGGTGCAAATTGTAAGTGAATTAAATAAGGCAGGTATTGTTGAGGCGCAGAAATCAATTTCAGTCGGGTTTACTTTTAGTATGTTTAGAATGGTAAATTCTAAGCAACTTTTCAATTGGTCTTCATTATTTATTTTTTATAGTTTAGAAATTATTTGCCTTCTTCTCCTGACTCTTTCTAGCTTTCAAAAGGGGTCACTGACCCCCTCTAAAAACAAATCCTTTCTAAGCAACTTTTCATTTGGTCTTCATTATTTATTTTTTATAGTTTATACATTATTTGCCTTCTTCTCCTGACTCTTTCTAGCTTTCCAAAGGGGTCACTGACCCCATCTAAAAACAAATAATTTCTAAAGCTTCACATTTATTGTTATTGCTACTTTTTATTACTTACACCCTCCCATATTAATATTCCATATTCTCATTTAAAATTGATTCATGGTTGCAAGGGTTAAATTGGACCCTAGCAACCAGAATGCTGACACTGCAAACTGGAGAGCTGCTGAAAAAGTGAAATAACTCAAAAACGACAGATAATAAAAAACAAAAACCAGTTGCTAATTTTCTCAGAATAACACTCTCTAGATCAAGTTACAATGGGTTGAGGAAAGATACAATAAAAAGAAGGAAACCACGTTTTTATTGGGAAAGCTGAATCTGCTTACTAAAAGACCAATATATATATATATATTATAAATAAATGTAAAATCAGGGATGTATATATATATATATATATATATATATATATATATATATATATATATATATATATATATATATATATATATATATATATATATATAGTCAAACACAAGAGTCCTCTGCACTCAACCCATTATCAATATATTTAGGACAGCGACATTTTGTGCATACTGCTACTAAAAAATGCCTTACCCTTTAAACAAAACAGGGATTGTTTGTCCATATATTGCAATATATTTAAGCTGGCCAACTACGTCAAAGTCATCCCATATCTGGCCAGTCCTACGCTCAATTTTATCTGATTCATTAAGAATTCTATTGCTTCATTATACATTTTACAAAGGGACTAGGTTTTACCTGCAACTTACTTGCTGCTTTCAAAGTAAACCTCCATACTTGGCTGCCCTTTTATTAGACACCAGTGGGATCACCTGACTATAGCTGGGAAGGGTGGGAGCTACAACATGGAGCTGGTCACTGCTCCTGTATAACTATAACAAACAAGGGAAAGTTGTGCTCACCACTATTTTTAAAAACATTAGTTGGGGGTGCAATGAGGCTGTGACCACAAAATACATATAGTCAAACACAAGAGTCCTATATATATATATATACATACATACACACACATCCCTGATTTTACATTTATTTTTTACATCTTCTTTTTCCTGGTCCCCTGAAAAACGTCAAAATGTGGGTTCTACTGTGTATATATATATACGTGAGCAGCATTTGCGTTCAATTGCACAGAGTGCGAATAGGGCAGACAGAGATTAGTATAACCCAAGGGCCTCAGAGTCGGACCAGGATTTAGGAAACAACGCAAATTATAGGAAATTAAAAATATATGGATTATATTTCTGCAGCTGCTGGAGATATTTTGCAGTGGCATATTAGTTGCTAAATTCTGTGTCCTGGTTAAATATAATGTAACTATATCAAATACAGAGATGACATTTGTTACTCCCCCTCACTAGCCAGTTTACTGTAAGACAAAACAAAGGGGAGAAACGAGAAGGAAAAAAAAAAAAAAAAGAACCATCAGTCAAAGTAGAAAAATAAACCCAAGTAGCGATAACGAAAAAAATTCCCATAGTGCAAGTAACAATATTTAGCATCTAGGACAAGGAGGCGTCAGGCTACTAAGGAGTTAAAGGGCTATAGAACTGGGTTCCAGGCCCCCCTACCCTTCACTGTGGCAAAGAATGAGCCCCTTAAAAAGGCAAGGTTCATGCAGGTTATCTGCTGCTAAATATAACCCAGGCTTTGTTTCCTTTAGTAGGCAATGTAACTATCAGAGCAGGCAAGTTTATCCCCAAACTGCACAGTATTGACCTCAGTGCACAGTAATTACCTTCCCATCTCCCTCCCGCAACAAGGTCAATTATTGCCTTTAATTAGGGAAGGCCTGACTCCCCAACCCCCGGTGCAGACTCAGTCAGTGGTGTATCTAAGAGATAGGAGCGCTCCCATCAGCAGACACACAGCACAGGCAGGCCGACGTGACGTCACACACAGCTAACGCCGCTCTCCCTGTCAGCACAGTGTGCGCGCCTGCTCAGCTTATTGGCGCACACTCATCCGCCGCTGCATCATTCCTTTCCCTGGCATTTTCATACCCGCAACTGCCAGGCCTTCCGCGGCAACAGGACAGACAAGTTTCCTAAAACTGAACCTTTCCCCAAAGAAGAGGAGGAGTTTTTATGGTGTGGCTCAAGGACCTGTACCTGAGAGTTCAGGAGCCCAAGAGACCATCGCCCCTTACACAGTGCCTGCCATTAGGAATTCCTTGCCAGTGCCACTGCTTGAAGGTAAGAGCCAAGGCCAATAATGTCATGTAATATGTAATAGGGCAGTCGTTTTGCCAATAAACATGAGAGCTAAACATTGGGAGTTAAATATATTTGTTTTCATCAACACCTTACACGTATTCACGTATTATATCAAGAAGACAACAATATATATATATATATATATATATATATATATCTATATATATATATATATATATATATATATATATATATATATATATCAATATCTATATCTATCTATATCTATCTATCTTTATATATATATATATATATATATATATATATATATATATATATATATATATATATATATATATATATATATATATATATATATATAGAAACACACACATACACAAATCTATATACATACATACCTGTTTTTATCAGTCTTGATACTGATACGTGTAGAGGTAGTTTGCATTTAAATTAGCAATGTGCACAGACAACTCATTTACCAAATTTATGCTGCCAGGGTAGTGCACTGAGCACACTTCTAAGCTTGTAAAGGATAGTGATGAAGAATAAGATGAATACCATAACATGTGCCTTATCGGGGTCCTACCTGGGGGTCTCCCACAAATATTGTTTCCGAGGGACCCAAAGCAGCTACAGAAGACAAATAATCTGGGGATGCAGATTTGCCAATATAAGCACAGGCACCTTTATTTCTAATGTGAGCCCATCACAATGTAGCCCTGCCAGTCTGCACATTTCACCTGACACTTCTCTGTGCGGCCTGCCCGCAAATACACCGATAAGGGCGCTGATTAGGCAAAGCCAAAAAACGAAAGACATTTTTAGAACCGGGGAACTACTGCAACTGCAACAATTATCCTGGGTACTGTCATATTAGGTGGCCTGTGACAGTTACAAATAAATCAGGAGATGCTTTCTAGTCTAAAACATAAGTTTTCCTAATTAAAGAACGTGTAATTCTAAGTAACTTTCTAATTAATATACAATTTCAATTACTTTATTATTAAGGTATTTCTAAAGGTTACTGTAATTCAAGACATCGGTTGTCTATCCATTTCTGCATCGCTGGTTCTGACTCCTGAAACTGTGTAGCAGGGCAGCCTGCCTACAGCCAAGCCATGGCTTGCATGCTTCTTCAGGAGTCTGTGAATGAGCTGGCGTCTACTATACTGTTTCAGTAGTCAAAACCAAGAGTGCTAAGAATAGCCAGAATTGATTGCAATTACATTTACAAATAACCGCTGAAAAATTTCACATGGTGTAAAACAACATATTTAGAATTGCACGTTCTTCAATCAGGAAAAATTGTATATGCGTGTTTACATCCCCTTTAACTGGTGGAAATTCTGTTTTTCTAATATACACACAAAAACAGAACACATACACATACAGAATATCAGATGGTCTGCTCTTATTGCCTTACTTACTATTATGCACAGATACACAGAAGTAGTGAGGTGTGGAGCGGTGCTCTAGGTCATCAATGTATTTTGTAGCAGCACACATGCAAGAAACCTATAATACATATATGTGTATTTAATATATACAATTATATGGTAAGTGCCAATCATATCCCTCTAAACAAATACAGTTGAATTGGTACTAAACTAAAAAAATAGAGAGAGAGCCTTTGGGACAAGGATGTGTGTGCTGAGGGCTGCAGGGTGTTTTCCTTCCCAGAGCTGAGGACTGAGATGAGGGGGACCCAGATAAAAGCAATCTCCCTTCAGGATGACGGTTTGATTATTTTATTGGAGCCGGCCTCGCTGCTTTGTATACATTGCACCATCAAGTTAAATCTTAGAGCATTCCTGAGACTAGAATATCTATTTTTACATCTTTGATCTTTTTGTGTGCAAACCAGTCCAAGGAGGCAGGCAGGGCAGTTTGCTTGCTACAGATGAGGGTTGGCATGGCAACAACATTACAGTAAACTTGCAGTTTGCCCCCCAAAATATCCTCCAGTTTTAGTGCTGGGAGGAGGCGAGCGGCAAAGGAAACAACTGTGATGTGATTCATTGGGGGAGAATTAAAATAACACGAACGCCCTGATTACCCCAATGAACCCGTGCAGTTCAAGACAGCCAGTATATCTTGGCAATGGGAGAGAATCATTTAATAGTTTTGGATGGGGAAGACAGTGGAGGAGAAAACAGGTTGGGGGGAGAAACAACTGGCTAATATATATATATAGAGAGAAATGTAAAGGAGGGAAGATCCATACAGTAGTGGGAACTATGCGGAAGGCAGAAGTGATGGAAGGAGCCAGGCAGTAAGAGTGGAGCAGAGCTAGTGGTTGGGCAGTGTCTGTGCAATACCAGTGCTGCTCTCCCCTCCCCATCATTACACCAGACTGTGCGTGAGTGTGTGCGCAACAGCTTGCATTTCTCTCTCCATCCAACGCGCACTGGCCTCTACACAGACACAGAAAGGAGACACAGGACAGAGATCTCGCACTCCTCAGCCTCACTGATGCCCTTTCCATAACCCCATCCCTACCAGCTAACCCCCTGCCTCTTTGGGAAGGAGCTTCTCCCCCAACACAACGATAAGGCCGGCTGGATTTATCTCTCCCTCACTGACATTCTCACACTGATTGCACGGAAAATAAACCGCTGTGGCTGCGAAGGAGATTCCAGGTTTTCCTGGCAGTCAAGCAGCAAATGTAACGCGGAATGAGGAAGGCGACCCCCTTACCCGCTGCTGCTGCTGGGCTCTAGATACTCATTTCTGCCCGAAAGGGCACCATTTTAACGTTGATTCCATGGGAAGGATCCAGCCTCTGCTATTATTTTCTTGGGAAGGGAAGAACTGAACTGGAGACTCTGCAGGGGCCTTTATTACTGACAAAGGACTGAAGGAGCCACGAACAGGTATTGTTTCCCCCACTGCACAGCAGGGAAGCCTAGGAGCAAACTCACTGCCAGCGCTTTGGGAGCTGCTCTCCGCCAAATACTGGGTCCCCTTAGGCTCTTGCACTCAAATACAGGCTGAAATCCAACATTTGTAGAGCACAACAGCAGGCCTGATCTTCTGCACATGGCAGCAGGAGGTGTATAAGCAAATAAACCACATATTCCTACCATATATGTATAATACATACGCTCAAAGTCATCATTTTGTATTTCTCCTCCAACATTATAACTAATACTTTATTCACACTGTGGACTGTACATAAAAAGGTTTAGCGCCTATGTGCTCTTATGGCCAGTGTTTTATCAGTATGTGTGTGTGTATCTCTAAATACCAAGCTAATATCCATTTTCAATACATTTACGTTTCTGACGTTTACTTTGAGGCTTTTAATTCCCGAAAAAACAACATATATCTGACTTTTAATGATACAACACAGATGCATTCAAAATATTTTTGCAGTGTGTCATCCAGAAAGGGGGGAGCTGTTGTATCTGTAGAGGTAATTTGCAGGGGATGCGATATCCACTGTACGTGCAATGGAAATATAGCGCTGTACAGGCAGAATCAGGCGCAGATTTGTTTAAGCACCACTTTATCGAATGTAACATTTTTTTTTTAAATAAATTACAACACAATAACTGTTCTTATTGGATAAAGCGCAAGTGAGAAATGATCTTGTTTGAAAAAAAATCTAGATTCTTATAAAAGTGCACGAGACATTCCATCTCTGAATAAATATTTTACTTTGTAGTTCTCAGTTCCTATCTGTCTATGTGTTCAGGGGCAGCGACAGGTGGGAATGTATTGTAAGGAAAGCCACAGATAATGGATGACTTGGTCCAAGTCCTCCCAAAACTGTTCATGAGTGTTTTTGTTTGGGTGCGTCTGTGGAGTGGGGTGCGCAGTCCTATACATAGAAATTATTCTATATAAATGATACACACACACGTGACACTGCAGTGAATAATGATTGCAGCCCTATATATTGGTCAGTTCAGTTATGTGTGAGTAACAGGCACTTCTCCACATGAATAAGCCAACTAGTAGCGTGTAAAGAACTGACAGACACTGATTCTAATCCCATGTCAGGGAGACACACAGGGGCCAAACTACAGATCTATGACTGCTTGTCTCCTCTCAGTGCAGCCTCCCACTGGAATATGGCGGACACAGAGGAGGCTTATGGGATGCCTGATACCCCTGTGGAAGCAGAGCCCAAAGAGCTCCAGTGCGAGCCTAAACAGGACAATCAAATGGGGGCAAGCAGCAAGACCCCCACCTCTCCTCAGGCTGCATTTACCCAGCAGGTAAGAGAGACATTTCCACAGCCTGGCATTTGTTCATTGTACATAATGGGGGTTATTTAACAACACTGGGCAAATTTGCCCATGGGCAGTAAGTAACCCATGGCCACCAATCAAATTGCTGCATTCATTGTTCTACTTGCAGCTGGCTTTAAAAAGCTAATCACCGATTGGTTGCTATAGGTAACTGCCCATGGGCAAATTTCCCTGTGTTGATAAATGAGCCCCACTGATATTCACTAAAGCACTGGTACACTGGCCACCGATTGTTATTCATAGACAGATATCACATATATTACAAACCGATACTCCAATGGTTAAGAATACACTAAATGATTGTGATATAATTTATATATATATATATATATATATATATATATATATATATATATATATATATATATATAGATATAGATATAGATATATATATATATATATATATATATATATATATATATATATATATATATATATATATATATATATATATATATATATATATATATATATATATAATTATATTTATCCCAAACTAAGGATCTGCTCCAGAGGCACATCATATCCCATTAGTGTATAAGGCAGCAGAGAGAAGAGGCCATAGATGAAGGATAGATGCTTCAAATACATTTTAGCCATGGAATATATTTGTAAATATAAACATCTCTCGAAGCTGTTATATTTTTATTTTCTGACTAAACAGACAGGCACTCTAAAGCCCTATTCAAACCCATCCTTCAAACACATTAATTTGCACTGACACCAGTACATCTATCATAATATTGTCTTTGCATGCTATCTATAGTTTTGCCATAAAAGTATTTACAGATCTTTTTATATTACCCATCTGATCCCCCATGTTACTGTATGAAGGGGCTGCCATATTTGAGCTTCAGCAGTCTGTTAGCATTAGAAATTTTAACTGACATGTTGAGAAGGGACAGTCATGTTGGCAAAACATGTTTAGGACCTGTAAGTAACATTTAGTTACAAAAGCAGCCCTATAAGTGAAAAACGATCAACATGAGCTATAGGTAACTTTTAATGTACATTAATATTCCGAATAATATTTTTTTTTATTGTCAGTATCACTTTAACTATACATTTTCTCATTAAAGAACACTAATTGGCATTGGAACATTTGGACAGACAGGAAGTTGACCTTTTCATTACAACTCACTAAATACACACACATTAAAACACCAGTTTAATTGGAAAATTCTAAGTTGGACCAGCTCTGCTTTAACGCAGTTTCACACAAAAAGGGGAGGCAGGCAGAAATGTGGGAGAACACGGGCTTGTGCCAGGTTATAGTGTATTTATACTTTTATGTCTTTTCTTCCTAGGGAATGGAAGGCATTAAGGTGTTTTTGCATGAGAGAGAACTATGGCTGAAATTTCATGAAGTTGGCACAGAAATGATTATTACTAAGGCTGGAAGGTAAGAGAATCACATTGAGAATATAATACAATAATAGCTAGTTCGGAGGAGTGCATTCTTTGTACAGTCTTTATTAATCACAAGTCCTGGCCAATTATTTTGTTCATTAAACCATCTGTCAGGTTTCAATAAAAGGCACCGTTTTTTTATACTTCATATTCCTGACTGTGAATATAAAAATGTCTCAGGCTGGACTCCAGGGCAATGAAATCCTTTATAGAGCAAGGGAGAGCGGCAGGGGAACTAAAGGAAAAGGAGAGAGAGGGAACGAGAAATAAATCAGAGGCAATAGGAAGTAAATGAGAGGGGGTTAGGGAAACTAAAACTGAGAGACAGAGGGAAGGGGAGTGATGGGGAGGGAAAGATGGCTGTCAAGTAATTAAGAAGGAAAAATAGAAGGAGACAGTGAAGGGGAAATTTTTGGAAAAATAAAGGGGATTGAGAGAAGGAAGGGAATAATGGAGGATGAAAGAAATTAAAAAAGAAAGGCTGCAGGATATGAAATTGATTTAAAAGAGAGTGGTTCCAATGGTAAGAAGGAAGGGAAGGGGAACTAAAGGAGAGGGGGAAAGGGAACTGACAGAGAGAATAAAGGGGAAGTAAAGCAGAGGGAAGCTCAAGAGGAAAAAGGGAGAGGACTAATGAGAGTGAAAGGGAAATAATGAGAGGAAGTGGAAATGGATTAGAACAAAGCGTTACCGGGTTAAGTAGAATACAGAGAAATAAATTAAATGGACGAGTAGATGCAAAACATGGCTGCAAACAGAATGAGACAAATTCTGGAAAGAAACGGCTAGAGTAGAATAGTTAAGAAATTCATAGATACACGTGAAAGAAAAGACAGAAAAATAAAGGCAATAAAAAATGAATAGGGCATTTACTTGTAATGGAAATGAAAAGGCAGGCTACACTATTTTCTAGACCACAATGTACAGATAAAGGGAAAGAGGGTCGGCCTGGGGCCAGCTCCAAACACTGTCTGCATTACCGGAATGTGCTGCCTGGCTTTTATTTATTATTAACTCACACTACAAGAAAACGGTGCATTTGAAACTTGTCCAAACACTGGAAGCGCAGGTGTGCACCTCATACCGACATATGTATCTGCACCCTGAGTAGTCTCCAATAGTTGCTGGTCCAACAACCGCCATCATCTGTCTTGGGATACTGAAAGCTTCAGTTCAACTACAGCCACAGAGCCGCAGGCTGCAGATTCCTGCCATAGAGCCTTACACGATCAGCTATTTTGGAGAGAATCTGGTGTGGGGTGGGGCAATTTAAAACATTTCGGGGTGAATTTGTTCATTAATTCAGATAACTATGCCCCAATAATTAGTTCAGAGACCAGTGCAATGTGTTTACAGTCACTGACCCAGGGCTGCTGCCAATACTCCAGTGGAAACCTGAGTATGTCCATCAAGCCTGGTGATCTTACTGCCAATCTCTGAAAACAGCCCGTGTGTCCATCCTATATCCTGGGCGATAGAAAACTCTAGTTAAACTTTCCCCAGTGTACAAGAATCCTTTCAGTTCAACGCTCTGTTGTTTCAGAATATTAAATTGTACATACTGTACAGAACATCTGCCACTGAAATAAAACTGTGTGACTTTTCTCATATGACTCTACCGACTGAGCTGACGCAGAAAGTTGTTGGTCGAATTTTTCCATTAGAGTTCCCAGATGTACTCTGTTACAATTGTAGTTGAAAGTTCTAGAATGCTTGGCTATCCCATATATTTATACAACTGCTGTTGGAACTATATTCTCATCTAAATAAAAAAAAAAATGCAAAAGAAAGCTAATGTTTAACTTTATCATAGGGCCACAATTACTGCGATTTTATTTTCTGTTTTGTCAAATAATATGTAGCATTAGTATGGGAATATATTTTGTTTGAATTAATATGTTTGGTAAGGGGGGGGGGGTAAGAGATCTCATCTGCAATCAATCTGTCACACAAGGCCTTATTTATCAAAACTATATGAAGTGGCCAAATGATGAGTCCATAAATTTCACAAAAAAATAAATAAACGGAAAAGTCATTATTACTATTATTATATGTAAATCACATTGGCAGTTTTCAGAGCAACACTGCATAGCTCTGCACCAATAGTACTATTATTGGTCCCAATGCTAACAATAACTACAACGATTGGAATGAATATTATTCACACGCAGCCGCGATCATTTCAATTTTAAACGATACAAAAGTCTCGCATTAAGACAAGAACCAGTTTGCATTTTTGTGCTTTGTTTAGAAGCGCGGCAATAGTTTAAAACATGGATTAACGGAATCCTTATTAAAGCCTTTATTAAATAAATGCAGGTCGAGCTGCTTGTTTCATGTTTACCATCATAGCCAAATATCCCATAGAAATCAATTCGATTATTCTTTTATAAATATTGTGAAAACTGGGAATCAAATTGGCTACAATTTGACATGATAAATATGATAAGCATAGTCCCCACTGACTTTTTTTTATCGCAAGTCTATTCCATGATAAATTACATGGAAACTGGTCGCCTTTAAAAAAAAAAAAAGACTTCAAACTCCAGTTCTCTTTTGAACGATACAAGTACACGGATTCGGAAACGTCTCCCTCCTCACTTGCAATTTTCTAACCCTATAAATAAAATAAAACAACGCAGCGCTAGCGATTGCGCCACACGGGAAGCTCCTAAGTGACTATCCTGTGCAGTTACAGCACTAATAGTTACAGTTAGGGGATAACTATTAAAAGTATAAGAAATTCTCTTCAAAACGTAGATCTTTTTTTAATAAAAACTATAAATGCCATTTTGCTTTTGAGACGTTTATTTGAATTTATGATTATATAATGGGTCAGATTTATCAAACTGCCAGTCACCACAGATATAAACTACTTTCTATTCATTTTTATAGGATTTTTAGAATCGTATTTATCAAATGGGAGGGGGGGGGGACTCAAACACCTTTTCCAGTTTAATTGTTTTCAGATTGTACACCAGAAATAAAGACATTTTACAATTACTTTCTTTTTTCTATTTGTGATGGTTTTTCTAAAACTGAAGTGTAAAGTTTTATTTTTTTCACCTTCTAAAGCAGCTCTGGCAGGGGGGTCTCCGACTCTGTAACTGTTCTAAATTGATACACTTAATAAGTTGATACATTTGTTATCTTTGTCCCTGGTGAGCAGAATCCCTGAGTTTCATTAGGCAGCTGTTATAATTGATACAATAGTTGCTAATATTCCAGATACTACTGTGTATCAACTCATGTAGCCACTAAATGTTTCCAATTGTAAGGGTGGTAGCACCAGTGGCTACTGGGGGAGATCAGTCGGCCAGCATCTTCCCACAAGATAAAATGTAAATTGCCGGCGGGATGGCACTCGGAATGCTTCAGCTTTCCGAAGTTTCCTCGTGAGGCAATTTCGGGGCGACTTTGAAAAACCGAAGCGATCCTATTGCCATCCCACAATTTACATTCTAGCTGACGGGAAGGCATTTACGGGAGATTAGTCGCCCAAAGAAGAGGCGATTTGTTGCTTGCCGACTAATTTACCCCAGTAGCCATGTGTGCTACCACCCTAACAGTTCAGAATCTGCTCCTGGATTACAGAGCTGCCAGACTGAAACACCAGAGACACGAACATTTAGGGGCCGATTCACTGAATTCGAGTGAAGGGTTCAAATTTAAAAAAAATCGAATTTCAAAGTTTTTTTGGGCTACTTCGACCATCGAATGGGCTACTTCGACCTTCGACTACGAAAATCGAACGATTCAAACTAAAAATCGTTAGACTATTCGACCATTCGATAGTCGAAGTACTGTCTCTTTAAGAAAAACTTCGACCCCCTACTTCGGCAGCTAAAAGCTACCGAAGTCAATGTTAGCCTATGGGGAAGGTCCCCATAGGCTTGCCTGTGATTTTTTGATCGAAGGATTTTCCTTCGATCGTTGGATTAAAATCCTTCGAATCGTTCGATTCGAAGGATTTAATCGTTTGATCGAACAAAAAATCCTTCGATCGATCGATCGCAGGATTTGCGCTAAATCGTTCGACTTCGATATTCGAAGTCGAACGATTTTAGTTCCTAGTCGAATATCGAGGGTTAATTAACCCTCGATATTCGACCCTTCGTGAATCGGCCCCTTACCTTTTAACTTCAATTTTGGAAAGGTGATAAAAAATAAAAAATGGAAAGCAATTTAAAAACGTTTTTATATCTGGTGAACAATCTGAAAACAACTCAACTGAAAAAAAGTGTTTTTCAAGGTGAACAATCCCTTTAAATGTTTCTATGATGAGCTTTAATCTTACATTTTGATAAATATACCCCTTATGAGTGGACTGTTCAAAAAGTATAGTAGGCACCTTGTCCTAGGCTGGGCAGCTCCTCAGACCACTGGAGCCTTAGACAAGTTGTTTTCTCAGTAACCCCTGAGACCTAGGGGCATATGGATTAAAAAGTGGAGAGAAAAACAACCCATAGTAAATTTATATATATATATATCTATATATCTATATCTATCTATATATATATATATATATGTGTTTATAAATAACAGTACATTATCTACTATATATATATATATATATATATATATATACACACACACATACAAAAGCATACATCTATAGTGTTCATAAGAGCATACTGTTCCTTTTGTATATGCTTTTATATGCAGGAATGAGAGCTGTTATAGTGATTGTCTGAACTCTCTGCAGAAAATAAAAGAAAACTATTTTTTTAACTGGGGAACAGTTTCACTGGTGTCTATGGAGACTGTCTGTGCCTAGGAAATTAATGAGAGTGACAACTAACATGTAAGTGTAAATATACAAAGAAGGACGTTCTTAGGCTACAATAAGCTGTTCCTTTATACGTAACTTTTAAGCTAAACAAAAGGATGACAGATCTACTTATTAAAGGGCTGTACTGTATGGCCTAATGGCAAAATAGCATTAAACATGGTCTCTTTGTAAATGTCTTAGGGGCTAGGGCTGCTGTACTATTTTCCGCAGTGTGACAAATGATCCAGTGCTTTGCTGTCCTCTGAACTCTATCAGCATAGGACATTTTTTAGATGAAGAATTATGATTTCTAAAATTTGTATTTGACATAAATTAAACTGCAAAGCAAAACGACAGTTATTTTATCAAAAATTACATTACACGCTATGGCACATCTACCTTTTACTATAATGGGAAACAAAGTCATTCTGCAGCCAGAGAAAACATAACATTTTAATATTATACTATTACAACTATTGCAATGCGTTCTTCAAAATTTTAGCAAGTTGCATTTCTAATTAAAAATCTGTATTAGCTGCCTTTTCAAACACGTACAGTATTTCCCACTTTTTTGTCAAAGAGCATGTAATAACAGATTTTAAATTGTACATTGTATTTAATCAGTCGGAGTAAACAGTGTATAAAACAAATAGTTGTTAATTTGTTTGTGGAGTCCCACAGAATAGGTGCAAAGTGCGAGTACTATGGCTATTCTGCTCTGGCATTACATTTCTAACATATTAAAGCCAGAAAAGTGGAAGCTAATATGCCTTTGGTGGTAGTTATTTCTGATATTATTACTGTAAGTTATATTGCCACCAAGATGTTTGGAGACTGTAGGCTATAACTGACTGTTAGGTTTCATCAAGAGCAAAAAAAGTTATGATACTTTGGAGAATACTCCTGTTGTGTCACTGTTTATATGTACGGATGTATGTATATTTATTGTTATGTTCTAGAAACATTGACATGCAGGTAAAAAATGCAGCACCTACACATAACTAGGCCAACCTATTGAAAGTATGAAGCCCAGCAGCTTAGAGAGCTGCACTAGCAAAGGTTAACCCCTTGGAAACAAGATCCAATCCATTTATTGGAATCCTGAGCCAAAACGTGTTGAGCAGGGAGGGTTAAAGCGGACCTGTCCTCTACACATTAAAAGCTGCATAATGAAAGTCCATAGCAAATTAAACATGAAACACAACATTTTTTGTTCATTCAAACATCCATACATGTTATAATTGTGTTTTAATATCTGAGCTGTCAATCATATATCATCTGCCCAGCCTCTATGCCTGAGGCAGAAAGACAGGGCATTCAATTACTTTCACTTAAAGGGATACTGTCATGGGAAATTTTTTTTTCAAAATGAAT
The DNA here is from genome assembly GCA_038501925.1 of Xenopus petersii. NCBI lineage: Eukaryota > Metazoa > Chordata > Amphibia > Anura > Pipidae > Xenopus > Xenopus petersii. The sequence continues at coordinate 139,020,511 of CM076673.1, forward strand.
CAGTTAATAGTGATGCTCAAGCAGAATTCTGCACTGAAATCCATTTCTCAAAAGAGCAAACAGATTTTTTTATACTCAGTTTTGAAATCTGACATGGGGCTAGACATATTGTCAATTTCCCAGCTGCCCCCAGTCATGGGACATGTGCTCTGATAAACTTCACTCACTCTTTACTGCTGTACTGCAAGTTAGAGTGATATCACCCCCCTCCCTTTCCCCCCCCCCCGCAGCCTAACAACAGAAAAATGGGAAGGTAACCAGATAGCAGCTCCCTAACACAAGATAACAGCTGCCTGGTAGGTCTAAGAACAACACTCAATAGTAAAAACCCATGTCCCACTGAGACATACATTGAGTAGGAAAAACAGCAGCCTGCCAGAAAGCATTTCTCTCCTAAAGTGCAGGCACAAGTCACATGACCAGGGGCAGCTGGGAAATTGACAAAATGTCTAGCCCCATGTCAGATTTCAAAATTGAATATAAAAAAATCTGTTTGCTCTTTTCAGAAATGGATTCCAGTGCAGAATTCTGCTGGAGTAGCACTATTAACAGATGTGTTTTGAAAAAAACATGTTTTCCGATGACAGGATCCTTTTAACATTCAGCACTTCCTACATGTCACTGCACTTCTCACATTGCCCCTTCCCTCCTTCCCTCCGCAGGCTCTATAATTATATAGGACACTGCACATGGGCATTAGGTTCCACATTTTGGAATATACACAAGATTTTGGGGTGATACACAATGTATCTTAATAACAGTGTCCACAACATGGCTGCTGCCTGCTTGCTGTGATTGTGTAATTCCAAGACTGAAGGAAACAATTTAAATAATACATATAGTGTAAGTAAAGTTTATTTTAATCAACTAACATGGTAGAAAAGAATATGGATATTTTTTCTTAGGTGACAGGTCCCCTTTAAGAAGTTGGGAAGAAGATGGGTAACCAGTACCACTAAAAAATAGTACTTACATGAAAGTGCTTTTAGGCAGTTATTTACCCATATAATAGATGAGAGACCTACCATTCAAGGGCTGCAGGGCCATAGGATTTACAGGAAAGTTCTAATTTAAAGGGGAACTAAAGTCTAAAATAATACTAAACATAAACATGAACTTACTGCACCACAAGCCTAATAAAACAAATGACTTATGCTTTTAAAGTTGGCAGCAAGGGGTCATCATCTTGTAACTGTGTTAAACATTTTTGTAAAACCAATTTTACAATCTGCTCCTGGATTACAGAGCTGCCAGACTGAAACACCAGAGACACGAACATTTAGGGGCCGATTCACTGAATTCGAGTGAAGGGTTCAAATTTAAAAAAAATCGAATTTCAAAGTTTTTTTGGGCTACTTCGACCATCGAATGGGCTACTTCGACCTTCGACTACGAAAATCGAACGATTCAAACTAAAAATCGTTAGACTATTCGACCATTCGATAGTCGAAGTACTGTCTCTTTAAGAAAAACTTCGACCCCCTACTTCGGCAGCTAAAAGCTACCGAAGTCAATGTTAGCCTATGGGGAAGGTCCCCATAGGCTTGCCTGTGATTTTTTGATCGAAGGATTTTCCTTCGATCGTTGGATTAAAATCCTTCGAATCGTTCGATTCGAAGGATTTAATCGTTTGATCGAACAAAAAATCCTTCGATCGATCGATCGCAGGATTTGCGCTAAATCGTTCGACTTCGATATTCGAAGTCGAACGATTTTAGTTCCTAGTCGAATATCGAGGGTTAATTAACCCTCGATATTCGACCCTTCGTGAATCGGCCCCTTACCTTTTAACTTCAATTTTGGAAAGGTGATAAAAAATAAAAAATGGAAAGCAATTTAAAAACGTTTTTATATCTGGTGAACAATCTGAAAACAACTCAACTGAAAAAAAGTGTTTTTCAAGGTGAACAATCCCTTTAAATGTTTCTATGATGAGCTTTAATCTTACATTTTGATAAATATACCCCTTATGAGTGGACTGTTCAAAAAGTATAGTAGGCACCTTGTCCTAGGCTGGGCAGCTCCTCAGACCACTGGAGCCTTAGACAAGTTGTTTTCTCAGTAACCCCTGAGACCTAGGGGCATATGGATTAAAAAGTGGAGAGAAAAACAACCCATAGTAAATTTATATATATATATATCTATATATCTATATCTATCTATATATATATATATATATGTGTTTATAAATAACAGTACATTATCTACTATATATATATATATATATATATATATATACACACACACATACAAAAGCATACATCTATAGTGTTCATAAGAGCATACTGTTCCTTTTGTATATGCTTTTATATGCAGGAATGAGAGCTGTTATAGTGATTGTCTGAACTCTCTGCAGAAAATAAAAGAAAACTATTTTTTTAACTGGGGAACAGTTTCACTGGTGTCTATGGAGACTGTCTGTGCCTAGGAAATTAATGAGAGTGACAACTAACATGTAAGTGTAAATATACAAAGAAGGACGTTCTTAGGCTACAATAAGCTGTTCCTTTATACGTAACTTTTAAGCTAAACAAAAGGATGACAGATCTACTTATTAAAGGGCTGTACTGTATGGCCTAATGGCAAAATAGCATTAAACATGGTCTCTTTGTAAATGTCTTAGGGGCTAGGGCTGCTGTACTATTTTCCGCAGTGTGACAAATGATCCAGTGCTTTGCTGTCCTCTGAACTCTATCAGCATAGGACATTTTTTAGATGAAGAATTATGATTTCTAAAATTTGTATTTGACATAAATTAAACTGCAAAGCAAAACGACAGTTATTTTATCAAAAATTACATTACACGCTATGGCACATCTACCTTTTACTATAATGGGAAACAAAGTCATTCTGCAGCCAGAGAAAACATAACATTTTAATATTATACTATTACAACTATTGCAATGCGTTCTTCAAAATTTTAGCAAGTTGCATTTCTAATTAAAAATCTGTATTAGCTGCCTTTTCAAACACGTACAGTATTTCCCACTTTTTTGTCAAAGAGCATGTAATAACAGATTTTAAATTGTACATTGTATTTAATCAGTCGGAGTAAACAGTGTATAAAACAAATAGTTGTTAATTTGTTTGTGGAGTCCCACAGAATAGGTGCAAAGTGCGAGTACTATGGCTATTCTGCTCTGGCATTACATTTCTAACATATTAAAGCCAGAAAAGTGGAAGCTAATATGCCTTTGGTGGTAGTTATTTCTGATATTATTACTGTAAGTTATATTGCCACCAAGATGTTTGGAGACTGTAGGCTATAACTGACTGTTAGGTTTCATCAAGAGCAAAAAAAGTTATGATACTTTGGAGAATACTCCTGTTGTGTCACTGTTTATATGTACGGATGTATGTATATTTATTGTTATGTTCTAGAAACATTGACATGCAGGTAAAAAATGCAGCACCTACACATAACTAGGCCAACCTATTGAAAGTATGAAGCCCAGCAGCTTAGAGAGCTGCACTAGCAAAGGTTAACCCCTTGGAAACAAGATCCAATCCATTTATTGGAATCCTGAGCCAAAACGTGTTGAGCAGGGAGGGTTAAAGCGGACCTGTCCTCTACACATTAAAAGCTGCATAATGAAAGTCCATAGCAAATTAAACATGAAACACAACATTTTTTGTTCATTCAAACATCCATACATGTTATAATTGTGTTTTAATATCTGAGCTGTCAATCATATATCATCTGCCCAGCCTCTATGCCTGAGGCAGAAAGACAGGGCATTCAATTACTTTCACTTAAAGGGATACTGTCATGGGAAATTTTTTTTTCAAAATGAATCAGTTAATAGTGATGCTCAAGCAGAATTCTGCACTGAAATCCATTTCTCAAAAGAGCAAACAGATTTTTTTATACTCAGTTTTGAAATCTGACATGGGGCTAGACATATTGTCAATTTCCCAGCTGCCCCCAGTCATGGGACATGTGCTCTGATAAACTTCACTCACTCTTTACTGCTGTACTGCAAGTTAGAGTGATATCACCCCCCTCCCTTTCCCCCCCCCGCAGCCTAACAACAGAAAAATGGGAAGGTAACCAGATAGCAGCTCCCTAACACAAGATAACAGCTGCCTGGTAGGTCTAAGAACAACACTCAATAGTAAAAACCCATGTCCCACTGAGACATATTCAGTTACATTGAGTAGGAAAAACAGCAGCCTGCCAGAAAGCATTTCTCTCCTAAAGTGCAGGCACAAGTCACATGACCAGGGGCAGCTGGGAAATTGACAAAATGTCTAGCCCCATGTCAGATTTCAAAATTGAATATAAAAAAATCTGTTTGCTCTTTTCAGAAATGGATTCCAGTGCAGAATTCTGCTGGAGTAGCACTATTAACAGATGTGTTTTGAAAAAAACATGTTTTCCGATGACAGGATCCTTTTAACATTCAGCACTTCCTACATGTCACTGCACTTCTCACATTGCCCCTTCCCTCCTTCCCTCCGCAGGCTCTATAATTATATAGGACACTGCACATGGGCATTAGGTTCCACATTTTGGAATATACACAAGATTTTGGGGTGATACACAATGTATCTTAATAACAGTGTCCACAACATGGCTGCTGCCTGCTTGCTGTGATTGTGTAATTCCAAGACTGAAGGAAACAATTTAAATAATACATATAGTGTAAGTAAAGTTTATTTTAATCAACTAACATGGTAGAAAAGAATATGGATATTTTTTCTTAGGTGACAGGTCCCCTTTAAGAAGTTGGGAAGAAGATGGGTAACCAGTACCACTAAAAAATAGTACTTACATGAAAGTGCTTTTAGGCAGTTATTTACCCATATAATAGATGAGAGACCTACCATTCAAGGGCTGCAGGGCCATAGGATTTACAGGAAAGTTCTAATTTAAAGGGGAACTAAAGTCTAAAATAATACTAAACATAAACATGAACTTACTGCACCACAAGCCTAATAAAACAAATGACTTATGCTTTTAAAGTTGGCAGCAAGGGGTCATCATCTTGTAACTGTGTTAAACATTTTTGTAAAACCAAGACTACGCACATGCTAAGTGTGGTCTGGGCTGTGTTGGGAGGTTAAGCTTAGGGATCATCATAAATTATCAAAATTTCTGCCATAGAAGCCAATACAGCAAAACTGATCAATAATCAGAATATGCAGACTGCACAGGGCCTGTGGATTAAAATCTCTACACGGTCACCGGCTGCTTTACAGGGAAGCAAACAAAGCTGCAGAGCAGCTAGGGACCATCTGGAGCAGGGGTGTCCAAACTTTTGGCTCACCGGGCCACATTGGAAAAAGAAAAATTGTCTGGGGCCACACATGAAATACACAAACACGTTTGATTTGTAAAAGTAAAGGAAATACACAGAAAAGAACTACAATACCAGTTGGATAACCAGATGGAGCTATACACTGGAATATGAGACACCGGGATATTAAATAGATGTATTATTATATTATTATTACTAACTGGGCAATGGCCAGAGTCCCCCCTCCTCCTATTTTCTCGGAAACCAAGCTTTCAAGCTGGGCCACACTCATATGCATCCTGGGCCACATGTGGCCCTCGGGCCGCAGTTTGGACACCCCTGGTCTGGAGTGACTGGATGAACATAATAGCCAGAACGCTACTGCTTTTCAGCTCTCTTGGTTTCCACTGACTGGTCACCCTGGTGACCAAGCAATAACCAATCAGTGACTTGAGGGGACTTGAAGCGGAACCACAGTTATGTCCCACGTGGTCCCCCTTCAAGTCGCAGACTAACTCAGAGTTAGAGAGCTCATATGTAGGAAGTTGGATTCTGGCTATTATATTAGACATACAGTCACTCCAGCCTTTATACATTACATGTTTTCCAAACTAACTATATTAGAAACGTTTTTTATTTTGCACAACCTATCTATTTATCCATTTATATTGTTTGTTTAGGATAGCTGCTGCCATATTAGCTTGGTTTGACATCACTTCCTTACGGAGTCTCTCCCTTCTCACTCATAGCTCTGGGCTCAGATTACAGCAGGGGGAGGAGGGATGGGGGAAAAGGGAAGGAGAGAGAGCCAATGTGGGTGTGGTTGGGCAGCATGCCGCCCCTGCAATCCTGCTGTCCTAGAACCAGGCCTCGGTGGCCTCTCCACAAATCCAGGCCTGCCTCCAACAAGGATTAATTAGATATCTTAGACTGAATCATGAACAAGGTGGTATTTTATTATTACTGAGAAAAAGTAAATGATGTTTTAAAATGGGGATTATTTGGATAAAATTGAGTCCATGGTAGATGGCCTTTCCATAATTCGGCACTTTTTTGGATAATGGGTTTCTGGATAAAGGATCTCCCATAGCTGAACTTCAAATCACCTCAAAGTAGGTGGCCATTTTTAATTCCTGGCTTGGGAGCTAAGTCTTAGGGCAATGGCGCATGGCATGATTCCAGACATTTTGCCACCCAAGCTTTTAATAGCTCCACAGGCCGGCAACAAAATGCCCTGTAGCACTCACTATTGATTTCATTTGCAATTGCTTGGACCCACAGGCGTTTTGTCACCTGTCCATGGAGCTATTAAATGCTCAGTAGGCGAAACGCCCGGAATCATGCCGTGTTCCATTACCCTTAGAGGAACAAAGACACCAGTGTACACAGAGCAGGCTGCAAACCAACATGGGACTTAAAAACAGCCAGTTGTGGACCTTATTAAGCAACTGACTGGAACTTTTTCATGCTTATATATACCCCCCCACACTTTCTATATTCTTATATCTCTGGCCGATTGTAATGTCTCCCTTCCCCTAGTATTTATTGCTATGGACAGAGCTGGAGCATTAAATAGTGCCAGAGCTGATGCATTTCATATTTTGATTACTACTATCCTATTCAGCACTGACTTTTAATCATTCACATAAGTCCCTGCCCCTTAGGGGTCTCAACTACAGAATATGCTCTTGCAAGTACACACGGGGCAGTTTAAACAGGAGCTGGTTAAACGTCACCTATTATTTCTGTTGGAAGAAACACAAACATGGTGAGAACACAGAATTTACGTGTAGTACAAGGACATTGCTGCAAGTTTCTAGTTATATTTTTTTCCAGCCTCAACTGATTCTTACATGCTTACAGAGAATGATGTGCTGTACAAGGAAAATGTGTTTGTTTTTTGTTTCCATACATTTTATGTAATTGGAGAATTATGGCACATGACTAAGCTACTATTTAGATTTTTCTGGATAGCACTGTGCACCATCAGTGCAATAAGAACATGGCGCAATGAATCTGTCATGACCATCTGACTGGTTGCTATGGGTAAGTGCAATGTGTAATTTTACACAACAACATATAACAGTTTTGGAAGATTAAGCTATTCACATGGTCAGTTCTATGAAAATAACATTGCCCCACTAAACAAACAAATGCGGTTTATGGCTATGGTATATTTATTATTTATATAGAGCTACTTGTGTATACAGCAATGTATATTCAATGGATATATTTCCAGGCTGCATGAACTGTTTTATTAGACTTAATGATGCAAGTTGTAATGCAATGGCTTATGCAGTGTAGGTGTGTTGTATATTAGAGAAGCAATGGGCTCCATTTTATGTACAGTGTATTTTAACTAAGCATATACTGAATGGATATGCTTAAATCAAAAGTTTTTTTTTTTGACGCACAATCATTTTTTTTGACGCACTACATTTTTTTCTCCCATTGGAGTCTATGCGGCCTCATTTTTGCAGCGAAACTTGGCAAAAATTTGGCTCATCACTACTATTAAAGGAGAAGGACAGACTTGCAGCACTTGGGGGTGCCAAGTGCTGCAACTTACCTGAAACCCCAGGCCGGTGCTCCTACCAGCAGACAACTGCACTGGGGTTATACCATTAAGCACCACTGAGCAATCTTCTTCCGTCTTCCTCCTTCTTCACGCGGCTGCACATGCGCAGTACAACGAAAAGCTGAAAAGTCGTCCATTTAGTTCAACTGCACATGCGTTTGCCCAGGGAAATTTGAAGACAGAAGAAGACGGAAGTGGATCGATCCGTGGTGCTCACTGGTATAACCCCAGGCCGGTGCAGTTTTCTGCTGATAGGAGCCTGGGGTTTCAGGTAAATCGATATAATCTGGCACCCCCAAGTGCTGCAAGTCTTTCCTTCGCCTTTAACATCTTCAGATAGTTTAAGGGACCTCAGCCACTGTCTTAAACATGAACTCAGCAGGTTTTAGGTGGAGAATAGTGGAATTAGAACTATTTCCAGGATCGAGGTGTGATAAATCTGACAAATTCAAACTGAAGTTGTTGGTTTTAAATTTAATTTGTGAGTTTTGACCAAAAAAAAATTTGAAAATTCTAATTTAAATTTACCATTCGAACCTTAGTAAATCTGCGCCTGAATCAATCCATTTCTAGAATGGAGAGTCCATTTTTGTTTTAATAAAGTCTTTTTGTTTTTCCCCACTGTATATTATTTTCTGTGTAGGGCTTTTGCTAGCACTTTATAATCAAAGTGGTTCATTCTCAAGACTGGACTGTAAGCATAAAATAATTTGAAGTGTCTGTAATCATTGGCAATAAGGTCTCATATTGATATTTTAGTACAGACTTGGTATGATACATTTTTAACCTTGCGATGTCTAACAATAATTGTAATTTTAATTATAATTTTTTTTAAGCCTGTCCAGTAAAAGACGTTTTTGAAAATGTAATTTCTGGTTCTAACAGAGAAATATGAATAAAAAATACTCCAGCAATTGAACAGCACCTCCACCACATGCACAAAAATCTTTGGCTACAGCTGAAATGGATAAGGTGGAAATAAGTTATGGTGCTATAGTTAACACAGGACTGCTATCTTAACTACAAATGTTATATATGGGTGCCTTGTGCCATAATCAACAGTACTTCATTCATTTTTGTTTTAATAATTGGATAATACTTGTTAAACAGTGCAATTTAACTTCAGGAGTGCATTCAAGGATGTGAGATATGTGGGCTAAAATGTGCCTCTAGTATCCTGTGCCATTTGAGTGCATTGGAGCCTTGGGGCAGAAGCAAAATAATTGCCTGATTACATAACCTGCTTAAATAAAAATTAGAGGCAACAGAAAATGATATTATGCATTGTTCAGAATTAAAGAAAGCAAACATAATTGTTCTAAGCATATACTGTTGACAAAACTATCATTGGTTCAACAATAAGCAGTTCCTTAAAGAAATGATTTTTATAGATTTTCTATCAAAAAGATAGAACTACTGCTATACCTGCTTCCCAAATGCATATCCACAGCTTTCTTAGAATGATAAACTACATCATTCCTTGTCAGTTGTAACTTAAATGCAGTTAGGGTGCCACTGGTCAGATATGCCTGATGCAAATAAATGTTGCAGTGCATATTTCTGTCCCCACACCTATACCATGCCGCTTCCCCTAGTGCAGTTATGAATTCTACATTTTGTTGGTAAATGTTCTTTTATACAATGTAAACTGAAGATAAAGCGTTGCCAACACATCTGCTTTACCTATAAAAATGTTTTTTTTGTAGTCCAGAATTTTTTGAATTTGATGGATAAGAAGGGAAAAAGGCCCTGCAACTGCTGTGGGGTTCCGGAAAGAAGGGGGACGAGTAAGGCCCTGACTAATGTTAGATGTTATTGATGTTAGAGAGGGCTTCTATAATGATATTGCTCTATTGCCTAGCATCTTACACCACTATGCACTATGCTGTCTGTTTTTTTAATTTTGCTAGTATGTTCTTAAAAATGTGCAATTTAAAAAAAAAAAAATTAAGGTATGGACAAAATCAGAATTTATGTAAATGGTCTAATTATGTGATACCCTTAAAAAACTAAACTCTAAATTAAAAAGTAACACTGCTTTTAAATAAGGAACACTTTAAAATGCACTCAGAACTGTAAAGAAGATATAATAAGTGAAGCTAACATTAGCTTTGAGAACATTATATTCTGAACAAACATTTAACCAACATATAATTTATATCCCAATTGATGGTTTCTGTGCTCCTCCGAGATCACCTGATACTACCACTCTAACTGTAACAGGAAGAAGTGTTGAAGCAAAAGACACAACTCTGTCTGATAATTGGCTCATGTGACCTAACATGTATGGTTTGTTAGTATGTTTGTTTGCACAGTGAATCGTACCATCCCAGGGGGGCTGTCCTTATTTTTTAAAATGGCAATTTTCTATTTATGATTACCCAATGGCACATACTACTAAAAAAGTATATTATTATGAAAATGGTTTATTTACATGAAGCAGGGTTTTACATATGAGCTGTTTTATGCAATATCTTTTTATAGAGACCTACATTGTTTGGGGGTATAGGTTTCCTTTAAGTATAATCATGTTATACTAACAGATAATTAGAGGGTGCATCCATTCATGAACATAAATGAAAATTCTCATAATGGGCCCATTGCATAGCACTTGTGTATGTTTCGGATTAAACATCAGCCCACTATGGGGCCGATTCACGAAGGGTCGAATATCGAGGGTTAATTAACCCTCGATATTCGACTGGGAACTAAAATCGTACGACTTCGAATATCGAAGTCGAACGATTTTGCGTAAATCCTGCGATCGATCGATCGAAGGATTTTTTGTTCGATTGAACGATTAAATCCTTCGAATCGAATGATTCAAAGGATTTTAATTCAACGATCGAACGAAAATCCTTCGATCAAAAAATCACAGGCAAGCCTATGGGGACCTTCCCCATAGGCTAACATTGACTTCGGTAGCTTTTAGCTGTCGAAGTAGGGGGTCGAAGTTTTTCTTAAAGGGACAGTACTTCGACTATCGAATGGTCGAATAGTCGAACGATTTTTACTTCTAATCGTTCGAATCATTCGAATTTGACCGAATTCGATCTAATTTAACCAATTCGATGGTCGAAGTACCCAAAAAATACTTCGAAATTTGAATTTTTTTTTATTCTAACCCTTCACCCGAAATTCGTGAATCGGCCCCATAGTGTACATCTAAATTCTATATAGTTCTTCCATATTTACAATAAGATTCAATTAGTGAGGTTTAGAGGGTTACTTAACAAAGGTCGAATCTCTAAGTTATGTGAATTTGTTTTAACTCTAATAAATTGGAATGTACTCATAACTCGAATGGGAGGTTATTTATGAAAAAAGTCAACGTCCAACATTCGGTCAAATAGGAATGACTCGAAAGTTTGGATCGAATTTGAATTGAGTTTTCTTCTGAAAAAAAACTTGAATGTCAGGAAGGCAATTCACATCTTCAAATGGTTCAACTGACCTCTACCATTGCTTTCTACATTAACTCGGCAGGTTTTAGGTGACGAAGTATCGAATTAGAACTGTTTTCAGGGTCAAGGTATGATAAATCTCACATTAGCAATTGTGGTTTTAAATTTGAAATTGTGAGTTTTAACCCCCCAAAAAAATCTAAAATTAGAATTTACCATTTGAACGTTAGTGAATCTGCCCTTAGATTATTTTTCTACTTTAAATAAACTCACAATTTAAAAAAACTTGAATGTTTGCTTATTTATGAAAAAATTAAAATGTAAAAGATTAGACTGAACACAATTGTGAAAATCTTGAATACCTCAAATTTAGAAATGCACCTCCCCTGGCCTGATTCGAATGAAAAAACTAAGCATGGGGGGGGGGTTGGCATTGGCTAGTCAGCTTAAAAAAACATCAGGAGAAAGTTCTTCTTTCATCATAACTATAATCTAAAACGTGACACTAAAGTCACACTGGAATGTCTTAAGTACAAAAACAATAAAAATTCACTCCTGAACAGTGTACAAAAATATTAATATATACAGAATGCAGTTTTGAAAAAAGTGTCTCTACTATAAGCCTATGTCATGTAAATAAATTGAAAAAAATTGAGGTTGTGTGCTTTCTGAATTCATTTGCAAGGTTCTGTAGAACAGTCCAACACTTCCCAAACCAGGAAAGATAACTAGATCCTGAGTGTGTGTGTGTTTGTGAATACATTAGGGAACTATGCAGGAATATTGGTTGCTAACAGAAAAATTATTCGTAATGCGAATAAATGTTTGCATTGTCTTTGCAAGCACTTTGCCCCTCACATAACAGAAGGTTAGAGATTGTGAATTTTAAAGTTTGCGATAGTGTGCAGTGCATGTAAAAAAACTTTAATGAAAAAAGTTTATAAAACCTTTAGGCACTCATGTTTCAGAAGAATGAAGTAGGTCTGGGTGCAGGTCACATGGAAATCCATAGTGAAAGTGCTCATACTTTACTAATGCGAGGTCTGCTTTTAGTGATGTTGTGCCAATATGATCTACATCCATAAAAGCATAGTTAGCATTCTGTTCCATGGAAAATATTACTTAAATATTGATTTATGGGAAAATGTAAATTGCTATATTTAACAAAGAACTAACATAATAAATAGAATGAAAAGCATGAAATAGGAGGGTGATTTAGACAAGCTGTTTGTTGACAGTGTCTTGAGATCTACTGATCACCAGCTAAAGATCTATTGATAGATCCCGATCTATCTTTTGGACACCCCTGCCATAGGGTTTATATATATAGCATAATTTTGTCATTTAAGAAACGCCTTTATTTGAGTATGCTATTATCAAAATACTAGACCATTACAGAGTTATTACCTAGCCTAGTCATGTCTCTGATTGTTAGCCATCTATTGATGCTGGGAGTTGCAGACTAACAAGAGCTGGACCTCCAATGGTCTATCAATGTTCTAGCAGCTTGTCCCATAACTGGATCATTGTTCTCTGTCCTAAAAAAAACCCTAGAGAAGGCTCTCTGCAGCAGAGGTTCTTGGACGGACTAAGAAAAATGTGATTTATGAGCTGGGAGGAACGTCTGTAATTATTAAAGCCTCTAATAATATAGTGTGGTTGTTCTTAGCACAACTTTTGGTTGCACCATATTCATTTTCGTGCTGGCTTCTGAACTGGTAATGCGTCTTAAATAAAACATTTATCTGAACTACACTAATCTGATGGCCAGAGATGAATGAAATAACCACAGGGAGGTGGTAAAGTAGGAGAGCAAATTATCAACCGCAGTGGGCTTGGACATTTATTTATTTATTCTTCTGTGAAATAAGAATGCTATGCCTGTATGATTCCAGCTTTTTCTATATCATTTTACATTTTTAATATAAATGACTGTGTTGGGCTTGAAATTAACCTTGTAATTGAAAGGCCTAGCATACAGCTTTAAAGGAAAAGTAACACCAAAATAAAAGTATTTTAAAATAATTCAGTTGCCCTGCACTGGTAAAGCTGATGTGTTTCATCAGAAACACAACTATAGTGCATATAAACAAGCTGCCGTGGAGTCATGGGGACAACCATGAAAAAGGAAAAAAAGCCACAGGATACACAACAGATAACAGATACACTCTGAAGGATCCCATTTTATACTACAACCCTAACTATTGTGTATTCTGTTCTTGAACGGCTGCCCCCATGGCTACACAGCAGCATATTTATATAAAATATAATAGATTTTCTGAAGGAAGCACATCAGTTTTACCAGTGCAGGGCAACACTACATAATAATTGAAATACTTTAAAACGCTTTAATTTGTTGGTGTTACTGTGCCTTTAAGGAGAATGGAATTATTTGGTACTTTGGAATTGACAGTTTATGTCTGTCTTCTGTGACTGATGCCTTTTATATTCCTTTTTATGTCTTTTATAAATAGTTAAATGTGCAAACTTTGTTCTTCCAGACGCATGTTCCCTAGTTACAAAGTGAAGGTTACTGGCCTAAACCCAAAAACCAAGTACATCCTTCTCATGGATATTGTGCCTGCAGATGACCACAGATACAAGTTTGCTGATAACAAATGGTGAGTTAGCTAATAACAAATGGTAAGATCTGTGTCTTTTCTACAAAAGGTTCAGTACTATGATATTGGCACTACTGTATCCCCTGACACCTTTATATCAAATACTAGCCATTTACTTTTTGTTAGCCAGAACAATTTTACTCATTTGATAAAACCCTGTTGAAGCAGCTTTTGACAAAAGGGAAGGTTGACTAAAACATGATGACTGACGCCAAATTCTGACCAATGTCAAACTGCACTGCAAAGAAAATGTTTAATCTTCTATAGGAGTTAAAAAGTGTTTCCTGGTATATATTTATTTAATTCATTCACTACAAATGGGTCACTATCAATTTTATTTGAACAGAATCATCAAAAAATGTGCAAAAGTAACATCACTATGGATACAAATAAGCTTGTTCCCAGAGGTGCTTCGCCAATGAGACAAGTTGAGGCTGTCACCTCAGGCGGCAGCACCCCACTAGGTACCAGGGGCAGCAAAAATGCTGCTCCTGGTACTTTAAGAGCGAATTTCCGGGGGAGGGGGGGCAGCAGCAACTGCTGCTGCCTCAGGCGGCGGAGGGGCCAGGATCACCCCCAACTATTCTCCATCATATAATATACTGTTTGTTGCCATCGCTTGCTGTACAGAACAATAAGGGCCTTATTTATCTGAATTTTGCTGATTATTTTAATGGAAAAAGTCAGACCAACAACAATCCACAACTGGATCCTATTTATTATTTAAAGATCATGATTTAATCAGATAGCGGACAAACGTGAAAAAATTGAGCAGAAATCCTAACCATCCAATTTTTTTCTTTTTTTTTTCCGAAAGGCTTGAATTTGTTGGACTTTTTCCTGAAAAGCCCCAATTTTTTCAGATTTCTGCCTGAAAAGTCAGAAATAGTTGGATTTTCAGGCTAATTCAAGGGCAGACCACAGAAACCTCCAAATAGGATAGGGACCTTTCCTAATGACATATACAACCTCGGTAGGTCTGAGATGCCGGGTTTTTGGATTCAGACTTTTTCCATCCTCAGGGTTTAATAAATCTTGAAAAATTCGAGGTTTTTTTCCCACTAAAATTTCAGATTTTATAGTAAAAAATAAATAAAAAACTTTATTAAATAAACCCCTTAGCCTTTATTAGTCAGTTGCAGTTAGAATAATGAACACATGTCTGGTTGAGAAATGGCTCACAGGCATTTCTCCACTGGCATAGTTCAGCAGACAAGCACAATAAAACCACCCATTGCTCCTTTCCAATAGGGATAGCTTGGTGGTACAATGGTTATTACTGGTGCTTGCAACACTGGCATTCTAGATTTGATTCCAGCAAGAGCACTCAATGCAATAGGTATATTCTCCTTGTGTCTGGGTGGGTTTCTTCTAGGTGCTCCAGTTTTCTGTCAAAAACAACCAGGTTAGTTGGCTCTTGATAATATTGACCATATTACGTGTAAATATGATAGGGACTTTAGATTGTAAGCCCCACTGCGAGAGGGACTGATTTGAATTATATAAAATCTCTCTAAAGCGTTGGGTCAAATGTCACCATTATAAAAAAAATGTGAAATACATGACAGTGCTAATACTTCTGCTTCTAAGTGTGAAGCTGCCCTAGCAAGCATTTTAAAGCTAAAAAGCACCTGCACTGGCTTCCCACTAAAATAAATGGGAGGCACTTAAATACGCTGACAGAGAAAATGACCCAGATGCCATTAGCTTTTGGGTTACTGCACTGGTACAAAGCTTTACATTTTAAATAAATCTGCTTCAGGAAGCTGACGAGTGTGGCCTTGCCCTAAACATTTCATATTTCATTTAAACATTATGTTTTATGTACACAACTGCTGCCATACAATTTTTATGAGCTTACATTTTTTTTTACTGACTGAGGTTGTAAATATTTGATGGACAGCAATCACAGTCTAAGCTGTGTGCTGATGTGAAGACAAGTTATGACAAATACATAAAATTGTGGCGCACAAAGATAATATTGTACCAACCTCTGCTGTTAAACTGTTCATACAAAACACACATGCTCTTTTAAAAATTAAAGACAAATAAATAAACCAAGGAAGTAACCAAAAATGTGAACAACTGTAAGCAACTGGAAGTTTCTAATCTGACAATTGCTTGTGAACCTACCTAGCTGGGTCTTGTAAGACCATTTTAGTTGAAAATCTGTCAGTTTGATAAAGTATGTCTGCGAGTCAGAGCTGTAATGTCCCATTGGGCAACTAAAAATCGATCCATTTGGTACGTTAAGGCTAACGCTACCTTAAGTGAAATTATAGAAACTGTTTGCCTTGCTCAGTAGCAAATAAACGTCCTTCAATCTAAGGTGGTATAGATGAGTGAAACTGGCTAGCGTTATCCCCAGGATGCATATGGAGATTAGTTGCTAATAGCATTTAGTTTCCATGAGATTATTTTAGGATATCATTCAAAAAGTAGCAGTAGCAAAACCCAACTGTAAGAAACAGATGTCTTGATCATCAAAAGGCAATTTTTGATGAGTTTCAAACCTATCTTGAAGCAATTAATAATTTCCAGTACCCCTTTAAATTAGCATATGACCATTCGAGGTGAAGATTCCCATGATGGATCTATGCTTTAGTAGAAAGGGATTAAAATGAAACGAAACATCTGGGGTCAGTATTTTCAGATGTTATAGCTTCAGCATGTGTTCCATGTAGGGTTGCCACCTAGTCAGTATCTTACCTGGCAGATCAGTAAAAAATGATGCTTGATTCAAAAGTTACTAACAGGGGTGAAACATAAAAAATAATGGAAGGCCAATATTTTGTTCCAGAAAAAGTGGCAAGCCTAGTTTCAAGGAGGCAGCAGTTTGAAAAGTATTATAGCTGTAGTTCATAACTTTATAACTGCTGGAGGGAAGCATCACTATTAAATTAGCATTTCAGAAGTAAGCTGCATATGGTGTCTGCGCTTTTTTAATATGCTCTACATGTGAGTGTAACCCTAAATCTAGCAGTTGGTTTTGCGTTTAGTTTGTGGCACAATTTCTGATAAACAGTTCCATTGTGAGTAATAAAGAGATGCCTGACAGAAACCGCAGAACAGTCTATAACTTTCATAGCCAGTTGGTAAGCAGAGATACTGAGAAACATTATATAATACATCTTGTTTTACTTAAGAATGGGCGTTCTGAGCATTAACAACTGTAAGGATGTGTTTTGGCTAAGAAGCAGGAAAAAAAACACTTTAACAAGAACTGTTGACAGAGGAATAAAAAGCTTCTGTGGGTAATTGTTTACTCTAGCCAATGAATTTTATAATCAAAATCACACCATGCAGTCAAGTGTGTATAGCACATTGAGAAAAGGCACATTCCGTCAGACAGGGAAAAGACTGACATATATATGTATCAAGCTGCAGAGAAGTGTGTAATGCCAAAAAAGAGTAGAAAAAAGTGGAAGGTCAGATACTAAAAGAAGTTAAAGGTATTAGAGAGGTATTATATGCACAGGTTTGCAGGATAAAGGAGGAACATTTCCTTAAGATCAACAAAGTCAATGGGGCAGATTTACTAAAGGGTGAAGTGGCCATCTCTAGAGAAAATTTCACCAGAAAACTCATCCGCAGGGACATCGCCAGTTTACTAACAGGCATAGATGATAATTTCCTAGCGAAAGAGATCATCGCTAGAGCAGTTTCGCTCTCTATTGCCAGGCGAATTTTTGCTCAGGCGAACGATCGTTACTCAAATTCACTAAAGTCCAAATTTTACAGAACGTTACCTCTTTCACCAGTTTCCTTTGCCAGCGTAGACCTGGCAAACTGATAAGATGAAGTTACATCCTCCTCAATCTTATGTCAGTGACATCATATCCTGTATCCTAAAAAGTCATAAAAGTTGTAAAAAAAAACTGGCGTTTTTTCATTTTTTTTGTGTTATTTATTTTTTTTCCCCAACCATTTGAGGGGCATATGCCACATTTGTTTTAGGGTGGGCTCATGTCTAGGGCATTAGAGGAACTCTTTTGTCTTTATTTTGCTTCCTTGGACATTTGTAATAAAAAGTGGCCACTTCAAGCATTTCCACCAACATCTCTAATAAAGACGTCTATACAACCTATATGTGCCTGCCCTATTCAAATTGACCTAAGTGTAATAGTACTAATGAAGTTACGCTACCGAGCTGCACTGACGAATTAAAACTAGCAACTTTGAATTTGTGAATTAATTAAGTTTACTTTGTAATGACAAAAGTTTACTCACCTCACTAAGGTGAACAGTTTATAATACAAAGGTGTCACGATTGGCACCCAGAATCCAGAACCAATGCTAGACTCCCTGGTCTCTGCTCTTGCTTCTGCCTTTAACAGCCGCCTTTCACCTCGAGAGGAGCCCTCGGCTAATTGGATGCTGCCAGGTATTAATAAGAGACGAGCAAAGCTAAGGGTTCTGGACGAGCAGAGGGGCAAGGTCGTTAGCAAAGTCTTTTGGGCAGAAGGTCACAGTTCAAGAAGCAGACAGAAAACATAGACAAACCAAGCCGGGTCGGTGCAGGCAGAATTCAGGCGAAGTCAGACAGGCAAGGGTCAAAACCAGGATATCAATCAGAAGAGCCAGAGCATGGGTCGAAATACGGATTTCAGAATAGTCAGTTTTTTCAGGCAGGGGTCAGGATCACAGAAGTCAGATTAGTCAGGCAGGCAGGTGTCAAAACAGGAATCAGATACAGAAACAGAAACAAACAGGATTAGCACCCAGGAACTCAGAGATGAACCTAATTATGGGCAACGAACACAGCCCTGAAGTCCCTTTAAATACAGTTTGAATTTGGCGCCATTGCGCGCTGACGTCACACGCCAGTGTCACTGTGCCTTTAACAAGAGGAAGTATGCGGCGCGCCCTAGGAAGCCGGCATTAGGAAGAAGCAGAGCAGTGTGGCGGGCGTCCCCGCCGGCCCACTAGACCACCAGGGTGAGTTTTCCTCACAAAAGGTGTGTGTGGGTAGTAGAATAGAAAAAAGTATAATATCCAGAATTCATAATATGTAATTCTGTCATATAGTGACAGATTTTGTTAATGGTTAGTTGTAAGCAGGGTCATATTGATTCAACCTCAATGTCAGCTAGCAGAGATTTCACAAGAAAAATAAACTGGCAGTAATGTACAATATAAGGGTGCATATGAACTATACCAGTAGAGTCCTGTTCATTAGAGTTTATTGTAAGAATTGCAAAGATAACAGATAACAGCCCCTGGATGTATACAACGGCCTTCATCATAAAAACATCTTGGCTTTAGCTTTTCTGTACAGAATAGGCCCAATTCATAAAAAATAATCTATTGATTCACTTCGCACAGTGGTTATGTTAGGGTCCTTCATGAAACTGAGCTTCATCTACACTTTTATTCTCTGCAGTCCATATGGTTCAACCAATGGCATGCAAACAAATATTTCTCAGTGTTCCATGAAACCATTCAGCAAATTATATCTTTCTTTTCTTGTTGTAGGTCAGTCACAGGCAAGGCTGAACCCGCTATGCCAGGGCGTTTGTATGTTCACCCAGATTCACCAGCCACGGGCACACATTGGATGAGGCAGCTAGTATCCTTCCAGAAGCTGAAGCTCACAAACAACCATCTGGATCCATTTGGACATGTAAGCAATTGAGCTTGAATGAAAGAAATTATTTGTATTTAGCACCTTTCTGTTATTCTGGAAAACTAGCGGGTCTAAATGTTAGATACTGGTGACATGAGATGGTAAAAGGATATAATAACTTTTTGCTTTTCACCTGGTAGTTGTTTTTACCGGATTTAAAAAAAATCACAGGTCTGTTTGGGACAACAATCTTACAGACAGTCAATATCTTTACACTTTCCTAACATTAATAGCTATGCTACTTAAAATGACATTGAAGACGTGATGTATTATTAACATGACCACTGGGCACCTAACAGATTCAGTGGTAAAAACGTATCTTTGAAGTTGCTGTTTGAATTCCATTGAAAGTATTTCTTGTTGTTCTTGCTGCCTTATCTCAGTTACATAGATACAGTGAATATGACAGCAGATAAGAACTTACTGGCACATCCACGCTTCACGTGCTTTTAAAGAGAGATGTTCCTATATGTGTCTTTCTTTTTACATTTCTGTTCTCATGATAGTCCAATGATTTGCACAGAAACGTTTGTGGTTAGGTTATCATACAGATAGAGCTTTATTGCTCTGTCTGATTGTATTTATTATGACTGAAGCAGCCATTCTGTGATCAGTGCTCTGCTGCTTGAGTCTGTGGCCTCAAGAGACTTTACTTACGCAATATGATCTGAATTCAAAGGGTTCACATTACTTGCCTTATGAAAACAAATATTATTGTGCTGTCCCAGGGATTAAACAGAGTTTCCTGCTCTGGTTGATGCTTTCTGCAAAAGTTATTCCAGCCCAGTTATCAAACATGTTTCATAACAAAGCATATTGAGGAAGAGAAATAACTATCTGTTATTCTACTAGGTGCAGGGAAAGATGCAGGGAAACAAGCATTCAATTAGGGTCCCATTTATTTAACAAAAAGTAAGGACTGGGAACATGTCCAATTGGGTGCCAATTTCTACTACTACGTGTGAATCTGAGTTTTCAAATTGTGTTCTTTGGATGAGGAGTGTTTTATTTTAGAAGATGCTTTTGCACTTGTCTATAAGGCATACCTTAGCTTAGCCATACAATATGGTAGCTACCACATATATGTATACATAATCACATAATCAGACGATAAGCTTATTCACCATACTTTGCTGAATTGAAGTAAAGCAGTAAGTGGGAGATAGTTCACAATCTAAAACAAATTTAAAAACCTAAAGCAATAATATTTTACAGAAGCGCAATGTACTATAAATGTATTTTAAAAAAGGAAATGAAAGAATGTCTATTTGAGACCTATTTTGAGATACTGTGAATCAGATGCATAACTTCTGACTGTTCTATTTTACTTTGGTAACTGAAAGGAAGGTTAAGCTTTACTGGAAAATTGGGTAATTGATGCATCTGAATATTATCTTTGTGGATATAGGTGAGGTCAGGGGTTTCAGTTCAAGAAACTGCTAGTTTGTCTACATCAGTATGAGAGACTGTCTGTCTCTGATCTCAGGACCTAGCTGTCCAATTAATAGCTATTGCATCAGCCTGTTTACCAGCCATCTAAAGTCCTTATTTATGAGTTGCTATATACAGCACACCTCCCAACATTTTGGAAATAAAAAGAGGGACAAAAAAGTTTTTGCGCGTAGCGAGGCGGAAATGTTTTGACCGCACATGTTGTTGTGGCTACACCCCCTAATTACCATGTTCATTTTACAAAATTTGGCAGGTTATGCAAGTTTGAACATATTTCTGTGTTTTTTTTCAGTTATTACAGTTTTGCTAATGAAGGTGCATTGCCCTTTAAGCCGTGAGTCTAACATTTCCCAAGGGACCGGTTATCTTATATTGTTACAATTACTTATTTGCTTATCTAGAAATTGTTACAAAAGTATCTTATCATCTGCTGGGGCTGTTCTGGACTCTCTGCCAAAAGCCAATTAAGTTAGAAACTTTGATTCTTTTTCTGGCTGTTCAGTGCAGAGAAAACGGGACTTTCCAGTACCAATGTGGGACTGCGGGTTGAGCTGTCAAAAGAGGGACTGTCCCTCTAAAAACAGGACAGTTGGGAGGTATGATATTATACAGTAACCTTCTACCATAGGGCTAAGTACACAGTTACAGCAGCAATATGGCATTAACGTTAAGGCTTCCTGGACACTATGGTGGCCATCTTCTGCCAATAGACTTTTCATGCATGTACATTTTAATCTGTCATTACTATGGTGTTCCATTCTTTAACAGACCTCCTCAATTCTCTTTTATTCATAAGTTGTCAGCCAACAAAAATCAGCCCTCTGCCTGGATCCCTCCCTGATTAGCCTTCCTCACCGTAGATGAAGTCCTAACTTTAATCCTATCCAAAGTCTGCCGAGATAGAATGATATTAGGCTGTTAGGAGGACTGAGTACCAATGGAGGAAGACTGACAACAAATGGAACATGGAGGATGGAGCAGGGATACCAACTACAATATAGAGGAGTGCTGAGAACCGATGGACAGTATTGAGAGGGGACAGAAAGCATGAAATGTTGTGATAACTGTGTGTTAAAGTCTTAGAATTACTGTGACTCATGCATGCAGGAAGGGCCGGATTTACACAGCGGGTGCCCCTAGGCCTGCTGTCATTCGTTGCCCCTGTCCCCTCCCCTTTATTCCCACAAATTTTCAGAGCAATGGGGATTGGAGCATGGGAAGTTTAAAAAACTATCATTTCTCCTGTGCATCCCCAGTGTTTCTGAACCAATGTGGGTGTGGTTGGGCAGCACGCCACCCCCTAAAATTCTGCGGCCCTAGGCCTGGGCCTTGGTGGCCTTTCCACAAATTCGGGCCTGCATGTAGGGCGGAAAGTGGGGCAGAGGTCCGAATACCCTGAAATGTTCAGCATAGGTCATATATTGTTTATTTTCAAAATCCTCATTATCAATATGCCCAGGGGGGCGTAACTACAGAGGAAGCAGACCGTGTGGTTGCAGGGTGGCTCAGGAGTTATATGGGGCCAATGAGGCCCTGTAAGAAAAATAACTAACCCTGGTGGTCTAGTGGTGCGGCGGGGACGCCGGCTACGCCCCTCCTCTTCTCATGCGCCGGGTTCTGCTTAGTGAGTGCGCGGTGCGCACTTCCGGGATATGGTAGGCGCGTGCGCGCTGGCGTGATGACATCAGCGCGCAATGGTGCGAAATTTGAAAGTTTAAAAAGGACCTTCCTGCTTTTTCTCATTGCCCGTGATAGGATTGTTATCCTGGTGCTTGTAGCCTTGTGCTTTCTGTACCTAGATCTGTTTGTTAATCCGTGTTTGACCCTGCCTGTATACTGACTACTCTTAACTCTGAATATTGACCCAGCCTGAACTTTGACCACTCTTTGCCTGATCCCATCTGCCTGATTGATACCCGGTTTTGACCCTTGCCTGCCTGACGATTCTGTTATCTACCTGCCTCGACCCAGCCTGTCTGACCATCCGCTTGCCTTGACCTTTGTATCGTGACCTTCGGCCTAAAGACTCTGCTAAACAGCCGTGCCCCTTTGCCAGCCAGAACATCTCGCCTTGCACCCCTCATTAAGTCCAGGTGGCACCCAAGTAAGCTGAGGGCTCCTCCCGAAGCCCATCGGTGGTCACACTACTGGTGAAGCCGAGCTGAGATCAGGTTGCTTGGCACTTGTTCTGGTATTGGGTGTCGGCCGTGACAGGCCCTAATTTCAGTCTTGACATTTTGGGGGCCCTATGCAGCCCCCATGCACAAAGTTTTCAACAGCTCAACAGGTATAGAGTATGTGATGTACTGCCAACTTGGAAAAAGAGTGGTCAGAATACATTGGATTTCAGTTGTCAATAAGCACATTTTCAGTACCATAACTTTACTACCATAGCACTGTTTTACTTTCAGTCTCACAGAGCAGCCCTAGGGTAGATGTATATTGGGCTCCACACAATCAGATGTGCCTTCATAAAGCAGGAGAAGCAATAATGTGGATAACACAAGTACTTATTAACAAATCTGAGTACTAGAATCAACCTTAGTATACAGAAAGTAGACACTTTGGTTTTGGAAAATCAGAGTGCTAGTGTTTATACCCATATTAAAAAATACAACTGCAATATTTGTACAGAATGTTTCAAATACACGACCCTCATGCTGCCCAGTGACGCCTGAAACTTAAATTATGATATTAACATTTTAATACAATTTGACCTTCAAACAGGTTTCAATCAGTTGATGGAGCCATAACATGAAAGAAGTTGGACAGTAGTGGTCTATGGAATCGTTTGGTTTGGTAATGATTTGGGCTGAAATTAGAAGATGATCTATAAAAGCAATATTTATATCATTTAAGAATATTTCACTATAGATTGTTGGCTGCAATATTTCCCAGATAATTGTACAATTAGGATAAAAGTAAACTTTCTAGCTGCAGTACTGGAATAGAAATATTAGCTATTCTGTAACCCGAGAAGTCATTTCAGGACCATTTTGCAGCAGAGAAATTACTTGAACATGCTGAGCACTGAGCCAAGTTTTTGTAAGGGAAATAGCAATTGTTGGGAGTTATTCCACAAGCAGCGTGGTGGAAACATTCTTTCAATAGCCTGGTGCAGATAGATTTCAGCAGGCAGCAGGTAAACTTCGTGATCAGACGCTAGTAAATCAGTTGATGCTGGCAGAGGCAGAGATTAAATCAGCCTCATATATCAATGGCTGAATGAACAGGACTTTCATACACACACTGCTGCTTGGCAGAAATGAGCTCTGTGGCTTCATACGATTAATTGAATGGTTGGTCATGAAAAGGGGGAAACAAAAAGGGAAGTCTAAAGGGAGAGGGAAAAATGATGGGGGGCTGTTCGAGAATTTAACTGTGTATATAAATAGGCACATGCACAAAAATATAGGGTGTATGTCTATAAATATATCATACAACTGATATATTTTTCTATTGGCATTGCATTTTTGCCTTTTTTTATGTCCAGAAATGTAGGTGGAAACCTTTATGCGCGCAAAACGACTTTGCTTTCTGTGCTGCCCTAAGGACGTTGTTATATATAGTATGCGAGTGTGAAGGCATGAGCATCTAGTACATGCTGTAATACGGCTGAAACTTAACCTCTGTGAGAGTTCACATGTCTTTGTCTCTATTAAATGAAACAGTGTGAATGCATTTATGACATCTGTATTTTAAATAATATTGTAAAAAACATATCCTTGACAGTCACACACATTCAAGCTTTCTAGATTATTTGTAATGCTTATATACCACTGCAAACAATACTAAGGGCTGTACCTTGAACTATTTGGCACTGTAAGAAGAGAACTAATAGTTGCATTCAAGAGTGTTGGATGAAATTAAATTTAGGATGTCATATAAAAGTCGATGCAACCCTTAGGCAGTAAGTGGGCCACATCTGGCCTGCATATATACAGCTGAATGTCTGTTGTATAAGGTAAGGAAATCCCTTGCTTAAAATAGTATTAAAGGGGAACTGTCATGTCTGTAAACTTGAAAGTGACCTGTTGTGTTTAATTTAATCTGTTTACCATTTGGCCTTTGCTATTTTTGCAATTACAGGTATGGGACCTGGGAATGCCAGGGCCTATTTTGACTCTGTCAGACCTTCGAATGTAAGATCCACTGGGGCAGGGACTGATGTATAATCTCTTTAAAGTGATATCTATACATATGTGTGTGTGTGTATAATATAATACATATAGCAAACCTCTTTTTATAATACATATAACAAACCTCTTGTTTTGCTCCTGTTAATGGGTCTATTAGTACTGGACAGCCCTGGGCTACTAGTGCCCAGGCAACCTTGTACATACAGTATGTTAAGCTGGTCATAGACGCAAAGATCTGATCGTACGAATCCTCGATTCGTACGATTTTCGGACCATGTGTGGAGAGTCCCGACATTTTTCGTCCGGCAGAGATCGGTCGTTTGGTCGATCGGACAGGTTAGAAAATTTCTGTCGGCTGCGGATAATATCTCTGCGTGTATTGCCGATCGTACGATTTTCAGTGGGAGACTGTCACTAGCTTTGGTTGGACATAGATATCGTACGATTGCTGTCAGGGGCAGAACATTGCTGATCTGTTCTTTAACTAATCTGACTGGTAAGACTTTGATCTGAATGGTTAGTGGCGGGTCGGGAGATGGGAAAGTCCGATTGTACGATGATTCGTACGATCGGATCTTTGCATCTATGGCCAGCTTTAGCCCTGCCTATCATTTACCTGCGTTTCTCCACAGGCTGACATCCATGTCATGTGGCCCTAGCCTAATTCCACATTGCCTTTGTTTATAGGTGTATTTTTTAAAAAAAAATACCTTTTTCATACGCCAGGAAAAATTCAATCCAAAGAAATGATTTTGACAGACTACAAAAAAAAATCTTTTTGTTTAGATACATACTGATGATTAACAGTTTGATATCAATATTAAGATGGCCATAGATGTTCAGATTTTTAAAAGATCCGATCCTCATCGTGAGATCATGATTTTTTTGGAACGATCGTACGATCGTACAAATTGACTAATTCAACTAAAAAGACCAATTTGCCAGGAAAACAAAGGGGAGCTGCCTGCTTGGCCCTGCAAACACAGATAGATTGCACTGGGACCGACAAAGATTTTTTAAGATGGCCTATCAATTTCCTGACAGATGTCGGCCAAAAAAATCGTAAGATGGTCGATCGTTCGAATCCCACTAACCGCACGATAATTTCGAAGGATTGGTCGGACTTCGCTAAAATTGGTCGTTCAGCAAGAAGAATTGGCGCGTCTATGGGGAGCTTTATACTATGTTTTTCTGCGTTTTTGAAAATACACAGAAGAAAGAATTACAAACTGACATCAAGAGAAAGGTGTTTATTTTTACAGTCTAGCAGAAAGCGGAAGGGATCAAGGGCTGCTAATGGTGCTGAGCACTTATCTGCTGAATGTGGCTTGTGAGTATGCAGATAAGGGAAAATGACTTTGGATTTAACCTTGGAGTTCCTGGGCCTTTCACATGGAGATATCATTTAACATGTAGGAAAAGACAGTAAAGCTGCAAACTACCATTCCCTTGGTCAGTGTACAGTATTTTGCAAAGCTAATACTCAATAGTAAGATAGTTTGCGGCTCCCTCCTTTACTTCAAAGACTGAGACCAAAACTTACAGTTATAATAGTTCATTAGGGAAACAAATGTATGGAATTACTGAAGCTGCAGCTTTTACGAAGATGTCAATGAAAAGCGAAGAGTTATACTCATAAAGAAAAACTATGCACTGGTTGCAAGCAGCGATTTTAGCTGAACATTAAATTAGGACATTTCTAAACTTGGTAGATGAAAAGTTGTTAGGAGGTCTTAGAGAAGGAAATCAAATAGCTGTGTAATAAGCCATTTGGAGAAGGGAGCTTTCAGGCAATGGCACATGATGAGATTTGTCACATGAGGGAATCTGAACTACACACAGGTGACAAATCTCCTGTAAATGCCTTACCATTCACTAACCTATAGCTCACTGCATGTGAAACACATTATACTGCATGTGGCAATCTGGCTAAATTGCTGGAAAATGTTGAAGAAGAATTGCACTGGCACACAGGAGTTGCGATAGCAGGGCAAGCCCTTGCAATTTTATTATGCGATTGTGCAACGTTTCGGGGACACGCCCCTTTGTCAAGCATAGTGTGAACGTAGTGCAGACATGATTTAAAAAGTGTTCAATTAACAAATTAGCATACTTAACAAGCTTTGCAGTGAAAACAAGTTTATATCAAAATACCATTTAAAAGGACAAAAATAAACAATAGACCCATAAAGTCCATAATTGACTGTCCCTTGTTTTGACTTCACGTGGTGCTGGAATTGGTGAAATTTAGAAGTGGATATCTAAAGGAAAAATGAAACAATTTGGCAACAAACCAACCAAGGTAAAAAGGTTAAAATTGTAACATATAAACGAAACAAGTTAAAAAAGTATCAGTTACTTAAGATAAGATAACCCTGCATCCTAAAGGGATGGGGAAAGGACACTTTACCTGTCCCTGAAGGGATCTCAAAACAAACTTTTATCTGAAAGGAAAAGGAATAACATTAGTAATTATTTACACTGTTGCATAATTTCAGAAAAAGCACAACATATTGTACTCCTCTTTGAGACCCTT
Source organism: Xenopus petersii (assembly GCA_038501925.1). Taxonomy (NCBI): domain Eukaryota; kingdom Metazoa; phylum Chordata; class Amphibia; order Anura; family Pipidae; genus Xenopus; species Xenopus petersii. Next base: position 139,048,107 of record CM076673.1, read on the forward strand.
AGGGGCTCTACTTTGCAACACCCAGGTTGGTTTGTTGCCAAATTGTTTCATTTTTCCTTTAGATATCCACTTCTAAATTTCACCAATTCCAGCACCACGTGAAGTCAAAACAAGGGACAGACAATTACGGACTTTAATGGGTCTATTGTTTATTTTTGTCCTTTTAAATGGTATTTTGAGATAAACTTTTTTTCACTGCAAAGCTTGTTAAGTATGCTAATTTGTTAATTGAACACTCTTTAAATCATGTCTGCACTACGTTCACACTATGCTTGACAAAGGGGCGTGTCCCCGAAATGTTGCACAAACGCATAATAAAATTGCAAGGGCTTGCCCTGCTATTGCAACTGCTGTGTGCCAGTGAAATTCTTCTTACCCTTGTTGTGAGGTGGCCGATTCCTCTATTGCTGGGCACCAGGATAAGAATTTTTGGGTCTGTGTGGTGTGCGGCTTCTCCAAAGCTCTTCTGGACAGTCATACAATATGTACCAGTAATTTCCATTTGTTAAAATACCAAAAAATTCCATCAAATCGTTAGTCACTGATAGCAACTTGTGTCAGCCTTTAATTATTCTAAGGTGTTAGAGGTCAGTGCTGCTTTTTGCACATACAGTTTGCAGAAAAATGTTCAGCTGACTCTACTAGTTCACCTATCATCTGTGCTTAGTGATGTCAGTTGAGTCACAACTTACTGTGACTTGTGTATTATAACGAACATTACAGGACCAAGCTTCCCCACTGCCAGGATGCTTTAATGAGCATGTGCAGTGTGACAAAGCGAAATACCTGAGAAAAAACCTGGTAAATTGTGAACAGTGTGAGGGGGGGCAATCAGCCGTATGCAACAGAAGAGGTATATGTCTAGTGCCCCCCACTGTTTCACTCTAGCTGAGTGCTTTTACTGCCTACCATTAGTTCCAGCCCTGATATAGAGAATAAAGCACCCCCTCTTGTAAATTATAAGGATATTATAAGTTACAGAGGAGTTTCATGACCAGATAAAAACACGGGTCATGGAACTCCGAGGTAACTTCTAATATCCTCATATTTTGCAACAGGGGGTACTTTATTTTCTATATCAGGACTGGAACTAAGTTTCAGTGAGTCATGTCACAGAAATGACATCACTACTCACCGTTTATAACTGATGATATCACTACTCACCATTTATAAGGATATAATTGACAAGATATTCATGGCTTTTGTGTATTATAAAGAAATAATGCACCCCTTTTGTAAAATATGAGGTTAAAAAGGCTTTTAATATAGTTAAAACCCTGGAACATCCAGTAGGAGAAATATTCAGCCAAGCACACAAAGATGTACTGCACTCATGTAAACTATTAGTGCAAAAGCATTTCAGATCAATGTATTGCAGGATGCTTTGGCAGCATTATAATGAAGTGATATCGCTCATTTGCTAAACTGATATGGAATTCTTGAATCTCAATACATTTGAGCAAAAACACATCTTCCACACTAAACAAAGATTCAGATCCAGCTCACATCCAGTATGGGATAAGGAGTTCCAGAGACAAAGATATCTGAGAAGAGAGGAGAGCAGAGGGCAACAGGAGGCCGGATGGAAGCGCAAGCAGCTCCTTCCAAACCTCAGTTACTCTCGCAGGGGTTAATTCACTCTTCAAAGGCTTCTTCAGATAAGTCCTGCTTTGAGCTTGTATATTTATCATAAGACAACAGGGCAAATTCTATCAGTATCCGTTAGCAAGGCTGGAAATTCCATTTCAACATATCTCGCCTGCCTTAACCCTAAACACTACAAGGAGGTACACTACACAGGGAGCTACATGTCTATTCTGTCTGTTATTATTCTAAAAATAATGTTTGTTCCATTTTGAGAATGGCAAGCAGATGCCACTAGGTAACATGTTTGCCATAACATTGTCTTAATATTGGAATATCTGTCTTGTGTTCTCACAATCCAGTATCTATAAATATAATGTATGCTTCCCTCTACATGGAAAATAATTTAATGCTTTTCTTGTGTAATCATCTGTTAGGGTGGATTAAGTTTTGGAATGCTGGAGGCTTTTTTTTTATTGTAAAGGAAATAAATTCATCAAAATAATGTTCACAAATAAAATGATGAAGCAATAGTCACACATAGCTTATATTGGTTTCTTTTGTTGCATGTTATAAATGGAAGGTTATATCTGGAAGGAGAGACTTGCGATATGGAAATTGAATTAATTAGCTAACTAGAGTGTCAATGTGGGTATGTTAGATACTGTATAAGCCAGAGACAGATATCATGATTGTACACGTTAAGGGGACACGGCATCCCTATAGGCTTCAAGGAGCCAGAATGTAATGAAGCATGAGTTTATTTCAGCAGAATGATGGGAGGTAAGGAAGCAGCTACAAGGGAGCAAGAGCTGTGCCCCTACAGTGAGCAGAGACTAAGGGAAATGGCCATTATGCCCCCTGGGAGCAAAGGTGCAGCAGTAGCCTCTCAATTAGAGTCCCTGTAATGAAATTAAAAGCCATTAGATCATTCACCGCAGAGGCCTGCAAGTTACCCACATGTCAAAGGAATTTGGCTAAGCCATTGGGATGAGAGAGGCCTTGTGAATGTCTCCCCTGTAGCAGGATGGGGTGGGGTTGGCGGGACATCTCTCCCTCTGACGCCAGTTTTTATGGTGGCGGAATATACAAAGCATCCCATGCCAACATAGCTAAAAGAATGAGACTTCAGGATGATGTGAATGTATTCAAGATAAAAAAAAAACTGTAAATGCGACACATTCCAGCTGTCTACTTCTGCCAAATGCAGAAGGAACTCAAACCTGTGGGTTTTTAGGCTACATAAGCCATAGCAGTGCTGCATCCAGTTTCTTATTAATAAGATAATTTACTGTATATTTAAGATAACTAATCCTAATTCGTAAGATAACTGAAGTTTAAGAAACCCTATCTCAAATAATAATCACTTTATTTAGCATTAGATTGTTTTAGCTATCCAATCTATACAATCAGTATTTTAGATATCCTAAAGCCACGAAGTTTGATACAGAAAAAAAACATTTTTAAATATATTTATATTCTTTATTTATATTTTGATTGTAAAGTACTAAAGATAAATGTTTCATTTTTACCCATAATACCTTTCCCAAGGAAATGGATTAAAGAGGCATTAAAGAAACATCACCACAATCCTTAATGTTTTCAAACAGTGTCTTACAAATAATACTTATCTCAAATCATTTATATTTATTTTTGCAAATGTTTACATTCTTTAAAAAAAATAATGGTTTAAAAAAAGAATTTGTTTTGTTTTCCCCCTCTTGTGTTTCCATGCAGCAGTTTAGCAACAGACTTTTATGAAGTTTCGGGTCATGGAGCAGCTCAGTAGGAGCTAAAGCTGCTGCTGAGAAATGCAAAAAAATAATCAATAATAAATCAGAATTTTAACACTTTAGAGCAGTGGTCCCCAAATGCAGCTTGTGTTTACTGATAAGTAGTAGTTCATGGGTAGTGGGTATTTTACTAGGAAAGGTAACATAATTAAGGGTTCTGTCACACAGCAAAGATTTGTTGCCCACAGTAGCACAGATTTAATGACCCTTAATCAGGTTAACCTGGTGGCCTAAATGCTTTCCCACTGGCAAAAATAACCCCTATGTGAAGAGTGATTTTTGTATCCAGATCCGCACTCAACAAAACGTTGATACTGTTTTGGTGATTAGATAATATAAAATACTGTAGAAAATTTAGTGAGTGAGTATCCGTATACAGAAATCGCTGTTGCTAAGGGAGCTTGCTGGGTCAACGGAAAACAAACACCACCATTGCAGCTGTAAGGGTAAGGCCAGACGAGGAGATTCGGGGAGGTTTTGTCGCCTGGCCACTAATCGCCACGTCTTTTGCACGACTATCTCCCCAAACTGCCTCAGCATTTTTTCCCCATAGGCTACAGCGCAAAATCGCCTGCGCTAATGCACACGCGGCAATGCGTTTTCAATAGTCGCCCAAAGTTGCAACTCTACTGGACCCTAGAATTGCACCGCTTCTAGCATGGGGTGACTGGCAGGATTGTACAGGACCCTTAGCTAAGTCAGCATAGCCCCTGAGGTAAGTAATAGTGGGCATTTGTAAACAGAAAAAGTTACCTAAATACCTCCCAGTAATACTGACACAATTGTATACATTTTTCAATGTATATACAGTGGCGTAACTACTTGCCAGCAGGCCCTGGTACAGGATAGGCACCCAGGCTCCCCTGTCAGCCCCCCCCATGAATCACATGCTGGAGTGATGCTGGCGTGCATGAGGTAAAATCTCCCCCTGTCCAGCTGCCCACCATAACCGTTATCACGGCTCCGGTGGGCCCAAAGGGGGTGCAGACCTGAGTGCTATCGCACCCTTTGCACCCCTGGTATTTACGCCATTGTGTATATAATTTAATTACCAGCAAACCATGGTGCCTACATCAAAGTACCATGTACCAGAGCCATAGATTGTAAGGGGTCATACCTTTTGCCTATTGTTTTAATCACAAATCTATGGTTTTTGGTTTTTTTTACCTAAACTGGGCAGATAGAGAAACTGAAGTAACTCCATTTTTGGTAATAGAATACCAGAGCACAGAAATAAGGAGTCCATTATACAGTACCTGAGAACCACTGTTCACCAACTACTGCTTGCAAACCATGCCTCCTACTGCTTAATAATGCAGTCTGTTGCAGACAAAAATCTTCAAAATTCCATATGCTGATGGAATTTAGGGAGCACTGACCTGAGATTCACATGGTTAAAATCTCCAGTGATGATAATCAGTCCACCTGGGTGAGTGTTTTGTACGTCCATGATAGCACTGTACAGTTCCCAGAGCGCATCTTTTGGACGGACTCCTGCTTCGCTTTCCGCGCTTCCGCATACACCGTTTCTGAGTGCTTCTCCTCCCAACATTGGCCCCAGGCGAGACCACGGTCAGAAGATCCGGCTCCCGAAGTAGGCCGAGATCTCGTAAGTGTGTGCAATAAGCCATCCTTTATCGTAAGATATGCATGATTGCTGTACTGTAGGAATGTCTGGTGATTATAGACCTGGGCCTTAGTTGTTCCGACGTCCATAGCTTCACAATGAATTTTGTATGGAAACACAAACATTTGTATCAATTCTGACCTAAATACCCAGTTTTTAAAAACTGAGCACACATTTAAAAGTTTACATTTTAGAGCATTGCATACCAGTATATTAAAATGATAACATGAAAAAAAACTGTTGCTGCAACAAAAGAAAAACATCAAACCCCCCCCACCCACAAATACTTGCAGTACTGTACAGACAGATATAACCTCTAATTGTTAATAATGTATTTTTAATGTATTTTTAACAGGCCTATTAATATTGTGCAGTCTGCAATTTTACATAAACAAATGGACATGGTACAGTGGGACAGAGAAGCATAGAAGGAGTTAATAAGCATTTCTGTAACAAAGTCCCCAAAACCCTTGTTTTATGTAGTATTCCAGATCCCAAGCTGGATCAGAGGAATCTGTGGCTGTCTCTGGCTCCTGGCCTCTTAAAATTCTGTTATTTTTCCAGGTTATATAAACTTTATGGATTTTCCTATTCAAAATGGAAATCTTTACAGGTTTTAATTTAGAGACTGGAATGGTATCTCTTAACATTTTTTATGTTGAAAATGTTAAATGTGTCTGGGATTAAAATGTCTCCCTATATCAATGGCATAAAACTTACAATCTTTAATAGACGTTGTTACTATTATTATTAGTATTAAAAAATTAAGTTAATTTTTACATGGTTCTGATATATACAAGCCTATTATGCTCACTTCTTGAAACCAAAATTAATTGTCAGATCTTGTTAAAATTGAAGATTACCCCTCAGACTTCTTCTGCAATGGTGGAAATGGTACCTGCTGTTATTATAATTCCTTTAGAAGTAAAGAAAAGTAATTTTCTCAATACAATCCAAGAAAGTTGAAATGAAAAGTTGAAAAATCCCTTATAGAGCAGCTCTCGCTCCTGCAGAATGATACAAAGTTCCACAGTATTCACAGTAGCGTTAAGGGCTGGGACACACTGGGCGATTTGGGGAGATTTAGTCGCCTGGCGACTAATCGCCGCGACTTTCCACTACCAATCTTCCCCGAATGCCTCCCCTCGCTCTCTCGCCTGGCTAAAATGAAAAATCGCCTGCGCTAATCACACGCGGCGATTCGTTTTCCGAAGTCGCCCGAAGTTTCCTCGTGAGGCAACTTTGGAAAACGAATCGCTGCGTGTGATTAGCGCAGGCAATTTTTCATTTTAGCCAGGCGCAGAGCGAGGGGAGGCATTCGGGGAGAAAAGTCGCTGCGATTAGTCGCCAGGCGACTAAATCTCCCCAAATCGCCCAGTGTGTCCCAGCCCTAAGACTTTCAGGATCAGTAAAAAGATAAGGACAACATGCCAAGGTCTGAATCAGTAGTAGTCTGATTTTTTTAATTGAAGTCCCCCACCTCTTGGATGTCCAACATTTGGTCAGGGTGCCCCTTAGTTCAGAACAAAGCTGCAGATATAGCAAAAACAAAAATTAAAGTATAGTCTTACAGCCATGATTTGAAGAATATCGTGGGCAGTAAATATGTTTTACACCAAGAGATACATTTACTAAGCTCGAGTGAAGGATTCGAATGAAAAAAACTTCGAATTTCGAAGTATTTTTTTGAGTACTTCGACCATCGAATTGGCTACTACGACCTTCGACTTCGATTCGAACAATTCAAAGTAAAAATCTTTGACTATTCGACCATTCGATAGTCAAAGTACTGTCTCTTTAAAAAATACTTTGACTACATACTTCGGCAGTTTAAACCTACCGAGGTACAATGTTAGCCTATGGTGATCTTACCCAGCACTTTTCTAAGATCGAAGAAAAATCCTTAGAGCGATCGCTTAAAAACGGTCTAATCATTCTATTCGAAGGATTTTATCGTTTGATCTAACGATTTTTACTTCGATCGATCGACAGATTTGCGCTAAATCCTTCTAATTCGATATTCAAATTCGAAGGATTTAACTTCGAGGGTTTATTAACCCTCGAAATTCGACCCTTGATAAATGTGCCTCCAAATCTCACCTTTACTGACCTTTAAGCTGGCCTTTCAGGTGTATTTAGGATAGGAAATAGGTTTTTGGACTTTTGAACTTTTACAACCAATAGTTCCAGACAAAAAGGTCATCTATATATATATATATATATATATATATATATATATATATATATATATATATATATATATATATATATATATATACACACACACATATATATATATATATTAGGGATGCACCAAATCCACTATTTTGGATTCGGCCGAACCCCCGAATCCTTCGCGAAAGATTTGGCTGAATACCGAACTGAAATGAATCCTAATTAGCAGATGCAAATTAGGGGTGGGAAGGGGAAAACATTTTTTACTTCCTTGTTTTGTGAAAAAAAGTCACACGATTTCCCATCCCGCCCCTATGCAAAGTAGGGTTTGGATTCGACTGGCAGAAGGAAACGGGCGAATCCGAATTCTGCTTAAAAAGGCTGAATCCTGGCCGAATCCTGGATTGGGTGCATCCCTAATATAAATATGTGTGTATATATATATATATTTTTTTTTTTCCTAAATACTGTATTTCGTACAAAGAGCACTCCTTCTCTGCTTAATTGCATTTATACTTCCTGAAAATAATGCAGGATTTCTTGACAACAGGTTTGTTTGTATTTTCCTGTAACAAACATTTAATTATACTTTGCTTGCTTCTATTTGCTAAGCTATGTTTTTGTATTATATAAAGCCAATTAAATATTGGGCTGGGTGAAAAATGTAAAACACAGATGCAAGTGCCATGTTGCCTACTCTCCTAAACGAAGCATAAGGACCTGCCTCCCTCTATGAAAGCATTTGCATCCAGGCAAATTAATAAATGAAGCCCAATTATCTACGAAAGAGAATGGGTGGGCAGGTATTTATGCAACACATCAAAACAGTCTACAGCTGTGGAGGAGGAGAAGAAACCATTAATATAAATTATAGACTGAGGGTTTTTTTTCCAGCATGTTTGTTACCTCTTGATACAGAATTGGGACATATAGACAATAGTGATGGGCGAATTTATTCTACAGGCGTGAATTTGTGGCGAATTCTCGTATAACCGCTTTGAAAATTCACGGGAATAAAAAAATGGACGCCGGCGTCCGTTTTTTTGGACACCGGCGCATTTTCGCCAACAAACGTGCCCGGCGTCCAAAAAAATGGACACCAGCGTCAAAAACGACACACCAGCACTGTTTCTCTAATTTTTCACCATTTCGCAAATTCGCTAATTTTTCCTGCGAAACGGCCCAAATTCACCCATCACTATTAGACAGCAATAAGTCAACAAACTTGCTACCTATGGCGAAGGCTGGCACTGTTGGTTGTGGCTTTCTGAGGGATTCTTGCCTGACATAGCCAGTGACCACCATAGACAACATTTCTCCTGCCCATATGAAGGGGAATCACCAGCAGGCACAGTGGGATATTCTGACTGATGTTGTGCACGTTAAAATGCCCTGTGTGCCATTGGTCTAAAGATAAGTGAAAAAGTTAAGCAGCTCATATTTCTGTCCTCTTTATTTTTCTCATGCAGATCATCCTGAATTCAATGCACAAATACCAGCCACGGCTCCATATTGTTAAGGCAGACGAGAACAATGGCTTTGGGTCTAAGAATACGGCTTTCTGCACTCATGTATTTTCGGAGACTGCTTTTATTGCTGTCACCTCATATCAGAACCACAAGGTAAAGCTATAATCTCTGTAGCTCTGTCTTAATTTACTTTCATTTTAAGCATTCAACTAAAAAGGTTTTCCAAAATAAGGAATGAGACTTCTTTTCTTTTATCCATCATGCTTCAAATTCTTACTCTTTTAGTCATTGCCTTACTCAGATTATTACGTTAAAAATGAATAACTCACACACATCTGCTCAAGCAGACTATTCTCAATTGTAGTTCTGGAAGGAAAGATATTGCAATTTTCTCACATACAAGTGTATATTAATATGTTAAGTGTGTAAGAAGATATATGAAGAACATTTGGCTGTAATGTCTATACTTAAAATGTAGTCTTGTTTTTTAAAAGGAAGCTAAAATTGTATCAGGCAGCCCAAGCCTTTGTTATGTGCCCAAAATATAGGGCGGCATATATTGACTGGGAAATGTTGGATTAGGAGGGATACAGGGGACCAGATTTCCCTCAAGTTCAACTGAGTATGAAACCATTATATTGCTCTGTATCTTTCTAACAATATCAGTCCTTAAGGAAGCAGCATACTTCCTTATTCAACATAAGTTCGGTGAAGCGTACAGCAGAATTAACTAATGGTTATCAGAAAAAAAATCCAGTCACCACAAAGGATGAGTGATGGGTTTGTTTATAAAAAAAAGTGCAGTAATCTCTAGTTTAATTAGCTATTAGTTTGCATTTTTCAGCCTCATTAAAAATGAATGGAAAAACTTGATTTTCGCTTGTGTGCAGGTCCGGAACTATTCTGTCCAAAGTTTAACTAAAATCAGCTATTGCTCGAAAATAAATAACCTTGTTTGCTTCCCCCCCCCACATTAAAATTTCCTCCCCATGTACGGCTTTATATTAAAAAACAAAATAAAGAAAAATACATTTCTAAAATAAAAAACTATGGAGAGTGTATTGTTTAAGCCTTTTTTGAGCCACATTTTTTCGAGACTGTGATCCATAATTATGTACATGACTTAGATCAGTGATCCCCAACCAATGGCTCGTGAGCAACATGTTGCTCTCTGACCCCTTGGATGTTGCTCCCAGTGGCCTCCAAGCAGGTGCTACTTTTTGAATTTGTGGCTTAAAGACAAGCATCAATTACATAAAACCACGTGTACTGCCAAACAGAGTCTCCTGTGGGTTTAAGTCCACAGTGGAGCTACCAATTTGCAATCACAACCCTTATTTGGAAGCCTCAGAAACTGTTTGCATGCTTATGTTGCTCTCAACATTATTTTACAATGAATGTGGCTCACAAGTAATAAATGGTTGGGTACCTCAGACTTAGATGGATATAAAATTCAAGTGCAGGTTCCTCTGTACATGAAGTGTGTGCCATTATATGCTGACTTCAGGATAAATGGGCAAGTTGTTTTGCATTTGGACACTAAGGATCTGATTTATTAAGACTCAAGGTTCGTGTTTGGGTATTTATTGATGTAAAAGAGTTCCCTATTTTATCACTCATTTTCTGTAGGGGCTGATTTTTTTCCCTCCACATTTTATTCAAAAATTAAAAACATGGCAGTTTTTAGGTGGAAAGTTTATTTTTTGAAAAAAACACAAATATGGGGGGAACAAAATATGAAGTCACACTGACATGAATAGTTTGAAGAGACATCCAATATTTGCTGGAGAATAAGGCAGGGGTTTAATTTACCAAAGCTAAAAGGGGTCTGGGTGCCCATGGCCCAGGCTTTATGTTTTGGGGAGGCGATGGACACTTTCTTATCTTCTCTTTGGAGCTGGCACAAGCTGGACATCACATGGAGACTGATGCAGTTAAAAGGTAGTTTATTTAAAGCAAAAACATCTGAATATTTAGTCTAACGCATTTCTAGTATTGTGGGCACTTAGTCATAGACCCGAGTGTGAACCCTAATAAAATGTAAAAGGTGATATAAAGCAGAGCGGGTGTAGTAAAGACTAAGAAATGAATTGATCAAATTTATATAATTGATCAGTTTATGCCATTAGAAAAAAAAGGCCCTCAATCCCTTGCATAGTAGCTTTCTCTTTAGAAATGCAGACAGGAAGCTGATTCTCCTTACAGAACATAGCAGAGAAAGAGGATAATGCGCAGTATAGGCAAGACAGAGCCATGGAAGCAAGAAAAAATCCTGTAATAATCAAATCATTCTTTAAATGCAGTCTTTTCAATGTTTAATGCATGATTTCCACTGTATCAAGTCTACTGGTGTTTACACATGTTAGTGCAATCCAGTCACAGTTTTTCTTACAGCAGGCCAACTATCTGATATTTGAAATATTTGTGGCCTTGTTTACATTGGCGTAATGATTTCACAAAAAAAAATGTATGAACCCCTTGAGAAAGATACATCCATAAAAAGCTTTGGGGCCCACATCTTGCCCTGGACGTTAGTTGAGCAGCACTGGCACTGAGTATGTAACTGCAGGATAAAAGAGTGAATGCAAATATCATTTTATCTCCCCCATTTCCAAACAAACTCTGGTTTTGAATTCCACTCCCATATCCATTCATGCCCCGGCCCACACGGATTCGTAAGTTGTTTCTTCACTTCCATTTTTTGCATGTAACAAAAGATCTGATCTTTATTTGATCCTAAGGTCCTCTTATGTCACAGGGCCCTGCAGGTGTAGCAAGAACTGCACCCACCATAGTTACATCCCTGAATATTTGCAGCATAAAAGTGGGCTAACAGATTGTAGGGATGCACCAAATCCACTATTTTGCATTTGGCCGAACCCCCGAATCCTTAGTGAAAGATTCAGCCGAATATGCAAATTAGGGGTGGGAAGGGGAAAACATTTTTTACTTCCTTGTTTTGTGACAAAAAGTAACGCACTCTCCCTCCCCACCCCTAATTTGCATATGCAAATTAGGATTCAGATTCGGTTCAGCCGAGCAGAAGGATTCGGCCAAATCCGAATCCTGATGAAAAAGGCAGAATCCTGGCCGAAACCCGGATCCTGGATTCGGTGCATCCGTACAGATTGTTGTATATATGTTTTATTTGTGTTTCAAAGGGAGGCTGTTTAGCTTCTTTGGTGCCAAACATGAATAATATTGCGAGAAATTATGTTCACATCAAATTGCATAAAGCTGCAAAAGGGCACAGAGGATGATGAACACACAAATATGTTATGATCAAGTGTACTTTATGTACAACCTCAGGAGGTCTGAGATGCAGACTTGGATTCAGACTTTTTCCATAATCGGGGTATAATAAATCTCTGGAAAAAAATAGGTTTTTTTCCACTAAAAATTCCGATTTTTTTAGTACAAAGAACTCAATTTCTTTGAGTTTTGGAATTCGGACTTATTTCCTTAATCTTTGGTCTCAACTAGCAATAACTTCCATTACTAATACTGTAAGTCTTGTGGTACCAACACTCATCAATAATCATACAACACAATCTTTCTTCTACTAATGTCATCTCTCCTGCAAAGGCTTGTCATTCACGTAAATTAGAATCGTATGCTCAATCACATAGTGTAACATGTACTGGTAGATGAAAGAATACATTGTATGTAATTTCGAATCCTAATTTGCATATGCATTTGCATATGGGAAGGGGAAACATTTTTTACTTTCTTGTTTTTTTTTTTTACAAAAAGTCACGCAATTTCACTCCCACCCCTAATTTGCATATGCAAATTAGGATTCGGATACGGTTCAGCCGGGCAGAAGGATTCCCAAAACCGAATCCTGGATTCGGTGCATCCCTAATTAATATCAGTAATTATGAAATCACTGTATATACTGATAACCAAGGAAGATTGTGGAATTATCCACTTTATTTATTTTAATTTAAAGCATTTTATCTGTGTATAACACTACAATATCCTGATTTCAGTTCAATATTCTTATCAGATCACGCAGCTAAAGATAGAGAACAACCCATTTGCCAAAGGATTTCGGGGGAGTGATGACATGGAGCTACACCGGATGTCCAGGATGCAGAGGTAACTTTTCTTTCTTGACATTAAAAACACACAACTTAGACTATTGCATATATTGCTTTACAAATCCTCTTTTTATTAATGAAATGCTGGCATTTATTTATTACTTGATTTAACATTATGGCACAGCATTCAGTTCAGGAATGGTAATAGCATGGACATGAGGATGTCTGGAGATTAGAATAATTAAATATCAATTTCAAAAAGAAAGAAGACTGAAATGGCCAACAGGATAAAGAGTACTTATTCTATTTTGTCATTGTATTACAACAGAGGTCCCCAATCTTTTTTTTACCAGTGAGTCACACCTGGTTTTGTGCAGGTAAAACTTGCCAAACCAGCAATTGAAAAATAAGCATCTGCTTTGAGGCCACTGGGAGCAACATCTTGCTCAGGAGCCACTGGTTAGGGATTAGAGCCCTACAATATTCACTACAAGGTACATTGATGAACAGACACTGCAGATATCTGTAAACATTGGTAAGTGCTGAACACTCATTCCACTTTGCCTTCTCTTTAGCAAAGAGTACCCAGTAGTCCCAAGAAGCACAGTCCGTCAGAAGGTTTCCTCTAACCACAGCCCATTCTCTCAAGAAACACGCAACATTACAGGATCCTCTACCCTAAATTCCCAATACCAGTGTGAGAATGGGGTTAGCAGCACCTCCCAGGATCTTCTTCCACCTTCCAGTGCATATCCTTCCCTGCCCCACGAGTCTGCTCCCATATATCACTGCACAAAAAGAAAAGGTAAGCATATAAGAATGTAGAGTATCAATTCATGAATGGGTTCAATGCTTTGTACATTTTAGTTACTTAAGTTGAAAAAACATACATTTGCTTCAGGTGAAGGGTTGGACTGGGTCAGCGGGACAACAATTCTTAGGGGCATTTACCGGGGTAACACTTAGGCTAGAGGGAGGGGTTCTATGTAGGGTAGGGGGTAGGGTTTTTTAACATTAGGGTTGAATTCTCCTTTAACCCTTATTCTTTCTATCCCTATCCTATTACAAATATTTTCCATAATGGCCTAGGTTAATCGTTTACAGAGATCAAAGCTTTATTAAATTCTGCCCACAAATATACAAATAAAATATACCATATGTATAAGACCAGACTCAATAAGACCAGACTTTTGTACCAAAAAAATATGTTCGGACCAGCAGATTAAAGCCATACTGACACGTTTGTATAACAATCATAGGAACGTGTCAGTATCAAGTAAATGCTGCACCTGTAATCGTTCTCCTCAAAGCCCCCCTCAAAGACGCCCCCAGGTCCCCGCAAACCTGCATTCACCCAACCCTCCGTCACTGCTAAATTATCTTCTTAACCGTTTCAGTGGCACTGGGCTAGGGGTGGCACGATCCTTCCATAGGCTGATTATGAATGAAAACAGGAATTCAGCCTATGGAAGGATCGATCCCAGCCCAGTGTCACTGAAGCAATGCGGAAGATCTGTTAGTGGTGTCAGCCGGTCTGCAGCACACAGATTAGCAGGGCTGGGGGCGGTGATTTTAATAGGAACGTGTCAGTATCACTTTAATGTAGCAACCCCTTCTCTCTCTTGCCAGTGGGCAGCTGTTGTGTTGACATCAATATATCAATAAAGAAAAAAAAACAATTTAAAATTATGCTTCTTTTGTATGTATGTATATGTATGTATAACTTTTTATTTGTAAAGCGCTGCTAAGGAGCCGCAGTGATGAACAGTGCATAAAAGTACAATATATATAAAAGTATATATGGGGAAGACAAATCACATAATAAATATATACAGAATTATAGGACAAAGAGCTTAAGTGCTATGTGGTAAGAGACATAGTGGGAAGGAAGTCCCTGCCCCGCAGAGCAAGTGTGCACAAGATAAGGCATAGTAAGTAGGGACAGGACTAAGCTAATGTTCTAGTTGTCCAAAAGGTAGACTCTCAGTTTTTTTCTTGAAGAGATTAAGAGAGGATTCATTATGTAGGAATTCAGGGATGGAATTCCAGAGGTAAGGAGCAGCAAGATAGAAGGGTTTGAGACGAGAGATGGCAGTGGATGTGGCTGGTGTGATGAGAAGGTGGCTCTGCAAAGACCGTAGAATACCTGGAACGTATAGTGAGACAAGGGTAGAAATGTAGTTAGGAGCAGAGGAGTGAAGGGCTTTGAATGTTAGTAGAATGGTTTTATATGCTATCCTTTGCTTAACAGGCAGCCATGCTAAGGATTTTAGTTGGGGTTGAGCAGGTTCCCTTTAAGGAGAGAGCAGAAGGATCCTGGTAGCAGAGTTTAAGATTGATTGGAGGGGAGAGAGATGGGAGTCAGGAAGACCAGTTAGGAGGAGATTGCAATAGTTTAAACAGGATAAGATAAGGGCATGGATTAGTGTTTTGACTGTTGTTTTGAAAGAAAGGGGCGTATCTTGGCTATATTGCGGAGGAAAAAACTACAGGTTTTGGCAGTATTATTAATATGATTAGAGAAGGAGAGGGACTGGTCAAAGATGACCCCCTAAGCAGCAGCATGGGTTACTAATCATGCCATCAATAGTAATGGGCTCAGTCTTGGCCAAGTTGAGCTTGAGGTGTCGATGGTTCATCCAGGAAGAGATAGCTACAAGTCAGTCTGCTATCTGGGTTTGAACGTCAGAGGTTAGTGAGGGAGTATCTAAATATATCTGAATTTCATCGGCATAGAGGTGATATTTGAGGCCAAATAAAGATAAAACGTCTCCAGTGGCGGAACTACCGGGGGAGCAGGGGGTGCGAGCGGGCCAGGGTCCGTACCCCCTCAGGCCCCCCCGGCAGTCCATGCGCCACTGAGAAATGCGGGCTAATGCGGCGTATGGAGGGGGACAGGGCCCAGCTGCACGTCACGCACCAGGGCCCGCCCCCCTCAACGAACGCTACTGAACGTCTCCTAAAGAAAGAGTGTACAAGGAGAACAACAGAGGACCAAGTACAGAACCCTGAGACACCCCCACATTAAGATGAACAGGAGGAGAGGATTTGTTTGCAAAAGTAACAGAGAATGAGCGGTCAGAAAGGTAGGAAGAGAAAAAGGATCATGGATACCCATTGAATGGAGAACTTGCATTAGAACAGAATGGTTAACAGTTTCAAAAGCAGAAGATAAGTCCAGGAGAATGAGAATAGAGTAATGCCCTTTGGCCTTAGCAATCTGGAGATCATTTGCAACTCTACATAAGGCAGTCTCAGTGGAGTGTGCAGGTCAAAAGCCAGACTGGATAGGGTCAAGCAGATTATTGGTGCAGAGAAAGTTAGTAATACGGGAGAAGACGAGACGTTCCAGCAGTTTAGAGGCTAGCAGAAAGAGAGAGACAGGACGGTAGTTAGAGTAACAGGATGGGTCAAGTGTAGCCTTTTCAGAATGGGCTTGACACAGGCCTGTTTGAATAATGAGGGGAAAGTAGCAGAGGTTAGTAAGAAATTGAATATATGGGTAATTACTGGAGTGAGGACAGGCGCACACTGTTTTAATAGAGGTGATGGGATAGGATCAAGTGAGCAAGTTGTTGATGGAGAGGATAGGAGAAGTTTAGAGACTTCCAGCTCAGATATACGATCAAAAGAGTTGAAAATGGAAATAGAATCTTTAGGGGGAATGAGAATATTAGTATCTGAGGGGTGGGAATATTGTTTGTGGATAGAGTCAACTTTGCTTTCAGAGAAGTCAGCAAAGTCATGGGGGGTATGTTCAGGTGTTAGCGAATCATTTGTAGAGGGATGAAGTAGCGAGTTGACTATTGAAAACAAGCATTGTGGGTTGGATTTGTTGTTATTTATGAGTGTATTGTAGTGCTGTTGTTTAGCCTGGGATAGGACAGTACCAAGGCAGGCTATGAGAAATGTATAGTGGGGTAAGTCAGCCTTTGTATGGAATTTCCTCCACATGCACTCTGCCACTTGCCTACAGGAGCACAGAAATAGCGTCTGGCCATTCATCCAGGGACGGGGATTGTGGGCACGATTGCTTTGTGGCTGCAGAGGGGCATAAGCATTGATAGCAGCAGACAGAACCTAGTTGTAGGTATTTACCAGTGAGTCAGGGTCAGAACTGAGAGCGTCAGATAGAGCAGTTATATCAACAGCAAGGGGGTTGCGAATCAGAATTTTTGGTTGAGAGTTAGCAGAGGGGGGAATGTGCGAGATAGAAAAAGAGATAAGATGGTGATCAGAGAGAGGAAAAGGATCAATTATACCTTTTTGCTCATTACCGATATAGTGGAGATATTTTTTTTTTATTTGTTTGATTTATAAATAACTTTAAAATCATTGAACACTGTTAGGGAGTTATTTATTAAAGTCTGAATGCAAAAACATTTGAAAAATTCGAGTTTTTTTTACTATAAAATCTGATTTTTTTAGAATTTTTTTTTTTCGAGATTTATTATACCGTGGGATTTATAATACCTCGAGAATGGAAAAAGTCAGAATCCGAAAATCCTCCATCTCACACCTGCCAAGGTTGTATATAAGTTAATGGGAGAGGTCCCTATCCTATTTGGAAGTCTGTGGTCTGTGCTGGATTTCACCTGAAAATCCGACTATTTTGGGCAAAAATCTGAAAAATTCATACTTTCCATGAAAAAGCACGAAGAAATAGAGAGATTCGGAGAAGAAATCCAAAAAAATCGTAGAATTCGAATTATTGCTTAATTTTATCAAGTATGTCCCCAATCCGATTAAATTGTGCTTTTTTAATAATAAATAAGGTCCAATCGCGGATTTTATTTTGGTCAGACTTTATTTATTTATTTAAATACTCAGAAAAATTAATTTTGATAAATAAAGGCCCCCATGTTGGTCTTTAATATAATCAAAAGTTGCTTATAATTAAAATAAAATATCTGGGCAGCTGTGCTTCTCTTTTGCTTTGCACACACCACGTTCATTATTTCCATATTTAGCCAAATACAGATTTCTCCACTAAAGATATGCCAGGATACAAAACCAAAATTCAACCCATAATTGGCATATTATCATAAGAGAAAAATAAAACATATGCATTATTTGCCACTTTCAGTTATCCATAGATTTAAATTCTGATGACGGCTTGGATTAGTTTGAGCTGAAACATAAATATCTGATACTTCAAACTTCAAAAAATGTCTAGGATTCAGTTGAATCCACGTTTTGGTGAATTCCCAGTCAGGACACAACTGAAGGTAATGTATAATGGCAACTGTATATTAATCACAGCATTTATGTATTTTATTTCTATAGTAAGTGAAGAGCCAGCTGAACTTTCGTATAAGAAACCCTACATGGACACATCACCAAGCGAAGAGGACCCTTATTATTGTTCTGGGTACCCACAACCTTCATCCTCTTCCTCATCTAACAATTCTTTCCGCACAGAATCTGCCCAACGGCAGGCCTGCATGTATGCGAGTTCAGCACCTGCAACAGAGCCTGTTCCATCCTTAGAGGACATATCTTGCAACAGCTGGTCTAGTGTGCCTTCTTACAGCAGCTGCACAGTGGGTGGAGGAATGCAGCCCATGGAGCGCCTCCCATATCAGCACTTCTCTGCTCACTTTACCTCTAGTTCCCTCATGCCAAGACTGAGTAATCATGGAAGCACACAGCCAAGTGATTCTCACTCCATGTTCCAACATCAGTCTACTCACCAGACCATTGTAAGGCAATGCAATCCTCAATCTGGGTTACAACAATCATCAGCTCTTCAGTCAACTGAATTCTTGTACCCACACAGTGTTCCCCGGACCATTTCACCACACCAGTACCACTCTGTGCATGGGGTAGGTATGGCCCCAGACTGGAATGAAAACAGCTAACAGGGCAGAAATTATGTTCTTTTGGAGTGCAAGACCAATATGGTGTTTACAGAGCCATTTAATGTGGACAGATGTTTGAAGGGTGCAAGAATTTGTATACTGGAACCTTATTTCTTGATAACCTCAAAAACATTGATCCACTTTCTTCCTAAACTCTTCCTTTGTGAGCCTGCATAGAAAGAAGAAGGATACAAGGCTGGAAACTTCTAAAGAATCCACACTCGAAAAAACAGAGACCTCTCAAATCCTGTAGCTTTGCACTTCATGCAGCAGGCTAACAATATACTGTGGCCTCCTTGTGGATGGACAAATAAAGCAAAAAAGGAGGTGGGGAAAGATGCACTTAATGTAAGCACCTACACAAGGTGTTTGCAGTGTATTACACAGTGTGCTGTAGGAAAATGGAACAGTCTATGTAAAAACAATGATGATGCTGTGTATTCAGTCAAGGAGGACATGGAACGGTTGCTCTGGAGAAAAGCAGAGCTTGTAGTTAGATGCCTACACTTCAGAAAGTCTTTAGGAAAGAGACCAATACAAAAGAACATTAAATGTTCATAAGAAATCAATTACTACAAAATATAAAACAGGAGGAATACAGATTAATAAATCATTGATCTGTACTGTAGAATGGTGATGGTTGCAGAGACCGCTCCTTCAGTTTTACCATAAAACAACAAATACATTCAGTATTTGATGCATGACAGCTTATATTATTGGAATGCTGTGGTCATATGTAATACTGTTTAAAAAAATAATAAACATTTAAGCCATTTTCCAACCAATTTCACTCTAATTTAAAGATGTTGGCTACCATCTATTTTTTACCAAGATCATCAAGAACATAAGGCAAATATGCATATCATGACAGTATAGTTTCTTTTCTGCCACAGAAATGAGTCATACCATGCCAGATACAATCCTGACAATCTATAAGACAAAGAAACCAATGTAATTAACCATCATGCCAAGTTTAATCTTCAGTCCCACAATTACCTTTGTTTGTAATAAAATCTCCATAAGTTATTTTTAATTATTACTTTGTGACCCAATTGCTAAATATTTTTGATCATTGGCTAAATCATTATCAACTGCAGCCATCCTAAAACAGGCCTGAACAATGGATCTAGCCTGCACCTCACCTCCACATAAAACAGAGTGCTTGGTTTGTCGAATGTTGTGTCATTGACCTTGTTATATAATAAAAGATAATATATTTTTGTTTTGTGTGGACTTTCTGAGTTGGATTCCTGGATAAAAATAATATGCATTTGATTTCCAACAATTGTCTAACGAGCTTTCTTTCATGTACAATTATTGGTGGGCTCAGCCTATGGACCAGAAGGTGAGGTTAAATATAACAGGCAATGTTGCCCTTTGCATTTCTGGTATATAGAAATGACAGGACAGAGGCACATGCGCATCAGATCATGCTGCAAATTACTTTTTGGAAAATAAGTGATTAAGTAATTAATTCTACAGACTTTAGCCTGTGTTCGACCAAATTAAACAGAATAGCAGAAAACCAAGTTGGTGCAAGATAGCAGAAAGAGTGACAGGTTAGCCTTCCCAAAAATATGTTGTCTGACTTCAATCTTTCCAGGGGCGATGAGGCAGCTCCTGCAATTCCCACCCCACTTCCCACTTATGATCTGATTGTTTGGTCTGAATGGTAAGTAATCTATGGTATAAAAACACACACACACAGTACATCAGCCTGTGAACTCTTGTAAGAGCATAATTTGGTTGTTTGGAAGCCTGTTCTAGTCAGCTTTCATATACTAGTTACTGAGGGGCACAGTTAAGGTGGCCATACACAGGGAGATCCGCTTGCCTCCCCATGAGGTTCAAAATTTGGTTAGAGCTTCCTTATCTGAAAAATAAATTACAAATATATGAAAACATTGCTATATCAGCCTTTCTGCAGTAGGTTACAGACTATCTAGGGCAGTAAACAAATGTGTAGCCCTGATGGCTGGGCAGGTATTTGTGCAAGATGACAATACTGCAGTGAACCACTGGCTGAATGTGCATTTACTGGATTGTCATAGACCCATACATGACTCCGAAAACCTTTGTTTTGGACTTTGTTCCAAGTCCAAATATGAAAAAACACCATCTGAAACTTGCTGAATTCATGTAAAAGCCAATGGCAGATCCATCTGAAGTAGTTTTAACCCTCACAAAATGTTATCAGAGTTTTTTTTCTGATCCAATTTGTTCGAGTTTTGTTTATTGATAATTAAGGGCAAATCGTGGATTCTACTTTGGTTGGAATTTTTTTATTTAAAAAAATCTGAAAAATTCTGATTTTTATAAATAACCCCCAACTGTCCTCTTATTCTGACACTCATTTGCTTTGAGCCACTCAGACTGCTTTTTCTTGCAAAGAGCAAACCTGGACTTCTCTGTGGTAGTGCTGGAATGAATTTGGTATCTGGAACCTGTATAGGGTGATACTATAGTAGTGAAGTCAACAAGGATGGGGACCAGCCAAGTTTTTATTTCATTATACTAAATAAATAAATTGACTTAATTTATCAAATACAATGGGCACAATGTCCTGTCCCTGCACTATGCTGTCCTGTCTTGCAGGAGTTGCATATTTTTGCACTTGCACTTTTTGTCAATTATCCAATACTTATATGTCTTGTGTAGCACCATGGTCCTAGAGGAACGTTGTTTAGTCCCACTGTGCACTGTATAAACGTATATGGATGAAATGACAATAAACTCACTCTTGACAGCAAGCCCTATATACTGTAGCTATATAGAATAGGAAATATTTCAGTGCTTCCTAACAATCCATCAATACCTCCAAATGTCTGGGTAGCCAGCTGGACGATTATTCTAAAGAAGCATGAGTTCTGATCCCTTAATAGCAGCAAAACTATAATGGATTGAAAAGGTGGAGAAAACATGAATGAGTCCTGCAGGCCAGAGGTTCATGGGTTAATCATGTACTTCTCTGTCTGCTTCTCTTTCTTCTTCACAGGATTCCTCAGTGTGCAAATGGATGGAGAGCAGTTGAAAACCACATCTATCTCTCAGGGGGGCACTTACGAAGAGAGGCAGCAACGGATCTGCCAATGTTAGCCAAGAACCAGGAAATCTGGAATGTGTTCCAGACTTTATATTTTGATCGCAAGGGAAAGACCTCAGCTAACCACAGAACTCCTACCCTCTCCTCCCTGGCTAGAAGCAACCATCGAATTGATGAAATGACTTGCTCAGAAAGAGGGCAAACTGTATCTGGCATAGCATCTTGTGCTGTAGAGGACCCACTACATAAAAGTGCTGAACAGTAGCACCAGAAGCTAACAGATAAAGTTTAGTGATGTAAAAATGGGAACCTAATTATAACAGATGAAGGATGTGAAAAAGCAAAGGTGGTTTTATCTTTTCCCTATAAAAGCACTTTCCCTAAAAAAAACTTTTTTTTTTAAAGAAAGCATTTGCCATAATAAATTGGTATGGGTAACAGCTGCGAAAACTACAATTCCCAGTATGGTGTGTGCTTATTTTAACATAGTATAACAGCTGATGATAAAAAGGTCTGGTGGTTCACTTTTAAAGTTAAATTTTAGTATGTTATAGAGTGGCTAATTCGAAATGTTTCAATTGGTCTTCATTATTTATTTGTAATCTTTTTTTTAATTGCTTGTCTTTTTCTTCTGACTCTTTCCAGCTTTAAAATGGGGGTCACTGGCCCTGTCTATAACCAAATGCTTTGTAAAGATCAGGCCCGGATTTGTGGAAAGGCCACCTAGGCCCGGACCTAGGGCGGCAGGATTTTAGGGGGGCGGCATGCTGCTCAACCACACCCACATTGGTTCAAAAACACTGGGGATATGCAGGAGATACAATCATTTTTTAAATCTCCATTGCTCCGGTCCAGATGATGAAAATGTGCACGAATAAAGGGGAGGGGACAGGGTCGACAAATGGCAGTGGGCCTAGGGGCACCCACTATGTAAATCCGGCCCTGGTAAAGATTCACATTTATTATTATTGCTACTTTTTTTATTCATCTATTTATTCATGCCCTCTCCTATTCATATTCCAGTCACTTATTAAAATCATTGTATGGTAGTTTGGACCCTAGCAACCCAATTGCTGAAAGTGCAAACTAGAGAGCTGCTGAATAAGAAAATAACTCAAAAAACACAAATAAAAAATGAATGAAAACCAATTGTCAGAATATCTACATCATACTAAAAGCAAACTCAAAGGTAAACAACCCCTTTAAAGGAGAACTCAACCACCCCACTAATAAAAACTCTTACCCAGTGTCAGGTATTGCTGGTATTCGAGCCAGGGACCTTTGGGTTTCTTGCTCAGTGCCTTAACCATTTCGCCAGGTGAGCAGCTTGTAGGGTTGCTTGCTATATGTTACCTGATTGGCCTCTCCAGCCTCAGCCCAGCTGCAGCCTGTTGTGCCTCTGCAGCCCCAGCCCAGTTGCCCCCTGATTAGTAACAATCAGCCAATCAGGGCTGACTCTGCCCTATTTAAGGTCAGCCCTCCAAACACACCTTGCCAGAGCATTGTTTCCCAGACCAGCAGTGTGGCATTGTCCCTAGCTAAGGGTTTCAGCTTTTGCCTTGTTTTGTCCTACTTTGAACCTTTCCAACCTTATCCTTCCTTGTTCTGTTCCTGTCTGGTCTTTCCCTCCCAGTTCTACCTTTCACCTTGCCTTAAGCTCCCCATAGACGCGACGATTCATCTTGCCGAACGACCGATTTTAGGGAAGCCCGACCAATCCTTCGAAATTATCGTGCGGTTAGTGGAATTTGAACGATCGTACATCTTACGATTTTTCGGCCGACGTCTGTCAGGAAATTGATCGGCCAGGTCAAAAAATCTTTGTCGGTCCCAGTGCAATCTATCTATGTTTGCAGGGCCAAGCAGGCAGCTCCCCTTTGTTTTCCTGGCAAATTGGTCTTTTTAGTTGATGGTCAATTCGTATGATCGTACGATCGTTCTGAGAAGATCGTGGTCTCACGATCAGGATCTGATCTTTTAAAAATCTCAACATCTATGGCCAGCTTTAACCTATTTCAGCCTTGACCTTGACGTGACCACTGCCTTGCTTGTTCCTGATTTCTGCTTCCTATTCCACCTTGTACCTTGCCCTGACTTCACCTTGTACTGACCTTGTCTCGCCTGTTCCTGATTCTTGCTTCCTGACCCTGCCTTGTACTTGTACCCCCTCATCTCGCTCTGCATCTTGCCCTGCTCTCCAGTCCCCTCTCGCTATCCTGCTCTCCAGTCCTCTCTTGCTATCCGCTCCAGTCTCCCTCTGCACTCTATCATCAGTTTGAGCTGAACTACACCTGCACCGTCCTGTCCCATCCAGTCTGTTCCTGTTCCACTCCTGCTCCATTCAGTCTGTTCCTGTCCTGAGTCATTGCCCTCTTCATCCTGCCCAGTCCAGTCCTGATCTTCGCCCTCTCCGTCCTGTTCTGCTCTACACCTGATCCAGTCTGACTCTTCGCCCTCATCAACCTGTTCCTGCTTTCCCTTTACGTGTTCCCTAGGCACATACAGCTCCTGCCTCAAGGACTCGCGTTTCCCCATCAGTCTCAACAGCACCCCCTACCTAATCCTTGACACCCAGTACCCTACATAGTCCCCACTCCCTGCTCTTACACCTATAAGTGCCCCTAATCCTTTACCCACCTATATGTGCAGAGTAAGCATGGCGGAGCTCATGGATGCCATTTTCCAGCTCTTCTAATTTCTTCAGGTCCTCTTCCTTCCCTTCAGCAATTTCTATCACTTTTGGCACATGCACAGTTGCTATAGACCAGAAGACTGCTCCAACTGTGAAGGCGCCAATACAGCACTCACTATCCAAAGAGCCAGAAGATGACACCCAAGAGGTCCGCGGCATTTATTCTTACTTTTAAAACATGATTCAATCCACTAACTGGAATATTGTACAGGACTTTGTGTGGTTTTGGGGCACAGATATTTCCTTTTCTGAACCCCTGCAGTTTGCAAGTCCCCAACCAGTCTAACCTTTACCACAAACACCTACAAGCTCGGATGTTCAGTTTATCAGTACTAGACTAAGATTCAAAATAGGCCCTGGATTTTCAAGTACAAAGAGGCACAAACAGCATCTCACAAGCCTAATAAATGTTGACTGTCTATGTCAGCTTCCAGCCAGTGGCGTAACTACCGGGGGAGCAGGGGGTGCGATTGGGCCAGGGCCCACACCAGAAGCGTAACTGGAGGGGGGCGGGCCCTGGCGCAGGATGCGCATCCGGGCCCCCGCCCCCCTCCGTACACCCAGGCCCGGATTTGTGGAAAGGCCACCTAGGCCCGGGCCTAGGGTGGCAGGATTTCAGCGGGGCGGCATGCTGCCCAACCACACCCACATTGGTCCAAAAACAGTGGAATGTGCTGCATTTTTAATCTCATTTTTTAACCTTCCCATGCACCAATCCCCATTGATGAAAATTTGCAAGAATAAAGGGAAGGGGACAGGGGCGACAAACGGCAGTGGGCCTAGGGGCGCCCATTATGTAAATCCGGCCCTGCGTACACCCGGAACTGGCCGGGAATATGCGCCGCATATCGGCACGTGGACTGCCGGGGGGCCCTGAGGGGGTGCGGGCCCTGGCCCGCTCGCACCCCCTGCTCCCCCGGTAGTTCCGCCACTGGCCCACACCCCCTCAGGGCCCCCCGGCAGCTCACACGCAACGATTCCCGGGCGGTTCCAGGTGTACCGAGGGGGGGAGGGTCCCGGCAGTTGTGCCAGGGCCCGCCCCCCCTCTAGTTACGTCACTGCTTCCAGCATCCCTCTGGCTTTAACCAGAATACACTGATTGCCAGTCTGGCCTGGATGGTGTTGCCAAATGAAAATGCAAGAGTATTTGTGGATGCCAAAAATGTTATTATAATGTCAAAACATGCAATGAATATGAAAGCAAAGATTATGTGTGGCCATTCAGTTAAATTACAGCTATAGCCCAAGTTATGTCTATTATATGTTAACTAAATGGATTGATACCTTGATATGATGTAGAAGAACATAGAAGAAAGAAGGGTTTCCCTATAACTGTAGATTAGAGATTCATCTGCCACTTTGCCCTGTCATGGCTTGTGAAGGAAAAAACTGAAGTACTAGTAAATCGTGACCTGAATGTAACTGAAACCAAATAGTACAAGCTGGCACACAAAGCAAGTTAAACCAGGGTCATACCCCTGGTATGTTTATTGCGTCACAACATTTCTGGGGCGTCAGGTTGTACCTGACAAAGGTGTATGCCCCCGAAACATTGTGACGCATTAAACGTACAGGGGTATGACCCCGGTTTAACTCGCTTTGTGTGCCAGCTTGTACTATTTGGTTACATGGAATTTGGTAGTGTTGTCTCCCTTAAGTGTTTGAGCACCAAGCGGAATCATCTGTGAAGGGCCTGAGTGTGCACGTGACCTTCTACACTGACTGTAACTGAACCCAGGACCCACAAGGCCAAATATTACTCTCTTCTGAAGCATAAAGTTTCACAACAAGGGTGAGACACACTGTATAATTTAACTAAAGCCTATAGTAAATGTGCTGCTCGAAAACACCTGTGACCAGGCTTAACTTAAACTGCCAAACTTGGCAGTGACAGACAGACCACCATTAAGGAATGCTAACTGCTGTATTTTTAAACAGAAGTACATTAGAGGACAGTATAGACTAATAGCAGGGGACCTTTTTACCCATAAAGAGGATCACCGTACCAGAGGCCACCCCTTCAGACTAAAGGAAAAGAACTTTCATTTGAAGCAGTGTAGGTGGTTCTTCAAAGTGAGGACAGTGAGGTTGTGGAATGCACTGCCGGGTGATTCGACCATTGAATTGAAAAAATTCGAACCGATCGATCGTAGAAATCGTTCAAAACGAACGATTTAATCGATCGATCGAACGTTTTTCAAAAAAAAACTTCTAAAAACTTAGCTAAATACTGGCTATAGGTTCTACGAGGTCCCCATAGGCTAACATAGCAATTCGGCAGGTTTAAGGTGGCGAAGTGTTGAATTCTACGTTTTTTAAAGAGACAGTACTTCGATTTTCAAATGGTCAAATATTCTAATCGAATTTTGACCTATTCGATGGTCGAAGTACCCAAAAATTACTTCAAAATTCGAAGTTTTCTAATTCAAAAAGTCACTTTGAATTCACTTTGACTCTTAGTAAATGGGCCCCTTAGTGTATGAGTATATATAAGTTATGTGAGTGTATGGAGGGGTCAGTGTGTGTATGGATGCTGGGTTTCATTTGGAGGGGTTGAACTTGATGGACTTTGGTCTTTTTCCAGCCCAACTTATCTATGTACCTATGTATGGAAGCAATAAAATACAGCAATAATGTACATTGCAAGGGAAATGTATAGGATTCATTTTTTCAACCTGATTTAACTATGTAACTACGTAATGATCTACATTATTCCAATAGACAAATTAAACTGATATGTGATTCTTTTCTCCAATTGGGGGAGGTATATTAATATTTCAAAAAACTAACGCTACCTCTCTGGTTCACTTAAGGTTAAATAATATAAAATCAAGTTTGAAAAGGAAATAGTACAAGCATCTGCAGACCAGGGTTTTGTGTGATTTTAAGCAGATCCTTCCAGTGGGAAGGTCTGAAGCTCCTTAGTCCCAGAAGTTACCTAGTAGTACTTCTCTCCCTTCATCCTAGCAGAACTAGTTCCATATGGGTGTGCGGCTGCAATGTGGAATCCTGATAAATTGCCGAGTGCGTTGTGGGCACCGCCAATTGGAGAAGGAGGGAGCTGGAAAGAACACAATCCATAGCTGAGTTAAGAGAAAGAGAGGGAGGGTGGTAGACAAGAGAAGAGAGGGGGATTGTCAATTTTTCTTAGTGGCAGGAAGAATTTTTATAAACATCTGCATTACCTAAACAGACAGATGGGGGAGTGGGTAGATATTCTTTTCCAAAGGGGAGTTAGAGGGGGAGAATGGAGCCTTTCCTAAAATAAAGTTAATAAACTGTTTTTAAGCAGTGGTACCGTCAAATGCAAAGTCTGTTCATTTTTAGCTAAATGCTGACAGTTGTACCATGTTATTACATTTTCCGCAAAGCCACAGATAAACCAGGACAGCTGCAGAGCCAAATGCTGATGTTTATTTACAATAATGTAAAATTTATAGTTATTGTATATAATAAAGGTTCTCCATGCCGTGCTGTGGTATACACGAAAATGCACCACACCATTGGAATACCCTTTTAAACACATCTGTGGCACGATTTATTCACACATCTTAGAATATAGTTATAGCGAGGTTTCAGACCTGCGTTAAAAGCAGTCTGTATGCCAAATCAAACTAACACCACTGCTTAATAAGCTTTAAGAAGGTCTCTTGTAAAATCAACAGTTATATTACAAGCGTACGGCAAGGTCGATTTTGGTCGTTTCCTCAAAAATCCCAGTCTCCTGTTATGTCAATGGGTGTGGGGACATTAGATCTGCATAGTAAAATCTAAAAGTATATACAGAAAACTTTTATTTCCAACAACTGTAAATCAATAAAATTCGGAGCTGTTGAGCCCCAGATCAATAAAATTCGTATTTCACTGCACCTGTGCTGAACATGTTTTGCATGTCCCTTGAACAAGAGGTTGGCTTCCTGGGGTCAGTGGTTTTTAATTACTCGCTCTCAGCACTTGGACAGCCCTATAGTGGCAAACTCCAGCTAACGATAACCATGATATAATTTGCATCATTTTTCTATTAGGTACCAAGGAAATAAACATATTTATTAATGGACTACACACATCAGTGCACTATGATTTCAGTGAATAGGAGTTCCGAATTCATAAGAAGTGGAAACTAACCTAAAGTGGCAATTTATACTATGGACTGAAGACATAGAAAAGCCAACTAGATGCAGTGATATAAATAGAGGTTCCTGGGCCCTTGGTAAAATCTGCTCTCTGGCTGAACCGTTGCCTCAGATCCCTCTACTCTCATGCCATCAGCTTGTAGCCACAAAGCCCTGCAAAGCATCAGTGGATTTTGGCTGTAGTAATGGGCACCAGTGCAGTTGCACCCCCTGCTCCCCTTTTACTCCACTGCCTTGATGAAAGAACAGAATCAATCCAGCTTATTCAGGCACCCATAACACAATTATTCACCAAGTTATGATTAGGCACCTATGAGAAACCCCTTTAATCACGCAGAGCAGCCTAAGGAGAATGTCACATGTGGTGGATATTTTTGCAGTTCTGCAGTGATTTGAACTATATACAGTTATACAATAGGATGATTAATGATGCTTTTAAAGATAACATCATAACCAAGAAAGAAAGAAGTTTTTTAAGTAATGATCACCCTAGAGTTGCCACCTTTTATCTCCTGCCAAAAATACACAAAAATAAAGAAAAACCCCCAGGGAGACCCATTATCTCTGGTAACGGTAATCTAACCGAAAAAGCCAGTCAATATATTGACTTAAGAATAAGACCAATTGTGGAAAATTTAGACTCATACGCCAGAGACACCATGGACGTGCTCAATCAGATTAATGAGATACAAACAGATAGCAACACCCTTCTAATCACTCTGGATGTAGAATCCCTTTACACCTCTATTAGTCATCAGCTGGGGTTGGAAGCTCTAAAATACTTTTTGTACAGCTATTTAGGTGAATCTGATGAAACCAGCTTTTTAATTAAAATGATGGGGTTCATCTTACATTTTAACTATTTTACATTCCAAGGGAAATTCTATCTGCAAACCCAGGGGACCGCCATGGGAACTTCCTGCGCTCCCTCGTATGCCAACCTTTTTTTGGGGCATTGGGAGGAGACCGTTGTGAACAGTCAAATGTTCAAAAATTACCACAATAAGATTTTAAGATGGATACGCTACATTGATGATATCCTGATACTGTGGTCTGGCACGGAACAGGAAGCTCTGGAATTTATAGACAAGCTCAATATTAATAAACTCAATATCAAATTGACTGTGAATATCTCTAAACAAATGGTTTCCTTCCTGGACCTATCAATTATGATAACAGAGGAGGGCAAATTGACTACTGACAACTACAGAAAAGAGACAGCCACCAATTCCTTGCTAAGTTTCTCTAGCCATCATCCGTATTCTGTGAAAAAATCACTCCCTATAGGGGAATTTTTAAGACTAAAACGGAACTGTTCCTCTCATGTTCTCTTTAAAGAACAAGCGGTACTACTTAAAAACAGATTAAAACAAAGGGGATACTCCGGTAAACTCATAAAGAGAGCTTATCATAGAGCTTTAGGGACTGAAAGAGAACAATTGCTCCATCCAAAGACTAGGTCTCAGCAAGATAACACGGTCAGGTTTATAACTACATAGTAAGACAATTAATCAAATTATTAATAAACACTGGTCGGTTTTGAAAGAAGACATGGTTCTAGATACTGTTCTACAAGATACAGTTTCTGTATGCTACAGACGTAGCCCTAATCTGAAAGACCTACTATCGAGAAGTCACTTCCAGACACCCAGCAGACCCAATATCATTAAGGGTTGCTTCCCCTGTGGAAATTGCAATATGTGTGATCACATGATCAAAAGCACAAAATTCAGTGATAGATTTAACATTAATCATACAATCAAGGATTACATTAATTGTAGAACCAAGGGAGTAATTTATGTACTGGAGTGCCCTTGTAAGAAACAATACGTTGGGATGACAACACAGATGCTCAAACTCAGAATACAACAACATTGCAGTTCAATCAGAAATGCGGATAAAATAGGTAAATCAGACAAAATATTATCCACAGTTGCAAGTCATTTCAAACAATATCACAATATGAACCCCTCCAATGTCAAATTTTGGGCTATAGAACAGATCCAATTGGGAATCAAAGGGGGTGATCTGGAACAAGAATTACTCAAACGGGAAACACATTGGATTTTCAAATTAAATTCAGTTTCACCCAATGGGATCAATGAAAATATACTATTTAATGCTTTTCTTTAATAATCATGATTTAGGTATTCGGTTTAACATATCAATTCCCTCTAATAGTAGACACTATTCCACTAACATTTTATTTAAATAATCTTGGTAATAAATAATAATAATTTTTACCAACATCTCTTCCTCAATAAATACCGGTGGTTGTTATAGATACCAGTGAGTTATATATCGATTTAACCAAATACATCTGAAATGTGACCGTCGCTTAGCAACGATATACACATATCTTCTCCAATGTAACTATCGCGAGATCCCATTCCCAAGTATCGCGAGATCTCATTGTGAGATCCCATTTCCAAGTATCGCGAGATCTCATCACGAGATCCCATTTCCAAGTATCGCGAGATCTCATCGCGAGATCCCATTTCCAAGTATCGCGAGATCTCATAGTGAGATCCCATTTCCAAGTATCGCGAGATCTCATCGTGAGATCCCATTTCCAAGTATCGCGAGATCTCATTGTGAGATCCCATTTCCAAGTATCGCGAGACCTCATTTCCAAGTATCGCGAGATTTTGTACTCAGGAAGTGATAAAGATGCCACACCAAACGAGTCACTTTTAGATTTTGCCTTGACAAAGCCAGCAGGCGAAACACGTGTTGGCACACTGGGAAGCGCTTTTTGTGAAGTCTCCTGGGCGCTTTCCTTATTTTTACTATTGCAAAATAATTTTCTATTGATTTTAAACCTTTGTGACCGCATTGATTCTTCTTTTAAAATTTTACCTGTTATCCAATGGCACTGTGGGATTTGTAGTTTTATAGGGAAGATTAGCTCTCCGAATTATAAGATAGCAAGGTAAAATCGAGACTACAGTCCCCAGTGACCTACTTTCTCCTCTGTGTGGGGTCCCAGACTTAGAAAAAATACAGGCAGCTAGAACTTGGGACTTCTCCACCTCTAACAATTTTCCTATTCCTCCTTTCTCTTTCAATGCTGGTCTCCTTTGAATAACTTCATGCAAACGTTTTTTTAACACCCTATAACTTTAACGGGGGTGTATGGATTAATTATTACTCACCAATTTTTATGCAGTTCTCAAAGATTACCTTAATTGATTTGCAGCAATTTTAATGAATTTAGTAAAGTTTACTTTTTAACAGTTAATCAGCTATTTACAATCTTCTATAATGAATGGATTTTAATGTGTGATATATAATAATGAATTAACTTTAATCTCACCTGGGTCAATTTAATCCTGGTTATTTAAGTCAACTTCTTAATTTCATTTGAAGCACTAGCACTTTATAGCACAATATTAATTAATCCTGTTACATGGTTTTTAATTGCTGATGAATTATTAGCACCTAGCACATAGCACTTTATTGGGTAACCCAGCAATGGCTGCCCAATAATTGAAGCAACACTGGGTTAGTAACCTTTAACCAATCAATTGAAACTGTTAATAAACTCTGACACTGCTGCACTGATACTTGAATTGGTGGTCAATTGAATAGAGAGGGGTTTTACTTCTTTTCATTTCTATAACACATTATTTTGGTAATCACACCTCTTTCGTTCGGAAAACGTATTGCTTTTTTAGGAAGGTACACAGAACAATTCTTTCTTTATACAGTTCTGCAGTGATATCACCTCTGTGTGTCTGCATAAAGGGGGCAACTAAGTGTCTGTGAGTGCCGAGACATGGCAGAGTAGAGAGCAGCACATTGGCTTCTCTCTGCTGCAGAGAAAACACAGGTGGAGAGAACTCCAAGCTGTGTCTCATGTGACTCAGAAGACATCAGACACATCGTTTGACACAAGTTTGGCATTTTAAGGCAACAGGCAAGGTAGTAATTTGCTCCCCCACCAAAATGGCAGCTCTTTGACGAACGAGTTTATTGCAGCTAAATATACTGCTATTAGTTAATAAACCAATTTGCCCATTTCAACCAAGAGACATTATTTCTATAGCCAGTGCAAAAACAGTATTAAAGTCTGACTTGTGATGCAGGCATTTCTATAAGGAGCCCTCTACATCACTCCCTTGTAGGTAAACGGTAATACCCTGGGTGAGGCTACCTTGAGAAAACTATGGAGGCATTCTGATCTAAGGTATTGCAGACCTGAAAGTGTTTATGGCAAGAGATACCTAGATGAAGTGTTTACAGATAGCCTAGTAGTAGGCCACCAGCAGATGAAAAAAACATGATAACGCCTAAGTGAAGCAAATAATACAGACAAAGGTTTCATTTGTATTAGGCTTTACAACATATAAATACAATTCAGTTGATCTCTTTAAAAATCTCAGCTCAGTAGGTCTGGACATCATAATAAGCAGGCATAGGCAAACCAAAGTCATGGAGCAGTGCGCATGCTTCAGGCCAAGGCTAGTGGGACCAGTATCCTAAGTATCCTAAGAAGAAGGAAAGGCTAAAATTATGTAAGCTTTATCAGAAAGGTCTATATAAATATACCAGTAAACCCTCAAAGTAATGCTGCTCTGAGTCCTCTGTCAAAAGAAACACAGCATGTCTTTCCTTTTATTGTGTACACATGGGCTTCTGTATCAGACTTCCTGTTTTCAGCTTAAAACCTCCAGGGCAGGGCTTGAGCATGCTCAGTTTGCTCCTCTCCCCCTCCCTCCTCCCATCCCTGCTGTAATCTGAGCTCAGAGCTGTAAGTGAGCAGGGAGAGACTCGGATAGGAAGTGATGTCACACCAAGCTTATATGGCAGCTTCTATCGTAAACAAACAGAGACAGTGTCTAAAGCTGTTTACTCAGGTATGGTAAACCATTCTGCAGAATAAATTTAGTGTTCTAGCTTGCACTATTGTGGCTAATCTATAGGAAATAAACTGCCACGGTAGCTTTCCTTCTCCTTTAATCTTGCACAGGCACTGACATCCCACATGTATTAAGGGGGTGGTTCACCTTTAAGCTAACTTTCTGTATATAATAGAATGGTCTAAGCAATATTTCAAATGGTTGTCATTATTTATCTTTTTATAGTTTTTAAATGATTTCCCTTGTTCTTCTGACTCCTTCCAGCTTTCCAATGGGGGTAACTGACTCCACCTCAAAACAAATGCTCTGTAAGGCTACAGATGTATTGTTATTGCTACTTTTTGTTACTTTCTATTCAGGCCTCTGCTATTCATATTCCAGTCTCTTATTCAAGCTAATGCATGGTTGCTAGGGTAATTTGGACACTAGCAACCAGTTGTTTGAAACTGCAAACCGGAGAGCTGCTGAAAAACAAGCTGAATAACTCAAAAACACAAATAATAAAATTGTTCAAAAAATTGCAAATTGTCTCAGAACAACACCCTCTATATCATACTAAATGTTAATTTAAAGATGAAGAACACCTTTAAAACAGTAACAAATAGAACTGAAGCAAATGGATTCAGATTTCCAAAATCATTTTTGGTCCATTTAATTTAGATATTTAAGGAGCTGTGTAATAAAAGGTGCAAAGTTTGCTATAGGTCAAGTCTCCAAAAGCAACCAATCTACAGGTAGTATTAACTGGTCATCCAGTTAAAAACAGACCTATTGGCTATAGGTTACTGCATCTGGACAAACACTGTGCCTTTTGATACATAAGGGGTATACTGTGGTAGGTGTTTCATTTAGAGTTGTGGTATGGTGATAACAATTCCTGTTTTGTGGCAGCCAGCAGGTAGTGGGTTCTGCAGGCGCTGTGGACAAAGTTGGTGAATGGGGAAAATGCAGGATTGTTGGCTTGGTTTGGTTCTACCCTGGTGTATTCACAGTGGCCATGATGTAATACTTAAAATGAGGTTGGGACTTCCTGATGGTACTGGTGAACTATTTCCCTTGGCAGAGCAGCAGCAGAAAGGATGGCTGGTAGCCTAGTCTGTGGATCGGGTACAAAAAGGATGGGTCCAAATCATGAATCCTTGGCCCACCGCAATATTCTGCTATTGTGGTTATTGCAAAGCTGTATACCCTTATGACTGGGGATGTGGTGCACCCTGCAGAGAACAGCTTCTTTTCAGTAGCTCAGAGTACAGGTCCTGATCTAGCAAAACTGAAAGTTATACTGCAATAGCTAGGTATTCCCCATTTAGATTTAACAGAGACACAGCAGCAGCCCTCCAAGTAGTGTTGCTCCAACTTATGTTCTAAGCGATGTGGAATATGATTTCACTTGTGCTTTTGACTACCCAATTATGACAGCAGGTACATCTCCAATTCAAGAGCAATAAAAGCATTCCAGAAAAATTATATCAGAGGTAAAAGAATTGCAGTGCAATATGTAGAATGGCAGTGTGATCTAGAGAAGCCAAATTCCCTGGTTAGTGCAGATAAAAGAGGGTTGAATGTCTGCACCCGCTGCCATTGCTTTGTATAGCTGAGTCATTAGCCACATTTAAACAGTTTGTTTCTTTTTCTTGACTAGAACTAGCTAGTGGATATTGGCAAGAGGCAGTGCACCCTATGGATAGACTATGGGCCTATGGGCATGTTTAAGTTCAATCAGATCTTTCTCAGGGTTGGCCAAGTTTTACTGGTGATGTGTTAAATACTTTGCTGACACTGTGGCACCACTGCAACAACTTGATCTTTTAGAAGGTAGAAAGAGAAAGGCTGGCACTGTGGGCCTGGTCCTCTAGTCAACAGAAGGCCTCTGAAACCTTGGAACAATGGTTGGTGGCTGTTCCTGTGTTGGCTTTTATTGATTATAATCTAAGATTTGGCATCCTGTAAGGCCTAGGTCTTGGCACAGCTCAAAAAGGGGAAAAAAAGGAGTTGTGACGTATGCTAGTAGCAGTTTATGCCCAATTGTGAGGAACCCTGACAATTACAACTCTTTCAAGTGGTAATAACCCTCTGGCATATGATAATAACCCTCTGGCATATTTGAGTTCTGGGGCTCTTGGAAACAAAGATGAGTTTGCTGCCTCACTCCCTTTTATTTTACCAGACATTACAAGCTTGGATTGGCCACTGGGATGAAGGACAGGGGTTGAAATCCCAATGCTGTGGGTAAGGAAAGGGCTGTGCACACTTTGTATTACCTGCAAGATGTCACTGTTAATATGCTGGTATATAAATAAAACGTGTAAGCAGGGAGTTGCAGAAGCAGGACTTGGTCCTGTGGCAGGTAGTGAACAGGGTGTATAAAAGGTGTAGGTCCCCTTGTCATGTAAAGGCCCATATGTTACAATGCGCATGTATTTTAATTTGGAAATTAGACCAACTACAAATTAGACACGGCATGCTTTTCACTGCAGCTAACACAAGCAGATCAGCAATGGCTTTATTATAACACTGGGGCTTTATTAATGATTGCATGGGCAGTAGCCCTCAATGGCATTTATTTCGGTGATAATGAAAAGAAACAAGAGAGATCACTTAACAATGCTTTCTCTACTATTTATACACACCAATATGCAGAGTGCAGAAAAGCTGTTTGCAGAATTAAGATTCAATAAATGTAATCCATCCTTTAATAAGACTGCCAAGGTTAAGAAGTGGGAATTGTGTGGCCCTATTCAGACAGGATGACTTTGGATTTGGATGCTTGGATCAGTGTTGGATTCAATACAGGTCTCCATATAAATTAGACTTGTACCCAGCCCAGTAGATCAAGACAGACTTACTTTTAGATTCCCATATTACATGTCTACCAACAAATCAGTACAATGATATTTTACTACGAGAAACACACTCATCCATCATTTAATAAAATGTAAAAATAATTCAGACTCACTCCTGCTCGACTAAAGCTGGCCATAATTGTGCCGATAAAAGCTGCCAACAGATTGTGTGTGGGGCCCTCTGATGGGCTTCCCCAATCGATATCTGGCCGAAAGTCGGGCAAATGACGATCGGCAGGGTTAAAAATCCTGTCGGATTGAGGATTTATCTGTTCATTGATGCGGCCCCACTGCCCATGTTGCCTTGCATTATGTTCCGATCGTTGGGACCATGATTGCATCATCCCGATATCACCCACCTCAATGTGGGCACATCGGGGACAGATCCACTCGTTTTGTGAAATCTCCAAATGAGCGGATCTCTACAGGTATGGCCACCTTTACTGAATATCTCAGATGGACTGCAGAGGATTTGGTGTGCTTTCATTCATGCAGAACTCCTCATACTACATTTATTCAAAGCAAAAAAGAAGATAAAATGTAAAGCACACTTCCTCATAAAATTAAACCACTGTTTATTAATACATGAAAAAACACATGTGGCTGTTGTTGAATGGCCACTTAATGCATTTGCGGAACACCCCTTAATCATAGACCTATGATTAAGGGATGTTCCTGAAATGTGTTAGGTGGCCATTCAACAACAGCCACTTGTGTTTTTTAATTTATTAATAAACAGTGGTTTTATTTTATGAGGAAGTGTGAGTTACATTTTTTCTTCTTTTGCATCATTTAATAAGATTTATCCTGCTAAGCATCAGCAAAAAAATAAGTCACAACAAACACAACAACTGATTAAAATGACAAAGTAATTGGTTATGATAAATGTAAACGCTATTTTTTATACCAATATATTCCATATGTGTAGAAAGGGGGATGTTTGCAGGTCAGTAGCAGTATTAATCTCTCCCCTTTCCAATTGCATTCCTCCCACACAGCCCAGTCTTATCACTGTATTCCACAGTCCAGCTGCAAGAAATTATTGGGGGCGATTCAGTAGCAGCATCAAATGAGGAAAGATTTTTACAAGGTTCTTAATGGGGGTGGGGGCATGAAGTTGCTGGCTCAGCGTTAAACTTGCATTATCCTAACAAATACCACAGTAGATCAGTTTAAGAAATAAAACACAAAAATCTGTTTTTCAGAATAAAGAAATGTACGGTAATTAGAATACTCAATTGCAATTACTGACATGACTATATGATTTAATGGTGATAAATATATGTAGATTATGCTCTACAATTTTTTTTCAACCTGTCGAGCTTCTGTGGGCTATATTTCAGACAACCAGAATGAGGTAACAAAAACATTATGACTGTTTTTCAGTCAACATGAATACATGCTAATACTGGCAACATAAAGTACAAAGTATTGCCTTATTATAAACAAAAAGCTAATTGGCCCAAAATGAAGACTTGTTTGCTTAAATAATTACAATACCATATTTTTGAACTTTTATAAAGACTGGTTTTTGGATATGAGATAGATATGGTGTGTGCACTATGATACAGTATGTATAGCCTATTCATATCACAAGTCATTTTTTGTCAGTAAGTTCAATAAAATTAGATTGTATATGGGGAAGTTGATGCAGTATGAACATATAAGTGTATAACCTGGAGAAGACATTAAGTTCGTATGAAAGTCAATGGCAGATGTCCTGTTTACAATTGGAAGATATCCTGATCTGCGCTGGGTTTCGTACAATAATACGAAGTTTGTGTTTTTCAATGAGAGTTGAGGTCTCTGAAGAAGGGCAGTGTCACGAAACGCGTCAGACCTCAGGCGCTGTTTTTACCAATGTATCATGATGTGTTGATAAAAGAAGTTTTTTTACCTTTCAAGAATAAGCGATTCTTCTTAAAAGACCACGGAGTGCGCTGACACAACGACTGGTGCGAGTGGTGGATATGTTCTTCTTAGTGAAGGATTCAGCGCGGCTGCACCTGGGTCACAATGCCGACCAGGTAAGAACTTTAAGTAAATGATGTGCAGACTTCACATATGTTGGGAGATTTAACAGATGTGATAGGTCCGGGGCTGGATGCACCCGGGCCACGATATACCAACGGCGAGTGGGGTAGAAGCTGATGATCAACTATTTACCGAGAGTTGGCCTAACGGATGCAGTATTAACTTGGGAATGTCTTTTTCTGGCACTAATCCAAAAAGTCACAGTTGCTGGGCATCAAAACCGAAAAAGTACGTTTTACGATTTTATCAAGTCTTTTTTTTCATGAAAATTTATTGATAAATAGGGGAAGGGACAGTCCATGCAGATTTGGTCAGAGTGGTTTTCAGAAAATAGTGAGAACATTTTGGATTTTGATAAGTAACCTCCCCTTAAGTATTTTTTTGTGTAACACTGCTGTATTGTAGGCAAAAAAAAGCATGCAATTGCCTTTTATTTATCAAAATGAAAAAAAATTGCATGCCAACAGGGTGAACTGATGTCTACAGTATGTTGTCCTACAGAGTGCTTGTTCCTGCTTTATATTGCCAAGGAAACACGTAATGCATGCAGTTTATAGACCTGATGTATCCTCTCATTTGTACATCTATGTAAATCAAGTGTTTTGTCTCCAAAACTACAGACACCTTGCTGATGTTTTCACAAGAACTAATGAGGAGAAACAGTTGACCCACTCTCTTTCACTCCTTTCTGTAACTGCACTGACAGCCATGGCGTCGACCTGTGTGTATACAGAGAGAGTGGATTCCGGTGGCGCAGCATAGAATTGTGCATTGTCAGACCAAAATCTGCTCAGTGTATCACAGGTTGACACCGCAGCTATCAATGCAGATGCAGCAAGGAGTGGATGAGAGTAGATCAGCTGTTACTCTGCCTGTAATGAAATGCCCAGGGCAGGTGGAATGGCCAAAGATAATAAAGCAGAACACACTGAGTACCCCCTAAATCAGAAAGTATACAATACATTACATGCATTATGAACATATAGGGGCACATTTACTATGCTCGAGTGAAGGATTCGAATGAAAAAAATTTCGAATTTCGAAGGTATCGAATAGGCTACATCGAATAGGCTACTATGACCTTCGACTTCGACTATGATTTGAGCGATTCGAAGTAAAAACCGTTCTACTATTCGACCATTCGATAGTCTAAGTACTGTCTCTTTAAAAAAAACTTTGCCTACATACTTTGGCAGTTTAAACCTATCGAGGTACAATGTTAGCCTAAGGGGACCTTCCCCATCACTTTTCTAAGCTTTTTTTGATAGAAGAAAAATCCTTCGATCGATCGATTAACATTTTTTACTTCGATCGATCGAAGGATTTGCGCAAAATCCTTCGAATTCGATATTCCAAATTCAAAGGATTTTATTTTGATTGTGGAATTCGAGGGTTTATTAACCCTTGATATTCGACCCTTAGTAAATGTGCCCCATACTGTGCCATGTACAATTATTTTTTTTCTAACTTGACCTTTATTGTTACAGTGTGACTAGATAATAAATGGTTGAGCTGAAAGAAATCTTATTTTGTGTGTGGAAAGTCTACAGTAATTCCATATCAACCCTACTACATCTAGCTAGACTTTTTGTAGGTTGCCTGAAGTTTTGGTTCCATAATAGCAGTATGGCACCTGTTGTCCATAAACGTTCTGCAGAACCACACAGATCACTGTTCTTTATATAAAAGAAGACGAATGCCCATTTCATTCTATTTTAGTAAATTCAGGTAAAAAGAAGGTCTAAACAGTTTTTTGTGCCACATAAAACCTCTAGACAATAGAGGTCACAAACATGTATATAAACCCTAAACATATGTATTTCTCAGAGGGACCCTCTGCCACATTCCATTTCATTTGGATTAGGTTTGTCGTTTATTCTCCAAGTCAGGTACACATATTCCCTTATCCCCCCCCATTAGTCATGTAACCCCTCGGGACATACACCAAACACTGTGTTTTGACAGGGGACAGGCAGCTCTGCGGCTAACAGTCTGTCAGACACCATGTTCACATCAAACTGTATGGGATATAACGTGCGGCTTTATGCCCAGACACAGCTAAAGGTCAAGGAGTCCTTCCTTTCCCCTTGCATTTTAGCTAATCAATAAGCCATTAATACAACACATTTAGGAGGGGCTCTGGCATAACAACTTTAGAAAGATCCCTAGAGGAAAAAGAAAGGCAATTTAGCAACTTTTTTAAATGTTACAGTGTAAAGCCTCTCATGAGACCTTCCCATGTCTGTAGTGTGACAAAATACAGCTGATTTGTATTTCTGACAGCAGTGCGATGAAGAATATTGACAGCTGTAT
This sequence comes from Xenopus petersii, assembly GCA_038501925.1. NCBI lineage: Eukaryota > Metazoa > Chordata > Amphibia > Anura > Pipidae > Xenopus > Xenopus petersii. The sequence continues at coordinate 139,088,579 of CM076673.1, forward strand.
GGTGGTCAAAGAGAAGATCACTTCAGGGCATTGGAGTTTGCATTTAATTAATATGCATTCAAATGTTCACTATCACTCCAAGGGGAACTAATAGCACAACGCATGGTGGGTGGGTTTATTATTGAACAAAGGAATGGGATGTGGTTTTTTTTGTTGGTAAAAAGGTTTGCAAAAGTAGCTGTTCTTCCAAACACAAATAAAAACACTTTAAAGTAGCACTATGGATATCTCTTAATAACTGTGATTTGTTGATGTAACAGTTTGCTGTACTTACATACTACAAAGGTAAAATCCATATTTAATAAAAGGCACACAGTTTGCCCATAGCCCATACCAACCAATATGATTTTAATTTGAGCAGTCAATATTAACCAAAGATAAAAGCGGCACAGAAGGCAAAAGTGTGATGAACTCACCAAGTAAACAAGGTGGTCCAGATGCATGAGCCCCAGAAACTCAGCATAGGGAAAGGCAAATCCTGAACAGCAAAAACATGGGCAAATACTCAAAGGATTGCACAAAGAGCCACTAAAGTAAAAACTGCTGACCATTAAAATTATACACAGGGAGGACCAGCTTTATATTAAATAATGACTGCATCAAAATGCTAGAAAACATTTGTGGGGGAATGTAATAAAAGTCACAAAGAGCGAAACAATAAGCACAAATAAGTAATTAAATAAAAAGTCTCATTTCGCAATGTAATACTTTTCCTTAAACTGTTATTACATTGCGAATTTTAAGTGGTCGCTTAACAGTTTCCGGTTTCGCAGAAGCACAAAGGCAAATGTTTCCATTAGCGACTTTTATTACATTCGCCCACTTGTGCGCCATTAACCTTAATGATTTTTGCAATTGAAGCAAATGCTGATTTTATTTAAAATAAAACAATTTTGAATAAAATGGTTTGAATGGTTGAATAGTTTTTCTAATTGTAAAGCTAAAATAGTAATGTCCAGGTACCTCTGACTTATTTAGATCTGCAATGCTGAGAAATTCCTTGATCTCCTGGTTTCCAGTCTATCATTGTTGTCAGTGTTCCAGATGTTGCTGTGGAACAACTTTAGACACATTTTTCTACATATGTGTTTACTTTACACACATTTCTTTTTCTAAAGTGCAATGTTTAATCGCTATTGTTCTGCACTTACTAGCCTAGTTTTTCTGCTGACTTAAAGATTCTCCTACAATACTAGTTGGAAGGCTATTTTATGTAAAACAAAACAACACATTTAATTTCAGTACTTCTAATATCATTTAACAAGAGCTGACCTATACCACTGTTATAGATGCAGTAGTAATGCTGATTTTATTTTCTAAATTAGTCAAAAAGGAGTTACTCAGGGTCACATACATTCCAGCTCAGTACTCAGTCTCCCTAGGCTCCTTAAGGTCGATACATAGACAGCTGGTCAAATGAAGGTCCATACTGATAGCTGTGCCAAAGACCAATCATTGCTATTGATCAGATCAAATTGGGGCAGCAGACATGGCAGTCCATTCAATATACTTTGATTCTCTTCAGCACTCACACAGTGATTGTGGACCAGCTTGGGGAAAATGTCACAGGAGACCATTGTTAGCTCTAGATTTGTATGGAATTCCCCAAGTCAGACTGTTAAGAAAGTTTGTAAGCAGGGTTGCCATCAGAAATCACGCAGCCCCATACGAAAACATTTTCTGGGTAGTAAAAACACTTTTGGACAAAGTATTATTAAGCCTGGCACCACATTAAATGCCATAATTGGTGACCATTAAATTTCCAACAGACTTAAAAATAAAAAAATTGGTGGCCAGGGCCCCAACCGAAATAAAGATCAATAGCGGACAAGGTAGGGCCCCCTACAAGTTAAAAAAAAACATTGGTGGCCAGGGCCCCTACCTAAATAAAGATCAATAGCGGACAAGGTAGGGCCCCCTACAAGTTAAAAAAAAAACATTGGTGGCCAGGGCCCCTACCTAAATAAAGATCAATAGCGGACAAGGTAGGGCCCCCTACAAGTTAAAAAAAAAACACTGTTGGACAGGGCCCCTTACAAGTAAAAAGAAACATTAGTGGCCAGGGCCCCTACCTAAATAAAGGTCATTTGTGCAGAGGGCTACCTATGAGGTAAAAAAAAAAAAACTTTAGTGGCCCCTACTTTTCTATTTTTTTATACCTGTACATTTGACGATTTTATTGTAATAAAAACAAACAATCCAACGAACCAATGGTCACAAAAAAGATCATATTTGCTGGCAAATTTTCGGTAGCGTTACTACGGCAGTGCTAGCATTTCATAGCGAAGATGCGATAGCGTTCGTTTGGTCAATTTGCATACAGCGGGTAATTTAAAGTTATAAATGTTGGTGAAAATGCTTGAAGTTACCACTTTTTATTACAAATGTCCAGGGAACCTTAATAAAGACAAGAGAGTTAATATAATGCCCTACACATGAGCCCACTGTAAAATGAATGTTCCATATGTTATAAAATGTGTGGAGAAAACCGCTCACCCAAAAAAGTCTAAGTTAGGACTTTTGCAGTTAATCCCGCTTAAAAAAAGTCACCAGCGTTTTTTGAACTTTAATGCATTTTCGGCACACAGGATATGATGTAAGTGACAGAAGATTGAGGAAGATCTAGCTGCTTTTTAGCACTTCGCCTGGTCTTAGGTGGCGAAGTCAACTCAGGCGAAACGCTGAGGTAATGCTTAGTGATGGGCGAATTTGTGGCGTTTAGCTTTGTTGAAAAATTTGCGTCTCGTTTTTGACGGCGGCGTCTGTTTTTTTTGACGGCGGCGTCCGTTTTTTTGGACAGCGGCGTCCGTTTTTTTGGACAGCGGCGTCCGTTTTTTTGGACTGTGGTTTTGCAAATTTATTCACCGGCGGCGAACAGCGGGAATTCGCCGCAAATTCACGCCTGTTGAATAAATTCGCCCATCACTAGTAATGCTCAGTAAAATCCGCACTTAAGTGAATTTGCAGAGTAACGATCGTTCGCCAGAGCTGTTGTTGATAGAGTGCAAATGAACCCTAGTTACGATCACGTTCACTTGTGAATTGGCACCTGGGCCTGTTAGTGAATTGTCGATGTCCCTACGGGTGGCATCGCTGGTGAAAAGTCGTGTTAGCCACTTCACCCTTTAGTGAATCTGCCCCCATGTATCAAAGCAAATTGTCTACCTGCATGCTTCTGCTTACTAAATGTAGACACAGAAAGAAATTGTCAGTGCTCGGTCTAACTTGCGCTGCGGCGTTGAACAGCTGCCATAGACACCATTGTCCCAGCGCTCAGTCTAACCCACAATCAGGAGTTGGCCAGCTGCAGTAAATAATAAAAAGCCAATATTTGTACACAAAGAGAAAAAGAACATTTTCGGTGTTTCGTGTACACATTGTTGCCAAATATTGCCTATGTAGCTTTTACAACAGGGAATCACTAGCTTTTTCACTATAGCCCCTGAGTCAAGGGGAAGTGTACCATGGTCTTATTACTCAGTCACATGTTTACTGGGGGACTTGATTTTAAATGCACTACAAAGTTATAATGCTAATATAGTAGGAAGATTATTATTCACAGGTGTATGTTTGTTGGATTTGCCTTAAAAGCTCCCAGCATTCCCACTACAGCTCCTGAGGGTAAGTGCACAATGGTCTTACTTCTCAGTCACACTGGTTGCTGGGGGGACTTGATTTTAAATGCACTAAAAACTCACAAACAGTGTAGGACTCACGTACAATGAGGGGCCTTGATGTGGCACGTGAGCTTACATATATTGGCCAAAGTGTAGTACTAACACCTCATTTTTTGTAATTGTTTTTAAAGGCAAACCGAGCGCTGGCAAAATTTCTCTCTCTTTGCCTACTAAATGTACTGTTGGTACTCCTCGGTGATACAACCCAACAACACTTTTGCATATTTTGTGCAGTGGGCCTTTCTTCTTACTTTCCTGATGTGAAATTTTTGGCAATGAATTAGCGAGAAAACGTGAATATTGTTAAATGGTGTAATGGAGTACCACATCAGTAATGCAACGGAAAAGGTTGTTGGCCATGTGTGTGTGTATATATATATATATATTTATATATATATATCTACAACAAACAAGGAAAAGTTGTGCTCACTATATATATATTTGTATATATATATATATATATATATATATATATACAAATATATATATATATATACTCTTTCATGCAGCTGGAGCACTCTAATCCTTAGACAATTGCAAGGTGCAGGTTATAATGAATAATGCATAGAACAACAAAAGAACGCACACACAGTACTTATAAGGTGCAAAAAAAATAAAAAAGATTTATTGCAACATTTCAGCTCCTGTACTCGAGCCTTCTTCAGGTGACACCACCTGAAGAAGGTGCAAGTACAGGAGCCGAAACGTTGCAATAAATCTTTTTTATTTTTTTTGCACCTTATAAGTCCTGTGTGTGTTTTTTTGTTGATATATATATATTGCATGTGACAATGACAGCATATTCAGGGGTGAATTTAATACTGCTTGTACCTTTTACAGTATCATTGCACGAAACCGTGAGCAATCTTAAATTGGCCCCTTTGTGTCACAGAGAGCAGTTGTTTGTGGCTAGTCATGAGCAAATTCAATTTCATATAATTTTCCCTTTGATGTAAGAAAAATAATCATGTCTCTAGCAAATATCTACTTCACTTTACCATCATGCTGAAATTTGCACACACTGTGTGATTTTAAATAGAAATAGTGACTGCCCAACATATTGACTTGGAATTGAAATCTTGTTTTCCAAATATGCAAAAAAAAACAAAGAAAGAATGTTTTTCTATTTTAATGAGCCATATTATTTGTTTTAGCATAAATTGGGGGGAAATGCATCCTGATTTTAATATAATCTAGTAAGTGAACATGCATTATGACACATAATTGGCCAATCAAATATAGGCACTGTTCGAGATATGGTATGATTACCCCATATACATCTCAGGATTTTAACAGTATGTTTAAACAGTGGAGGCCAGGATGAGACTGGCTTCCGCTGTGCAGATTCTTGCTTTGCTATCAGCAGCAGGGAGTTTAAGAAATCACATACAGAAAACAGAGGAAAGAGTTTAATTCTTAGAAAAAAATCTTACAGGGAAACTGTCATAGGAAAACATGTTTTTTCCAAAACGCATCAGTTAATAGTGCTGCTCCAGCAGAATTCTAAACTGAAATCCATTTCTCAAAAGAGCAAACAGATTTTCTTATATTAAATTTTAAAATCTGACATGGGGCTAGACATATTGTCAGTTTCCCAGCTGCCCCAGTCATGTGACTTGTGCCTGCACTTGAGGATGGAACTACTTTCTGGCAGGCTGTTATCTCTCCTTCTTAATGGAACTGAATCAGTCTTCAGAATTATATAGGAATCCTATAACAAAATGGAAGTATAATTTAAACTACATATAATATGAAAATATAAGCATATATTCACAAAGAAAAGTAAAACTAATATTGTAGTAGTAAATAATCAAGTAACCCCCTTTAAACCTGCAGTTATACTTGCAACTATATTCTCACTAGGTTCATTCTGTCCTTACGTAACTCGAGCAAGAATGCTAATGTTCCTCCGTTCTTATAACACAACACGACATTGTTTATCACTGGCATCATCCAGTGTTAAGAAGAGTTTCTTTTATTCCACTTTCATTTAAAATTTTGAGATAACCTCTTCAACAGCTTCACTTTATCACCATCGCATGGGGCACACACCTACAACATAGGGAAAGCTGTCTGTGACCCTGATACAGTGGCTAGCGCAGATCTCCCCTATAGCATAGTGGGAAAGTCAGACTTGGCATGACAGATTACAATGCAATTTAGGAATCTAAGCAGTCACATAAAGAGTGGGGTAATAGCAGTCTTATTCTGTAATAAAATTAATTTTGTGTTCAATATATACAGTCTGTCCGTCCATAGAGTTATGCGTCGGATGATCAAAGAGACCCAAGCTTTGAGGCTATCACATTTAGACCCCTAATGCTTGCATGTCAAAACAAGATTCCTAAAAGAAGCTTTGAGGTGGGTGCCTCGAGGGAGCCTACCCCCCTTCTTTCTGCATAACATATACAGAAAGTGGCTATTATAGCTCTCCTCTAATTCCCGATGGACATAAATGTAAACAGAAGAAACATGAGCAATATACAGAAGATTCTTGGAACTGGAAATCTCTGGGGTCCAAAGGGGACTCTCACATGCCCTATCATAATGTCTACTCCTGGTAGTGATGGACTCTGAGTTAGTCAGCTTTACAGGTGATAATTTGCATATATTCAATATATGGTACAATTCCAAGGACAGGGTTGTGCATGATAAAGTATTTTAGTACTTGAAAAGAATAATCAGTATCACTGAAACTCATAGCTTATTGCAAGGGCAGGTTTTGCTGAAGATCTAAGGGCTATTCCACACGGGGAGATAGCGACGCGTTTGCGGTCGCGGCAACAAAGCGCCGCGACAGTAGCCGCGACCGGCGCAGGCGACAGTTTTGTATGGGCGCCTATGTAAAAACGCCTGTGCTAACCACACGAGGCGATGCGCTTTTCAACAGTCGCCTGAAAATGCCCCGCTTTGTCGCCGCGACCACAAACGCGTCACTATCTCCCCGTGTGGACTAGCCCTAAAGGTAAAGTATACCATACTCGAAAGATTATACTGAATGTTGTTTTGTTCTGCTTTTATAGCTGCAATCTCCACAATATAGCCTTTCACTGAAAGCATGTTGAGCAATAGAAAACACCAAATAATTTCTAATCATTTGCTCCAAAGTAACAAATAACAAAGATCACCTATTACAGCATCATATAATTATAATCTGGTCCCAACATATTTTATAATGGATAATCTGGCTGCAACCTGGCTATGTTATTTTTTTTTATGTCAGTACTTTAATAATAGTTAATACTGAGGAACCCAGGTTTCGTTAAACTAGAAAATCACCCCTGTCTATATCCTGAGTTAATTACTCTGTTTTATAAATGTACAGATTACACACCACATAAAGTGACAAAATGTGATCATATATGCATATGGGAAAGCAGCTGGTCATGAAATCATGGTAGAGTAGAGCTCAGCTCCTCACTTTCTGATGTTCCAAATTCCAATCCAAATGAACAGTGATACAAAAGTGTCCAAACTTGTGGGCACTTCAGTCGGATAGCACACAGGATCTGTCCACATATGGACACATTTTGGAGACCGTGCACTCCATACAGACCTGCACCCAATCCTATGCTGCTGGTTGCCATCCTACTCTAGAAGTTCCTCTCCATTTTGTAACCTGCAGCAACCTGTTGCAATAGGGTTGCCACCTTTTATGAAAAAAATACCGGCCTTTCTATATATTTATCTTTTTTTCCCTATTAATAACATCATTTTTACCGGCCAGATGCCAACCCTATGTTCCAATGATTTCACAAATAGGTAAGGCTGGCAAATTGATGTCCTAGTTAGTTTGATCCTCCACATGCCTGAACCCACATCACGGGCCCAGGACTTAGGCTGCTAGAACTAATGCAAATGCTTCAGCGTAATTGCTATAACCCATGGACATAGTTCAGACAGCTTGTTAGCTCTTTTATTAATTATTTTCATTTTTTTAATGGGCCAAATGTTATGATTTCCCACCAAGCTAATACTAAGATGCGGTTAGAAGGACATGTTAGTCCTTTTTGCCTTGTTTTTTTACTGCTTATTTCCTGGCCCCTCAGTGGGTAAGATCTTTACATCCATATTTGATTCTAACATTTTCACACTAGAAGTTGAATAAGCCAATTGTTAATGTCAGAGGCATTAAAAGAATGAGCTTGCTACTGACATATCTGGACATAACTGTGCATATCGGGGAGGAAATTCACTAAGCAAGAGAATTCAAGGTCTTCAATACCAGCTGACACTATATTTGTATTTCTTTATAAATTACACTTATCATATCTCATATACTGTTTACAGTCAATGGGGCAGATTAACTAAAGGGCGAAGTGGCCGTTGATAGCGAAAAAAATCATCAGAAATCCAATTTGCATGGATATCGCCAATTTACAAACAGGTGTAGAGGACAATTCACTAGGCCCTTACACTAGGTGAACTTCCATTGCGGCAAATGACTGTTACTCCGTGCAAATTTTCCATAACGTTACCCCTTTCACCAGCGTTTCCTTTGCAACTTTAGACCTGCCAAAGTGATAAGATGATCCTGTATGCCAAAAAGTTTAAAACATTGTAAAAAAAACACTGCCATTTTTCCATATTTTAAAGTGGAATTGTATTTAAAAGTTGTAACAGTTACATTTTTTTTATTATAATATTGTCTTTGGTAAATATTTTTATCTCCATTACCAGTAAAGATTGCAAAGCTACAGGTAAAACTGTCTGACACTTACATTTCCAAATCTCAAACCAGAATAAAGTACAATGATGTTGTGTTATGCAAAATATATATTTAAGAACACATGGTGTGTAATGAAAAATGGTTGATAGAACAAACTGGCACTAGAATTAAAACACAAAGAAACTCTCTTTCTAAAGAAACATGCAGAGTGAACCAAAGACTTGTGGGATAAGACTTTTTTTTTTTAAGAGATAACAGAGCCAGTATTAACTCCCTAAATGTGAAAGTCAGTTTGAAGAATCCTATCTTGGTGGAATAGCAGAAGAGAAGCAGAGACAGATCTTAAGTGCTTCTTAGTATTGCTTTCTTTTATCAAGTTGAGATGAGACTTGAGCTATGTTTTTATCTCTAGGTGGGTGACTCCTCTCTCTCACTCCCCAGGACCGCTGACCCAGGGGTCACTGAAATGAAAGTGAAAAGCAACAGGTCCCTGGCAAAGGTCAAAGGGTGAAATGCAGCTCATCTTATTTGAAAGGTTATATAAATGACTATTATGTAGGGAAGGAACATTTCCATAGAGAAACCAAAGATGCAACCACATCTTTTTAAAGGGCGCCTATCACTTTAAAATTGTTTCTCTACCTGAGGTGCAGGCTGGCAGAGCTCACACTTCTGATGGGAAAAACAATAGAATTTTTTGAAGAAAATGCTCTTAGTGAGCAATCTGGTCTCCATACTTGGAGCTTCCAGGGAGAGCAGGAAGGTAGGATTGGGGGACACATCAACCAATGCTCCATTAAAGTAGAACTAAACCATAAAAACAAATATGAGTATATGTGGGTAGCGCTATAGTAAACTGACTTGTTTTAGGGCAGTTTAAGCTACTTTCCTTGGTGGTCTGAGACCACCGATGAGCTCTCTTTCTCAGGGGTAAGCCCTCGCAGCGGGGTGGAGGCAAGGGTGTAGTGTAACTGTAACCTGGTGTGATAGCACAATGATGGGCGCCAGTAGTTCTTTAACAGTTGAACAAAGAACAGTATTTATTGAACAATAGCACATAGATCATTTAGCACATTGATCCACAATGGAGTATAGAACATACACAGCAGCATAAAGAAAGCATATACTCACAGCACGTATAGGCTGAATCCCCACAGGCTAGGAAATATACAGCAGAGAGTAAGTTGACAGCATGCGATGGGTATTGCCCAGTTTTCAGGATATCTTCCAGTGGCAGACTAGGGGAACTCCTGAAATCCCTATCTCAACACTTGGTTCCCTACTCTGGGTCAGTAATACCCTGGGACCTTAATCCCTCTAATCTCCTCGGCGGAGCCTTGAGCTGCTCAACTAAATAACCTCTCTATCACTCCTAGAGCGATCTATAAACGAGTATAGCTGTCTAATTACTAGGGCCAAGGCGCCTAGGGTCAGCACCACCCATTCCCTTCCAGCCTGATTGGTTGGGCTAAAGCAATGGACCCAGAGCACATGGTTCCTAAACCTTTTATATTCTGGCACAGTGTCTGGTGTACACTGTGTGAACTGCAGGGGTTACATAAGCATAAAGTCCCCATAAGGACCCACTGAGGTGTCCATATTACTAGGGATGTGCCTGTCTGTTAAGTGTAAGGGTGTCTAAGATTTTCCCATCCCTACATGTGTATTACTTTATTTGTAAAGCGCTAAGGAGCCACACAATAATAGGGCAGAAAAAGATTACATTATGTTTTGGGGCTTCTGTACCAGCCCGAGGCAACTACAGCCCTTTAGGGAAGATCTGTACCGCCAAAGATGCCCCAGTAGCTCCCCCTCTTCTTTTCTACTAATTTCATTGCACATGCTCTGTGCTGCTGTCACTAAGCTTAGGGATCAACTCACAATATACTGAATATATAAGATACAAATGTCACAATACAAAGCTGATTAGTAAATCATTTAGATTATTGGTGCATGGCAGCTCAGAAACCAGCAGCACGATTAGCATCAGAATTTAATATTCAACCCTGTAGCAGCAATTTATATGACATGAAAACCTAATATTTTACTTGATGATTTGCAATGACCCCCAAGTTTAGCTTCTCAACAGCTGCTCAAAGAGCACTGAGCATTTGTATGATCCAAGATGGAAAACTCTTGTGACAACTTTGAAGTCCTGGATCATTAATACTATAAAGATGCTGAACCTTTAAACTTGTTCAATACATGTAGTATATAAAATATGGCATAGCTATCCATATTCATTTTTAGGGGTTAGTTCTCCTTTAGCACATAACAGGTACCTTGAAGCATATCTACGTGCTTGTATCATTTATTTATTCAACTAATAAACCTCTTAGTACTCCATACTTTTTTTTACACTCTTTTTACTTCTAATCACACTCTCTGCACTAAAATAGCCAAATTCTGGCTTAAAAAGAAATTTCCTCTCCTAAATTTACCAGGGGCAATTACAACAAATTTAATTATACCATTATAATGTGCTGTCTTTAAAGTGCCGTTTTCACCTTACCCCCTGGCAATAGCACCCTTGAAGAGCTTGCAATCGAAAGGTCTATAATTACATCCTTCTCTCTAACTATGTCGCATCAATTAAATGAAGTGCCATTCTCTATAAATACAATATTATATAACATTTTGTACAAATAAATGCTATTAGGTTGATAATTTCTCTTATACACTACTCAACACTAGGGATGGGCAAATTTTTTCACCTTGTTTCGCCCTTGGAAATGACGCCCATAGACATGTATGGCGTCGCACGTCAAAAAAACAATGATGTGCGTCAAAAAAAAAATTTTGCCGCATCAAAACATTTTGATGCCCATAGACTTTCATTGCAGAAATGATGCCCATAGACATGATTGCCGTTGCGTGTCAAAAAAAACAATGATGTGCGTCAAAAATTTCACTTTAATGGGTGTCTGTGACATTTCGCCGGCGGCAAATTTTTGGCAAAACAAAACTGGTCAAATTCGCCCCAAGCCTACTCAACACCTAATCACGCAATATAAACAACAGTGATGTAGGCATTAGATGATTACTAGATCATTAGATGACTGAAGCACCATACAATTCTGCACAGACTTTCACATTGAATGTACTACACATTCCCTAATTGTTATGTGATCTTGTTATCTTAGGTAAAGAAGGAAGTAAACTGGCAGAAAATGTCCACACCGAGAATAATAAATTGAAAGGAAAATAAAGAATTTATTTCTAAAGTGAAGGATAGCTACAGAAAGAGGATCGGTTATATCACCTGCACTTTGCCCCTAATGAGAGTAAATGTTTATTCCAAACACCATGAGCTGAGCTGCCCTCTTCCCACCCGCTGAGATCCATATTGTAATCCAGTCAGATCCTGTTAGTGGACTTGAGCTGACAGGGCGAGAGCCTCCTTAATGAGGGGAGGCAGCGGCTCCAAGCTTGGGTGGGGGTATTAGCAGAAAGAGCATCATGTCTGCAGTTGCTGGCACTTAACCCTTGAAATTCGCTCAAATATTATAGGCTCTTACTGAAATTCTCATATACAAAATCCAAGATTGCTTGTGTGACCCCTTTCTTAAAAAATATGTTTTAAGACAAAACATACTCCGTAAGATCACTAGAGTAATTAACAGTGCTAATACAAGGAGAATACAAGTGCATATGTTCTATTAAAGCAGGCACTGAAAGTGGGAAGGAGGGTGGCGTCCGGAAGGTCATCAAAAGCGGTGGAGCCAGAAGGTGAGTTAAAACAGATAAACTTTAATGAAATCCTTAAAATTGACAATGCAAGCAGGCAGGGTGAGTGTAGCTTGACGCGTTTCGTGACCAATATGTCACTTCATCAGAAGCTCTGGAGCTTATGGCAATAGTGCCATAGCTATTATACAATAGGGATGTAGCGAACCGCCGACAATGTGTTCGCGAACGCCGTTCGCGAACACCGGCAAAAAATGCGAACAGTTCGCGAACAGTTCGCGAACTTCGAACATCCGAAAATCGTTCGATTCGAACGATCGAAGGATTTTAATCGTTCGATCGAACGATTTCCGTTCGAATCGAACGATCGAAGCCATTGGATCGAATGATTTCATTCAATCCAATGGCTTCGATCGTTCGATTCGAACGAAAATCGTTCGATTTTAGCGATCGAATGGTCGAATGGTCGAACGATTTTGACGCGAACGCCTATTGGCGAACGTCGCGCGACGTTCGCGAACTTGCGGCGGACGCGAACAGTCGAAGTTCTAGTTCGCCGGAGAACAGTTCGCTACATCCCTATTATACAATGCAATATTGTTTGTTCCTTGAGGTTTGCCTCCTAAATGGCAAGAAAACTTAGTTAATAAAGGCAGCAATAAAGGAACACTAATATAGCATATATGAGTAAGACAAAAGAGCATTGTCATTAATTATCACAGTTGTAAAAGTGCAACAAAACTTCACAGTGTGCTTCAAGACAAAGAACAAAACATTGTACCTGTTGGGTCTTTATATCTACACGTAACTATGGCACAATCATTTCCCAATGCGCCGCTAGCTAATAATTTATCTTTTTAACAAAGCTGAATAACTTCATTACTTTGATATTTCTTTATATGCCTTTAATACCTAAAAAAACGTGTTTAAACTGTGCACAGTACCAGCAGCAATCCATTTAATGACCTGTCCTGCAGACCTACTGGCAAATATAATTTTAAAGAAGAAGTAAACCCTAAAAATAAGTGTCCAGAAATGCTGAGTTTTAGATACTGAACTTATTCCTAGCAATCTTGGATTTTGTTAGAAGTGTGTCAGGGACATACTGACATACCCAGTGCTCTGCAAGTATATACACAGATCCTAAACTGAAAATGTTGCTTTTGTTGCAAATTATTTCCTGATAAATAAACATTGCAGGTAATGCTCTGGGTATAGCTATGTGCACATAAGTTTTAAATAACCTGTAAAATATATCCGTATGTGTTATATCTGTTACATAAATGTATCTGCTGAGGAAACAAAAACTAACATAAATATCATCATCAACACATGCCAATCAACAGAATGTACAATGGGAGAAGTCATTCAGTAAAGAGTGGAAGGTAGGTGCACTGCATATCTGTAATGATAAACTCAGCAGTGGCTACTCTTTAGGGTAAGGCCACACGAGGAGATTCGGGGAGATTTTGTCGCCTGGCAACTAAACGCCTCGTCTTTTGCGCGACTATCTCCCCGAACTGCCTCTGCGTTTTTCCCCATAGGCTACAGCGCAAAGTCGCCTGCGCTAATGCACACGCAGCAATGCGTTTTCAATAGTCGCCTAAAATTGCGAGGCAACTTTGGGCGACTAATTGAAAACGCATTGCCGCATGTGCATTAGCGCAGGCGACTTTGCGCTGTAGCCTATGGGGAAAAACGCAGAGGCAGTTCGGGGAGATAGTCGCGCAAAAGACGAGGCATTTAGTCGCCAGGCGACAAAATCTCCCCGAATCTCCTCGTGTGGCCTTACCCTTAGGGTTGAGACACATGGGCCGATTCTGGGAGATTTAGTCCACTGGTGACTAATCGCCTCTTCTTCTGGGTGACAATCTCCCCGAACTGCCTTTGCATGTCTTCCCGTCCGTTATAATGAAAACTCTCCTGTGCTAAAGCATACGCGATGCTTCGTTTTCCGAAGTTTCCTCGTGAGGCAACTTCGGGCGACTTCGGAAGACCAAGCGTCACGTGTGCTATAGCACAGGTGACTTTTCATTATAACGGACGGGAAGACATGCGAAGGCAGTTCGGGGAGATTGTCGCCCAGACGAAGAGACGATTCTACCTCCAACAGCCTGTCCACTATACACATCTTAAAATTGTATGATATCATAAATTATTTTGCACACTTTGCTGCTAAATTTGCCCTTGTGTCATTTTATTGCAGGAGAGTGGTTAGTATTGCTATTTGAAGCACTGGAGTCCTAGGTTTTATACAGTAAGAGCAAATAACGTATAACCAAAACCATTCCCATAATCCATAGTGGAATGATATTTTTTTCCATCTTGGATACATTTAGCTCAAAATGAATAACCATATTTTATTTTCACAAATTAAACAGAATGTCTGGAAATGTGATAAAGCCAGCATATTTGCTTTTCTTTACTGAACTTCGAAACTTCCATAACTTTTCTTCTTCTTTTTTTTTTAATTAACCTAGGTTCCACAAGTTTTATTTGCTACCAAGAACTCTGGCGCCACCAACTGGAAAACAGTGATAAGATGTAAGGATATACTAGGTGGTGGTTACTAAATCTGCCTTTGATACAGTAACACAGTATCAATCGGTTAACACTTGGGGGCCGATTCACTCAGCTCGGGTGAAGGGTTCGAATGAAAAATACTTCGAATTTCGAAGTATTTTTTGGGTACTTCGACCATCGAATGGGCTACTTCGACCTTCGAATTCGACCTTCGACTTCGATTCGAACGATTCGAAGTAAAAATCGGTCGACTATTCGACTATTCGATAGTCGAAGTACTTGCCCTTTAAAAAAAACTTCGACCCCCTACTTCGGCAGATAAAACCTACCGAAGTCAATGTTAGCCTATGGGGAAGGTCCCCATAGGCTTGCTAAGCTTTTTTTGATCGAAGGATTTTCCTTCGATCGTTTGATTAAAATCCTTCGAATCGTTCGATTCGAAGGATTTAATCGTTCGATCGAACGGAAAATCCTTCGATCGTTCGATCGCAGGATTAGCGCTAAATCCTTCGACTTCGATATTCGAAGTCGAAGGATTTCAATTCGAGGGTCGAATTTCGAAGTATTTTTAACTTCGAAATTCGACCCTTCGTGAATCGGCCCCTAAATGTATGCAGATAACTCACTGCTGCAATATTAGGTGGGATGAAAAACATGTTTAGAAATCACTTCTATATAACAAAAGGTGAGAGGTTTCTGCATTGACACTAACATACTTATTAAGTGTAGTAGGGAATTAAAGATGATATATGTACAAAAATGTAAACAGAGTTGACAATTAAAACTGAGCTGCTGCTATAGAATATGGCTATATATATATATATATATATATATCTATATCTACATACATGTGGATATATACAGGTTTGGGACCTGTTATCCAGAATGCTTGGGACCTGGGGTTTTCCGAATAAGGGAGTTTTCTGTAATTTGGATCTTTAAATCTACTAGAGAATAATTTAAACATTAAATAAACCCAATAGGCTGGTTTTGCTTCCAATAAGGATTTTGTGAATTATTTGATATGGATTGTTTGATGGATAATTTGATGGATTATAATGGAGTCTATGGGAAATGGCCTTTCCATAATTCATGGCTTTATGGTTAACGGGTTTCTGTATGATGGATCCCATACCTGTGTGTATGTGTAAACCTGCACTTGTATGGCAAACCTGCACTTGTGCCGTGGCTTTATTGTTATTTTGCTATTAATATGCTGATATCAAAGACTAATCCTATCTTTGCCATACCAAAAATAGAACGGTAAGATGCCCAGTTACTTAGGAGATACCTAAACAAATGACAATGTTAATAAACACAGTTGAACCTAAACTTGCTTGATGATATAATATAATCAATGTTGTTGAACAACATTATCAAATAAAGTATATGTATAACAGAACTGGAAAAGCATTGTACCCTATTTGTAATCTGTTGTATAACAAAAATGTAAGAGACTTTCTAGAGAACTGGCTAAAAGATAGACTACAAAGAGTGGTGGTAAATGGAACATTTTCTAATTGGACCAGTGTTGTTAGTGGAGTACCGCAGGGCTCTGTACTAGGTCCCTTGCTTTTCAACTTGTTTATTAATGACCTGGAGGTGGGCATTGAAAGTACTGTTTCTATTTTTGCAGATGATACTAAATTGTGCCGAACTATAGGTTCCATGCAGGATGCTGCCACTTTGTAGACTGATTTGACTAAATTGGAAAACTGGGCAGCAAACTGGAGAATGAGGTTCGGTGTTAATAAATGCAAGGTTATGCACTTTTGAAAAAATAATGTACTGTAAATGCAAGTTATACACTAAATGACAATGTGTTCGGCGATTCTGTCAACTGAGAAGGATCTGGGGTTTTGTGGATAACACGTAGTCTAATTCTGGGAAGTGTCATTCTGTGGCTACTAAAGCAAATAATGTTCTGTCTTGCATAAAAAAGGACATTAACTCAAGGGATGAAAACATAATTATGCCTCTTTATAGGTACCTGGTAAGGCCTCATCTGGAGTATGCAGTGCAGTTTTGGACTCCTGTCCTTAAGAGGGATATAAATGAGCTGGAGAGAGTGCAGAGACGTGCAACTAAATTGGTTAGAGGGATGGAAGACTTAAATTATGAGGGTAGACTGTCAAGGTTGAGGTTGTTTTCATTGGAAAAAAGGCGCTTGCGAGGGGACATGATTACACTTTACAAGTACATTAGAGGATATTATAGACAAATAGCAGGGGACCTTTTTACCCATAAAGAGGATCACCGTACCAGAGGCCACCCCTTTAGACTAGAAGAAAATAACTTTCATTTGAAGAAACATAGGGGGTTCTTCACAGTCAGGACAGTGAGGTTGTGGAATGCACTGCCGGGTGATGTTGTGATGGCTGATTCAGTTAATGCCTTTAAGAATGGCTTGGATGATTTTTTGGACAGACAGAATATCAAAGTCTATTGTGATACAAAGCTCTATAGTTACTATAAGTATGGGTATATAGAATTTGATCAAAAGTAGAGAGGGATGTGTGTATGGATGCTGGGTTTTCATTTGGAGGGGTTGAACTTGATGGACTTTTTTTCAACCCAATTTAACTATGTAACTATGTAACTCTCTGTATAAGTATCCAATAAGTATCCAATGTATACTAACTGTCCCCCACTAGACTGACTCTCTTTTTCTGACTGAATGGATTAAAAGGTACATACATTGGCAACATTCACGTTTGAAAGAATAAAAGGGAAACAAAAGGCAAAAAGCTTTTATTTCCCAAAATAACAGTGTAGAAACTGTACAGGTCAGAAAGTGTCAGAAAAGACTCACTTTCTATCTTGAAGCTCAATGACCTGAGAGAGAAGGGCCAAGAAGCGTTAGTGTGTTTCATGCGTCGGTGCTTATGGACATACACTTAGGTAGTGCAGGTTTTTTTTTAGGACACACTAAAACATACTTTAATGTAATACATTTTAGAATTTTACTTAAAGGAAACCTAACACCAAACAAAATTGAGGAAGAATACTGTTACATACTAAAATTAATAAATTACAACATTTGTGAGATACATCAGGGCTCAGGTAAACACTGCTGGTGTTTTTGTTTACAGCAAAATTTTTATAGGAATGTGTCAGTATCATTTTAAGGTATTATGAAACATGACTAATAGATTTCAATTACAGTAAACTAAGTTGTTGTGAATTACAGATTGCCTGCTTGAGTATAGGAGGCAATAGTTTTCGTGTAAAATATTTAACATATATATATATATATATATATAGATATATATATATATATATATATATATATATATATATATATATATATATATATGTTAAATATTTTACGCCCTGTCATCACCTTGTCCTTGGCGATGACAGGGTCTCAGGTTTTCTTTGGCCAAGGCAAAGGATGTTCAATTAGTTAGTTTAGGTACAATTAAATTATAAAGTTACAACACATTCAACAGAGATGTTAATATGTTTATAAAAGACAGAAAAAATGCTAAACATGAATAAATAACTAAAGCATCTACTAAATATCAGCACTCAATATAGGCTGTTCATGCAAATGTCTGGAGGGCAGCTCCATTTATGGGCCAAGGCGGGAATGGTCCCGCCGGTGTCCCGCTGGCCCAGTCCGACCCTGAATATATGATGCTTTGATTTTTTTGGCCAAAACTGCTTTTTACTCCCAGTCCGGCTCAGATTCAATGAGGTCCTCAAGAACTACCATCAAGCTATTTTTATATTTTAACTCAAGTTTGCCTAGGCTTTTTGGTAGATAATCAAGGATCAACCTTAAGCACCATATCCTACAGAAAAGACAAGCCCTAAGAGAGATACTAGATAAATATGAGGTTGAAGAAAAAGAGAAAAGGGGAAACTACAATGTGGTGTTTATACAAATGGCCTGTAGATGTCAATGTGCCCAGACTTATACTGTACATACTTCCTGACAGCTTAAAAGTGAAAGTTACTGTTGTGTAATGGCTGCATGAATCTGCTAATAAAGCACTGTTATACTCTACTCATCCTTGGCTACCCAAAACATAACAAATGGCTATACCTCTGCAGCAGCCTGCAGCTTTTCTTCCAAACCCTGGTGAGCCTACCATACGTTCTACTGCTTGGATCCGTATGTTTAAAAATTACATAATTTCTGCTGACCAAGGGGAGATTTCTGCTGCTAGAAAGCGTGCTTTACTTATTCACTGCCTGGGAGCAGAGGGACAGCGTATATTCTATACATTACCATTTCCTAATGAGACTTATGAAACTGCTCTTTCTGCAATAAAGAAGTTTTTTGTGCCAAGATTAAATGTGGTTGCTGAAAGATATAAATTCCGCCAACGTGGACAACGTAATGGCGAATCCACAGAACAGTTTGTAGCAGCTTTGAGAGAGCTGGTTGTTACCTGTGAGTTTGGGAATCTAACAGATGAAATGCTAAGAGATCAAATAGTGCAAAAAGCAAACTCACCTCGCATAAGAGAGAGACTGCTCCTAGAGCAGGATTTAACCCTTGCAAAGGCTATTACAGTTGCTAGCCAAATTGAAACAGCAGTGGCAGAGGCTAAAACTCTGGGAACTGCTGGGAATGTACAGATTGTGAATTCAACACTGTGGCCTAATAATGCACAGTCACAGGCACAATACAGTGCTAAGGAAAGGGATTTACCTACACTGCAAAACAGGCCCGGACTGGCAATCTGTGGGTTCTGGCAAATGCCAGAGGGGCTGCTATAAGGTGCCATAGAAAGTCAGTATTTAGTGGGCTGGTGGGGCTGTTTGGGCCTCTGAGTGGACTGATTGGGTCTCTGTGTACCTGAAATGCCAGGGCCTATTTTAATTCTCAATCCAGACCTGCTGCAAAACCGTGCAGCAAATACAAATAGAAAATACTGCTTTTGCTGTGGTTCAACACAACACACTGTAAATCATGTTACATGTCCTGCAAAAGCTAAACGGTGCCGCAAATGCACAAAAGTAGGACATTTTGCTAAGATCTGGCGTAGTTCTGCTAAAGATATTCATGAAGTCACTACTACAAATGTCACAGTATTAAGTGTGGATAAAGCTGGTACATTTATTCCAGACAAGTTTATAAGCACTAAACAAGTTTTATAAGTTAATACTGCTTCTGCTGACAAGGGACACTCCATTAACCTGATCCTTCATACAGGTTCAGCTGTTTCTATACTACCAAAGGATATTTTCTTGAAATGCTTTGCAAAAGATCCGCTTGTTGCACCTGCCCTGAAACTGGTCAGTTACTTAAAGGATCCAATACCTGTGCTTGGTTGCTTGCCACTGACTGTACAATTTGAATCAAATACTGCAAAACGTGACTTTTACATTGTGAATAAGGGTACTGCTATACTTGGAAGCAGGGCCGGACTGGAAGTTTAAAGTAGCCCTGGCAAAAAAAATGAAGCAGCCCACGTGCATGATGTAGGGGGCACATTTACTATTGGTCGAATAGTATAGTTAATTAACCCTCGATATTCGACCCTCGAAGTTAAATCCTTCGACTTTGAATATCGAAGTCGAAGGATTTACCGCAGTTTCTTTTTAACAAACGATCGAAGGAAAAATCGATTAAATCCTTCGAATTGAACGATTCGAAGGATTTTAATCCATCAATCGAACGATTTTCCTTCGATCGAAAATTGCCTAGAAAGCCTATGGGGACCTTCCCCATTGGCTAACATTGGTGCCTGGTAGGTATTAGGTGGCGAAGTAGGTGGTCGAAGTTTTTTTTAAAGATACAGTACTTCGACTATTGAATGGTCGAACGATTTTTAGTTTGAATCGTTCAATTCGAATTCGTAGTCGAAGTAGCCAATTCGATGGTCGAATTAGCCGAAAAAATACTTCAAAATTCAAACTATTTTTCCTTCTAATCCTTCACTTGAGCTAAGTAAATGTGCCCCTTAGTGTCTATACATAGTGCCCATATATGGGTTTCAATAGTAATAAACTGTATTTTATATGTATGCATTAAGACACACTATACAGTCAGATAAGACTCAGATTATTATAGATGTGGATCGACAAAATATAGAGCTCTCTCTGTATTTTTTTCTTCATTTCTTCTTGTTTTACTTCTTAATCTGCTCCCACTTATTTTTTTAACCATTGTGCTACCACATTCTTTCCTCTTCCCTAATCTCAGGCTTCCCTTTACCCTTGTGTAAATCATCCATTCTCCCCTTTGTTTTTTTTTCCCTTTATGAAGATGCCCCTTAAATATTCTGTTGCACACACCTTAGTGGCAGTATTTTAAAAAGGCTCCTCCATCCTGTGCAGGGACTTATATAGACGTGAATCACTATAGACTGACTTGGCTGTCAGTAAAAAATGCCAAATACTCTACAGTTCGGCCTTGGCCGCATACTTTTAAAAAGCCTTATCTGATAGAGGGCCTGACTTTGCAGTATGAAGGATTGGAAAAGCGGTGTCAGTCTTTATTGATTTGTGCCTATACATAATTTCTCAGAATAACAACTAAAGCCCTGTACATGCGCACTTCAGTTTAACATACCAACGCTTGCTTGAAGACAGGTTCCAGGCGCGCTGCATGTTCCCTTTGCAGACCTAGCTTGGCTCTGATTGGATGGGAGGTGGGTTTTCATTTCTCCGAGCATTATCCAACTGCTGCAAAGGGCAATGGAAACAGCAAGAAACCACCCCAAGACAGAACTGTTAAAAAGGTACTGATTTCTGTACTGCAGGGGCGCCTCCCGAAAGTTATTTACTAGGGATGCACCGAATCCAGGATTCGGTTCGGGATTCGGCCAGGATTCGGCCTTTTTCAGCAGGATTCGGATTCGGCCGAATCCTTCTGCCCGGCCGAACTGAACCCGAATCCTAATTTACATATGCAAATTAGGGGCAGGGAGGGGAATTACGTGACGTTTTGTCAGAAAACAAAGTAAAAAATGTTTTCCCCTTCCCGCCCCTAATTTGCATATGCAAATTAGGGTTCGGATTCGGTTCGGTATTCGGCCAAATCCTTCGGCCTTTTTCAGCAGGATTCGGCCGAATCCTTCTGCCCGGCCGAAACAAATACGAATCCTAATTTGCATATGCAAATTAGGGGCAGGGAGGGGAATTGCGTGACTTTTTGTCAGAAAACAAAGTAAAAAATGTTTTCCCCTTCCCGCCCCTAATTTACATATGCAAATTAGGGTTCGGATTCGGTTCGGTATTCGGCTGAATCCTTCGTGAAGGATTCGGGGGATCGGCCAAATCCAAAAAAGTTGATTTGGTGCATCCCTATTATTTACATAATAAAGTTCCCAGCGGCCCATTTACATTATAAAGAGAGCAGCCCATCGGGAATTTGCCCGATCCCACAGATGGCCAGTCCGGGCCTGCTTGAAAGGGATCTCTTTGCTGCATTAAACCTACAATTAGTTGATGGTCTCATTACTACAGCACCAGTACCTGTCACACAGCCAGTGTCTAAAATTTCACCACAAAGCAACACTTCTCTGGGTTGTGCAAAGAACTTTGTACACAAAGTTAAGTTGAGAGCAGATGTAAAACCAGTACCATTCCCTGATTCAGCATGGGAAAAACTTGTTATTGATATTGTCGGTCCTTTTACAGATGCTCCTATAGATTGTAGATTTGCTATAACCTTGATAGACTATTACAGTAAATGGCCTGAAATTGCATTTGTTTTTCATATAACATCAGCTACAGTGATAATATTTCTGACTACAGTCTTCAGCAGAGAAAGTAATCCACAGGACTTAATATCAGACAACCGACCACAGTTTGTCTCATCTGAGTCTGAATCCTTTCTGAGAGAGAGAGGAATATTGTGCATAGGAAATCTTCAGTGTATTACCCACAAGCAAATGGAGAAATCGAGTGATTCAACAGAAGTCTGAAAGAAGCACTACAGACAGCAAATCTTACTGGGAAATTTTGGAAAGTATTAACAACAGAGTTCCTACATAACTACAGAGCAATGTGCCACACAACAACCCAATCATCTCCAGCTGAATTATTACACGGCACACTAAGTTACATGTTGCAGACATCAAACTTCCACAAAATACAGTGCCTACAAAATCGGCTACTCAGGCCCGGGCCTAGGGCGGCAAAAAATAGGGGCGGCATGCCACCCAGCCGCATTGTGGGGACGTGTGTGTCCCCATTCAATGACACCAGCTGCGCTGGGAACAGTGGCGTAACTAGATATTACTGGGCCCCACAGCAAATTATTTTTCAGGCCCTCAAAATGTTTAGAGGTTGACTTGTTTCTCCAATATTTATTGAAAATGTATATGAATTAGGGCCTCATGGGGCCCCTATACCTCCTGGGCCCCCCTGCAGCCGCAGGGTCTGCTTCCTCTATAGTTACGCCCCTGGCTGGGAAGGGGTAGTGTAGGCGGGCACTAGGACCGCCTGGTCGGACCACGCAGCCTAGGGACAAACCCCTTTGTCAAGCATCTTGACAAAGGGGTTTTACTCCCCGAAACGTTGCATCGCACTCTGCATTGAAATACATTTTTGAAGATTTCTCACAGTCCTGTGTTCCGTTGGAATTCCTTTGTTATACTGACAGAAAACATGGTGCCAGAGAAGTACTCTTTCAGCCTGGATCTTTAGTCAAAATTAAGAAACTAGGAATACTGAAACAAGGACAATCTAAATTTACTACACCACTTGAAGTAACGCCAGTGAGGACCATACACATATGAACTGTCTGATAGACGCATATGAAATGCAATTCATCTTGCTCCTGTTAGGAATGACGTTGGAGAAGCTCCATTTGATGAAGGAAATTTTCCTACCCCTGACGCCAACTGCAATGGGCCTGAAGAAAGTGAACCTATAAGGCGTACTGAGAGAGTCAGAAAACTATCTGCATGAACCCAGGACTATGTTATGTGAATAATGTATATTACTGCTTTAAGATGCATTGTTTTTGTTTATTATAGTTGCCCAAATGCTTTCCTACTATAGGGGGAATATGTGGTGTTTATACAAATGGACTGTAGATGTCACTGTGCCCAGACTTATACTGTGCATACTTCCTGACAGCTTAAAAGTGAAAGTTACTGTTGTGTAATGGCTGTGTGAATCTGCTAATAAAGCACTGTTATACTCTACTCATCCTCACCTACCCAAAACATAACACACAATAAGGTGAGTTTAGAGAGTAATAAATAAAACTCACCCACGTTCTATTAATTCTTATGGGATTTTTAGAACCGTATTTACCAAATGGTTTTAACATTCTCCCATTGTTAAATACAATTCTAAAAAAAAAAAAACAGTAGAACGTAGGTGAATTTTTATTTATTATGCTCTAAACTCACATTTTGATACATCTACCCTAAATCTAAGGTAACAGAGATATATGAACAAAATCATTAAAAATCAGTTAATTAAGTTCACTGAAATAACAGCACCATTTACTAAGGGATAAACATAAAGTGGGTTAAACAGCAATTATAGTCTGTATTTTCTACTCACAAGGAACTGTCAAGAGGTTGTGATCACCATTTAAACTTTAGGCACTTCAGAAGGACAAGCATTGCAGAACATCTTGTAACCTTAGATGACACAGGGTCCAAGCCCTCTCCCTGATCACCTTCATGTGATGGAGTGCCCTAAAGGCTTCTTTTGTCCCTTTGTGGCAGATGGAAGAGCAGCTTTGACAGGTTGTTGAAAAAAGACCTTGACCTTGTCAGTAGACATGCCATCTCCGCTCTCTACACCTGTCCTCTTTCTTAAGACGACATGAAGGCCTCCTTTGCCCCAGGTGAGGTCACTTTGTCCCTTTAACTGTGGCATTTTGAAGTATTGTGATATATTTACATGTACTGTCAGACTTACTACAGTTTTCAATCTGTTATCTAGTAAATAGAAGTTTAACATGTATGTGGAAAATATTGATTTAAGAGACTAAGAAATCAATTGTACTTCATTGTACAGTATTCGGGGAATGTAATACAAGTCACAAAGAGTAAAACAATTTGCACAAATAAGAATAAAAATGTGCATTTCACAATGTAATACCGTTCCTTAAACTGTTATAGCATTGTGAATTTTCATTGCCATTGCAAATTTTTCGCATTGTGAATTTTCTTTCCGCTACCGACTTTTATTACATTCCCCCATATATGATTTAAAAAGTGAGATATAGAAACAAACACTCCGGATAAAATAAATAAGGAATTTATTACAACATGAGATGGATCCACATTGCCTTACACGTTTCGGGAAGAAGTTCCCTTAATCATGAAGCCTATGATTAAGGGAACTTCTTCCCGAAACACGTAAGGCGATGTGGATCCAGCTCATGTTGGAATAAATTCCTGTTTTGTAAACTTACTTTTGAGACAGGGGCCCAGGGAATGTGCATTAAAACTAGCACTTCCATTATACTTAAATATACTATTACTTAGCCTTTAGAGTGCTTCCACACCCCTATTTTGTACATTGTATTGTTGCCAGAAGCTGTGGCTGAGCTTCATGTGGTTTTTAATAGCACCCCATACCCCCCCTTAAACTAATGGGGCCCTATACTTTTAAAAATGGGCGTTGGTTGGACAATTCCTCTCCCTTAAAAGCCGCATACTGGCGGGAAGGACAGATCCTTTTCACTGAAACCAAGGTTCAGCAGACACTGATTACACTGAATGCTACTATGCAGTAAGACTTTTTATACTATGGCCGAAAAGGCAAACAAGTTAGGGACCACCATGTGGGGTTTACCTTGACGTGGTATGGTGGCTTTTCAACTTTATGATCATAACTTTGTAACTAAAAACCCCTGTTTTGTAAACTTACTTTTGAGACAGGGGCCCAGGGAATGTGCATTAAAACTAGCACTTCCATTATACTTAAATATACTATTACTTAGCCTTTAGAGTGCTTCCACACCCCTATTTTGTACACTCCTGAGGTGACAGCCTCAACTCGCCTCATTGGTGAAGCACCCCTGCACCTATACCCTTAATGGTCCTGCACTAGGCAAATCCATAATGGGAAAGGACCTTGTAGTCTTTGTAGATAATAAATTTGGCTGTAGCAAGCAATGCCAGTCAGCAGCATCAAGGGCAAAAAAGGTCTTGAGCTGTATTAAAATGCTGCTAAGGCCCCATTTTGGATATACCTTACCAAGGGTAAAAGGTTGAATTTGGATGTTTCTTTTGTCAACCTTGTTGCTAATTACTTACTTAGAATGTAATGAAAAGCAAGAGTAGGTAAATAGCTGAAAAAGATTCCTTTGCCATTTCAGCGTGCATTCATTTCAACACCATAGATTATAATGTGGAAATGGTTAATTCCATTTGTTTCACATTGAAATTAACAATGCATCATCTACACAGGATCTTTGCAATTAGTTACTGGTATAAACTGCCATGTAAATGGTAAGGCACACACCTTCAGTGGGCGAAGTTGCTAATTTAAACAAAATTGACAAGGAATTCTTTTTTTTTACTGTCCTTGGTTCATTCACAACCATAATTGCTGTAAGAAGCTTCAGCATATTTATACACAGGAAGCATCAGGTCAGCAGTGACCTCAATAGATTGCAAATGATACTGAGCAATAGATGACACATATGTTTTCGTAAATAAATCTGTAAAACTCTACAGAAAAAATAGTTTAAGCTTCTTTTGCAGCACAAGAAAAATGAAGTGACAAACAGCAATGATAAAAATGCTAATCATTTGGTATGAGAATTCCCATGGGTGGGTGCATAGCAACAAATGGATCAGATTTGTTTGAAACTGACTACTATAATCCACTGTAGCTGGAACATTTCAGCGATCATTCTGCAAAACCCAATTTAGTAACGCTGTACATGTGTCTTTTTAGCTATGTTTTTTGTTGCTCCTCCCCAAATGTATCCCAAAAATGTACTGAAAAATACAGACAGCAATAACTAGTGACAAAAATGCTTTAATATGAACAACCCTTAAATGAGAAACAACTATAAAGTTTGGTAGCTGTATTTCTATTGGTATGAGGCCAGGGGCATAACTACAGAGGAAGCAGACCCTGTGAGGGGGTGTCCATTTCAGCAATAAAAGAACAAAACATGAACAAAGATTCTTATTGGATTGCACCCGAGCCCGCAGCCCCTCGGTGGTTCACTCGCACATGAACCCGCCATGAAGATTGTGCTGGGAGAGGGGTAGGGGGGCCCCACCACCTATTGTTACGTTACTGCAAAGATCATTTAAGAGATCAATACAAGAGTCCTCTGCACTCAACCCATTATCAATATATTTAAGACAGAGACATTTTGTGCATACTGCTACTGAAAAATGCCTTACCCTTTAAACAAAACAGGGATTGTTTGTCCATATATTGCAATATATTTAAGATGGCCAACTATGTCAAAGTCATCCCATATCTGGCCAGTCCTACGCTCAATTTTCATCTTATTCATTAAGAATTCTATTGCTTTATTATACATCTTACAAAGGGACTAAGTTTTACCTGCAACTTACTAGCTGCTTTCAAAGTAAAACTCCCAAACTTGGCTGCCCTTTTATTAGACACCAGTGGGATCACCTGACTATAGCTGGGAAGGGTGGGAGCTACAACATGGAGCTGGTCACTGCTCCTGTTTAAACGGGACCCGTCCCCCAAAAAAAATATTCCAAATCCTATTTTATCATATTAGTCAAGCAAAATGAACTTTAATTACACTATATAAATTATCTGAATCTTGTTTCCTTCAGTCTGGGTATTCATAATTATAGCAAGCAGGCAGGAGCCATTTTGTGGACACTGTTATTAAGACAAGTCTAGAATCATCTCAGAATCTTGTTTGAGCACCAGAATGGGGGACCTGATGTCCATCTCCATGCCCTGGCTACACAATTAAACGGTAAAGAGAAATGGGGGAGTGTTTGGAGAGATGTGACATCTAGGAAGTGCTGAATGGAAAGTGAAAGTAATTGTCTGCCCCGCCTCTATGCCACTGGCAAAGAGGAGGGGCAAACAATATTTGATTGACAGCTGAGATTTTGAAATGAGTTTACAGCAGCTATGAATGCTTTAATAAAAAATAGAAATTGGATTTCATGTTTAATTTGAAAAGGACTTTCATTATACAGATTTTTGTGTCTGGATGACAGGTCCACTTTAACTATAACAAACAAGGGAAAGTTGTGCTCACCACTAATTTTTAAAACCATCAGGCGGGGGTGCAATGAGGCTGTGACCACAAAATACATATAGACAAATACAAGAGTCCTCTGCACTCAACCCATTATCAATATATTTAAGACAGTGACATTTTGTGCATACTGCTACTGAAAAATGCCTTACCCTTTCCACAAAACAGGGATTGTTTGTCCATATATTGCAATATATTAAAGCTGGCCAACTACGTCAAAGTCATCCCATATCTGGCCAGTCCTACGCTCAATTTTCATCTGATTCATTAAGAATTCAATTGCTTAATTGTACATTTTACAAAGGGACTAAGTTTTACCTGCAACTTACTTGCTGCTTTCAAAGTTAAACTCCCAAACTTGGCTGCCCTTTTATTGGACACCAGTGGGATCACCTGACTATAGTTGGGAAGGGTGGGAGCTACAACATGGAGCTGGTCACTGCTCCTGTTTAACTATAACAAACAAGGGAAAGTTGTGCTCACCACGAATTTTTAAAACCATTATGCGGGGGTGCAATGAGGCTGTGACCACAAAATACATATAGACACATACAAGATTCCTCTGCACTCAACCCATTATCAATATATTTAAAACAGAGACATTTTGTGCATACTGCTACTGAAAAATACCTTACCCTTTCCACAAAACAGGGATTGTTTGTCCATATATTGGAATATATTTAAGCTGGCCAACTACGTCAAAGTCATCCTACATCTGGCCAGTCCTACGTTCAATTTTCATCTGATTCATTACGAATACAATTGCTTAATTGTATATTTTACAAAGGGACTAAGTTTTACCTGCAACTTACTAGCAGCTTTCAAAGTAAAACTCCCAAACTTGGCTGCCCTTTTTTTAGACACCAGTAGGATCACCTGACTATAGTTGGGAAGGGTGTGAGCTACAACATTTAAGAGATCACCAGGGTCGGACTGGGCCCAGACCAGCTCCCTGGATCATTGGGAAAAAAAATACACGCGTCAAAAAAAACTTGCGGCAGAGGGCACGGGTCTGGAGGGGGCTCGGGAACAGCAGCACCAGTGGGCCCCGGCCCTGCCCCCCCCCAGTCCGATCCTGGAGATCATGGTTGGTGAACCAGCAGATTTCAGAATCTGGAAAATGATAAAGCACTGTAACTGAATTAAAAGTGAATTAAAGTGGTAGTTTTAGATAATGTAAGACCTTTTTCAAGACACAGGAACCCCATTTAGGTATCCTATATATGCCCCTCTCTCCCAAGATTTGCAAACCCTAATACTAGGCACAACTGCTAGAAATCAAGTTAACTCACAGCAGAGATGGGGTAGTAGATACATTTCCCTTTACATTAAGCAGATAGTTGCTTGCCATCACATAAATATTAACTGTCACTGTCACAGTTATTATGATCTTTATCTCATTGAAATAAGGAACTTTCCAAACATAATCAGCTAACCATTATGCACCATTTCTGAAACAATAATGTTACTCTTCAATATCCACCTCTCAGCAATATGTCTCTCTTTATGCAGGAAATTTAGAATTTTGTTGACAATAATAGTAAACACACCGTCAATGATGCCCTTACTGCCACCTAATGACACCCCCAGCACTTACATTTCTGCTCCTTTAGATGCATGAGGGGCCGCGTCACTAGTAAAGAAAGAAGGATTTTAACTCTTAAAGTTGCTAGGAGCAGCTTTTACCTCCCCAGGTAACCTGCGGGGCAAGAGCAACTCTGACACAAAGCTGCATGTAGAGGAACAGAGAGTGGATAATTGTCGATTAACTTCATTATTTCACAAATGCTTTAAAGGAGGATAAAAGTTACTAAAACATTGCTGTTCCGAATAAAAGATCTCATTAAACTAACCAGTTTTTCTAAGTTTACCAATGTAAAGCAGTAAAGCAGTAAATCATAACCCAGCGTTAATTGCAGCAGTCAAAACACCCCCATCTTGTAAGGTAAGAACAAATTTCCTTAGGGGCATATTTATTATGCTGTGCAACAAACAGCGGGATAATACGTCAGGCTTTGCCATGTAAAAAAACGGCATAAAAAACTGAGTAACTTTTTTAAGCGTTCTTTCTTAGAGTGACTTCCGATGATAGCAATGTGAAATAACGGCATCAAATCTGGGATTCACATGGTGTAAAATGACACACACCTTGACAAATTCGCCATTTATTTTACACAACTTTTTAATTTCTTCTGCGACTTTAGTTTTTCACAGCATAATTAATATGCCCTTTAGAGCTCAGTTATTTGATGGGCATGTGCAAAAATTTCCCATCCCATAGGTTAACCTATGCCATTTTGAACCCAGAAGCAGTGCACTCCGATGCAGCCAAATTAGCTGGCGCCCCAGAACGAACGCTCACATTTTAACTGCCAAGCGATCCTGAAGTCCTTTTACCATCTAGACAATGAAAATATCTATTGCAATTCCAGCTGCTCAGTCACAATATATCCAATACAACATAAATATTACAGCTTCCTATGAACAATTCACTGTGAAATACAGTAGGGGTATAGCTCTGACTTTAAACATGACTGACTAGATCAGAGATGTCAACGCTATGGCTTGGATTTTTTTAAACCTAATTCCCTTTTACATCAAGGGTTTCTTTATGGGCATTTAAACCTATATCCCCTGATGAGGCTTTTTTACACATTCCACCTCATAGGAACACAGAAGTTAACTGACCCGAGTCTTTACTATGGAGACAATACCCACAGATGCGCACTTAAAGACAAGATAATATTAGAAAGGCACAATTTTATCTGTGTTCAACGGTTACATGCACTCCCAGGGGTACAAGGAAAATAGCATGGTCTATGGCCCCTTGTAAAAATGATCAATATGAAAACTAAATTTAAAAAGAAATATAATGCATCCTTTTTTATCTTGGAGAGCCAAAACCTTGACTTTCTGTAAATACATAAACACATTATTGAAAAGGATCTATTTCTTTTGATTATAAACTTATTTAACTGCTAATTTATATACTTATAAGGGACTCGTTAAAGTAACATCAAATTTGCATATACATATAAGTAAATGTTGCCCTTTTACATCTACCTTTAAAATGGACCTTTCACCCAGACACAAAAAGCTGTAAAATAAGTCCTTTTCAAATTAAACATGAAATCCAATTTCTGTTTTTATTAAAGCATTTATAGCTGTTGTAAGCTCATATAAAAATCTCAGCTGTCAATCAAATATTGTCTGCCCCTCCTCTATGCCTTAGGCATAGAGGCGGAGCAAACAATTACTTTCACTTTCCATTCACCACTTCCTACATGTCACTGCTCTCCCGACATTCCCCCTGTTCTCTTCACCGTTTAATTTTGTCTGGTGCACAAACAAGATTATGAGATCATGCAAGGCTTGCCTTAATAGCAGTGTCCACAAAATGGCTCCTGCCTGTTTGCTATAATAATGAATTCCCAGGCTGAAGGAAACAAGATTCAAATAATTTGTATTGTGTCATTAAAGTTCATTTTGCTTGACTAATGTGATAAAATAGGATTTTGAATAATTTTTTGGGTGACAGGTCCCCTTTAAGCCACAAAGTTGATGTTCTCCCAAAATATGGTCTTATACTGGATAATCCAATGGCACATATTAGAAAATATATTTTTGATAAAATGGTTTTTGTTATCTTTTGTTATATTTTTCTTCATTTATAACATTTTTATTTATCACCAATACATTCTGTATAAAAAGGGAAAGTTGTGCTCACTTCATTTTAAATCAATAGGGTTACAATGAGGCTGTGACCACAAAATTCATACAATGACAAAATGCCCTTCTGCACTTACCAATTATCAGTACAGGTATGGGTTCCGTTATCCGGAAACCTGTTAACCAGAGAGTTATGGAAAGACCACCCCCCACTGATTCAATTTTATCAAAATAATCTAGATTCTTAAAAATGATTTCCTTTTTCTCTGTAATAATACAATAGTACCTTGTACTTGGTCCAAACTAAGATAGAATTCATTCTTATTGGAAGCAAACCAGCCTATTGGGTTTAGTATTTACATGATTTTCAAGTAGACTTAAAGGACAAGGAAAGTGTACTAACAATAAAGAAGTTTTCTTTAAGAGTCATACCTCCTGTGATGCCATCCTTTTTTTAAAGTCAGCTGTATATTAAGCTGTTTGTAAGATCTGCAGAGTTATATTACAAAAAAAAACGCTGACCTCCAGAATTGAAATTCACAGTATGTAATGCTCCTGTAGCAAGACCAAGACCGTGGAAACTGCGCAGTTTGTCAAACACGAAGGCAGCGTGTGCGCATTATTGTGCCAAGTTGTAACAGCACTCAAGCTTTGTAGACATACTCGCGTCCAGTGGGAAGAGATTTGGCAGCATGTGCATTGAGGTTGACGGTGCCAAAAACAAAAAGGGGCACTCTGTTAGATAAAGGGGTAATGAGAATATATATATATATATATATATATATATATATATATATATATATATATATATATATATATATATATATATATATATATACAGTATATATATATACAGTATATATATATATATATATGGGAGTTTTAACCTTGGAAAGCAAGTTGTAGGTACAACTTAGTCCTTGGGAAAAATGTATAATGGCAATCAGACCAGTCCCTGGATCTACTTATACTATGAGCGATCTTTCATAAACCTGTATTCACACCCTTGCTAAAAAGCCATCCAACCCCTTCTTAAAACTTTCTAATGTGTCTGTCAGTACAACTAATTCAGGGAGCGAATTCCACATTTTCACAGCTCTCATTGTAAAAAAACCCCTTCCAATATTTAGATGGAACCTCCTTTCTTCTAATAGAAATAGGTGACATTATGTCAGGTGTAAAGTCCAACTTCTAAATAAAGCATTAGAGAGATTATTATATGATCCCCTTATATATTTATACATAGTTATCATATCACCCCTTAAGCGCCTCTTCTCCAGCATGAACAACCCCAATTTGGCCAGTCTTTCCTCATAGCTGAGGTTTTTATACCTTTTACCAGCTTAGTTGCCCTTCTCTTGGCCCTCTCTAGTTCAATTATGTCCTGTTTGAGCACTGGAGACCAAAGCTTGACAGCATATTCTAGATAGGGCCTTACCAGCGCTCTGTACAGCGTAAGAATAACCACCTTCTCCTGCGAATGTAGGCAAGGATTACAGGCAGGATACAGCTGAAGACTTTATATGCTCTTAAAGCTGCTGACTGGCATTGCTTGCTACAGTGAAGTTTATCATCTACAAGAACTCCAAGGTCCTTTTCCATAATGGATTTGCCTAGTGCAGTCCCATTAAGGGTATAAGTGGCTTGGATATTATTACATCCCAGGGGCATGACTTTACATTTATCAACATTGAATCTCATTTGCCACTTAGATGTCCAGATTGCCAGTTTGTCAAGATCCGGTTGCAATGATGCCACATCCTGGATGGAATTTATTGGGCTGGATAGTTTAGTGTCATCTGCGAACTCTGATACATTACTTACAATACCCTCCCATAAGTCATTAATAAACATTAATAAACAAAATCATTAATAAATAAAAGTGGACCCAATAGACCCCTGAGGGACCCCACTAAAAACTTTACTCCAAGTAGACAATTAATGTACCATTACCAACCACACTCAACTGTACCCTTCTGTAGCCAGTTCCCTAATTTCACTGGAGTCAAACTATCAGACTGTTTCTGAAAAGCAGTCAAGCCATCAAACCATTTATTTCAATGCACATAGACAAGCTATCAGACTATGCTTTTTCCACGTATTCCACCACTAGTGCCATGAAGCTGACCCCAACCTGAGTAAGTCCACTTAGTTTGGTGAAATCTCACTATGGAAATTTACCACAAAGCTCCGCCAAATTTAGCTTGACTCCAGACTTACTCCCTGATATTAACAGCATTATTTAGTCTAGTACTAAGCATTATATTCTTTATAAATATATTTCAGACAGCCCTTGCGAGCTGGATAATCTATGAGTACTTCTAGGCTGTTCGTCTTGTTTCTAAATCATCATAACGCTATTACACACACACCTGGTGCACCTGAGCCTCTTCCTTGATTTGGTGAGTTTTCTAACTTAACTGGACCACTACCCATGTTTTTGTTATTATTCCCTTGTCACCCTTTCCTTGTGTCCCTTTCATCTGGCTCATGAAAAGCTTCAGCCAGAGCCCTGTACTTACCACCTACTCTGAGTGGGTTTTTTTTTCCTTTGGATGGCTGAAGTTGGACATGCACAGGTTGTCTTAAAACATTTGTCAAATGATGCTCATCACTTTTATATTCATTTCCTTGTATTTTAATGTCTTCTCTCCAGCTTTCATTTACTATCCTTTGTCCTTTTTTCTACTTTTAGTATGTTTGGTTCCACATTCCAAGTATTATTTTCTTATTCTTTCACACTCCTCTCACTTCTGCTCAGGTCTACTGTCAGTAGTGATGAGGCCTCATAATCCTTAGTTAGTTTGGCTTTTTCTTCTGGTGTGGACTGTACTGCAATTCCTAAGCATGCCTAAGTACTTGCATGCCACAGGATTTTTCTTTACAGTTGAACTCCCTTTACAACCATGCAGTGAATGTATTGATTATAGAGAAGTTTATGTTTACCCCTGCCAATCCAATTCCCACATGGCTGTACCAGGACATTTAAAGGAACAGAAACATCAAAAAAATGAAAGTGTTAAAGTAAAACCAGTTTTTTTTTGCTTCAGAAACTCTACTATTGTTTATATAAATAAGTTGCTGTGTAGCAACGGGGGAAGCTATTCAAAGGAGAAAAGGCTCAGGTTACACAGCAGATAGCAGATAAGCTCTGTAGAACTTAATGGTGTTATCTGTTATCCACTATTTAACCTGTGCCATATAGTCTTTTCGATTAATGCCATTACTACACAGCAACTTGTTTATATGATCTATATATGTGTGTTCTGAAGCAAACAGATCTGTTTTACCAGTGCAGGACAACACTACATGATATTTTCCTCTTAAGAACCAACTCTACCAGAGGAGCTATATCACAAAACTATTTTTGAATCAGGCTGCTGACAGGTCTAAAGCAACTTAAAGCAAACAAATCATCTGAAAAGGATAAGTATTTCTTAACTGCTTTTTTATATTAAGGTTTATATTTAACTACTGTGGTTTAAATTTTTTTTTTAAAGGTTTTTTTTTCTGTCTTGGGTGCTAAACGGCAAATTTTGGTGTGCTAGTGTGCTTACAGCAAGTTTGTCACAACCTGCTTTACTTTGCAGTTTTCCCTCCGTTTGAGGGGGTGGGGTTTGATTAGTTGCACCTGAACAGACTGTATAAATAGAACCCCTGGGACTCCAGTGGAGCTTGCTCTGGTGTTAGCTTCTCTTAAGTGTTTGCTCTTTAAGTGGGGGATCTGTAAGTGGAGTTACAAACACCGGAGTTAAGTGGGGGTTCTGTAAGTGGAGTTACAAACACCGGAGTTGAAAACTAAAGGAGGTTCAAACTAGGTCAAAAGTTTGTTCTAAACCCTCATTTTTATTTTATATATTTAGTTATATTTCTTCCTGTTTTGATCTGTAACTGGGATAATGAGTGCTAGCAAGATTGAAGGTCTGACTCAGTGCACAGTCTGCCATATGTATGCAGATTTGGAACAAGAGATCCAAAATGCTTACCTCTGTGGTGGTTGTGAGCAAATTGCCACTTTGGAGGCTCAAGTTAGAGCACTAGAGCAACAAATTGCAACACTGCGGTCGATTGACAATCTTGAAAGGAGTCTTATGCTCACTGAGCAGGACCTAGCGGGGTCAGATAGTTTGGGGGGAACAGAACAGCAGCAGGATGTTGAGGCAGCTAGCTGGGTGACAGTTAGAAAATCTAAGGTGGGCAAAAGGAAAATGGAGGCTGATCCGGAGATTATACATCGCAACAAATTTGCCAGATTGTGTGAAGATGATGGGAGTATGAATTCTGGATTGGCAATTCTAGATGGGGCTGATCTCTCTAACAGCCGGGAGACCAGTTTCTTCTAGTAGTGGTGGGGAGGAGAGTAGAGTCAGGCCTAAGCAGATTGTGGTTGTAGGGGACTCAATTATTAGGAAAGTGGATAGGGTAATTTGTCGTCCGGATCGCTACAACCGAACAGTTTGCTGTCTACCTGGTGCCAGGGTTCGGCATGTGGTTGATCGGATAGACAAATTATTGGGTGGGGCTGGGCACGACCCAGCTGTCTTAGTACATATCGGTACTAATGACAAAATAAATGGTAGATGGAAGACCTTAAAGAATGATTTCAGGGATCTAGGCTCTAAGATCAAGGAAAGGTCTTCCAATGTCATCTTTTCTGAAATTTTGCCTGTGCCACGTGCAAGTTTAGGAAAACAGCGGGAGTTTAGGGAGCTTAATGCGTGGCTCAAGTCTTGGTGCAGGAAGGAAGGGTTTGGGTTCCTAGAGCACTGGGCTGACTTTTCGTTGGGGTACAACCTATACAGCCGTGACGGTTTGCACCTCAATGGAAGGGGGTCCGCGGTGCTAGGGGAAAGAATGACTAAGAGGTTGGAGGAGTGTTTAAACTAGGCAAGGGGGGGGTGGGTGAGATAAAGGATTATGGGGAAGCTAGTGTAGACGGGGCAGTGGGGTTAGTAAGGGGTCATGGGGGAGGAGTGAGGGGGGCATACAGTTTACCAGCTAAGGAGGTCCCTCTGTTACAAGGAAAACAGAATAATACTAACTTAACGTATAATTCTTCACTAAGTAATGCACATTTCAAAAGTAAAAGTAGTAACCTCGGCTGTATGCTGGCAAATGCACGGAGTTTGTCAGGTAAAATGGGAGACCTAGAATTAATTGCATGCTCTAAAAATTATGATATAATTGGTATCACTGAGACCTGGTGGGATGAAACATGTGACTGGATTGTGAATTTAAATGGTTACACCCTTTTTAGGAGGGACCGAGGGATTAAAAAGGGTGGAGGAGTGGGTTTGTATGTAAAGCCTGAATTAAAGCCATGCCCTAAAGAAATAAAAATAGCTGGCACTGGTGAGGGTGTAGAATCACTCTGGGTAGAGATTTCGACTGGGCAAAAGGTATCAAAAAGAATTATCATTGGTGTATGCTATAAACCACCTCGTATAAGTGTCGAGTATGAAGCCCAGCTACTGTTGCAGATACAAGCGGCTTCACAGCTGGGTCAAGTTGTTGCTATGGGTGACTTCAATTATCCAGACATTGACTGGGGTAATGGGGTTGCTAAGACAGAAAAAGCTAGTAGGTTTGTAAATATGCTGAATGACAACTTTTTATTCCAACTCGTTCAAGAACCTACTAGGAATAACTCTCTTTTGGACCTTGTAATAACTAACAATACTGAACTCATCTCTAACATTTGTGTGGGTGAGCATTTAGGGAATAGTGATCATAACATGGTTTCCTTTGAGATTCTGTTGCAGAAGCAATTCTATAAGGGAGTAACTAAAACACTAAATTTCAGACGTGCAAACTTTGACAGTATAAGGGCATCTCTGCAACATATTAAGTGGGAAATGCTTTTCACAGGGTTAAACACAGAACAAAAATGGGAAGTCTTTAAAATGCTGCTTAATAAATATACTTGTCAGTATATTCCACTTGTAAGCAAGGAACGTCGTTGCAAAGCAAAACCTTTTTGGTTCAATAGAAGCGTTGGTGTTGAGGTGGGTAAGAAAAGACGTGCTTTTAAGGCTTTCAAGTTAGCTGGTACAGCCGAAACATTTATTAGGTACAAGGAGGCCAATAAATCATGCAAAGAAGCTATAAGGCAAGCTAAAATTGCTATAGAAAAGGATATTGCAGCAAGCAGTAAAAAAAATCCAAAATTATTTTTTAAATATGTCAATAGTAAAAAAATGAAGCAGGAAGGGGTGGGACCCTTACTATCAGAGGGGGGTCAGCTGGTTGATGAAAACAAAATAAAAGCGCAGATTCTGAACTCGTATTTTTCATCTGTCTACACAAATGAAGAACCAGTAAGTGAAGGTTTCCTTCTTAACACTCCCAATTCTAGTAATACAACTAATGATGCATGGTTCACACATGAAGAAATTCAAAAGAGACTTGAACATGTTAAGATTAACAAAGGTCCAGGGCCAGATGGTATTCATCCCAGGGTAATTAGCGAGCTTAGCTCTGTGATTGCCAAACCTCTTTACTTAATTTTTCAGGATTCATTGGGATCTGGCATTGTGCCGAGAGACTGGCGAATTGCTAATGTGGTGCCTCTATTCAAAAAAGGATCCCGTTCTCAGCCTCAAAACTATAGGCCAGTTAGTCTGACGTCAGTATTAGGAAAGCTTTTCGAAGGGTTAATAAAGGATAAGATACTGGACTTCATAGCAAATCATAATACTATGAGTTTGTGCCAGCATGGTTTTATGCGTAATAGATCTTGCCAGACTAACTTAATTTCTTTTTACGAGAATGTAAGTAGAGACCTCGATTCTGGGATGGCAGTGGATGTGATTTACTTAGACTTTGCTAAAGCATTTGATACAGTGCCACACAAAAGGTTACTGGTTAAATTAAGGAATGTTGGCCTGGAACATAGTATTTGTACCTGGATAGAGAACTGGCTAAAAGATAGACTACAAAGAGTGGTGGTAAATGGAACATTTTCTAATTGGACCAGTGTTGTTAGTGGAGTACCGCAGGGCTCTGTACTAGGTCCCTTGCTTTTCAACTTGTTTATTAATGACCTGGAGGTGGGCATTGAAAGTACTGTTTCTATTTTTGCAGATGATACTAAATTGTGCAGAACTATTGGTTCCATGCAGGATGCTGCCACTTTGCAAAGTGATCTGTCTAAACTGGAAAACTGGGCAGCAAACTGGAAAATGAGGTTCAATGTTGATAAATGCAAGGTTATGCACTCTGGCAAAAATAATATAAAAGCAAGTTATACACTAAATGGCAATGTGTTGGGAGTTTCCTTAAATGAAAAGGATCTTGGGGTCTTTGTAGATAACACGTTGTCTAATTCTGGGCAGTGTCATTCTGTGGCTACTAAAGCAAATAGAGTGCTGTCTTGCATAAAAAAGGGCATTAACTCAAGGGATGAAAACATAATTATGCCTCTTTATAGATCCCTGGTAAGGCCTCATCTGGAGTATGCAGTTCAGTTTTGGACTCCAGTCCTTAAGAGGGATATAAATGAGCTGGAGAGAGTGCAGAGACATTCAACTAAATTGGTTAGAGGGGCGGAAGACTTAAATTATGAGGGTAGACTGTCAAGGTTGGGGTTGTTTTCTCTGGAAAAAAGGCGCTTGCGAGGGGACATGATTACACTTTACAAGTACATTAGAGGACATTATAGACAAATGGCAGGGGACCTTTTTACCCATAAAGTGGATCACCGTACCAGAGGCCACCCCTTTAGACTAGAAGAAAAGAACTTTCATTTGAAGCAACGTAGGGGGTTCTTCACAGTCAGGACAGTGAGGTTGTGGAATGCACTGCCGGGTGATGTTGTGATGGCTGATTCAGTTAATGCCTTTAAGAATGGCTTGGATGATTTTTTGGGCAGACATAATATTAAAAGCTATTGTGATACTAAACTCTATAGTTAGTACAGATATGGGTATATAGAATTTAATTAAAAGTAGAGAGTGGTGTATGTATGGTTGCTGGGTTTTCTTTTGGAGGGGTTGAACTTGATGGACTTTGTCTTTTTTCAACCCAATTTAACTATGTAACTATGTAACTATAAATTCATACAGAACAATATTGACTATGACAGTTTACCCACAGGACCCAAACAACGGACAATAGATATACCAGAATTAGCAATGGAGGATATGTTCAAAATGTACAAACAATTATGGCATACTTTACCTTCAAGTATATATAGGGAAATGTTCCTTAACCTGTTGCATAGAACCTATCTGACCCCAGAAATACTTTTTAAAATGAATAGGAGGGAGAGCAGTGATTGCCCAAAATGTGGACAAACCAAAGCTAATCTGATACACTGTCTATGGGCCTGTCCATTTATACGAAGGTTCTGGAATCAGGTACGAGATTATGCAACAAGACACTTGGTTAACTATATCCCACTGTCAGTAGCCTGGACACTTTGGGGCACAACTCCAAACATCCCTACCAAAATTACACGGGGTGCAAAAAGACTCCTATTGATTATAACAGCAGAGGCAAAAAAACTAATATTACAAGTTTGCATATCTACTACCCCTCCCACTATCAAACTTTTCCTGGAGAAGTTAGTCAGAGTTTTTTATATGGATTGGGCAGAAGCATCTATAAATAAAAACACAATAGTTCAAAGGTTTTTTGATACTTGGGAGACGTTTATTGAAATCATCCCACAAACAGTAAAGGCAAAGTTACATGAATGCTTACAATATACAGAATGGTATATCACAAGAACTGTGAGTGGAGATCCTCCTATTAACCTGTGACTGAACGTGTGCGAAGTATAGATGAGACCTCCGTCACCGCAGCAATGGAGACAAAATGAGACCTGTAAATAGACAAAGAGAAAGTGAAATGATTATCACTTTTATATTGGTTATAGAAAAGGTTAATGTGTTATATATGTTGACATGTTTTGAAAAAAATGAGAAGACCATTCATATGACTTAATAGCCTGCATTTAAGCCTACATCTCGGTATATAACTGGCATGAAGGAGATTGTAGAAAACAGGAATTAACAGTAATGAATGTGTAAAATGCATGATCTATTTGTAAATACCCTACAACACTGTTAACATAGACATCTGACTTGTAAACAATGTCAAAATGTGAAGATAAATGCAAATATTCAGAGATGGAAGAATTATACCTGACCGTTGCTCAAATAAAAAATTGTTTAAAATGTTTTTTTTTTAAAATACACAGGTTTCAGTGAGGCATGTGACACAAATAACATCACTCAGCATACATTTTAAATAATGGCATCACCAAGCACCATTTATAAAGATATATAACAATATTTTTATGACTCCTGTTTAAAAATATTTTTATGTACTAAGTCACCTGGTTAATGAGAGCCCCTTCTTTATCTTTTTATACATTCTCGATCAAATGTTTAATCTTCCAGGTTATGGAATAAACTGGAAGATTATATTTGAGCAATGAAGAAGAGGTGCAGAAAGCTCTGAAGAGGAAAAAAGACTATATGGGTGAGTCACTAGGACTGTCAAAATAAAGCATACCTATGACTTTATATAGAGAAAATAAATTGGCTGGCTTATGAATGTAGAAACCAAAGGAAGGACGGCACTCCGATCTAGCAGAAAGCTGGTTTATTGCATAGCTCTGCAGTGATTTCACGCCTTAAGCGTTTTGGGGACTCAATCCCTTAGTCATAGGCATACATAGGCTTATGAATGACTACATGGTGAGAGGGAAGTCTAAATAAAGGATGCATGTGTTTAATTTGTATGTAACCCATATCTCACAGGTGGCCGCTATATTGAAGTGTTCCGTGACAACTACACAAAATGTCCCAGTGTCACATCAAAGGCCCAGAGCAGACCTTGGGAACTGTGTGAAAAGCCAGAATTGCAGCAGGAGGATGTGTCGGAGTCTGACAGGCTATTTGTACAAAACTTACCATACAGTTGCACCAAGGATGATCTAGAGAATTTTTTTCCAAATGTTTTGGAACTTGTACCTGATTGTTCTCTATTGTTTTGTTTGGCAAACTTAATTGTCTTTACATACCATATAGTTATCAAGCAATAATGGCACAAAATGCAAATGCACAAATAACAAGTTCAATTACCAAACTGATTTTAAAGGGGGCCTTTAAAAACCTTAACATTGATCCAAACTCACTCAGGGTTTTCTCCTGATCACTTTTGACAATTTACATTCATCTTCTACTTCTAAGGTTAGCATTTTGTGACTGCTAATAACGGGATTTGGTTCAACTGAGAGTCCTACATACAGAAAGTGCCATTATGGGCTCTGACACTAATCTAGGCCTTTAAAAGAGAGCTGTTCTAAGCTATCCTTATAAAATCAACTGGAGGATATATTTTGCTGTAGTTACGTTAATTTATTTCCTTTTCATTTGCCTTTTTCCTTCTCGTGAAGTGCTGTTTTTTATTGAAGTTATTCTAGCAGTTTACAATACAGTTAGGCATCTCTTCAGCCAGCAGCCACCCAAAATACAAGTGTGAAAGGCTACTTACAATTTATAGTGGGTATTAGGTAGTTGTACAGACAGTTGTGGTGACCACTCATTAGAGATGAGCAGATGAGGATAACTATAGAGGATATTAAAGGAACAGTAACCCCAAAAAAATGAAAGTATTTTAAAGTAACAAACTATAATGTACTGTTGTGCTGCCATAGTAAAACTGGTATGTTTACTTCAGAAACTCTACAATAGTTTATATAAACAAGCTGCTGTGTAGACATGGGGGC
Organism: Xenopus petersii; assembly: GCA_038501925.1. Taxonomy (NCBI): domain Eukaryota; kingdom Metazoa; phylum Chordata; class Amphibia; order Anura; family Pipidae; genus Xenopus; species Xenopus petersii. The sequence continues at coordinate 139,130,689 of CM076673.1, forward strand.
AGCCATTCTAAGGCGAAAAGGGAAATAAGGCACAGGATACACAGTGGATAACCAATCATTTCTAGAGTATACAGTGGGATTCTTCAGAACTTATCTGTTACGGTATCTGCTGTTTATCCTGTGCTTGGATGGCTGCCCCCATGGCTACATAGTAGCTTGTTCATATAAACTATCGTTATGTTTCTGAAATAACAGTGCAGGGTAACAGTACAGTATATTGTTATTTCTTTAAAACACTTTCATTTTTTGAACTGTTCCTTTAAAAGGGCAGTGCACTCCCTTGATCAAATTAAGTCCAATGGCTTGTGCTGAACACATTTTTATACTTTTGTTATTCTTGAGCTAAACTTGGCAAACAAGGAGATTGAAGTAACTCCATGTTTGGTGCTTGCAAAACACTCACAACAAAGGAGGAAGGGTGGTATACAGCTTATCTAATTATCTACCTCCCAAGAAGCAAACTGTGAGTAGCTTCAATCTCTCTCTCTCTTTGTCCCATTTGGCACACAAAATAGCAGTCATGAAAAATGGTATTTAAACAAAGTATGTTCAGCGTAAACCTTATTTGTTGCATTCATATGGGAAAAGACGGTGGTCTTTTTTATTTTTTTACTGTGGTTTAATCAGTATAGTCTAGCATTAGATAGTAGCTTATTTTATAGTACTTCTAATATAAATATCAGTGTATTAAAATATCCAATATACATCTGCCTTCCAGGTCCCATCTCTGAAATCCATTTGCCTATTGACAGCCTTACCAAGAAGCCCTTGTTACTTTCCTCATCAAAGAACATGCTGTAAAGGCATATGCAGAAGTAGATGGACAAACTTTCCATGGTAAATATTTGGCAATTTACATATGTATGCAATTACAGAGCTGGGTATCTATGTTATTAGGAAAACCTCCTAATTCGGTTTTATTGAGGGTGAGAGATGGCTAAAAATGACTCAGTAATGCTTAACTCAAATATGTTACAGATAAGCTATATATAGGTTTATGTTTGGTTTCATTACAGGCTTTGAGCAAACTTTGGGATATTGCATGTGTCGCCCTCTGGTGACATAACCTGTTACTACATTCTAGGCTTTGTCCTGTGTCATTTCTTTGTACAGGCTTATCACGCCTCACTTGTGCTGATAGGATTTTTTGTAAAGGATATATAAAGGATTTCGGAAAAGGGACTGAACAGTAAGTTATGTGAATGAAACAAACTACAAGCAGATCTAGGGATGCCCATACAGACATTGGATGAAACGTAGAAGAACGTTTATAATTATAAATACCCTCTTAATGTAGTCCCACTAAGTAATGGAAAATTTAAATGATTTGCATATTTTATCATCTAATGCTCTCCGTCCTAACATTCAAAGGGGATATGAAGTGAAAAAATAAAAGCCAATTTCCCCCCCCCCCCTTAAACAGGCCTTTTAAAAAAAACAGTATCATTTTCATGAAAAAATGCAATACTTTGCAGTGCATTCTCTCCTTCTCTGCACTTCATCAAAAGAAATCTTTTGGCTGCTGCAAGTTTGTGCTCTAATGCTATGAGATGAAAAACGAATATAAATCTTATTAGTTGTTAAGTGATTGAGCCACAACCGAATATGCAAGATGTGAGCAGTATTCTATGATTCATTATTAATATCTGACATGTTCACAGGGAAGGATGCTGCATGTTTTGTCTTCTGCTGCAAAAAGGAAGAAGTGAATGAGTCAAAAGGAGAGGCATCTGGGTACAAGAAGCAGAAGACCATAAAGGATAAAGCAGTCAGTTCTAGGTAACAAATAGGGATGTAGCGAACTGTTCTGCTGCGAACTAGTTCGCGCGAACTTCGACCGTTCGCGTCCGCCGAATGTTCGCGAACGCTTGGGAACGTTCGCATTTTGAGTTCGCGTTCGATTCGAATAAAAATCGTTCGACCATTCGACCATTCGAATTCCTTCGACCGCTAAAAATCGAACGATTTCCATTCGTTCGAACGATTGTAAGCATTCGATCGAATGATTTTCATTCAATCGAACGCTAAAAATTGTTCTAATCGTTCGATTCGAATGATTTTAGCATTTGATCGAATGAAAATCCTTCGATCGAATGATTAAAATCCTTCGATCGTTCGAATCGAACGATTTTAGCGGGTGTTCGAAGTTCGCGAACTGTCCGCGAACGTTCGCATTTTTTGCCGGTGTTCACGAACGGCGTTCGCGAACACCAAATCGGCAGTTCGCTACATCCCTAGTAACAAATCAAGCAAAGCAATGAAAGGTGATTTTTTTTTTACATACAGAGTAATGAAGATATTCTACAACAGTGCTGTCCAACCTCTTCTGTATTGTTGTCTCATAACCTACCTGAAGTTTGAGAGCCAAATGTTGATGCTAGCACTTTTGCTTGATGTTCTGAATACACAAACAAATACAATGAATCTTCCAAAGGCATAATATATATATATTTTCTAGGGATGCACTGAATCCAGGATTCGGCCAAATCCTTCGACCCTGCCGAACCGAATCCATACCCTAATTTTCATATGCAAATTAGGGTTGGGGAGGGAAATCTCATGACTTTTTGTCACAAAACAAGGAATAAAAAATGCTTTCCCCTTCCCTACCCTAATTTGCATATGCAAATTAGGATTTGGTTCGGTATTCGGCCAATCTTTCACAAAGGATATTTTGGGCAAAGAACATTCTTCATTTTCCATCTTGCAGCTAAAGATAAATTTACTAATGGATTAGACCACAGGTTTTCATCAGACTATTAAGCCTCCCCTTTGTGGCCAATATTTTTTTTAGAGCCCCATTAGCTTATATCAGGGTTTGACCATCTAAAAACACTGGTGTATAGAAAAGTGTTCATCCTCCAATCTCACCACCATTGACACCCAGACTGGTTGCACGTTAAAGTACCCTCCTCCCCATTGCATTGGGCTATTATCAGAGTGGGGTAGCCTCACCATTACGGAACCTCTGAAAGACCCTAGTCCCCAAAAGCCACTTACAACAGGATCTTTTACATTTGTATGACCGATGTTATGTGGAGTCAAGTGAAAAGTCTTATGAAGACGAGCAGTATTGATGCTCCCAATTATATTTATAATTAAGAATTTACAGGGAAGAAATGTTAAGAATTTCAGGAGGATGCAAAGAAAAATAAATAATAATAATAATAATGCTTTTTTTTATTTTTTGGTTAATACCAATTTTACTAATTATTTTCTCAGCAGATCACATTAGAAATATTAGATGATGCTGTCTGTACCTTTCATCTATAATCAAAAGTGTTTCTTATCTATAGTTCTCAACTGGAACACGCTATTTATGGGGATCAGCTCTGTAGCTGAAGTCATTGCGCAGAAGTACAACACCAGCAAGAGTCAAGTGCTTGATGATGTGAGTGTAACCACCTTTTGTGTATTTGTATTCACAAACGTTACTGCCAATGAATGTATGAATGCCATATTTATTATGTACGTCTAATGTGGAGAGTGCTATTATTAGACAATTTGCAGTTGGTTTTGATTTTTTCTATTACTTATAAAAGGCTGGAATATGAATAGAAGAGGGCATGAACTGAGAGATTAGTAACAAAAAGTAGAAATACCAGTAAATTTGTATTTGTATGGGGTCAGTGACCCCCATTTGAAAGCTGGAAGAGTCAGAAGAAGGAAAACAATTTAAAAACTCTAAAAAAGAAAAAATGAAGGCCAATTGAAATTTTGCTTAGAATTAACCATTCTATAAAAGTTAACCTAATGGTGAACCACCCCTTTAAACATTTTTTAGACATACCTTAGATTGAAATTGCGCTCCATTCTATCCTTAATACAAATCAGCTCCTCTTTGGTGACACTATGGCGAAAACTATGTCCTTCACACTGATTCAAACACAGATTTCTGTCCTGTTTAATCTGTGTGAATTATGGGGAGGAAGGTGGAATTGTACCTTGTGTCAACATGCTTGCAATCATATATGTGTTCTTTCATTGTTTTTTATTTGCCCTTGAGCTGGACCAATAATAATAACTATAAAAGAATTGCTTGTTCTACATTGTAGTTGCCATGTATGAAATGACTACCATAAAAGTAATTAAATTTGGCAGTGCAGCCGGCTTAAAAATAATACACGTTGCTAAAAAAAATTAATGTGGATATGGGGGCAAATTCACTAAGAATCGTAGTTGCGCCAGGCGCAAATTCGCCGCACTTCGCCACACCTCGCCAGGCATATTTTCGCCAGAGCTCCGCAAATTCACTAAAATCCGAAGTTGCGCACAGGGGTAGCGTTAGTTTGCGAAGTTGCGCTAGCGTTAATTCGCCAAGCAAAGCGAAGTTTCGCTAGCGATGGTTAATTTGCATACGGCGCCAAATTCAAATTTCAATGGAGGAATACGTATCAGCACTACAAATGCCTAGAAAACCTTCAAATCAGCAAATAAAAATTTTATTTTGCCCTACACATGTGCCCACTGTCTAGGTAAGTTGCCATGAGTCAGGAAATGTAGGGGGGAAGGAGGGGAGCCCCAAAAATATTTTCGATCCTTTTCAGCCTATCACCCATCATGTAGAAAACACGCCAGCGTTTTTTGGGACTTAGAAAAATTTTTTACTTTTTTTGAAACAATCCCTATCTACTCTATTGCGCTTCGCCAGGTCTGAGGTGGCGAAGGAAGTCTAGCGTAAAAGGTAGCGTTCAGTACACTGCGCAAGTTAGTGAATTTGCGTAGTTACGTCGCTATCGAAAATTCACCTGGCGTAAGGGTGCGAAGTAACACTAGCAAAACTACGCCAGCGTTCGTTAGTGAATTTGCACAGTAACGAAAAATGCCAAACGCTAGCGAATTAACGCTAGCGTTCGGTGCTTCGGCGCTTAGTGAATTTGTGCCATGGTGTGTTATCAGAGTTTGTGCGATTATGTGATTGAGTTACAGGTGTAGCTCTATACTCTTTCCCTCTGTTCCTTGAGTTCTTGATGCTGTGTTTCACGTTATATACATTTTGGTTCTGCAGGAGGGGAAAGGTAGCCTTGCAGTCCGGGTAGCGCTAGGAGAGACTCAACTTGTACAAAATGTGTGTTGCTTTCTCATAGAGAATGGAGTCAGCCTTGATTCTTTCATCCAGGTAAATAGAAACCCTGTACAGATGTTGCATACTGAAAGTTACTATGAAATGTTGGAGACAATGAAGTATACCAACAGAAATGTACCTTAAATTGTGTTACTTTTGTTATGTATTGTATTCTTTTTTAAAAAAGTGATTCATAAAAACATGCTGTGCCCAAAAATAACAATAGGAATTTACATTTCATTTATTTTGTACTTTCCCTATCATTAGTTTATATGTAAATCCACAGACTGCATACAGTGTCTTGTATCATTTGTGTGTGCTGTGCTATATTTTGATTACTTTAAAGCTGTGATATTGTCTTGAAAACTCTTTACTACTTGCTACAAGTGCTGCGATTGATATACATGGTTTGCCCTTTATCTCTCTTCTTCTGTTGTCAGGCTGCAGGAGCACGGAGTAAAACGTGATCCTGGTAAAGAACCTTCCAGCTGGACTGCAGAACTGCAAGAGCTATTTGGACAGTTTGGAGATCTGGAGAGAGTGATGTTGCCAGAAGGTGGCATCAGTGCCATTGTGAAGTTTCTAGAACCGACAGAAGCCAAACATGCTTTTTATAAACTGGCCTACACAAAAGTACTCTTAAACACAACAGCTGCTGCATCATCAGCTTCACAAAACTCTAGCATGCAACTGCTTGCAGTTTAGCAAGCAATACATTTACATAAAGTTTTAATTATCCAACAGTAAGAATGCATATTTACCTTACCAATATGAGCTTATGCATGCTTAGCATTTGCTCTAAGGGTTGGCATACTGTATTTCCTATATTTTTTATGATGAGAAATCCTTTTTTCATTGCATATCAGATTTTTTAGCATGGCTTCATCCATGTCTTTCCTCTTCCCAGTTTCATCATGTACCACTGTACCTGGAGTGGTCTCCAGTGAATGTTTTTACCTGTCCTCCTCCACAAAAGAAAGTTGAACAAACCGAGCAAGTGACTTCAGTGGAGCAGGAGGAAGGTGAGGGAAAGGAGCACAATAAAAAGGGAAGCTGCTTGTGGGAATGACTTATATCTGGCTTAATCAACACTGAAGCCAAATTAAATATGTCTTTGGGAAGCAGATTGGATTCCAAAGTTTGCTTGGGAATTTTGTGGGCTTCAATATCTTCCAGTTACATCACTGGACAGAGGGGACTGCTTATAGAACCTGGCTACAGTAATTGACCTATATCATCAACTTGCTCATATTTCAGCTTGATAATTTCATGCTGCATGTTCTTCTAACACAAATCAAAACTGGTTGGGGGAGCAGCGCTGCGATTTTAACGTTTTAAGATGTGCTGGAAATTTGAATGTATTGCTATTAGTTGTCTTTCTAAAACACTATGTCAGGCCTCTGTTTTCTTTTCCTGCAGTTAGTACAGGCACCAAACAAGATGTTTAAGAGCTGGAAGTGGAGGAGCAGGAAGAAGATGTAGAAGAAGCACTTCCTGGTTGCACTTTATTTATCAAAAATTTAAATTTTAGCAGGAGGAAACCCTTAAAGAAGTAAGTATCATTGCAAAGGATTTGTGAGAGCCGATTTCCCGGCCTTGCTATTCTATACTACACTTATTTCCAATTGCATTTTGTTCTGTAACAGGTCTTCTCTTAAGCTGGAACAGTGAAGAGTTGCAGTATTTCTTAAAAGAAGGACAAGTCAGGTAAGGCTTAGTAATACCTTAAACCACCAAATTCAGGTGCTTTGCCTACATTTATACCTGAGCGTAGTCATGGTCAAAATGCCTTTTGTGCCATAGGCCTTGGTGAATGTTTTTACTTAGAATATGGACAGATCATGAGAGGATTGCATGATTATAATTGTAAAGAGCCAGTCAATTATCATTTATCAACTCTTGGCAAATTTGCCCATGGGCAGTAACCCATGGCAACCAATCAGATATTTTCATTCATGGTTCTCCCTGCAGCTTTCTGAAAAATCACAAGAAGCTCTCCGGCTACTTCAGGTATATATGTTTTTGTGCGTGTGTGTCTAAGGCAAAAAAAACAGAAACATTCTAGTTCAAAAAGAGAAGTATGGATGTTATATAACTTGGCAGGATTAAATATTGATCATAGCAGTAAATAAATGTTTGAAATTGCATGAAAATTCTTATTCTGCCTCGTCTTTACATTTTGGCTACCATTGCAATATCTAACAGTTAGAAATCTGATGAGCAGTTATATTGTATGTAAAGCAAAGCTGCCACTTTAAAGCATGCAAAATATACATAGTAACTTGGTGCAAAATGACAACTATCTTCATTCACCTTTCCATAATTCATACCTCCTCACCACAAATAGTGGTTTATTTCTCTCCAATTAAAAAGTTGATTTGAGAGGGGAAAACATATAAAGAAATGCAGAAAATGATAGACCACTCGGCTTAAAAGATCTGAAATGCTTTCAAATGGCAACCAAAAAAACTGGGAGTTAAAAAACCTCCCAGTTGAACTGTGAGTATATTCAAATTTAAAAAAATTCACATGAATTCAAAATTCAACCTCTATCTGTTTTGTGGCTATGGTTTACAAGGTGTTTTTGGAAGGAGGAGAAATGAAAACGAATCAAGAACATTACACGGAATAGAAACCAGTTGGGGTGCAGCGTGATAATAGTGAAAGTTAGACTGCAAAAACAGAGGGTTATGGACTGGGTGCGACTATCAAAATAGAAGAAAGGAAGTAGGATCTAAAGACAAAATATAAATAGGGTAGTAAAAGAATGGGTGAGAGATATGGGAAGAAGAAAATTGAAAAGAGGAAATAAACCAACACAGACAGGTATTATTCCCTCACTTTTCCTATTTTATGTTTTCTTTACTCACCAAACCTTTATATTTCCTTTTACTCTCATCATTCTTATCATGGCCAGTGGGGAGCTTAATAAATCTTTGCTCTACACTACATCCTTTGTAGGCTGCTGTAGCTATAAATGTAGTGTTAAATGAGACATTCCTCCTGTTTGCCACATGATGGCAGCATTAACTGGCTTTATCAGAAATCCGGGTATATTCAGGAGCTTATACTTGGCCGCAATAAGTGCTTTACTTCTACAACATATTGGGTTGATTAAACTGGTACATTTCGGCTTCCAAAAACACGGGTATGGTGTTCATATATCCCATTATCAACAGAATTGTGCAGCACACACTAGTTATTTCAGACAAACCATTAAAAAAATCCAGTGGCAAAAATGATGCATCTGTATTTGCTGATGAATTATAGGGTGACCTGTGGCATTCCTGTTTTTGGGGGGGAAAATAGCATATATGATGGAGGGTGTGCTAATATTGATCATTTGTTGTTGATCATTTAGATCTTTAGGGCTCTTACACACGTGGGCATTTGTTCCTGCGTCAGGTGTTAATCCTTCTTGCATTTCACCACTGGGTACTGCAGGAACAAATTCAGCCCATGCTTCCTGATTGGGTTGTACTCAATATGGCACATGCGTTCCTCCTGCGTTCAGCACTTACATATTCCTCAGTGTGGATGCAGCAAAACTATTCTACGTCTGCTTCCAAATAGGCAAGTGATAAGCAGCCTGTGTTTACCTGACTTTGGTCTCCAGTATTTATCATGTGATATAACATGGGCCCTTTCACATCATAGGGTCTTTAGCAAGATGCTAGCAAAAAGCGAGAGAATTTATACTATAACCATTGAGGCAAAATACACAACACAATCATTTTGAAACAATGTTTACCTTAATGTTCACTTCTAAAATGTAAATGTGCAGCTTTGGTTTCCTTTATTTCTGTAACTCCATAGAGAGGAATATGGAGGGACCATGGGCCAAAATTTGTTGCAGTCTCCTTTATACACACAGATCAACTGTGGGATCATAACCTGCTGCATTTCTTATATATACATAGGCATGGTTACTGCAAATGGTTCTGTTCTGTTCTGTTCGATAAAATAAAAGCATGAGCAAAGTCTATTCTGGGCTTAAAGGAAAGGATGGGGATGCTTGCAGTCTATAGTGCCTGCTTACAGATAGATCATGAATTGACTATGAATAAGTATGTACACAGGGAGAAACTTGTGCCTGTTTGAATTTGCTGTCAGTTTCTGTGTGTATCTTAGAATGTGACGTCCTACCATAGGTAGTTGTTGTCGGACAGCTGAGAGTGACAAATGCCCTGCTTCAAAGTTGTGATAAGGAGAAATGTGTGCTGTCAGGCAAAGCGGGCTTTCATCTGCACTGCTGACCCAGTTGGACTGGCAGCCTCATAATTCTAAATGATTCTTTTGCCCTCCCCCCCAGCACTGCACGGTGGATGAGCATCAGGGGGAAATCAAACTGTCAGAGAGGGCAATCAGGTGAGTGACTGAAGCATTTGCTTGAATGCAGTGTTCAAGTATTCGAATGGAAGCATTTGCTGCGGAATGGTAATGATCTTTTCATTCTTGCCTGGAACCCACGGACCAGCAAAAACAGATCTCCAAGAAACAGCAGAGCTCAAAAATTCTTGTGCGCAATGTCCCCTTCCAAGCAACGGTTCGTGAAATTCGTGAGCTTTTCAGGTGAGCAAGTTCAGTCAGGCACTCTACTGCTCCTGATACAATTAGATTGTAATTCTTGTGTGTTGGCAGTAGGGGGAGCAAATGTTTCATGAGATAATACGTACTAAGGCTGATTGTTTATACACAATTTACACATTTAGTGACATTGTCAGTTGAGGGATAGACTGAGAGATGCCTAGTGCCTGTCACCATGCTTAACTGTGTTTTGCATAGGTTAATTCAAAACTTCTGATTTATATATTTTTTTTGAATGCCACCGTTGGGGAGAAGTGCAGCATTCCTGCTGGACTCGCCATGACCTTGGTGTGCATTGAATACACATGATGGTATAGATGGTACTGTGTTTGATGACATCAGGTGTGTGGGAGGCATAGTCACCTGGACAGAAACATTATTGTGTGTTGTAGACATACAATATGAATGAGTCCTGTGGACAATGTAATGCATACTGCCATCTGAGCCAGAGATTTTATGTAAACTGCTGTACAAAATGTTTCTGTGTATGCCTTGGAAGATCCCATTGTATTTCTGTCATGTAACTTACACAAGCTGATATGGTTACATAGTCTTCTAGAAATTGGATTTAATTGAGCAAATGGTTTAATTTGATTTGACATTTGTCTTTTTCAACCTCCGTTGCTACTATGTAGTATCCAAGACTGGGCAGATACTTGGGTTTACTTGTGATTTTGATGACATCACATTTCCAACACTACATTAAACGTTGGCATGGATGCACAATTTGGGGTTTAATACACACAGCCAAATATAAGGCATGAATGTTAAGTATCAGAGATCTAACAGATTTTTTCTTTACTATAGCACATTTGGAGAACTGACCGTCCGCCTGCCTAAGAAAATGGTTGGCACAGGGACCGTGGATTTGGCTTTGTGGATTTTGTCACCAAACAAGATGCAAAGGTTAGAATAGCCTCAAATTCTCTGTGTATTTGTATTTATATATACATAGGAGCTTTATACTGCTTTCTTTGGTAGTGATCTACATTAACTGCATTCCAATAGTTCTCTCTCATGGCTGCCCATGAAAAATATGGAAAAAGCCTTGTAATGCACCAGCTTAATAAACCTGTAAGGGAATAAGACAATGCACATGTTCATGTTAGAGAACAAACAATGTATAGGAGTTTCTCTTTTTATTATGTTTGAGTGTGGTTAGAGAGGCTCTCCCTTCAAATACAAATACAAATTCTGCCTTTTGATAGCAAGGAGCAGTTTGTGTGCAGCGATTTACTGTAGGGAAAATTGCTGGAACTGAAAGGAGCTAATCATTGCTGCTGGCTTATCAGGTCATGGTGGGATTATTGACAGAAAAGACTGTCCACATTCACTGCTGACCTTGCTCCAATGAGCCATAGCCTTGGTGCATCCGATTGGCAACAATGGGAAGTGATTTTTAGTGTGAATGCTGGGATTTCCTACAAAATCATGGGTATTAAATAACCCTTTGTGCCATTGCCCTTATGGTAGCCTTGTAAGATTGTCTTTGTATGCTATTTATAATTTTGCTATAAAGTATTTGAATTTTGCTTTTACATTACCTGTCTGATGCCTCGTGTTCCTGTATGAGGGGGCTGCCATATTTGTGCAGCAGTAGCCAGTTTGCATTAGAAATGTATCTTTTTTCTATAATTGATGGGTTTTGCCCCTGATGAAGACCACTCATGGTTGAAACGCGTTGGGCCACTATTGGGCCAAAGCTGATATGTAAGTGTATATTTTTTTGATGGAATAAATTTTTTTTTTTGCCTTTTTAAATATTGGATGTGCTATCCTTGTATTAAATATTTGATTGAAGCTTAAGGAATAAGCACCCCACAGTTGAATATAGGGTGTGCGCCTTCTAAATTCTATTTTTCTATGCATTAGAAACAATAACTGACAGTTTGAAAAGGGACAGTCAGGTTGCCAAAACAGTCAGGTTTAGAAACAATTACTCACATATCTGAGACATATGGGAGAAAAATGATTAACATGACCTATATTTTGAAGAGTCGTTTTTTAGTGTCAGTTTTAAGTTCATTTTTAGTATGTTATGGAATGGCCAGTTCTAAGCATCTTTTTAATTGGTTATGTTGAGTTTTTTCATTACTTGCCTTCTGACACTTTCCAGCTTTCAAATGGGGGTCGTTGGCTCCATCTAAAAAACAAATGCTCTGTAAGGTTACACATTTATTGTTATTGATATTTTTGATTACTCATCTTTCTATTCAGGCCCTCTCCTATTTACAGTATATTCCAGTCTCTTATTTAAATCAGTGCATGGTTGCTAGGGCAAGTTGGATCCTAGAAACCAGATTGCTAAAATTGGAAACTGAAGAACAGCTAAATAAAATGCTCAAAAACCACAAATAAAAATTGCAAATTGTCTCAGAATATCACTATTAACATAATACCTAAAGTTAATTTAAAGGTGAACAACCCCTTTGAGAGTCTTTGGTCTAGGAAATTTATGATTTTTGTCCAACTCTGAACATCTATTTCATTTATATTTTATAAATGTCACATTTGCACCATGTTGGAATTCTGCCACTTTCTCTTCACCAAGAGGTTTCATTCTGCTTCTTCCTGAGTCTTTCCCTCCAGACATGAAGATCCTATTTTCATTCTCTCCACCCTTTTAAATAGCTGTTTTCACACTGCCTGTTTCCCAATTAACAAGTGACGAATCTGTGTAAATAAACAGGCAGAGGGGGGTGATGTTTAGATGCTGTTTATGTTGCACAAGATCTTCCAATTACAGCTTCATTTATACTCTTACTTTCTCACTTCTCTCAATATTTGGCTCAGGCTGTCGCCCCTTCTGGCCTCACTCTTCTCTGGCTGTCATTTCAGCACCTCTCTGAACCCTAGTACTAATGCCAAGTCGGTGGTACTGTATTATTGAGCAAATGTTTTGCTCTAGATCCAGCAGATTTTTGCATTAATAATCAGTGACCCAACACAAATGGAATGTACAGCATATAAAAGTTCTTGAACAACACATTCTGATCTTCTTTTCTTCTTGACTTGTATTCAAAGACCTGATTGTTCCATTTGTTTTATCTTTTATTCTGTTCAAGGCTGTATCCTTACATGTTTCACTGAAAAACCAAGGATACTGCTGAAGTCTTATTTTCTTAAGTCCTAAATGCATAAATGTTGGCTTATGGTTTTATGTCAGATTTTACGATAAATAGTTGAATTGTCTGAAACAACAACAAAATAAAATGATATATAAAAGTATATATCTATATAAACTATAATCATGTATTACCATTGTGCAGGGCAAAGTTATAATGTTTTGTTCACACACCATAGAAATTAACATAGAATACCTTCATTAGGGAACCCTAATCACCATTTATGGACTCTGTGCCTTAATTCCTATAATTACATTGGGTGAATATTAATTTTTCAATCATATAGGCATTGCTAGGACTGGCAGATTCCTAAGAGGGAGGCAGTTAGTAGCCAGAAAACCTACTTACAATATGTGGTTGACTTGAGCTGGATTGGACTCATTGTTAGCCTCATTTGCCACCTTATAATTGGCAGTGAGACAAATACATTTTATCAGACAAAAAGAGCTTCTATTATCGAAAGCTGTTGGGGTTTTCTGGAAAACCACAGGTTGGACATTATAGTTTTAGCTTTGCAACACTTGGTAATTAGCCCTCACTGAAAGGGGCCATCAGAGGCCATCGACACTAACACAGTAATGAGTTCAAATATAAGCAGACAAATTACTTTATAATATTCCTTAAAACTGCAATGAATTGATACGAATATAAAAGATGAGGGATAAGAATCCCATTATGGCAAGTTCTGACAAACTGCACAGCATGATAAACAGTGATCTTCCTGTCTTTCCTTTTCCTGACAGAGAGCTTTTAGCACCCGGTGTCACAGCACCCATCTTTATGGGCGCAGGCTGGTTCTGTAATTGGCAGAAATGGAGGATAGTGTGGAGACTTTGCGGAGAAAAACTGCTGAACATTTTCATGGTAAAATGGGGGAGGTTGACTCGGACATAAGTTTAAGCATTTTTACTATCTACAGTGGTGGCTTTCCTGTTCCCATTGCATGCGACTGGCAATGTTCAAATAGTCATAAATTCCAGTGTTACTCTGGAACACATGCCTGAAATTTTGATACGAAATGTATGCACAAAGGAGGGGTCAGTGGTCTTTTACATGTCAAAATGTTATAAATATGCAATTAATTGTATTCCAGTTTTCTGCATGGCATACAATTAATTTGCATGTTTACTAATATGCCACAAACCATTGAATTGTTCCCATTATATTAGGCCTATTGTGATAGGAGACTACGTTGCTGCTGATTAATACTTTGGCTGTATCTTTGGGAGAAGAAATCTAAAATTCCTATCCAGCAAGTTTCTTTTTAAATTAGTTCAATTTTCTTCTCGGTAATATCCTCATCTCCTCCTGTCCCTTTCTTCTTTTTCCTCATTCCACTTTCCCCTTTCATTATTTCTGTGCCACTTACCCCTCCCGCTTTATCTCTGTCAGCAACTGTGTCTCCTGGCAGGTTAATTAGTATTGACTAGCTTTCTGCATTCTGTAAACATGCCAGTCAGTAGGGGCCTTCACCTTTATTCTCAAAGGAGGGAACTTCCTAGGTCAAGCAATTGTGGGAAGTGATTGGGAAACACATAGCAGGGTCAGGCATCTGGCCCTTGGCTTGAATTTAAAGCAATTCCCAAAAAGATCATTCATTTAAATGACTCCTAAAATAAAATAGTTACTGGCTGATGTACTGTTACTTTTGGAAAGTGCTGCAGTACGACACTATATGAATAATATTAATATAGTGCAGAATTCTTCATACTGTTAATATTAGTTAATTCTGCCTTCACTGGTTCACATGTATTCCCCCTTTTTGTTCCACTGGATCTCCAAAGAAAAAGAAGAAGGTGTCTGACCTGATTTACAATTTTATGGAGAGCTTGGTTAAGGACAATGAGGATGAATAAGTTCAGGGTCTGGGTATGTGATCCATGTTAACAATATTCTAGCTAGGCACAAAAAGTAAAAAAACACTGTAAGAATACAATGAATGTGTTGCTGCTTATAAATTACTCTTCCATAAATCCATAATTAGTCTTGGGAAGGAAATTGGTAATGAAATAAAACAATTTCCTCTCACTGCCAAATAAAATTCTCAACTTAAAGGAATGGCTATGGATGGCTTGTGAATTGTATTTTTTGCTTTTTTTTTAGTCCAATTCTGCACATACGTATGTACATGTATTTATGTACTGACAGGTGGTGTGCCAGCCACTGTGCAGGTAGTTAAGAGGAGCTGGGTCCAGCCACTGCTCTAGGCAGGGATAGATGAGGTGGAATGATGCCCCCCTTCCTCTCCTCCTGGGCACAGCATGATTGACACTTACAAATGACCCAGCTGAGCGCGCAGTGCTGTGACCAAGCTGCTCCTCCCAGACTGCCAGCGTTTTGTCATCTCATTACCAGCCGTCCCCTGATTCCACTCAGCCGAGAGAACCTTTAATACCAGCAATCTCTGTGTAACACTGTGGCCAGATGGGCTCCTCTCCCCCCTCCTTTTTTTTATTAACACAGCTTCCCTCTTTTGGATCCCCTGATTCCTCTTCTTCTGGTGTATTCTTGCTTGTTCAGGACAAACTCTCTCCAATCTCAATGTTTTTAAACTTACTACTGATTTGTCCAATGCTCTGGGCTTAATCTCTGTTTTATAGGATTCCTTCTTTTCTACCTGCCTCTGCATTCCATCCCTTCTGACTGCCTCTTTCCTCATTCCTTTGTATAGTCGTTTGTGCTGCAACTTCTTCTGGCTTCTTAAATTCCTTTTGTTTTTTAATCTTTACTCCCTCATCTTTTGCACTTCATATTATTTACCTCTCTGTCTCTCATTATAAATTCACCCAAGTCATTATGTCCTTGGGTGTGTACACTTTCTATCTGACTCTTGCAAAAATGAATTCTGCTTCCATTGGTTTCTGGCGACATGATATTGTACAGGTGGAACATAGTGGTTGCTGATAATGCTTGCACTTTTCTTTCAAAATAAAGTCTGGTCTTACCTTTTCACACATAGGCTCAATAAGATGCAACTGAAGCTTTTCAAAGGACATCATTGTTGAAAGACTCTTTGCCAATGTTTGAGCTGCTGGATTAAAGATTGAAGGGGTTACTTGTGCCAGCTGGACTTAATAGTTGAAATCACAGGACATTTTCAGCCCTTTCTCAGTTCAACTCATGTCTTTTGCAGTTGTTAAAACAATTCCACTTTGCCAACATATTATTACATAATATTGCATTTACCCACACCCAAAGAAAGCAATGGATTTACTACTTCAAACTACCTAGGATCAGAAGGTTACTTTGAGAGTGGAGAAGGAGTCATAACATGCTTGCAGAAAAGGTTTTTGTATGGTTAACCAAAGTGAGCTGTTGTACTTTCACTGCTTTCTGGGACATGCCAGCTCTCTGGAGATACAAAAGCTTTCTGATACAGCCACAAAGTAGCCTGCTTCCTATTAATCATATTTAAAACAATGAGTACAGGCCCAGGGGTGTAGTTGGAAGGCCTGCTTGTTTAATTAAAAGTACCATTCTCCATATTTATTGCCCAATTCTGTTAAATATTAAGAGCCTGGGATGGGAATTTAATGGGAAGGTGGCTAATGTAATCTGCAAGAGATGAGAAAGGATCAGCAAGGTTGAGAGAAATTGCTAAGTGTTAGGAGGGAAATTAAGGTTGCTGAAGGTGAAGAGGAAGCAGAAACAGTGTGTCTGATCAGGAGGCTAGCTAAATGCACTTTGAGTTATGAAGGTTGGTGTGTACTGATTTTGAGGAGGAAAGGAGTAAGGCCTCAGATATAAGCAAAGATTGCATACAAAGAAATATGGTCAAAGAAAGATGCTTAGTTGCCAGATGGCTCAGATTTACTGTGCAAGGATTTGCATTATGTGAAACAGAGACCTGACCTGGGCAGAGAGTTATGCTCTGTTTCTTTTCCCTTAAAGAGTGCATTTCTTGAACATGTAGTCAGTGTGGCACTCTGGATTGTTATGTAAGTGGCCTTCAGTAGTCACTGGTAGTGGCGGAAACTGCTGGTGGCATAAGGAACCTTAGCTGTACATGGTATCCTGTTTGCACCATCTGACACCCTTACCCTTACTACTGCCATTCCAATATAAAAATGCATTATGACAGACAATTTAAAGGGATATGGTCATTACAAAGTCACCCCATTTTATCATAATACCTTTTATTTATTTAAGTTTTTGAAGTGTTCTTGTACTTATTTGGGGTTGGAACTAGGGGTAGACAGAAGAGACATGTACCTTTGGCACAATTGTGGGGAGTTAGGGTTTGCAATTGGAGTGGGGAGTAACATGTGGGGAGGAAAGTGTCCATGGTGGGACAGAGGGAAGGGGGTGTTGAGAATTCAGGTCACTGTTCCAAGTAGTCTTGCCTTGGGTGCCAATTAAAATTTCATGCATTTATAAAGTATATAAGTTCAATGCCTCTGCTGATATTGCTTCCCCTAAGCCACCTTAGATTAGATCAGGAACAGTGCAGTAAATGTCTGTGAGATGTTCAGATAAACCCATGAGACACAGACTCTGATCTTAAGTGTATATGTGAAATCTTTGCCATAAAGAATGAAAGGTTTTATTGTTTGGGGGCGGATCGCTGGAATTTCTGCTCTTAAAGGAGAACGAAACCCCAATTAAGTTAAAACCCATCATCTGCCATCATCCATTGGTCCCCCGCTCCCAGCATAATCTTCTACTAGAAAAAGTGTCCCTGGCAGCAACACTGACCTATCTATGCAGAGTAGTGCAGCAGAGCTCATGGGTGCAAGCTTCAGATTTCGCAGTTGGAGTCAGTCCGTATAAGTGCTACCGGAAAGCTTCCATAAATCACCCGAAGAGGATCTGAAGATTGCGCCCATGAGCTCCAGTGCCCCTGGATGTGTGCCAGTAAATATCTTTTCCCATTCATTCAAACACAAGTTCATTGAGAGCTCATGTTGTTCAATCTTCACTTGATATCATGTGTTCTGGATTGCAGCTGCCCTTCACTGGTACACTCTGATGGACACTCCAGAAAACAAATCTCTGTAGGGGAGTCCAAAATGGATACTGTGATGCAGTACCCTTAGTGAATTATAATGATGTACCCAGAGCAACACACTGTGTTCGTTTAATAAAAAGAAATATTTAGCAAAGTGCATGTGCTGAAGACTCTTCAGGTAACTGACCTAATTGGGGATTGTGGGTGAACCTTGATATATGTGTGATCTTGTAAATTGTGGGAGAGGGCTCTTTTGAGGACAGTAATAGTGATAAGAAGATTGTTTACCTGGTATATTTGAAACATTCAACACTTACATGGGCAGCTTGACCAGTTCACTCTTCCCTAAACATACTGCTGCATTTTGGGGTCCCTTAGGAGGCAATTGCAACAGATCACCATAAAATTCCATTCCAATAGATTTTGTTATTACTAGTGGCCTCCAATTGGCTTTCGGATGCCACTTATGCTCAAGTACCTGAAAAAAAGCAGATCAAAACACTTTATTATTACAGTTGTTCCTAAAGTACAAATCGGGCGGTATCCAAATATTTGGCCTATGGGCTGATCAGTCATATAACCCAAATGTATGGCACAGTTAAGCAGTGTTTATGGGAAGGGACACCTAATTACACAAACACATAAAAGTGGTGAATGGAAACTTGAAATGTGAGAGAGCAAGAGCACAGGCACTAATAATGAAGGGAAAGCAGTGCTGATTTGGGGGGCACAATGCCATCCCCACTGGAGAACTGCTTAATCTATACAGACACCACTGGCAATGAAGGATTACTGGCTAGGTTGAGGGGCAGTGTGAAGATGTTAACTCAATGTGACATTTGTGAAATTGAGCCCCTTCGTTGCCACGGTGACAGCCAGAACGCCATGCTGCTTGATGAGATGTTAAATGGTTTTGGCCTCCTGTCAGTATGGAGACTTCCCTGGGGTGGGGAGGGGAAGGCTCTCTTTGCGAATCCTCACCTTTCCACCCTAGTCAGCCAAAATCACACAAGATTTGAAGTTTCAGCTTTGCTTTAGGAATGCACTCAGATGTTTCTTTTTATGTTCTACCATCCAACTTCTTGCCATTTTCTCCCAAAGTATAACTGTTACTGCCCCATCATACCGCATCCCATGCAACACTGTCATGTGTCCCAGAGAAAGCTCTATAGTTTCTGTACAGTTAATATTATCCTGCTTTGTTTCCAGTCGCTTTAGACTTAAAAAGCTCAATTTATTGCAACTATTGTCTAAATGTCTCTATTAATAATATACTAATACATTAATATTATAGAATGAGTTCCATAATTTTTTTTAAAATTATTATTTAGTGTTTTACCTGCCTTTTAACATGTCTTGCACGAGCATGGTATGAAGCTGCCCATATATCCCAATGCAAACAATCAAATGTTTGCTTTTACTATACTATACGGACCAGACCGATAAAAGCTTAACTGCTGTACATAGATCTCTATGACCTGTCATCACATTAAAGGGGTTGTTCACTGTTCAATGAACTTTTAGTATGATGTAAAGAGTGATATTCTTAGACAATTTGCAATTGGTCTTAATTTTTGTAATATTTGTGGTTTTTGAGTTATTTAGCCTTTACTCCAGTTTGCAAGTTCAGCAGTCTGGTTGCTAGGGTCCAAATTACCCTAGCAATCATGCATTGATTTGAATAAGAGACTGAAATATGAACAGGAGAGGCCTGCATAGAAAGATGAGTAATATAAAGTAGCAATAACAATAAATTTGTAGCCTTACAGAGCATTTGTTTATTTTAGATGGGGTCTAAAGTGACCCCCCCTTTTGAAAGCTGGAAAAAGTCAGATAACTCAAAAACTATAAAATATAAATAATGAAGGGCAGTTGCAAAGTTGCTAGGAATTGAATATTCTGTAACATACTAAGGGCCCGATTCACCAAGCTCGAGTGAAGGATTCAAAGTAAAAAAACTTCGAATTTCGAAGTGTTTTTGGGCTACTTCGACCATCGAATGGGCTACTACGACCTTCGACTACGACTCAAACTAGTCGAACTTAAAACCATTCCATCATTCGACCATTCGATAGTCGAAGTACTGTCTCTTTAAGAAAAAACTTCGACCCCCTAGTTCCCCATACCAAACTCAATGTTAGCCTAATGGGGAAGGTCCCCATAGACTTGGCTAACTTTTTTTGATCGAAGGATATCGTTCGATTCAAAGGATTTTATCATTCGATCGAAGGAATAATCCTTTGATCGTTCGATCTCACTATTTGCGCTAATATACTCCGATATTCGAAGTCGAAGGATTTTAATTCCCAGTCGAATATCGAGGGTTAATTTGTCACTGCATCATAGTGCTGTAGTATTTATAGTAAATATTATTTTTGTGTAACACCCTGCTTCAGAGAGGGGTGCAGCTCGCCTAGGATGTCTAGGTCCGTTAACGTTTGCAGTGCATCCCATGAGCCTGTTAGTATAATAGTAACCATGTAAATCACCTGCTTGTTAATAGTCTATCCACTCATTTTTTCCTTTTGAATTTTCCAGTCACCCACTAAAACAATTACCTTAATTTACATTCTGTATTCCCTTTATGCCAAACACTGGGTCGTGGTCACTGGTTTATGGGTCATGACCCAAAATTGGGTCCAAACTGTTTACAGTCTGTCACCACAATCCCCTTTAATGTAATTAGGCCCCCATGTAGAACTGACAATAGTAAATAAAGTGAGATACATAATTCCTAACATTGGTTTGCAAACCCCCAATGCACACAAGCTTGAGGAATTCTGTGTTATTGTGTTGCTGCAATTTCCCTTGTACACAGCCAAGTGCAGCATTTTTCTCAGTATATGTCTATGTTTAGCTCTATCAATCTACAATAGTCCTTCTGTATAAATCCATTTAATCCACATAGAGCTCTGTCAGTTGTCTCTGTTCCCGCCATAAATGCCTGTACTGACACTTACAGCTGTTACTATGATTGGCCTGTGCATTTCATGTACTGTTCAAAGACATGCCTGTCCATAAACCACAGTTGCTATTATTTCCATACAAATAGTGTTCTCACTTCAGTAACACCAGGCACACCTCTCTCACGCTGCTCTCACTCCCCCACCACCCTACCTGCTGTATGTAGTTCTGCTCATCTCTAGAACTGTCACTCCACCATCCCACTACACTGGATGGGCCAGATTTACCAAAAATTTAATTCGATTTTTTTTAACGATTCAAATTTTTTTTGCACCCAAACTCACGCATTCGAGTTATATTTTCTAGAACTCAAATGTCTGGGCATTTAAAAAAGCTGGTGAAGTCATGTGAGAGTTGGGACAAGTCAAGTCCTAGGCAAAGCTCAAATTATTTTGGTTGATTTGAGGGTTATTAGCTGAAAACTCAATCAATTCAAGTTTTTGGGAAATAAACCCAATCAATTCGAGTTTTTTCGGGACACGAACTTGATCATTCGAGTTTTTTTCCCCAACGTTTTTCATTTCAGTTTTTGATATTCAGATTTTTCATAAATACCCAAACATTTGAAATTTGAGTTTAACATTCACAAATTAGATTCTTGATAAATATGCCCCCAAGTGTTGTACCACAGGATACAGTTCTATTATCTCCCCATCCCAGTGCCTTATTCCACTGCTTCATCAGAACTGTCATGATGATGATGATAAGCCTACAGTCTTGCTTGTGCTGCCCAGACAAAGCTTTTATGTTACCAGTTAACTGCCCTGTTAATGATGCATTTCTAAAATAGCCTTCATTTTGCCAGTACCTTGCACCACTGCCAAACCTAACTCCATAGTAATGATCTGTGTCACATCATGATCAATGTCTCCTGTACTATTCTTTTAAACCATCAAGCCACAGGTCTTCCATTTCGCTACGCATACAGCTCCGTGCACAATGTGTTGTTTGCTACATGTATCCACTCAGGAGATAATGGCATCCCAGGTTGTATATCATAATTATTTTTATTTTTGTGCATATTTATAACTCCAACATATTCTGCAGTGCTGAACAATAAATGACAAATGTAGACAATGTATACTGGTCATATAGATTACATACAAAAATGCAACCAACAATAGAAGAGTTAAAAAGAACCTTGCACAAGAGAGCTTACTCTCGACATGGAGAATGGAATATGAGATGAGGCAGGTCCTGAACTCCATTTTGCTCTTAGGCTAATAGAACATGGGGCTGAGGAGTCCTTATGATTTTACTTTGCATATACAGTAGATTTTAAGGTTTCCTGGAATTGACGTTATTTATTTGCAGTCCCATACAGACAAGAGGCGTCTCTCGTCACCCCGCCCTAAGTTTATGGTTTTGACTCCGTACCCGGGAAACATAAATTCAAGGTTCTACTGTAAATGCACTGATTCAGATGGGGGGATCATTGATTATGACTTCCCTTTGTTATTCATTGACTATGGGGCACATTTACTTAGCTCGAGTGAAGGAATAGAATAAAAAATACTTTCAAAGTATTTTTTTGGCTACTTCGACCTTCGACTACGACTTTGAATCGAATGATTCTAACTAAAAATCGTTCGACTATTTGACCATTCGATAGTCGAAGTACTGTCTCTTTAAAAAAAACTTTGACCACCTACTTCGCCACCTAAAGCCTACCGAGCATCAATGTTAGCCTATGGGGAAGGTCACCATAGGCTTTCCAGCCAATTTCTGATCGAAGGAAAATCGATCGATGGATTAAAATCCTTCGAATTGTTCGATTCGAAGGATTTAATCGCTCGATCGAACGATTATTCCTTCGATCATTCGAACGAACGAATAGTGCTAAATCCTTCGACTTCGATATTCGAAGTCGAAGGATTTAACTTCGACTGTCGAATATCGAGGGTTAATTAACCCTCGATATTCGACCCTAAGTAAATGTGCCCCTATATGTCTGTAAGATGCTGCAACTGCATAAGAGTAGTTACTGAGGGGCCACAGTCACAATAAGCATTTTTAGGGAATCTTAATACACCTTGTTCATGATGAGATTTGTACTTCAACTTATACTAGAAACTTAGTGCCCTTCAAAGATGAACAGTCAAACATGAGTACACTCAATGCAGAATCCAATGCTTCCATCTAAGCCAAATAGAAAAGTATGGGAAAGCCTTATATATAAGTTTATGTCTTTATAACTTTATTATAGCCCATAATGTCCATATGGTTCCACTATAATCCCAAAAGTGAAGATTCCAGTATAAGTGAAATTGCTTGCCTAATTACTCACCGGAGTAAGGACATGAGCATCTGAAAAACTGTAGTGCAAATTGTAAGCAAAGTGCCTCCTAATGGTGGCAACAGGGTCACATTAGCAGCGATGCCCCCCTCACCTGATCACTATAAGAATCAAACAGGTCTGTATGCCACTGGTTTTTAGATTTTAAAATATCATGACTGGCTTATTCTTATTGTATACCCTAATGTAACATACAGCCTTATTCCTGACTATTCTTGCATCATTATGGCAAACACATCCCTGATATGCCTCTAGCAGATAAGCAAAATAAAATAATGCCAGACGGCATTTTAAATTTCCCTTTGGGGAGTCAAATAATCCAAAACCACTTGCAGGGTAGATGCGCTTCTGCAACATACTAAAGGTTAAAACTGAACTTCCCCCTTATGCGGTGCTGCTTTGCTTTTTATATTGACTGTGTATGTAACTGTACTATTCATCCAGCTTGTGCATCCAATAAAGTGCTCAGAGTAAATATGTGACCCATGACGTATGGTTTTCAGCAGCCTATGCCACTGTCCTTCACCATTCCTGTATAATCTATCACCTCTATACAAACATACCACACCTATACCACTATAACCTTCCCCAGGTATGGACTAGAGTGTTATTTATGGAACTTTCCACAGCATGTCAATATACTGATGTGAGGTTTACTGCAAGTTGTAGAATTCTGTTTTACTGCCATGTGCCTATGCTGTTCCAGGACTGAGTCTCCCTGAGCCCAGTGCATATTCTTACAGCAGTGCTATCTGCAGTTATTATTATTGCTGCAGCATGTATTCTCCTCACTTCTCTTTGCTTTGCTAAATTCCCCTAATGCATCTGTTTTATTACCCTCTTCTCAAGGGTCATTAAGGTATTTTCTCCCAGATCCTTATATTATATCCTTAAATACTAACCTGATCAATAGAAAACGGTTTATCATTACCGGCTAAATAAAATGGTGCATGGTGCAAAAAGTGTGTATTGCACAACAGACCCCTACATTCTCACATATATATTTGGGTGAAAGGCAAATCTCAATTTTATACTAATATTGACAAAGTATAACAACATGGGGCAGAATGTAAAGAGATGAATTGCTGATTGTAAGGCCAACATGTTAACCCCTTCACGTGCAAAACTCTACTCAGGGATGATAATCCATCCTAAGCACATTAAAATTTCCTGTATTTCTTGTAAATAGCTTTATCTGCTGAGATGCCACAGATCTTGTTGACAGCAAGAGGAAAAAAACTTTCCCTATCCCCAGAAGCATTTTCCTAGCTGTCCCTTTAAAATATAAATCCTAGAGTAGAATAAAATCGCAATAACCATATGCAAATGTGTTGAGCGGAACGCAGCGTGTAAATCAGAAGAGAGAAGAGCCAGGAGCAATGGGGAGCGAGAGAGAGGGAGGGGGTGACCCGGGGTTAATCAGTTTTACTGCTCAGTGAGAGAAAGCTGAGCGAGGGAGGGGGCCAAGAAATAGGAGACAGAGGGAGAAGAAAGGAGAAATGAGAGCAGAGAGGTACAGAAATAAAGGGGAAAGGATAGAGAAACAAACAAGAGCATGGAGGAAAAAATAAGAGAAGAAAAAGGGATAGGAAGGGAATGACGGCAATGCAAAGAATAAGTAAGGAAAGGAATCAGAAAAAAGAGGTTAAGGGACTGATAAAAAGGAAGATGAAAAGAAGAAAGGAAAGGCTAAAGACAAGACAGAGCAGAAACAGCACCGCTGTGCAGACAAGAAGAAGAAAGACTGGTTAGGAGGAGAAAGAAAGATAACATTGGGCAAGGAACGAAATGGAAGGATTAAGAAAGCACGAGAAGTAGGGTTATGAGATTCAGAATACAGAAGCTGTCGGAAAAATAAAGATAAAGAGGAGGTAAAATGAGCAGCTGTAGGAAAGCTAGTCAAGTAGGAGAAGGGATGGAGGGATGAGGAATATGACAGACAGATAGTTGAAGAGAATAGGAAGAAATATGAATAAAAAAAGGTAGAAAGATAGGTAAATTCAAACTTGACTGAGAAAGGTAGAGGGGCACACACTAAGGAGTAAACAATAGTGCTCTAGAGGAATTAAATGGAAATAATATATAACACATTCTCATGAATAGGAAGGTTAAGTATACTCCACCTATGCTGACACTACAAGGAGCAATCGTGCATTATACTAGCAAGTCAGGTTTCACAAACACAAACTCTGTCATGCCCATAATAAGGATCTTACCATTGTACTGCTAATGTAATACAGCCATAGATTTTATCTGATTATTTTCCAAATGGATTGCTTGATAGAGGCCATTAGTATTCAAAAGAAAGTGACTCACTTTGCGTTGTAACTAAGGTCATTTGGCAAATCTAATGGGGCAAATTTACTAAAGGGCGAAGTGCCCGTCACTAGCAAAAATTCTCCAAAAAGACAATCTGCAGGGACATCGCCAAATTACTAACAGGAGTAGAGGACAATTTGCTATCGAAAGAGCTCAGCTTTCTCAGTTATGTTACCCCTTGCACCAGAGTTTCCTCCTCAATCTTATGTCAGTGACATCATATCCTGTATGCCGAAAACTCATAAAAAAAAGAGAAAACACTGGTGTTCAGGCGGGTGTGCAATGAGGCTGTGACCACAAAATGCATATAGACAAATTCAAGGTGAAAATCCTTTAGTAAATGTCCCCCTATGTTTGCAAGCATCTTGTGATCTTGGGCAACATAGATTAGATTCCAAAACTCTGTTGCACTAGGATTTGATGTGTCTAGAGCAGTGATCCCCAACCAGTAGCTTGTGAGCAACATGTTGCTCTCGAATCCTTTGGATGTTGCTCCCAGTGGCCTGAAAGCAGGAGCTTATTTTTGAATTCCAGGCTTGGGGCAAGTTTTGTTTGCATAAAAACCAGCCACACTGCCAAACATAGCTTCAGTGTAGGTTGGCGATCCACATAGGGGCTCCCAAATTGCCAATCATAGCACTTATTTGGCACCCCAAGAACATTTTTCATGCTAATGTTGCTCCCCAACTCCTTTTACTTCTGAATGTTGCTCACTCCTGGTCTATAGGAATGTGTACTGAACATCTTAAATATGGCACATAAAAACACAGCTATTTAAGGGGCAGTATACTCATTGTTCAACAATTAATAGTGCTTGTGCTGAATATTCAGTTTCTCCTGTTGCCTTAATCATGCAAAATTGATGTTTTTTTTATCAATTATTTCTTGAGCTACACAAAGCAAACAGGGAAACGGAAGATATTATATGGCTGGTCCTTGAAAGGTAGATAATTAGATTACCACTGTGCAATCCACCCTAAACTGTGACTGTTAACAGGAATCCATTATGCAGGGCTATTATTTGTGCACTTGCGATCTAATGATATACCTTGCAAGAACCAAACATGGAATATCTTAAATTTCCCTGTTTACCCTGTTTAGCTTAGGGAATAATAAGAAAAATAAATAATAATAGGTATTTTTGTGATCAACTCAATAGACAAACTATGTCTATATATATTCTTCCAGCCAATACTTTGATGTTATGATTAAGCAGTAGGCCTGCTATTGCTTTGATGCAATGCAGAATATTGATATTTTTATCAATGGGTTTCATGGGTTTTATTTCCTATTGACACACTCCAAAAACATACAAGACGTTTAATTTAATTGGCCCCTAATCAAAATAGTTTTGTGGGTGTGTGGGGCTAGTCAAACAACTTGTGAGTAAAAGTGTCTCAAATGTTCCTATGACCCTATACATGTTTAAGTTGAATCATCAGTTGAGCATTTTCATTTTGGTTGATTGGCCTTGTCCCATATGCACAAACTGATCAGTCAGATTGTGAGTCATGCACACAGGATCATGTAGTCTTCAATGCATACATTTATCTGTGCCTGTATGGGTAATACCTTGTGCACCAGCTCCCATTTATTGCAGTAGAACCCTGATTTGTACGTTTCTAAAGGGGTGGCCTCAATATGGTGTCAATTCTGGGGGAAACAAAAATAAACACTTCTTGCCTGTATGGGGGCTGCAAAAAAAATCATGTCAGTTCTGTGAAATTGTAAAAGCCCAGTCCTTTTCTTTCAAATAAGCCAATGCCCTATAAGCATTCAGCTTGTCTTAGTTAAGTGGGACATGCAAAACAAGGTATGATCTGGAGCCTCTGTTTTGGCATTAGCAAGAAATGACATGTATGAATCAGCATTGTGCTCCCCCACGATCCCCTTGTCCGATCAAAGCCACAGGGATTAGTACTATCTGTAAGTGCCGCCGCCGCTACAGATCTTGGCAAAGAAAATGCTTTGTTTAGCAGCAAGCAGCAGAATGGGGCAGACCCCCCTCCCCAGGGGGGCACTCAGTACATCTATCCTTTTATACTATCAAAGGCAGGACAAATTTGTACAAACACCCCCATGCTCAGTTTAATTTCTGAGCTAGACCAGAGTGGATCTTATATTACTGACATAGGGTAAATACTTTCAGCTATTTATCTTTGGTAACTCTTGTCTTGTTCACACTTGGGGAAGTGGTAGGGGTTTTCGTTTTTAGTCTGAATGTTCTAGATGACTTTCAATTTATGGCAGAAAAAGGCAAAAGATAAAATTCAAACAGTTAAAATAATGCAAATAACTGCAAAAATTGGCATCTCTGCTGATTCTTTTCAAATCTATAATGTTGCAATGCTTTTATTTATATAATATTTTGCGGGCTAAAATTGTTATTTTTGAATGTCGTGGGACAAAACATGTTATGGTTGTGTTAACAATGCCTCGTCCCATCCTTTAAACTTACCCATTGTGCCACACCAAGTTCAGCCTTTTCTCAAGCACTCATAGCAATGTACTGAATCCATTTTGGAGATTTTGGTAAATACCAGACCTCCACAAAACATTTGGAGAAACTGAATTAGGAGGAGTCTCATTGATGTTTTTTTCAAATTAGAGAACCATCAACAAAATTACATATACCACTGTCCAGTGTTTGAAGGTGGACAGTATCATTTTATTATAGTTTCTGGCAAATATGTTCAAGTTAATACCCTGCCTGCCCCTCAGTCTCCCTTGTTCCCTGCATGAACATCTCTTCAGTGGTTGCTGCTGCAGTGATGTTGGGCTTGGAGTGGGGAAATCACCCAGTAGACTGGGCCTCTGTTTACATCACCGATAGGGTCTAAATTCATGACTGCCTTCTGTACACTCTTCTGCCACCCCAGACTGTTACATTTTATTATTTACATAGATGCTGATCTGGATGAGACTGGAGCATCTCTAACTTGGGATACCTGGCTCATTGGCTTTTTGCCATCATTTCTCTATGTTTTCAACATTTCTGTTTAGCTGTCAGTTTTTGGGACTGTAACAATTTCAGCACAGAAATGTAATACATTTTTATGTCTCCACTCTCAGATACAAAAAACACCAGCGGCAACTGTCATGGTCTTATCATAGTATGTGGGAAACTAGCATTGGTAAAAAAAAAACCTTAACCAAGGGATATCCAGAAGGAACCCAGGGCAAAATGACAGATAACATGAGGGTTTCTTAATCATTTACTTTGGGAAGCAGCTTCCAAAAAATGTTTTAAAATCAATGACTAAACACCAAAGCCCCCTTCAAAGGCTGTATAATACAGAACTAATTAACCATTCTGGAAATAAGGAGAGCAATGTCTGTTATAGTGAATTAAAAAAATATTTATTTTTTTGGAGTATAAATTTATCCAGGAATTGGCTGCTAGTGACAGTTCATATTTTTAAGTAAGCAACAGACACATTCACAACAAAGAGTCAGTTTTATGAGGGTTTGGCTATGCTTAACCACCACCAATACCCCATTTCTGACATGCTGCTGCCTGTCTGCCTGTTTTAACAGCTGAACATGTGTTCCTACAGGTCCCTTGTATTGTACCTGTGTGTTTATAAAATACACTTTCTAGTTTGTAGCTACCATGGAACAGATTAAATATCATAGCACCTTATCATGATTTTTAAATACAGAAAAATTACTGATATTTCTGAGATCCATGAGGTTGAGTAAAAGCATCTGCTAAGAAATGGCTCCATATAGGTTGCTGAGACTTCTTACTGACTAGGGATGATGGGTTACAGTTTGTCTTTTCTTAAAGTGATTAATTAATGGACATGATTTTTTTGAATTCTCACTTACAAGGAAATGTTCATAAAATAAAACTGTTATTTACAGGTTCCAACGCATAACCCCAAAGCAGGTCCGGACTGAGAATTAAAATAGGCCCTGGCATTCCAGGTACACAGAGGCCCAAACGTCCCCCACCAGCCCACCAAATAATGACTTTCTTTGGGAACTTATAGCAGCCCCTCTGGCATTTGCCAGAACCCACAGATTGCCAGTCCGAGCCTTCCCCAAAGGCAAAAGATAAGAGACATTACTGGTTAAAGTGTGGTGGAATTAAGACACTGGTGGTTATTGGAGATGTGTGTACTTGAGAACTATAAGGAGGGGGCCTTGTTTTTAATCTCTTCCACCAGGACCCATGAACCGTAAGCTAACCTCTGTAAATAGATATTGCTTTTCAGTGCTACAGTGATTATATATGCAAGGTACATTTGTAAACCCAGAAGCCCACAAAGCGCTCCTGGAACAGGTGAAGCAGAGAGGGGCATGACTGAGGGACGAATAGGCTATGGTGGGAATTGGCGCTTGGCATTATGGGGATTGTAGGAAATGTAAGCAGGGCTGAGGGGGTTGGGCTTAGGCCATAAATAGAAGGGGGGAGTGGCGGGAAGCCAGTCTTACCTTGGGAACAGCAGGAGGAACATTGTTTCCCGCCCGCCCGATAAGGAGGGTTGGGAGTTAAGTCGCAGCAGTGGTGTAATGGGGTTCCCCTAATGGGTAGCCGAGAGGGTGTTGTAGTGTTAAGCTGAGAGGGACCTGGGGCTAGGCTTGGGCACAGCAGGCATGGAAGGAAGGGATGAAGGCTTAGCCTTAGGTTGGAGAACAGGGTTGGTTAACAGGAATACTCCTCATTCTCCCCCAAGACCAGTGTTAACTTTAGACTCTGATAATCCAACACTCTTAACCATGTAGTCCCAACAGCTTCAGATGACTTATGGAAGTGCAATAATGTGCATTCCTACAGATACAGCAATTTTGGTGTTTGTAGAAAGCATACAATCACAATTTTAGAAATTGCATTTTACCAACACAAATCAGTGGATGTGATTTCTGAGTGACCCTGTGAGAAGTCAGATCTGATTTGATATGCGAGTAGTTTCTCCAAGCTCACGTGCATATAATTCATGGGTTTGACGCTGGTCACATTAAAAAAAAAAACAGGTCATCCAATCTGCCCTCTCAAGACTCGGTTGGATGATTCTTAATTCTTATGTGGGGCCCTTGTATATTGGTGATTGCAATAAACATGGAAGTAGCACGTATGCATGTTGTTGAGTGCCTGATTTATTGTATTGTGTTTTATATGAACTCTTGAGCAGCAGGGTATCCAAACATAATTAGAAATGCAGGAAGAGCTTGGGATTGGTTAACGGATGTTTTTAATGATCATTCACTATTATAATAAAATAATACTGTATATGTTTAGTTGTACATCTATGGAGTAATCAATATAATCCTTATCTTTAAAGTGTTTGATCAAATTGTGCCTACTGGAATTCGTTCTTGGTTCTAGTAACTGTCCAGTGTTATTTTAGCTGTTTAATGATGTTTAATTTTACTTTCTGCATGAGAACCTGATGACTACAATGGCTTTATTATAAAGCATCTCTATGAGCAGAGTCCTCAATCATGTCTTTCTTTATGTTTGTCCTATAGTATTTGTAATAGTTTTGTTTCAGTTGTACTGCACTTTTCCCAGTACACTGTGGAATATGTTGGTGCTATGCAAACAATATAGAAAGGAATGATCAGTAACAGTCACTGTCCTGAAACAGATATCACATCATTCATGTTTTATTGCTTGCTTCCCAGCCCCCATAACACTACCTACAGGTGTACCCTAACACTGGAATATAATCCTCCCAAGAATATTAACTCCTGGAAAGCGCCATAGGAAATAATGTAGAATAGATGATAAAGAAATGTACCTTCCACTACGTGGCCCCAAACATGAGGCTTGTGGCCCAGTGTAAGCTGGTCATTGATTTCCTGATTCCTGAGGCACACAAACAAGCCTACCTACCCATCCCACACAACCAGTAAAAGAACCCAAACATAAAAGGTACAAAATATTATATGTACAGATACATATGTAATCTATACAATCCCTACAGTTGCAAGCCATAAATATTTTGGACTGTCTATAGTAAGGTAGAGAAAGCAGCATAGTGTTTCTTGCTTTAATTATAACATGTCGGTTTCTTTAGATCTGTCAGTAAATGCATACAGCAGAGGGAGCTGCAGTGTAGTAGCACAGGGAGCTTGTGGCCAGCAGATAGCATTGAGCAGTCTGGGATACAAAGGGAAGCTAAGACGCTGTATATGAGGACTACAGGCTGCATGTTTGAGAAGCACATAAGAGTAATGAGCAATAAAACC
This sequence comes from Xenopus petersii, assembly GCA_038501925.1. Taxonomy (NCBI): domain Eukaryota; kingdom Metazoa; phylum Chordata; class Amphibia; order Anura; family Pipidae; genus Xenopus; species Xenopus petersii. The sequence continues at coordinate 139,162,191 of CM076673.1, forward strand.
AGGGCTGAGCTAACATGCATGTATTAGTGGAACACTATCACTATTTGGCCTTGTGTTTTTTGTGCATGGGATGATACAGAAAACTAAGGGTTTGTTATTGAGGGGAGTTCACAGCGGTTACTAAAATGGAAAGTGAGGTGCAGTCCAAGTCTGTGTGGATAGTGATAAACCTATCATAGAACACAGCACGGGGACAGCAGGATTACAGGGGAGGTGAAAGGGGCAGTTGGGATAAAAGGAGATGGGATTTAAGGGGTGTTAGCCTGAAATTCATAAAGACGTGTACCTCTTGAAGTAATTATAGGAAAATGTCTCCATTTAAAGCATAATCTGCCTCCCATCCCGAAATCTTACTGCCTCTCAGTACTTCATATTGCCCCTCTTTATTGCTCTTTATGTGACATTCCTTTATGTGACTCGCCTTTCCTATTTTTACCTTTCCCTGAATGATTTCTAAGGAACGGCAGCTATGGCAGTGTAAGCTGCTTTTTAGTGTAAGGCAATAAAATTGTCAAATCTGATGTAAAATAATTTTTAATAGAATGAATATTTCTGGACATCAAAGAAGCAAACTGGCATTGAATCTGGATTTGCCCAATATCATAATATATCAATATTTGTGGAGTGTTATTTTATGCAAGTTAGAAAATAAAATGAGTGGCTGAACATACACTAATGATTTCTGCAGTGTTATGCCCCAGGATTAGCCTCATATCTTACTGTCCTAGTGGTTTTTATATTTAATGTATATATATATATGTCTATGCTTTCATTGTCTCTCTAGGTCTGTAAGCACAACAACCATCTTCCTTACTGCCTCACAGAACAGTCCAGTGGACATGATCTGCCATCACTGGGGCATGAGGTTATAAATGGAACTCTCCATAGCAGGGGAAAGTCTCTAGGCTTTCTTATTGTCTGTACTGACATTGCATATTATTTTCCAAACAAAAGACACCTATATTTATGAATAAGCATACAATTTATGTTCAGATTCTGTCCAGGTATTGTTCAGTTTCACACTTTTGAGGATAAAATTATAATACATTTTTGAAGTTTTTTTATTCTAAGCAACTTTCCAATATACACTCCTTGAATTAGACCATTCTGTTCTGTGCACTAATGGTTCTGAGTCTTGAATAATAGAAGATTAACAGACCTAAAGAAGACCTGACTCCTGCTACATTGTTTCAAGAGTTAGAGCCAGCTGTTAGATCAGCGAGGGCTATACAAATTCTGCTTTCAAGGTAATTACAAATATCTATAAACCACTGAAACGGTTTTTGGGTGGGGAGAGATCATAAGAGCACCAGTTGAATGGCATGCAGGGGGACTCATATACAAGAACTAGGTGTTAAAACGTGCATTTTTAAAGGATGTTTTATTTTCACGTTTCTTAGTGGCATGCTCATCATTATTGTGATTGAGCCTATCCATCTTCTTGGTCATCCTCTTGTCCTTCAACATACATTTTTGCGTATAATTGTCTGTTTCAGTTCATTTCATCTTCTTTTAATATGTCCAAGAGAGACTGAGTCTGGTCATCTGTGCTTCAATCAGAAGGCTAGACTTGATTTGGTCAAGGATTGTTCTATTGTTGCTTAGAGCAGATATTTGACACTGCTAGTACATGAACAATGGTAGTGCAAGTGAGTGTTTGTCAATGTGATCCTGAAATAAAAATACAAAAGGTGATACTACACAGAATTTCTTAAAGGCTGGAGTGAAGCACAGTGTGAATGAGAACATGCTCTGCAATATGTACCCAAGATGTACAGGGAAAGTATGAAGGGGAGGCAAGATTATTAGTTTGTTCGCCATTTGGGTATTAAGTGTAAAATTGACTTTTACTCTCTACACCTGACAACTTGTGCTGGAGGGGGGGGCAGCTTTGCTACAACGTGCTGGCAGGTCACTACTGATTTTCGTAGGAACATATCAGTATCACTTTCAAGGACAAGAAAAACTGAATTCACTGGACAGAGAAGGGTGCCAAAATATAAGGCAGTATCATGATCTCTCTTACCCAGGTGTCCCTTTTACTAGAGATATCTGGCAGTGCAGTGCTGTGTACTTTAACCCAGGCTAGTCCATTTTATTTTCTTAAAGGAACTCTGGCCTGATGGACAAAGTAGGGGAACCCCTCCGCCTCACACACACCCTTTTCCCCCTAAGCTGGCCATAGACGCAAAGATCTGATCGTATGAATCGAGGATTCGTACGATTTTCGAACCGTGTGTGGAGAGTCCCGACATTTTTCGTCTGGCGGAGATCGGTCGTTTGGTCGATCGGACAGGTTAGAAAATTTCTGTCGGCTGCCGATAATATCTCTGCGTGTATTGCCGATCGTACGATTTTCAGTGGGAGACTGTCACTAGCTTTGGTTGGACATAGATATCGTATGATTGCTGTCAGGGGCAGAACATTGCTGATCTGTTCTTTAACTAATCTGACTGGTAAAACTTTGATCTGAATGGTTAGTGGCGGGTCGGGAGATGGGAAAGTCCGATCGTACGATGATTCGTACGATGGGGATGTTTGCATCTATGGCCAGCTCTAGAGAGAATATATTATGTGACAGGTACATGTGAACAGTGGCTGTGTTTAATTCTGTACGATAACTATTTATGTCATTTAGATGCACAGTTCAGCACGGCTTCTTTTTAGCTTTCAGGGTGATTAGATGAAGAACTCGGGAGGGGGCTTGGATTTGGGTCTTGAGAAGGGGGAGGGAGAGGTATGTAACTGGTGACCATCTCTTATCTGCAGGAGCAGGAAGGATTTTTATCCAGGGAAGAAGCAAAAGCTTAGATTTTTCTTTTATCTCCTGGGCCTGCAGGAAAACATGTAGAGATAAAAATGGGTCTCACCAGAGGCAGGGAGGGGAGGAAAGCCTAGAATGGGGGCAGAGAGTAAAAGAACCAGGGGAGAGAAGGGAAAATAGGGTTGATGTCTGAAGTTGGAGGGGAGACGAATTAAAAATGGGAAGAGTGACATGAACAAATGCAACATGAATAAAAAAAGAAAATACAAATTAAAAAGTGAAATACTGTAGGAAAAACTTTAGGAAAACAGAGGATTGCAATATCGAAATTAGCCCTAATATTAAAAAGAAAACAATTGTTACATTCAATATTCCATATTTCACCCTATGACTTGCAATGTCAAGAAAAAGTTTGGCTGCTGCTGCAGAAGCCCCACTGTAGCATAGGAGAGACTGCAGGCGTCTATGGGAAAACCATTTGCAATTAAACCTAACTGCCCACTCCGGGAGACTCAATTTCCCATAACGAACGCATTTCTAAACACACACTCATCCCGCTGTGCCTGTTATTGGCCTTGCTCGGATCTGCAGACACACACACATTATGACTTGTGTGGTGGTTTGTCAGAATCACGTTGCAGACACTATTCTTAGTGCTGGCCTAGCAGAGGGCGAAGCCAAGCGTTTCGCTCACTATTAAGTACCCCTATGTGAGTGCTACATTTTATTAGACTATACATTGACTGATACAGTTTGTGTTACATGTGCAATGAGGCTTTCTATCACGTGCTTCTTTTTGGGTAACCTTATTACACTTCATGAAACTCTAGCAATATCTTTTTCTGAGAATTTCTTAAAAGCAGTCATTGGGATCCATGAAGAATGTGCATTTACATCAGCACGGTTAGCTGTGGCTCCAGTGCATAGCAATCCTTTCAAGCAGTGAACAATGAATCAGTGTGTGATATACTTATGCTTATTCGTAACATAGAAATCAAATACCTTCTCAGTTTGCTGTACCAGCCTATGGGGTATATTTATACAAAAAGTGAAGTTAGAGATCGCCACAGTCCTCGAGAGTAGACTGGGATTTTTAAAAGAGTATTTATCAATGGATGAAAGTGAAAGTTCATCCTTTGATAAATACGCCTTTCAAAATACCATAGAAATAAATGGAGAGTGGCAGAGTTTCACTCTAGAGGACTGCGGCGATCTCTAACTTCAATTTTTGATAAATATACCCTATGTAGCTAAACCAATGTTGAAGACAGTTTTACTAACTTATTGGGTCACACAGTTAATCCTTTTTAAGCTCCTCCACAAACAACTTTTGTAAAGATGGTCTGTTTTTAATACATCAGATAGGATCCCTTTTTTAGGGCTGACTGCACCCATAGATCACACCATCAGCAGCTTCTGGATCAGCTGTATTAGACAATAACACAAACAGCCAAAAATTCTTAGGAGGAGACCTGTGCACAAAAGTTCCTACCTGGCACCCTGCCCACACCACGCCTCCCACTCGCCCACTCTCCACCTCCTGTCATCCCACTACTTGCTGCTGGTGTCTTCCTCTTGCTGTGTCCTTTCTCTCTTCTCGGAGGTAGAAAAGTGGATGGGCAGAGGGGAGTTTTTTACTGCTATACATGTATGGGAATGGTGCCACTTCTCTAGGCCTTGTCAATCATGTGCCCCTAAAACATGCCTGGACTGGCATTGAAATCGTCCCTTGCATGTAGGGTTGCCACCTTTTCCAAAAAAAATACAGGCCTTCCTAAATATTTATAATTTTTCCCTATTAATAACATTGGGATGAACCCTAATTTTTACCGGCCAGGCCAGTAAAATACCAGCCAGGTGGCAACCCTTCTGGCATGTCAAGTACAGTACATGGAGGCCCAAACAGCCCACCACAGGCCCACTAAATAGTAACTGTCTATGGCATCTTACAGCAGCCCCTCAAATCCATAGATTTCCAGTCTGGATTGGAACTGCCATAAAAGGTAACATAATGCCTAACGTACCATCTTATTCTGAGCTCAAAACCTTCAGATGATTCTGTAACACAATCTTTACAGTTTCTTACATAGTGTACTATCTTATAGAGGTCCAAATGGATATGTAATGCTGGTCCTGCTTCCTAGACCAAACCTGAAAAAGTCTTTGCTACACTAGAAAAAAGCTTGTTCAGCTCAGCTGAGCATTTTGCACAAAATATGCTCTGCAGCCTCCTGCCGAGTGTGTGCACTCCTGTATTGCGAGGAAAATGCTGGACTGTTTGATTTTTAATAGGGCAGCATGAATAAAATAAGCCTTTGCAGTGTATCTAGAGATAATTCTCGCGCCATAAGCAGATAAAAAGCAGGACAGGGAGCAGAGATAGCAGTGTTGTGTGTGTGTATCACTTGTATTGCTTTATCTTGCCAGAGCCAGGCCTCAGGGGAGAAGCAAGTAGGGTTAACCTTTTCACAGCCACATGGACCTGCATGTTACCCTCTTCAGGGAAAGAGTTAATGGGCATGTGGCAACAAAACCAACAGGGGATAATTGAGGTGAGAGGGAGCCTGTTGTTCCATCACGAGTCTTTGGTTCAGCACCTGGCCTGTTCCCACACTACCAGCTGCCCATTCTCACTGTAATCTCCCACACCTCACATTTCTTCATTTCTGGGACCTTCTCGTTGTATTCTCTTCTTCATTGGTGAGAAATTCTTTCCTTTGTTACTTCTTTCTATCCTTTCTGGTTATGTCAATATGACATGTTTAAGCTCATAATTTCTATCCAAACAGTATTCATTCATTCCTCTGTCTTTCACCATCTGTATTTATCCTGTAGGCATAGAAAATCTAATGATGTCCATACTGCAGTGCTGCTAGCACACCATGACATCACATGCTCGCTGCAAGATGGCACCATCACAGTAAAATAAGACTAGGTAAGGGGGAAGTAATAAGGTCCATGGGTTGTTCAACCAAAGATATTAGATTCAGCTGCTTGTCTTCTTGTGCGCTACAATCTTCTCCAGCTGCTGGTATTGGGTTTCTCTGGTACTGGTCCTAGCTACAGTAATATGCAACAAAAAATAGAAAACCATCACGTTATATAACATAACATAGTAACATAGTAAGTTAGGTTGAAAAAAGACACACAACCGTCAAGTTCAACCTACAAGTCTATATAAAACCTGCCTAACTACTAGTTGATCCAGAGGAAGGCAAAAAAAACATGTGGATTGGGCTTACTCATCAGGCAGAATATAGATAGATAAAAGATAAAGTTGCTACCAGTGGGGTTTTGAACTGTACATTAAAACTTTACAACATTGAGAAAAATGGATGGATACATGGGTTTTGTAGCGGTATTACTGTGTTATTTTTCTCATATTAAATTCTTATGCTGAGGTGCATAGACACTAGTGTGGGAGAAATATCTCACGTGGCATCTGAAAAAATATTTCAGTAATAAAATAAATAAAAATAGCAAATTTACATATATACATCTGCAGGCTAGTTGCAAACATAGTAAAATACTTTGTAATCTCTATGTGTTTTCCTTGCGACATAGCAATGTTTCCTGAATTAAAAACCATAGGCAACATGATCGTGGTGTAAAAGATAAGAAGAAAATCTGCCCTTTAGGAAGAAATGGAAAAATGCATCAAATATATTTTCTATAACAAGATATGGGAGATGTCTGTCTTAATTATAATCCTCTCCTTGTGAGAAATCAGAGACCCATTTAGTATCTCAAACCCTTCTGTCTAGTCTCTAGTTACTAGTGATTAGTAACATTGGGCCTGACTGTTCCTTTAAAAAAAACTGAGGCATGTTCTCTTGAACCAGCACACCTGACTTCTCTTTAGAGCTATAATATGCCCATGAAAATGCAGAAAACCTGAAAATGCATATACCTTTAGAGAGAATTCCAAATCAAGCAAAATATACTTCACTTACACTGTAAAAATGATTTAATTCTTGTGTTTCTAGTTTTGCAATTCAAAATCAGGGCAAGCTGGGAGTTGCCATTTTGTAGACATTATTATTGGGGCAAGCTGCGCATCATGCCAAAATCTTGTTTATGTGCCTGTATGGGGAACCTGACACCCCTTCCCATGGATTTGCTACACAAGTAGATGGAGAAGAGGCAGGGGGAATGTGGGGAGTGCAGTGAAATCTAAGAAGGAAAGAATGAAAAGTAAAAGTATTTGCTTGCCCTGCCCCTATGCCTAAGTCATGGAGTAGGGGCAAGCAATATATGATTGACAGTTGAGACTTTCAAATGTATAGTTTATAACAGGTATGGATGTTTTAATAATACAAATAATCTGGGGTTCACGTTTAATATGCAAATGACTTTTATTATACAGCTTTTTGTGTCAGGGTGACAGGTCCCCTTTAAGCACAAATATCTGCAGCACCAGGTCCTGAATGTAAAAAAAAAAAACCTAGAGCCAAATATATGATCTCTGCCAGCCATCCCTTCTCTAGGCAGGGCTTGATTACAACTCATTTAATGTGGCATGATGCCTTGCAGGCCTTTGTCAGCTGTACAGTTTCTCCCTTTGACCTTGGTGGTATCTCTTTTCATGCCTGGCACCCTTCACCAGATGAGCTCCACGTACAGCACCCTGAACACTGCCTGTTTTATTAAAAGGAAAAAAGTTCCCCATTATTATCTGATGTATCCATAGAAGAACATGTTGTCACAGCTTTCCTACAAGAGAAACGCATGTTACAGGATCACCCATCAGAAAAAAAGACTCAGCCACTATCATGGCACAGCACTCAGATAATCAGTAACCCTCCTCCCTGGTGCCTTGGCCTCTCTCCTCCTCTCATCTGTTCAGAGGAAGAGATCTCTGTGCTTTGTGAAGAGCGGCGAATACAAAGGCTCGGGGTGAGAAGGGTTAATTTGTTCTGGGGAGGTAGGATGATGAGAGATGTTTGAATGAAACAATAGCTGCTCCTCTGCTTTTGTTATGGATCCCTTTGTGTTCTGTGTGAGGAGAGAAATCTGCTCTCCCTTTAGAAGGGTGGTGATGATGGGGGGGAGCTTTATATTCTGTTCACAAGCACCCAGTATATATATAATGTGTTGGTTTGTTTAACCTCTTCATTTCTGGAGACCTATTTATGCAAAAGATCCAAGTGTTTGTGTTTTCTCCAGTGTCTGAGAGTATTGTGCATTAAATAATATTTTCCATTCTTAAAAAAATAAAACTGACCAAGGTCTTTCTCTTTTCACTGTCTTTATTACATGTATACTAGAATCTCTCATCTTCCATTCTATTCGCTTTTTATAACCCCCCTACACCCTAGCCACACAGATATGCCACACAGTGCATATCTTTTATGTGACCATCACCAGATGTTGCTCCTGTTAATAAATACAGAGTGGAAATAGCAGTCATTTGTTGGTAATTATCCCATCTCAGTTTTAACACCTTAGATTTCTAGACATGCCTTTAACGTGCAAGTCATTTACAGCGGTTTTGAAAAGTTTTCCTGGGAATAAATGAACTATTGTATATCTTCACTTATACCCAAAACACTCCCATGGCACTAGGATTGTCACCTTTTCGGTTTTGACCCAAACAGTTCGGTTTTTCTAAGGCCTGTTCAGGTCTCAAGTTTCTGTTAAGTTTTCAGCCTTGTGAAAACTGAACAATAATCTGGCCAATAAAGGTATTCTGAAGTGAGGTTAATTTCTAATTACAGAAACAAAAAATCAAATCTATCCAAAATAGTTTTTCTTAATTAGAATTGCTGTATTTTAGAGCTTTCTGGATAACTGATTGCTGTATAATAGATCCCATACCTGTAATTAAAGGATTGGGCTTACTCATCAGGCAGAATATAGATAGATAAAATATAAGGTTGCCACCAGTGGGGTTTTGAACTGTACATCAAAACTTTACAACATTGAGAAAAATGGATGGAAATCCGAAGACTTGGGTCTAAGTGAGTCTACTTCATTGTGTGTCATCACTGCTCCACCCACAGTGCCATCTGCCCCACCCCCTTTGTTTGAGTTTAGCACTGGCAAAGGTGGTAACCATGCATAGCACACGTGCCAATCCTTACTCATACATGGTTTATTACAGATCCAAATTTCCTCACCCACAGATACGAATTAAACATGGCACCAGCACCATCTTAGGTGCTAAATGCTTCATACAAACAGAAATTCTCAATTTATCTATATTGTCTAATATATATAATCTTTTTACCATTAGGTTCAGCAATCTCACAGTATTCTTTCAAGTTTTCCTACCATGTCAAGTTACTTAAGAGGATGTCTGGGTACCTTTATTATAATCACATATCACAGCACACCCAACTTCAGCAGTGGCGTAACAGAAGCAGACCCTGCGGAGGTATAGGGGCCCCATGAGGCCCCAATTAATGATAATTTTAATATATATTGGTAAAACAGGACAACCTCAGGAGAGTTTGGGGGCCCCTCAAATTAATTTGCTGTGGGGCCCAGTATCTATTTATGCTACTGGTCTTCAGTATGCAAAATAGCTCTGAAATGACTTGCTTTTTCAGGATTGAGTCCAATCTACAATTTCACAATTTCTAGGAAAGTGTCTTCAAAGTAATATATTAATTAAGGGTCTCAGGAGTTCTAATTATGATAATACTGGATATTTATGAAGCAGAAGGCACGTGCAATGTACAAAAAACAGACACAACCCAAAATTCTTTGCAATTTGCACCCTGCCTTATTCTCTACCTGAAATGCTACAGACCTGTTTGCTATGTTTCAAAGCACAGAGACCTGCAACCACCCCCATGAAGACAACATTGCTTTTGTTCAGCAGCATGGACCAAACACACGTAGTGCTGTATTCATGGGACCATCATGAGGGGCAGCTACATAAAAGTGTAAAAGCAAGTGAGATAGTAGTGCCACGCCCCTGTTATAGATGCTACCTAAAAAAGTCAGGAGCCCCATTAGGCTAAGCGGTACTAGGGTACAAGACAACATGGCTGACTTATCACACTGCAAATATTGAGACCCATTTCTGAGGCTTCCTCACTAATAGTGCTGCTCTCCTGAACATCACATTTTTAAATGTTTAGAAAAACATAGAAAAGCATCATGAACATCAAACACACAGTAGAGTAATAGCAACATATGTTCAGAAAATTGAAAATGAAAGCCCTGTTCTGGGACCTCTCATATAGCTTATTATTACCCCTGCTAGAGTCTTCCAGTTGGGTCAAGAATGTGACTTCACTACACAGAACCTTGTAGACTCAAACAGCATGCAGTTACACAGTATGTGATCTGCGAAACACTACATCATGTCTCCCTTATAAGGAAACAAATGTTTACTTTATATGATGTCCCCTTAAAGGAGAACTACAGCTCAACAAAGAGTTAAGCTGGCCATAGACTAAACGATCCGGTTGTACGAATCGTGGATTCGTACGATTTTCGGACGGTGTGTGGAGAGTTCCAACATTTTTCGTCCGGCGGAGATCGGTCGTTTGGTCAATCGGACAGGTTAGAAGATTTCTGTCAGCTGCCGATAATATCTCTGCGTGTATTGCCGATCATATGATTTTCAGTGGGAGACTGTCACTAGCTTTGTCAGACATAACTATCGTACGATTGCTGTCAGGGGCAGAACATTGGCTGATCTGTTCTTTTACTACTTTATTTGATCGGAATGGATCGGAATGGTTAGTGGCGGGTCGGGAGATGGAAAGTCCGATCGTACGTTGAGTCTATGGCCAGCTTTAGTCTACATCAGTGCTGTCCAACTTCTGTGGTACCGAGGGCCAAAATTTTACTAGCCTATGTGGTGGAGGGCCGATAATGGAAGTCAGCGTTGGCCACTCCCCCTTTTAAAACACACCCACTGTAAACCACACCCATATTACTACAAGAACTTTTAAGATCATATCCACATTAACGGTGGTAGCAATCAAAAAAACCAAATGGCTGGTGCTCACTGCAGGGAAATCCCTCATCACTCATATGTGAAAAATTTAAGTCATGTTAAATCCATATGCCTCATCCTCCCCTGTGGATAATACAACATCCCACAGGTAGCGTAGGGCAAGCAGAGAATGGCACACACAAGCAGCACTGAATAAGCAGAGAATGGCACACACAAGCAGCACTGAATAAGCAGAGAATGGCACACACAAGCAGCACTGGGCTAGCAGAGAATTGCACACACAGGGAGGGAAGGCAGAACAGAGCAGGAGACAGGGAAAGCGATCATTCTAATATGCACTACATACAGTGACACAGTGCTGGTGCACCATTAGCATTTTGAATAAGGTGTGAACAGGAGAACAATGTGGGCAGTTTCAGTCTGGGTCTCAGGTGTGAACAGTACAGGCTTTAGGGGTGTGAACAATAGAGGTGTCACAAGTGTGAACAATACAGGGGGGTCACAGGTGTAAACAATACAGGGGATTGGTCTGAATTTCTGGTGTAAACAATGCAGGGGCCAATTAATCTCGATACCTTTTAAATCTTACACATGGTAAGCAGACACAGCAGGTAGGTGGGGGGCCACAGAAGGGGGGGGCACATTGTCCTGGCTTTTCCCAGTTATTGGAGATTAGAATGGACTCACAGTGCACAGTATATATATATATATATATATATATATATATATATATATATATATATAGGACCAGAGAGTAGCACGCACACCATATCTTCTTTGCTCCAAAGGATTTATTTAGAATACAAAAAGCATTTACATCGGTTATACGATGTGGTGTTGCTGGTCTTTCTTTTCATATATATATATATATATATACACGCAATATAAAATTATACTCGTGATTAGTAATTAATTCAGATTTGCATTAAATGTTAGCATAAACTCTAGTAAATTCTGCACCATATTAATTAATAATCAGTCTGTGAAAGATTTACCCAATAGTTTATGATAATGTGTGGATGCCCTTGTAGTCTGGCAGGCTTTCTTTAGTTTCCAATCAAAGTTTGTAGTTTACATACAGGTTTCTCAGAAAATCATCCCTTTGTTCTGTGCGTATCCTTTTGCCAGGTCATAATGAACAGAGAACATTTCTAGAATTAGTTTTCTACATTGGTGGCTCACCGATCCCATATTATGTACAGTGTTTAGTTACTACCAGCACATTCCTGTTCCCACCTTCATCTGACTCACCTAAGAGAAAATGTTATAGATCAAAAGATCTGTGGCTCTCCTTCCATACATGGCAATGATTGTAATGTCTATTGTTGGGTGCTGCTTAGGTACAACTACATCTTGTTACTTGAATGTTTGTTTAGTAAAACTTATGGTTTGCTAGACTAAATTTATATATTATTATTATATTATGTAAGTAGTAGCTTCCCTTTTCTATTGGAAGGCTGTTATGCTGCTGTGGTCTGCCTCATTGTTAAGTCAGAAATATTGTTCCATTTGTATGGGAAATCCACCTGTAACTATGATGCACTGTGGAAGGTCTGACTAGACATTTATGTGTTTAGAATGTAATTATATACTCTTATAACAGAGGGCAACCATTATGGCCCCTTGCATCAAGTACCTTTTCTTTTAGGCATGTATTGTATGTGTTGTCTAAAAGATGTCCATACAAGGGCCAACATTAGGGCAGTCTCAGTCTCTCCTGACAGAATTGGCAGCTTATACCAATTATCTGTCTGGAGATCAGCCACAATATTTCTATCAAGCAGGTTAGAAAATCCAGTAAGGACATGGCCATATCCAAGGTGCCCAGATGTATTGGTTTTCTCAAATCATCCCTTAAAGAAGAAGGAAAGTCATCCTGCACTTGGGGGTGCCAAATGTTAGACACCCCCAAGTGATTGTATTGACTTACCTGAAACCCCAGGCCGATGCTTCTATCAGCAGAAAGCTGCACAGGCCCAGGGTTATACCAGTGAGCACCACTGAGTGATCCCCTTTTTGCTTCAAATTCCCCAGGGCAAGTGCATGCGCAGTTGAACGAAATAGACAACTTTTTAGTTAAAGTTCGGCTTATTGTTTTACAGCGAACGCGCAGCCACGCGAAAAAAGCTGAAGACAGAAGAGAAGCACTCCACGGTGCTTACTATTATAACCCCGGGCCGGTGCAGTTTACTGCTGATAGGAGCACAGGCCCAGGGTTTCAGGTATGACCTGTAAGTATTTTACAATATCTAAGTCTCCACCAGCCTCTTTTTCTACTCCAAGAATAAAGTTGCATTTTCCACATTTTTTACTTTTCTCACATACTGATTTAACTCTTTACTGTAAAACACTTCAGAGGGTTAGTACCTTTCTTTGTGTCTCCCAGCCCCTGAACGTCTTACTTTAATCTTCCCCTTTCACCGCCACCCCACAGACTCGCAGATTTACAAAGAGTCTTGTCTTAGTATGTCGACCCTTTTGTGCATCTAGGATGAGGCAGAAGGGGGTGAGGGTGAATGAAAGGATTTAAATATGGGGATCACATAAAGAGGATTTAACAGATTTGTTTTGTAAGTTGAACAAAAATTACACGTATAATGGAATGGACACAAAAAGGAAAAAGGAGAATGTACAAGCTCCACTGAATAAGACATTATCCTGTCATGTTTGTAATGCTACCCCCAAACCCCCACCTCAAGCTTTTAATGGTGGAGTACAAGGAACCAACATATTCTGGCATGTATCTAATGTGGGGCAAGGCAGGGTTAGGGGAGATGTAAAAAGGCTTACAAATCCCATTCAGACAAAGCAGTGATAATGAGAAGGATGGAAACATAATAGTAAAGAATGACTAACCAGAGTTTTAGATTCGATTGCTTATTCCAAAGCTACTAAATATACCATCTTACACATTTGCCTAGGGAAAACTCTTGTAAGGAAACAACTTTCTGTTCCTTAGAACTTATTGGAAATGGTTGATGAATGATTTAGTTGGACAGGAATGGATTAGAACTCCAGCCTATAAGATATATAATATGTAATAATGTTTTTGGTCTACAGCAAATACATATGTTTCAAAGTAATTTCAAAAGGAATGTGTTTTTGAGGTAGATAAATCAACTCCAGCTCAATCATGCCACTTTTATGCCTCCCCCTTGTTTCTGTCAGCACTTGGCATATTATGTTGCCACAACAGAGCGTAGGATTTAGAATGTAGAAGAGAATGACACAGAACAATTAACCTCTCTGCTCTTTGCAAGAGATCTGATGGGTGTGAATAGATAATAGAGTGCACAATGTCAGTCTGGGACCAATGAGGGCAGTTCACTTAAAGAGCTCGCTACTCCATTCAGCTTTTATATGGCATTAGTGACCAACGGCAGATGCTGGAAGGCGCAACATTTAGAGGACCCATTTGGGCCTGACTAATAGGCAATCTCAATATAATTTGATAAAACTGCTTTTGAAAAATATAGTATTGCAATGTCCATTCTCTTCTAGATATGCCACTGGCTATTTACAAGAGTACATGAAGAAAGAAAGCAGTCTTTAAATTCATTACTAGTCAAATTATGTCAATACCCAGTAAGAAAGGAGGAAAATAATAAGATAATCCTAGTATTAGACCCAGCCAAATGTTGCCATAGGAGGGTGTCATCCTCTAGTCAGATTCAAAAAATTGTTTGAAACTAGATTAATAAAACAAATATAATTGCTTTTGAGAGACAAACTTGGGCATTTCCCTATGTCAGTGTCACTTTAATTTAAAGGTTTGATCTCCCATTCCATTTAAAAGAAAACATTACATTTTTACAAGTACTTTACAAGTATATTAGTTTAGTTAAGTGTTTGTGTTCCTGTGTATGTGTGTTTGTGCATATAGACAGGGTGGAAACAGCTGAGGGGGGTGAAGAATATTGGTGGGGTCTCTGCCGGCAATGTCCTAAATCAACACTGCAAGTACACACTATTTTCGCCATAAACCTATAAACTGTGACATAACTTAGAAGTTGCAGAGCCCATTATCAACATCATTGTATGGCCCCCTGAAACATACAGGTAAAACATATTGGATTTGCTCATTAGTCATGGCACTTTACACTTCTAGGTCCCCAAGCAGTCACAGGGATGCCCAGTGTAGGAACTGGGACACCAGGGGCCCACCCAAAAACCTTATACCAGGGACACTATTATTCTTCCTCATTCAAGCTCTATTCTCCTAGTCTCTTTTTTTAATACTATTATTCCATCTATTTAGCCTCTTTGTTCTCATATAAATTGGGAATGGCCATGAAATTGGCCAAATGTTTAGCAGCATGAGGGCCCACTGATACCTGGGCCCACCGGGAGTTTTCCTGGTATCTGATTGGCCCGGTCTAGCATTGGGGATGCTTTCTGCAGTCACTGCACCTCATCCTATAAACCATTCTGAACCAGGCAGCTCCTTCCCATGTCCCTCACTCTGGTATGATGCCAAACAGTGCAGCTGAGAAGGAACCCCTGCATTCTGATATGTTTGTTACTGCCTGGAATGAGTTCCTGACTATGTCACCAAATGACAAAATCCTTCCCTTTTCTAATCTTTGCATAACATGTTTCACTTAAAACTGTATTTAAGGGGCTATTTTTTTCTATTTCCTATACTTTCAGTCTACAGTCAGGATAGAAGGCTATAGTTATTTTATGTACATTACAATTCTCGGCCTGTCTAGGGAATGTTCTAGCTCAATTAAAACTTTGCTTCAAAACTGTTGCGTGCACTTTCACAAACCAGAGGCCAGCGGTGAATTAAAAAGTAACTTTATTTACCCAACATTTCTCCTCCTAACGCGTTTCGTGTTAACACACGTAGTCATATTAGACCATTCGATAGTCGAAGTACTGTCTCTTTTAAAAAAACTTTGACTACCTACTTTGGCGCTTTAAAACCTACCGAGCTACAATGTTAGCCTATGGGGACCTTCCCCATAAGCTTTCTAAGCTTTTTTTGATCGAAGGAAAATCGTTCGATCGAAGTAAATGCGGTAAATCCTTCAACTTCGATATTCGAAGTTGAAGGATTTTACTTCGATGGTCGAATATCGAGCGTTAATTAACCCTCAATATTCAACCCTTAGTAAATGGGCCTCTCCGTGTTCGAACATTGCTCACAATTTTGTTATACATAAAAAGTATCGGAATTTGCTTGTAAAATTGGAGTACGCATTGAATATGCAGATTTACATACAAATGCAACCAATAACTGAGACAAAAGCTTACAATCTAACAATCTTACAATCTAAAATCAAGACAATTTCAAATATATTCTAACTTATAAATTGAGAAGTACAACTAAGAATGCACGCATTATAAAATAAGCAATAAAATAACATTCAGAAGTATAAATGAGTATGTTAATGTTTCACAATTAGGGGGTTTATGGAAACAGCAAGCCCACAAAGGGAGAAATGAGAGACATGCAAGGAATTAGAAGGCAGCGTGTAGGAATGCTATTAATATAAGGCAGTAGGGTTGCACCTATCACTAAGTTAGAATGTGCCCAATTGATGTTGGCCAGGTCTGCTCAGCTGATTATTAGTTAATTGCAATCCATTCTGATTAAGTGCACAGATAATAATTACAGCTCCTCCCCCTGACCGGGCAAAAGGTTGTAGGGGGTAACCATTAATTCCTAACCAGGCAGATAGGAAGGAACCTTTAAATTAAGAGGTCTAATTATAGAGGTAATAATAGCCATAAATGATAGGGATTCTCAAGCTAATTTAATTATTTTTTTAGTAGGAGAGTAACCAAGCCCCTCATAAATGATCTAGCACAGCTAGACTGTAGAAAGCTTTCTTAATGCAGGGCTGGATTTTAGGACATCTCTTTAGAAAATATTATTTTTACATTGTGTATACAATTATCAGCTGGGCTGGTATATATTGGCCATCAATGAACATTTCAGTAGAACTAAAACAATGAACATAAACTAAACTGCATATGTACTGTAGCCAGCCTGCAGTGACCTTCAGTATCCATACCTGACTATCACATACTTGGAACATAACAGTCATTCAAGTCCTCACATACAGCTGATGTAGCAAAACCCTTAAAGGGACAGTAACACAAAACAATGAAAGTGTTTTAAAGTAATGAAAATATCATGTAGTGTTGCTCTGCACTGGTAAAACTGATATATTTGCTTCAGAAACACTAGTATAGTACATATTAACAAGCTGCTGTGTAGCAATGTTGGAAATTGAAAAAAGACTATATGGTACAGGTTAAATAGTGGATAACAGATAATCTATCTGCTGTGTAACCTGAGCCTTTTCTCATTTGAATGGCTACACAGCAGCTTATTACATTAGTTTTACCAGTGCAGGGCAACACTGCATTATATTTGTGTTACTTTAAAATTATTTATTTTTTGATGTTTCTGTTCCTTTTAAGTTAATTATTCATAATGACCAAAATGGTTGTGATTGTCATAAAAAAATTGTAATATTGTCTTATTATATTGACATTAACCTCTAAAGGCTAAAGTGTGCTTTGTGAATAACAGAGGGTTTTAAACTATGCTACAACTAGCTTCATAATTTTTCAAATTTCAAACATGGCAATTCTCCAAATCTCTGATCCTGTTGGTTCATGTGGCAGGCAAAACAGACTGCATGGTGAAATTCTAGCATCGATTCACAGCAAAATCTGGCAAACTTCAAAACTGCTTATTTTACCATGAAAGTGTATTTGGCAAAAAAAAGAATACTCATCCCTAGTATTAAACTATAAGGGTAATTTAAAATAACCCAGGAAGCACTTGTGTCCTGGTGATGGTTGCTTTCTGCACCTAGAGCAAGACTGAAATGTAACCCAAGTCCTGCCAGTCCAAATGATGCCCAAGTTAGGGGTCCCACTTGCCACTCATTAATGCAAAGCTGCCAAACTGTGCAGGACAATATACGTAAAACATGGCATTGTGTCTGTTTTTTTGTACTTTGCACTCTATCCTGGACTGAGTAAATTACCCCTTACTAAGGACCAGGGGTGCTGCGCCAATGAGGCAAGTAGAGAAACGCAATACACCATGCCAAATGTTTGGCAGATATAGTGTTGCACCAACATGTTGGCTCTCACTAGGAAAAGGGCATTAATAATTTCACAATAATGGAACTCTGGCAAATCAGGGCAAATAAGACAGTATGCTTAGAAACAGACAAGGTTCTGATCATTGCCTAAACATGCTAATTCTGTTAACATGTTACTTTGCAAATTTGTGAGCCCATAAAAGAGAAAGAACGCTACAGAGGCATTTTAATGCCAATGGATTACCTGCAATAGTGCAAGCTAGAATGCTATATTTATTCTGTAGAATGTTTTACCATACCTGAGTAAAAAGCTGTAGAAGATCTCTTCTGCTCACTTGTAGCTGTGGGCTCAAATTACAGCAGAGAATGGAGGGGGGGGAAGAGGAGCAAACTGAGCATGCTCACGCCCGGGGCAAGGAGGTTTAAGCTGAAAACAGGAAGTCTGATACAGAAGCCCATGTGTACACAATAGAGGGAAGGAAATGCAGTGTTTCTTTTGACAGAGGACTCAGAGCAGCACTACTTTGGTATATTTAGGTGGACCTTTCTGATAAGGCTTACTTAGTTTTGACCTTTCCTTCTCCTTGAACTGCTATTTTTGTACTAAGCATCGTTTTCATATTGTGGTATTGTGGTATTAAGGAAAGTCAAAATCCACCAACAGGTCAGTACTTTTAGGATGCAATTTTTCCCTTGTTCTCCAAAGGCATAGAATAATAACAACTTTAGTTCATTTCCATTTAACAAGCTAATAAGGGAATTGTAAGGCAAATTATTTTAACTTTCTTGGGATATCTGCATGTTTGTTACCAGTTAAATAATTTTTTTTTTGTGTGTGATGTGTGTCTATGTAGGTGGGGACATGGCAGGCTGTTTCTTCTTAAACCAATCCCCTGCTGAGTTAATTAGGCAAAATTCCTGCACCCCTTCATTCTCACTTGTAGTACCTGTACACCCCCAATCTCAAAATGAAATTGACCCCCTTTGCTCCTCCACACAGTTAGGATTAATTTTGAAAAAAAGAAGAAATGGTAGAAACCCTCTAAAAATATAATTATAAAATCTTCATTAGTTACACTAATGAATCTTTGGAGCCCCCCCCATCCTCCCCGCTATTGGTAATTAGAGGAGGATAATGCTAATGAATAACAATGAAACAATTAGCTGTGTGTGGATAAGAGAAATATAACAAGTTTTAAAATAAATGGGATTTAAACACATAGAAAACTACCATGGTCCAGTGTTCTTCATAGAGAAAACAAGCAGTATTTACATAGTAATAAAGATAGTAATACAGATAACTGCAGGATTACTGGTTAAAAAGCCAACAAAAATAAAAATGCAACACAAAAATATAAATGATATCAGATATCACTAGCCTGGGACATTCAGATGTGCCTATCACACTAAATTAGCACTGCCAGAAACGAAGGGAGGTGGACAGAACATCTAGGGGGCAATTCACAATAGGGGAGCTTTCAAAATTTGGAGTAAAAATGTTTGCTTATGACAGAAAATGATTTAACACTCAATTTACAAATAATTCTAGTTTTTAGAATTTACCTACATAAAAATTAATTTTATTTTTCATTTATTATCCAGGTTTATTTTGCGAATAACCCCTCAGAGAGCTGCAACTTCTCTAAATTCCAATTATACCTTAACCATACACAAATTATATTTCAAAGGCTTGTATTCAAAGGATTCAATATCAAGCAGCTATAAAATATAAAAACTAACTGCAGGCTTGAAAAGATATCTGCATAGAAATCCATGCAGTCTGCATCGGAGTACATTACCTATCAACTTTGGAGCATTTATATACAGGTTTATGACCTGTTATCCAGAATGCTCTAGACCTGGGGTTCTCCGGATAACGGATCTTTCTATAATTTGGACCTTTATACCTTAAGGCTACTAGAAAATCATATAAACATTAAATAAAGCCAATAGGCTGGTTTTGCTTCTAATAAGGATTCAGTATATCTTAGTTTGGATCAAGTACAAGCTACTGTTTTATTATTACAGAGAAAAAGGAAATAATTTTAAAAAATTTTAATTATTTGGATAAAATGGAGTCTTTGGGAGACAGCCATTTCGTAATTCGGAGCTTTCTGGATATTGGGTTTCCAGATAAGGGATCCTATACCTGTAAGTAAAGTGCTAAGTACTGTATACTATATAGTAACTGAGGGGTACTCTGGTAGTACCAAAATATTTTATAAGAATCCACTATTTGGGATTCGGCCGAATCCCTTGTGAAAGATTTGGCCGAATACCTAATCTGAATTTGCATATGCAAATTAGGGGCAGGAAGGGGAAAATGGAAAAAAAATTTACTTCCTTGTTTTGTGCCGAAAAGTCACGCGGTTTCCCTCCCCACCCCTAATTTGCAAATTAGGATGCAGTTCAGCCAGACACAAGGATTCGGACAAATCCGAATCCTGCTGAAAACGGCCAAATCCTGAACCGAATGCTAGATTCGGTGCATCCCTAATATTTTATGCTGTTTGCTATAACTTGCAGCCTAGAAACTGATACTTTCACTGTCTAGTTTAAATATCCTTTTTTTTGCATGGAGTGTTGGTCTTACTCTCTGTATTTGGCTTTACTTTACAGGGACCAACAACAGAAGCACAGATCTTCACTGTCACATGTATGCTACGTCTCTGTATTGGTACAATAAACCCTTTCTGACACGTACTCTAGATGCAGAGTTGGTTAGAAATTAGAATTGATGTAAAACCAACAGATTCTGCAAAAGCTCCATGTACTGTATATTGGACCATGTTCGATTATTTAGTGCTTGGTTTACTTGAAATGCATTAGTAATTACAATTGTTATGCTTGTGGTTGTATGATCCCACTAAAGCCCACCTTCATTATTGCTTTTGAGTGTAGGAAAAGGTGAAAAAAACCTTTTACATTTTAAATTCAGAATCATTTGTTTCTCTTTTAAATACACTCTAATCTATTTTAATTGAAACAAACAATTCTTGTATTAAAATGTAATAAAATAAGATTAGAAATGGTGTAATTAAGACAACTACACCTTTTATAATGACTTGGCCCAGCCTCATCATCATTCTAATTTATAACCAAGAGGTTTGGAATGATTAAGTTCCATTTAATTAAGTGCTAACACTAGTGGCAATAAATTCTTTTTTTTTTCATTGCAAAACATTTTATAAGCCTTTAACCCTTATCTTTAATCCTTTTTATAAATGTATCTTCGTCAAAAGCAATGAGAATTACGGCGGAGTAAAATCATAAGAAAGATTTATGAAGAAAAAGAGCATTGGTTTCACAAACGCTTCACTCCAATTTTTGTGAATAGGGTGTTTTTGAATGCTTTTGCTTTCAATTGTTATTCCGGTGCCAATTCTATTCATTTAGAAAACATTTTTTTTAAACTTGTTTTTATATAAAGATCGTTACATAATACATAATACATAATACATACAATCACGGCTATACAGTAGATTTCTGTGCTGCTGTTCCGCTAACATTATGTATCTACATTCTTGTGACATTATTATAACAGTAATTACAATATAAATATAAACTTGCAGCTCAAGTGACAAGCAACCGTTAGTTTTGTAAGGAGAGGCATGACCATAGGTTATGTATGAGATCTGCTTTTGGGCAGATTTCCAATTTTGTAGAGCCATTTCCTGATATCTACTGTCCGGAAGCAGCCTCGTCAATTTTAGAATTTTGGGAGTTGTGGTGTTTGGAATGTCTGTAGTCCATGCAAAGCCCAGCCTTTGGTCGTTTTCTATGTCGAAAACGTGTTCTGATTGTTTGGTAGATTTGTGAAGTTGTTTGTTTTGTGTGTTTGTTTTTCCAGATTTGATTAAGTGGGTTGGCTTTATCAT
This sequence comes from Xenopus petersii, assembly GCA_038501925.1. Taxonomy (NCBI): domain Eukaryota; kingdom Metazoa; phylum Chordata; class Amphibia; order Anura; family Pipidae; genus Xenopus; species Xenopus petersii. Next base: position 139,183,818 of record CM076673.1, read on the forward strand.
TGTCAGGCATTTTTTTTTTTTTGATTGCACTTGTTACAAAATGGAGAATTTGGAGAGTTCGAAATATATGTTGTGTCATGAATGGGAATTTATCTGTCAATTTTTCCCGAGAGTATACTGTGTAGTCTATCACATCATACAAGTTTTGTAATACATTTTCTCTCCACCGTGAGAGAATAGGATTACGTTGGCCTATTGGAAAGTTATCGTTATCTACATTTGGAAAAACATTTTAAGAATAATTCAGATCAGTCAGAACAACTTATCTCCATTTTAGCTGTGTTAATAATGTCAAAATCTGAACAATGGCAGACAAGACCGTATTCTTCTCTTGGTGCCCAGAGGCTGGCATCCTCCATGGCCTGCTGGAGCACAGGGACAGGAAACATATTATAGTCCCTAGTGCTCCAGAAAAGGGCGAACTTCAAGTGTGGCTCGTGGCATTAATTTGGCCCTGCAAAAATCCGGGCCTGATTTCCACTGAAGTGGACTGGCAGAATCACTGTCACTCCTACCTTTTGATGTAGAATATAAAGCATTTTAGTGTAGGGAAGGGCTTAAAAATGACCATAATTAAAACAAACATTTTACACTAATATACTGTAACAACAGTTTTAGTCTAATTGCACTTTTGAAATTTCTGTCCTTAAAGTATCAATAGTGCTGCAAGGTACAGGTATGGGACCTGTTATCCAGAATGCTCGGGACCTGGGGTTTTCCGGATAACAGATCTTTCCGTAATTTGGGTCTTCATGCCTTAAGTCTACCAGAAATTCATTTAAACAAACCCAATAGGCTGGTTTTGCTTCCAATAAGGATTAATTATATCTTAGTTGGGATCAAGTGCAAGCTACTGTTTTATTATAACAGGGAAAAAGGAAATCATTTTTAAAATTTTGGATTTTTTGGATTTGGATAAAATGGAGTCTGTGGGAGACAGCCATTCTGTAATTTGGAGCTTTCTGGATATCGGGTTTCCGTATAAGGGATCCTATACCTGTACAAAGGGCTGAAAGGCAGCTTTGGGATTGAATGAGTAAAACTAGAAGGAGGTCCTAGACCAGGGGCACAGGATCCTTTTGTCTGGAGCTGCCATGTGGTTGAAAACATTAATGACCATGTTCTGTTAATGCCACTAATACTATTACTGTCATTTTGGAGTCAGGAAGTCATTTTTCCCCCTTCTGATACAAATTGGAGAGGCTTCAAATGGGGTTTTTTACCTTCCTCTGGATCTAGTAGTTAGGCAGGTTAAAATAGTTGAAAGGTTGAACTTGATATATATATTTATATATATTATTTTTCACTTTACTCCACCTTTGGGAGATAACATAAGTGGTTTTAGTCTGGAAATGGAGTAAAATATTAATAAAGTTCACATCAGAAAATTGTCAACAAATTTACACACAATTTAATTCTAGGTTCTGGTTTTTTTTTTCAACTTTGAACAAAAAGAAAGTTTGAATCCCAACAATTGAACTCACTGAACATTTTTCTGAATCTAACGTTTTGTATTTTTGTTTTTAATTATTTTAATTATATTTGTTCTTTGGCCTCCTTCATTAAATGTAAAATTATTTCTGTCTTCTTCTGATAACCAAAAACATGAATATTTTATTTTCAATACATTTTCTCATGTATCTTACCATTCAGACTCTCTCCTGTTCATCTCCCAGTCTCCCCTTCAAAGCATTGTTTCATTGCTAGGGATATAGCAGTTACATTTACAAATGTACTACAAATATATTAAAAAAAAACAACAAATGATACCAATTGCAAACAGTCCCAGCATACATACCTCATATGTAAAGTTAATTTCAGTGTGAACTGTCCATTTAATTTGCTGTAGCACTCTGACATTCACTGCTATGCCATTATTTGGAATTCTTACCTCTTACAGGAGTTTTGTTCCTTGTTTTAATAAAAAAAAAAAACTTAATAGAATATATCTGAATGTAACATATTTATCCATTGCTGTTATGACAACTGTTACTATAAATAATAATAATAGCCATTGATCTGCTACAGGATGAGTGACCTTTCAAGATGCAATTCACAGAGGGGCAGAGATATAAAGTCACTCCTTGCTACAGACAATACATTAACGATACTAAAGCCAAGGACAGGTAGATTGAGCCAGCAGAGCAGTCCTGTTTCACTGCGGCTCACTTCATGGGAAGGCGTTCCATGGAAACAGAAGTTCAAGAGCAGCTGCTTTGAGAAACCTACGCTAAGGAGAGCTGCTCATTTGCACTTATATTTGTCGAATATATAAAACACATATGTATAAAGCACCAACATATTCCACAGTGCTGTAAATGGGTGCATACATTGTACAGGATTACTATTACATCCAAAACAACCAATAACTAATACAGCAAGTAAAGATGGTCTTGCCAAATATATACAGTTAACATATACATATAGCTGTTTACTCAGCTGCAGTACTTGGTGACAGTGTCACCATGTGACTACTCTAAAAAGTTCTTTAGGTACTGAATAGTTTTGCAGGAAATAACCAACTTGAATTTCAAGTCAAATTTATCACACCTCAACCCTGGATTTGACTATTCTCCACCTAAAACCTGCAGAGTTCATGTAGAAGCCAATGGCAGAGGCCCTTTAAACTATTTGAAGATGTTAATAGTTGCGATGAGACAAATTTTTTCCAAATTCCGCTTAGAAAATGACGCCCCATAGAATCCAATGGGAGAAAATTCAACCTTTGATAAATAAACCCCACAAGGTTGAAATAAAAATAAATTAAAAAGCAATGATTCCCCTGTTTTAATTGAACCCTAACACATGTGAGTTATTATGGGGTCTCACTATTGCTCACAGTAATGTTAAGTTTATAAGTAAAGGGGGCAAGTATGTAAAAGGTAAAACAAATTTAATTCTGATCTGTTCTTCTAATTATTGCTGTGAATAAGGGTCCCTTTCCTTTCCATTTCCTTTGTGATAATAAAAATAAAATGGCAGTTATTATTGATATAGTGTTTCCTACCTTTATCCTGGTTCCAGTGTAGGCAAAAGATATTCTTGTTCATTCCATAAAAAAATCAGATAGAACTGCTTTAACAGCTGACAGCCACATCATTAAATAAATAAATACAAATATCATACCAGGTGCAAATAGAAGAATTCGAGTTGTTAAAAAGGCTTATGTGAGCACATGCTGCACCGGAGAGAAAACTGCTGCATTCATGGGCTTAAAAATGTGCAGCCAATCACAGACTGTGTTAGAAAAACCTCATTTCACATGACCTCAGAGCCTTAACCCAACAAAAGTGCCAATATTGCACGAGTAAGAAATTAAAACAAAAAGAAACTTTAAAAAATACCCTGCCCTTAATTGAATCATCCTTTTGTTTGCAAAGGATTTCACCTGAGGTCTCTGATCTAACTGACCGTACTGGCCGTGGCATAAAGTGATTTTTTCCTGAGATTGGGGAACTAGCTTTGCAGAATATTGCTATTTAGTGAATGTGCTGTAAACTCTATTATAAATGATGAAGTACATTTTACCACCCGTTGTTCTCTTGATTACTGCTGTAAGAATGCAGAGATCCAGTCGAGCAAGCTTCCTGTGAAAACTGATAGAGTTGTAAGCAGGGACAGAAGAACCCTTACAATAATGCTACGTGAGCAGAGTTCTGCTCTCTTTGTACATGGCAATTCAGTGTAGCAACTAAAGGGTTAGGATGCCTGGATCACCACCGACAGAAGAAGAAGAATGCTAGTTGAAGGAAGCAGAGAAATTCACTATTAGATTTTCTCACGTAATTTTTCACTTCTCATACAATTTTTCACACTTGTCTGGAAGTGTCTGTAGCTCCCTCCACCCAGTCCCACACACCTTTTCCAAATCACCTCAAATCCCCCTTCTCCACCCCCTCAAGGTGTCATCACCTCTGTGAGGCGCTACATCTCACCTAGGGCGTCTAATTATTGAGATATGTCCCCCCTCCAACTCCTTTTCTCTTCATCCCCAACACCCCTACAGTACTCCAGGGACTAAGGGGCAAATCTAAAGATTTATTTTTGCTTTACAAGAGGAATAGGTTAAATGAGCCCTACTTTCTGACAAATCGTCACAATCAACAGAGTCACATCATGAAATTGTTAGGGGAAAGTACTGCAAAGGTGCAACCTCATTTCTGGTGTTTAACTTTTGGTAATGAAAAGAAGTGTGAGATGTCTCTCAGCTGATCTGTCAGTATATGGAGATAGATGAGAGGAGAACATTTTAAGTAGTCTCAGCCTCTCCGTGTGCATATATTGTATACCGTACATATGTATGTAGGCCTTTTGACTCGTATGAAATCCAGCTTGTTTATTAAATACTAATAATATGTAAGGGGATACAACCACAAGATTAAATTGTAGTGAATAACCTTTCCTATGTTATGCTAAACTGTGTGTCACAGGCCTTTAAAATGTTTTCTAGTCATGCACCTTTTCTATTTATGATAGTCCCCCTCTATGTCAACTGGAGGACTACGTCATATGGTAGTGTATGTTGTGCTTGCATTATGTAATCTGCTGCTGTGGACTTATGGCCTGCAGAGAGCAATTAGGCCTATTTAATCAACTACATGAAGGACTTTAGAAAGGCTGTCAATGACATTGTCTATTAATTAAGGTCTCTGTTATCAGGATTAAATTGTAAATCTGACCTGACATTGCACAGTGATTTTCAGACTACAAAGTTTCAGAAATGCAATCCCATGATCATCCTGCAATTATTAGCGCATGTATTGACATACATTGATGTTCAAAATTCCTTAATAGGCGGGTGGGCCAATCAAATGGTCCAATTTCTTTTGTTAATCAGTAGGTGGCATTAGTTGCCGCAATCTAAATTTTCATTGCCCTAAGTACAGTTTATGCTGGTTCAGCAGATGGTACCTAAAATAAGTAACAAACGCTTTAAACAAACATTTAAATAAGTCTTTGTAAGAGTAAGGCCAACCAGTTACCACCTAAATGGCTACCAACCTAGGTCCAGGTAAGTGTGAGCTTTACAGAAAACAAGGCCTGTCCACAATCTGAGTTGTTGTTCTGTGGTTAACCACAAAACATAATTTGTTTTTTTGGTGTATCAATGGTGATCATCATGGCTGCCAGCAGCGGGGCACAGGGGGTACAACTGTACTGGGCCCGGGCCTGGAGGGTGATGCAGCGCAGAACGACCAAGGTCCTGAAAAACACCATAGACCCAAAGCGCCAAAGACCTGAAGCGCTGAAGTCCCCAAGCTGCGAACGGAGCCAAAGCCACGAATGACCTGACCACCAATGGGTTTTTATATTTTCAATTTATAGGGGGGCGCTAGCCACCAATTTTTTTTTTAACCTGTAACTTGGAAAATGGGAAAGGCTGTAGTTTTTCAATGTTGCAGTGATTATTCTGACACCAAGGAAAATATTTGTAATTAAAATCCTTTTATACGCATGCATATTCATTTCCACAGATTTATCTGAGAGAAAGAGAAAATGGTAATGTGAATGAGACCAAAAGCTGAAATCTAGTGCAATTCCACCAAATAACTATTATATAAGGCAGGGAGATTTCTGTTGTGTCCCTAGAAATAGCCAATATAGGTTTAAAACAAAACCCCTGGAGTATGGGTATTTCACACAAGTAATCTTAAAGTTGGTGGGGGTCACAGGGGACTGTGACAACCCCTTATTAAAGTAATAAATTCAATATTTAACTGCACTGGATTAAAAGACCAGACAGTTGAATGACTACACTGCATGGAAAGTGCACTTATATATCATATACCTTTCTCTGTGTAAGATCCCAGGTATTAATGCCTTTCCAGTCTCTTTTCTTCAAATTTTGTAATCATACCTTTTTTTGTGTGTGTCTCATTATCCCTCTCCCCACCTCCCCCTTATATCTTTATACAGAATAATCACCTCTGCCTGCCATCTTTCAATTAGTCAACTTTAGTGTTTCAACACCTCCTTCCCTGCCACTCTGATGTTCATTTCTACTACGATTTACAAATTTATATTCACTCTGAATTTTTTTAACACCTGACATTTACAGAGGAGAACAGACCAAATTTATTTGAGCTTTTAATTTTGATTATGGAAAACTACATAAATTGTAACATAAACAAGAACAAAACAAAATTATAAAAGTTTATTGCTAGTGTTTTTCACATTTAAGAAAAAAATGGCAGCTTACTTATCTATATTCTTTGTAGAAACCTGTCAGTAATACAGTTTTCTGTGCTATTAGCAATGGATATCAATGCACCTCCTTAAATTGGCCACACGTTGCAAAGTTTCACTACAGAAATCAATGGCAGCCAGATAGCACAGGTCCAATCAATGAGTCTTGGGAGGCTGAGCTATTGGATAGTCTTAGCTGGATGATGGTCCAATATACACGATGGTCCCATTTATATGATATAACCAAGATTTCCATTGTAAGCAAATAACTAGCATGTGATTAAATATTAATTAATAAACTTATTACATTATCTGTGTCTAAATTTTGACCAATATGCAGCTTGTACTTCCTCTCAGCAGTGGCATAAATCCCATGGAAGCAGACCCCACCAGAGAGGGGTACAGTCACCCATGATTTTGTATGAAAGGGGAGCGCTAGTGACCCATGTTATGCACTTGGATCTCAGCAAAGCCCTATGTTCTCATTCAGGAAGCCAACTATTGAAAAAAATAAATGAATACATGGCCATGGCACGTCCCATGGGAACCATTTCCCTTTCTGCTAAACAAAAAAACAGTGGCCCTGTCTCACACTCCATTTTACTTTAAACAGGATTCTCTTGGGAACTTGGAAGTCAGAATTTCTATGGACTACATGGTTAAAGTAAAAGTGGTGGATGGCATCTGAGAGGGGCAGAGGAATTATCTAAGATCTTTTGAGATGAAAATGCTCTGTGTCACTATCCTAAACCTTTGTTTTATTTATATTCACTTTGTATTTATGTTATTGATAGGGATGTCGCGGTCGGACAGTTCGCGCCCGCCGAATGTTCGCGAACGTCGCCCGACGTTCGCCAATTTGGGTTCGCCTTAGCTGGCGCTTATTTTTTACCTCTCACCCCAGACCAGCAGATACATGGCAGCCAATCAGGAAGCTCTCCCTCCTGGACCACCCCCACACCCCCTGGACCACTCCCCTTCCATATATAAACTGAAGCCCTGCAGCGTTTTTTCATTCTGCCTGTGTGTGCTTGGAAGAGCTAGTGTAGGGAGAGCTGTTTAGTGATTTGAGGGACAGTTGATAGTAACTTTGCTGGCTAGTAATCTACTTGATACTGCTCTGTATTGTAGGGACAGAACTCTGCAGGGATTTGAGGGACAGTGAGTTTAGGTTAGTTAGCTTTGCTGACTAGTAGTAATCTACCTTCTACTGCAGTGCTCTGTATGTAGCTGCTGTGGGCACTGCTTCTGATCTCATCTGCTGACTGCTGTAATAACCCAATAGTCCTTGTAAGGCCTGCTTTTATTTTCTTTTTTGTTTTTTTTACTTTGCTACTATAAGAGCCCAGGGCCAGTGCTATTAGTCTAGCTGTGTTGGGGAGTGGGACTGGTGTGCTGCTCCTCCTAGTAGTTCACCACTACCAGCACCAACCAGAGTCAAAATTGTTACAAAGTATCTTATTTGCACCTGTTAGCTGTTCTGAGCTCTCTGCCAAAAGCCAATTAAGTTAGAAACTGTTTTTTGTGTGGCTGTTCAGTGCAGAGAAAAGAGGGACTTTCCAGTACAAAAGAGGGACAGGGGGTTGAGTGGTCAAAAGAGGGACAGTTGGGAGGTATGCAAGTGCCACCTAGCTGTGTGAGCTTTTTCACATTCTGTCTAAATAACAATAATAATTCCGTGTCCGTAAACATCACCTGTGTGATGTTTTTACAGCAGCACTAATATATTCCGTATCCACTACTGTATACGTTGCCCTTGCAGGCATTGTTTGCCCAGTCTTTAACCAAGTGCCACCTAGCTGTGTGAGCTTTTTCACATTCCGTGTCCAGAAACATCACCTGAGTGACATAGTGTGATTTCTGCCCTTTACAGCACAAAACGCAGCGCTGTGTCAACAATGTATTTTTCAGATACATTTTTGCCCTTGATCCCCCTCTGGCATGCCACTGTCCAGGTCGTTGCACCCTTTAAACAACTTTAAAATAAATTTTCTGGCCAGAAATGTATTTTCTAGCTTTTAAAATTCGCCTTCCCATTGAAGTCTATGGGGTTCGTGACATTCGCAAACCGTTCGCATTTTTGACGCAAGTTCGCGAATATGTTCGCGAACATTTTTTCCGACGTTCGCTACATCCCTAGTTATTGAACATTTTAAAGTCAACATACAGCTGTTATCTTTTTCATAGTTTTTTGTACCTTCCAAAGAGTACCTCCACCCAAAGACTACATATAAGAAAATTTTAGTCTAGTCTAGTCTAGTAATGCTAGTCAAAGTGGAAGGTAGCTTTCCAATTGTAACTGCAATTAAAAGTAGTTTCTGAGTGAAACTATGCCCCCTGGCTCTTACTCCTTAACAGGAGTTAGATTGGACAGTTGCTTAGAATAACATTTTGTTTCATAATGAAAAAATGCAGTTATTAGGGTTGAAGACCCCTTTAATGCCATTTCCTGCTAACTGGGCATGGGATTCAGCAGAGTTGCAAGACTGACAGTATGCAGGTCATGTTTCAGGTGCCCCCTGCCCCTTCCAATTACAATGAATTTAAAAGGCTAACAGTTTGGCTACGAACATTAAATAAGAAAAAAAGAAAACATTTCTCTACCCTGCATTTGATGGTCCTAGGCCAGGAGTGTCCAAAAGAAAAAGACCACCAGCACACCCTGACCTCTCGAAGTATATTAGTCCGGTGCTCAGTAAAAAAAAGTGTGATGAAGGGGTGTGCCCCCGAAATGTTACTCTGCAAATAAACATGCAGGGCTTGGCCCGCTTGGATTAGGTCATGAGTGCAGGACCCTAGGCCAGGAGTGCCCATACTTGCTAATGCGAGGTCTACTTTTAGTAATGTTTGTCCCATTATGATCTACATTCATAAAAGCATAGTTAGCATTCTGCTCCATGGAAAATATTACTTAAATACTGATTTCTGGGAAAATGTATATTGTCTAAGAGGTGTGCTTAAAGTGGTCCCACTTTTTTGTATTTTTCACCAGTGGTAAACTGCTAAACAATTCCAGGTAAAACTATGTATTGCTGCAGCAAGCAAGGCTATGTTTATTTGCCAGCTTAGGAAAGCTGGATAAATGAGTCCCTGTAGTGAATGGAGGAGAGCAGTGTGGGCCCTCTATTCCATGCTCCATTTGGGGTTTTGTAGCTGCACAGCAAGAGATAGCTATCTGATTAGGCTGCAGGTGAGCTGCAGATAAAAGAGGTGTGGGATTACGCCTCAATGTCCATGGATCCCTCCATGTGCTGGAGGAGGTGTGGTGCTGCCAGAAGCCAGTGATTGAGTATCCCTGGAGGGAAGAGTAGAGAGGCTTAGGGAGAAGCCTTAATATACAGTGCAAGAGTCACTCTGAATGGTGAGAACCCCAGAGAGGAGGAAAAGTTTAAATGCATGATGCTGAAAGCTAATGAACTGTATTCCTATGAATTTATGTTGGAAAAAGCCTTTTGAAATAACCCTGTGTTTGGCTGAAGACATGGTGTCACTATGTTTTGCTCATGATCCTCTGATAAAACTACCTACCACAGCTAATTCCCCCAAAAATTACCTATACAAGCAGCCAGCTTGTCCCATTTGCTATATAAGAACAGGAAATTAACACATTATTACACTTGTAGTAGATGTTTTAGAAGAATATGAATAAATGCAGGAATACTAGCAGCTCAGAGCAGTGAGTATACTATCCTGTATAGCAGTGCTGTGGTACCAGGGCCAAAAATTTTCCGGCCTAAATAGTGGAGGGCTGATAATGGAGGCCAGTGTTGACCACTCCCTGTTTTTAAACCACAAACACTTTAAACCACACCCATGTTACCACGAGATTATGTCCACATTAATTATGGTAACATCAAAAAACCAAATGGTTGGCGCTCACTGCAGAGATATCACTCATATGTGAAAAAAGTTGTCATATTAAGATATACCCCTATATCCATATGCCTCCTCTTTCCCATGGATAACACAGTACCCCAGCACATGATTAAACACCTTAGGGGCCCCTAACAACAATTTATTTTCAAATGCTAACAAACCCCCAGAACAAATACCAGTCTTATGTTCCACAGGCAGAGGGGAACCATACAGACAGGGCATGGCACACACAGACAGAGCACAGCACACGCAGGCAGAGCAGGGCACAAGCAGAAAGAGCAGGGCACACACAGGCAGAGCAGGGCACACACAGGCAGAGCAGGGTACACACAGGCAGAGTATATCACTCACAGGCAGAGCAGGGCACACACAGGCAGAGCACAGCACACACAGGCAGAACAGGGCACAAGCAGAAAGAGCAGGGCACACACAGGCAGAGCAGGGCACACACAGGCAGAGCAGGGTACACACAGGCAGAGTATATCACTCACAGGCAGAGCAGGGCACACACAGGCAGAGCACAGTACACGCAGGCAGAACAGGGCACAAGCAGAAAGAGCAGGGCACACACAGGCAGAGCAGGGCACACACAGACAGAGCAGGGCACATGCAGGCAGAGCAGGGCACACACAGGCAGAGTAGGGCACACACAGGCAGAGCAGGGCACACACAGGGAGCATATGGATGACAGAACAGAGCAGGAGATAGGGAAACCTATCAGGACCACTCTAAGATGTACTGCATACAGTGACACAGTGCTGGTGCCCCATTAGCATTTTGTATAAAGTGTGAACAATGTGGGCCGTTTTAGTCTGGGCCTCAGGTGTGAACAGTACAGGCTTTAGGGTGTGAACAATGGAGGTGTCACAAGTATCAATAATGCAGGGGATCATAGGTGTGAACAATACGGGATTAGCCTGAATTTGAGGTTTAAACAATGCAGGGACCAGTTAATCTCTGTAGTGATACCTTTTAAAGTTTACACATGGTAAGCAAACACAGCAAGTAGGTAGGGGGCCACACAAGGGGGGGCCATTGGGGCACATGCGGCCTGCAGGTCTCCAGTTGGACAACACTGCTGTATAGTATGGCACACAAAACAATCTCGAAACCCGTTATCCAGGAAGCTCCATATCATGAGGAGGCTGTCTCCCATTGACTCCATTTTATGCAAAAATTTACATTTTTAAAAACAATTTCCTTTTTCTCTACAATAGTAAAACAGTTGGTAATCACCCCTAATTATGACTCTATAGACAAATCTGCACTTACAGAATACACAGATTTTTATTAGTATTTATTCCGATATAGAGATATGTGTGGAAACATAGATTTATATTATTGCAGTCATTTTGCTTTGTTGTATCCTTGTCACTGTCCCATATTTAATCTGAAATATGATGGAATTGATAGGAATATTTCATTAACTAATCTAGAAAAGGCTGTAGCCAGACATCCCAATGCAGAGTAGGTATGAGTGAAGGAGAGAGAGATTTCAGAGAAAGGGTAAGAGAAATCAAGAGGTATGCCGTAATTCATACCTTGATTCTGTCACCAAGACCCCATGAAATCAGGATGTATACAAACCCTGGTTTGGAACTGGGAGGGTTGAAATGTCAGCATTCACTGATGATAGGTGTGAGCCAAAGTCTTTTCACCTTTGTTGTGTATCACCTCTTTTATACTGTTTATCTGTTTGATACTCAGTCAAGAAGATTTTTATGTGTATAAGGAGAACGCCCTGCTGCTCTGCCAGTTTGGGTGCATGCTGTGAGCGAGGAATTCAGCCCTGGGCAATATATGACATCAAACCAAATACTGTTCTTCAGAAGGAGGCCAATTTCACTGTTACTAACACAAAACCTGCACGAATACAGGAGATCTTTTCAGGTGGAAGGCACAAAACTATTTATTTACATTCTAGGGGAACACTATTCTAGGATTAATAAATTTACTAAAGTGGGGGGCGGGTGTTGAAATATACATTGTCACAGAGAATAACAATGCATACGTGATTTAGGGTGTACAATTGGTGGATAGTTTTATGTACACAAAGTGTAACATTCATGGACTCATTAAAATATTTTCCAAGCCATTTATTAGCCATTATTACTCCTTTACTGATACACTATTGTCTTGGTGTTGTTATTCTGAAGTTGAGACTCATAGACTATTCAAAAACAGTATGCAAGCCTCCTCTCCTCACATTTTGTAATTAGTCACACTATAATGATACGTTTGAGACCTACACCTATGACATTATATACAGTATGCCACCCCTAGTATTACATGTATCATCTTCCTTATGCTCTCTCTCTCCTTTCTTTACACCTCCATCAAATGTTTCCATTTGATGTTCTGCTATTTGCTTTCTTTTCCTTCTCTTCCAGTCTCTTTTAGTCAGTCAGTGTTCTAGTGCTTAATTTCCCTGATACAATTTGCTCCCCCCTTGCAAACCTGTCAGGCCTGCTCTTCCCCACTTATCCAGCTCATGAATATTAACCAGCAGCTGCTGTCACACGCGATAAAACTCCCCAATCCTCAGCAAATATATCCTAATCTCTTCAATTTGGGGGTGCAAATATTCCTTGCGTGTCCTGTTTGCTGCCTAGATAAAGACTGCGCCTCCCATAATCCTTCACTGCGGATTCAAGAGGTGGAGGAACACAGGGAAACATAGGAAGGGAAGATTAGCTGCTTCCAATACAAACTCATAGACTGTGACCAGCTAATTGTATGTTTTTATATTTATCATGCGGCCTTTGCATGGCAAGGAGGGAATCAAACTGCATAAGCGCTGTGAAATATGCTGGCGCTATATAAATAAATGTTATTAATAATAATAATAATAATAATAATAATAATAGTAGCAAATTAAAGAGTGACCATTCCTATCTTTTGGTATAAGGAAAACATGTATTGCTGCTATCTATGACTTGGAAACAGTGTTATATTATATCAATATCTTGTATTCCAGGTGAAATCTGGCAATGCTATAATGATAGGGTCAAAGAACAAACAGTAGGGCCAAAAGCTGCTTGATGGTGCTGGTACATGAACAGCTATAGGCAGTAATGCCCCCAATATGACAAATTAGCAACTGATGCTGTTGTACCAACACCGTATACAAAAAATTAAGAACTGGGCCCACGGATTAGGGATGCACCGAATCCAGGATTCGGTTCGGGATTCGGCCAGGATTCTGCCTTTTTCAGCAGGATTCGGATTCAGCCGAATCCTTCTGCCCAGCCGAACCGAATCCGAATCCTAATTTGCATATGCAAATTAGGGGCGGGAGGGAAATTACATGACTTTTTGTCAGAAAACAAGGAAGTAAAAAATGTTTTCCCCTTCCCACCCCTAATTTGCATATGCAAATTAGGGTTCGGATTCGGTTCGGTATTCGGCCGAATCTTTCACGAAGGATTCGGGGGTTCGGCCGAATCCAAAAAAGTGGATTTGGTGCATCCCTACCACGGATGTCCCAAATTGTTACATGTACTAGATCACTAGCTGGCCTGGGAATTCACAAGGTAAGGTCCCATGCACTGCTGCCTAGCAATTTGATCAGACCATTCGTGTCCATGACTAAAGCTGGCCATAGATGTTGAGGATAAAAGATCCAATCCTCATCGTGAGACCACAATCTTCTCAGAACGATCGTACGATTGTACGAATTGACCATCAACTAAAAAGACCAATTTGCCAGGAAAACAAAGGGGAGCTGCCTGCTTGGCCCTGCAAACATAGATACATTGCACTGGGACCGACAAAGATTTTTTGACCTGGCCGATCAATTTCCTGACAGATGGACGAAAAATCATAAGATGTACGATCGTTCGAATCCCACTAACCGCACGATAATTTTGAAGGATTGGTCGGACTTCCCTAAAATCGGTTGTTCGGCAAGAAGAATCGTCGCGTCTATGGGGAGCTTAACGTATACTGCTATGGTGAAATGATTGATCAGATATCAAATAACCCACCTTGTCTGTTGCCAGCATATGTTTATCTGTTCATGTTTTATCACATAGTTGGACATGTATCTGCATTATTCCTTTTTTTTGTTTTTTAAATTTTACAGTTTTTGCTTGCTGGGAGATAGTAGCTGAATCCTACTCATGTTATTGCCAGCAATCAAAAAATTATTTTGTTTATTTTATTACAGAGCTTTCCCATAAACTCTCAGATCTTGCAGCGACCAGCCGGTGGCATGTATAGACAGGATAAAGGTGTTATGTTATTTGCACCAGCAGTGTATGGATTCAAATGAGCTATATAGTGCAAAAACTGTTCATGCTTCAACACCCACCAACCCATCAGTAATTATCTTAGACTGGTCTTGTGTAGTACGATTAAACAAATACCTGATCTGAGGGTGCAAACGTATAAGCCAATAGCAGGTGGTGCAGCTGGCAATGGATACATAGTGTAAGGGTCATGTTTTTCTTTACCCACAATGCAGCTTTTTTTCTTAGAATTCCAGCATCATAGAGGGTATCTGCTAAGTGGAGTATACAACAACATCTACAAAGCAGACGCTAATTACTGTATGTGGTGGAGGAAATGGCATTAGTGTGTAAGCCTTGCAATTATCTTTGTGAATAGCAATTAGATGTCTGTATTTATTATAAAAGTTTCATAATATTTTCATATGTATAAAATGTTATTTTCCCAGCACAGAATTATGGAAAATTGTATTGTTCTATGGGCATACCCCAAGTGGAACGTGGAGTCTTTTTGGTTGTTTTTCCTCTGCATTTTTGTCTTTGTAGAGACTTCACTACTTCCTATGTGAAAGCAGTCTAAATACCAGTGTAAGTGATTTGTACCAGCAAATTTTTAGCAAGAATGTCCAAAATGCCTGAAACTGCTTGGTGTACTCTTGCCCTTATAGGGGAACCGTGGCCATTATAAAAAAAGAAAACTGCATCAGATTTACAAAACTCATTTACCATTTTGTTTTAAACGTATACATTTGTAGTTTTATTTGTGGGCTTGCAAACAACTCACCCCTGCTGCTTGTTAGAGGCAAATTGCTGTCTCATGCTGAAATCAGCCAATTAGACCAGGTGAAATTTGTCAGTGACTCACAGCATGACTTTGGTGGTTGCAGGAGCCAGGGAAAAAATGTTAGGTTGAGGAACACACATATAGATCATTACATATACATACAAAACATTTTAAACATTCATTGCAATTTAATGTTTATTATAGTGACAATTTTCCTTACTATTCTCCACCAATGGATGCAATAGTGTAAGAAAATTGATAAACTGGGGCTGGAGTAAAAGCACTTGATATGATGTAGATGGTGGTATTCTAACCAGTTTGCAATTGGTCATTACTATTAGGAGACTAGCTGCTAATGTTCAGTACAGTAATTTTTTTCATAGCAACAATTCCTTTAAGGGTGGTGGCACACGTTGTGTTCTGGAGAGATTGGTCGCCCAGTGACAAAACTCCTCTTCTTCTGGCAATCTCCCCGAAATGCCTTCCCTGCAGCTAAAATGTGAATTGCCGGTGGGATGGCACTCAGATCGATTCAGTTTTCCAAAGTCGCCCGAAGTTTCCTCGTGAGGCGACTTCAGAAAACCGAAGCGATCCAAGTGCCATCCCGCCTGCGATTCACATTTTAGCTGGCATTTCAGAGAGATTAGTCGGCCGAACAAGTGGAGATTTGTCGCTGGGACATCTCTCGGAACGCTAAAACTGGGGTTGGCGTAAAAGCCCTTTGTTCATTTGTGCCCCTGAGGAAGAACCTTAAGGTCAAAACGCATTGGGCTCACTGTTATATTATTTATAATTTTTGTATAATTTTTGTAATTTTTCTTTTCTTTTTTGTAATAAATTTTCTATTATTTTTTCAAATTGGGTGTGCTATCCATTACGCTCAGTATTTATATTATTATTTGGAGACCCTTATGGGGGAGTCCCATATGGATCAGCACCCCTCATCTTACTTTAAGGGTGTGCGCCTTCTCGTGCGTTTTGTTCAATATTCTGGAGAAGTCTGAACTTCTATTTCTGGGCTATTTCTTTTACCTGCAATTGATAACAAAAAAATAGAGGGGCAAATTCACAAGTGCCGCACTTCGCCAGGCGAAGTTTCGCCATGGTGCCGCTAATTTACTAAAATCCGAAGTTGCGCTCAGGGAGGTGAAAGGTAGCGAAGTTGCGTTAGCTTTAATTCCACAAGCAAAGCGAAGTTACGCTAGCGATGCCTAATTTGCATATGGCACCAAGTTAAAGTACAATGGATGTATATGTAGCAGCAAATACATTACACTACACAAGCCTGGGATTCATAAAATAAAATAGAGTTGTTATTTTGCCCTATACATGTGCCCACTGTATAGTTTAGGTGCCATATGTTAGGAAATGTAGGGGGAAAGGGGGGTACCCCCAAAAAAAATTTTGATCTTTTTCAACATATCACCCTTAAAAAGTTAAAGATGCCAGCGTTTTTTGGGACTCTATCTGCTCTATTGCACTTCGCCTGGTCTGAGGTGGCGAAGGCAAATCTGGCGCAAGAGGTAACGTTCAGTAAAATCCGCAAATTAGTGAATTAGCGTAGTTATGTCCCTTCGCCATATCACAACTTTGCCTGGCGTAAGGGTGCGAAGTAGCACTAGAGTAGGTCCACTTCGCTAGCGAATTAACGCCAGCACCCGTTAGTAAATCGGCAAAGTAACGAAATGACGTCACGCTGGCAAATTTTCGCTAGCGTTAGCCACTTTGCCCTTTAGTAAATTTGCCCCAGTGATGGAAATTATTAGTTATAGATCTTATAAGGTACCTTAAAATAAATTGACTCATGTTTCACTAATGCAGTGCCCAATCATGCTGTATATCCCGTATTTCTCCTAAACTGCCAAAAGTACAGGAAAGAGCTCCAAACAGCCAAGGTTGTCATATCCATGAAAATTCCCACTTAGCAATGCTCCATTTGCCCTGAAAATAAATGCTTAAATGATAGCCTACATTAGTAATCCCCCCCAAAACCCACAAGGGATTCTCTACAGGTGCCAGATGTTTCCAGCTCAGAGAAGAGGAAATCATGAAGTAACAGAATTACTGGAAGATTTCCCACTCATTTCGTACTATACGAAACCTCCCCACCAGATAAATTCAGTCATTCCCTCATATTCCTGCTAACTGTTTTCAGTTTCATAAGAACCCAGTGAATGATAATGTACTGTAAATTATTGTGATCATGCTCATGTTTCTATTGTTTAATCAATTGTATGTAAAGTTTTGTGTGGTTTAAATGTGCCATGACTAGGGGGGGTTATTTTTTAGTCTAATTCTAGTTTGGTCAGACTTTTTAATTAAAATACTTGGCTATGGCTATGGGTTCACATGAAAACTTACGTAACCTGTCAATAAGACCTACTCTTGACCTTCTGTACTCATGGACCCACCACAGTAGCTACAGGGTCTGCTGTCTCTATTGGTTTCTTGTTTTCTATAGTTTTTCATGTTGAATATGCTCCCTGCTTGGTTCTGTGATGTAATTTTATGTGTGGATGACTATGAAGATTTTCATTCATCCAGGTCATAGTATATCTAGTATAGGTCAATCTAAAAACAACTGGACTTGCTGAGTAATCAATGAAGACGTTTCACTACTCATCCGAGCAGCTTCTTCAGTTCAACTGACTGGTGTGGGAACTACACCAACTCACTGGTTCAGGTATGTGGATGATACTTGGGTTAAAATCAGATCCAATGAAGTCGCGGCCTTCACAGAACACATTAACTCAGTGGACAATAACATCAAGTTCACAAGGGAAGATGTCCATGAGAACAAACTTGCTTTTTTGGACTGTTTGATATGTATCCAAGAGGGGGGTAACTTGAAGACGGAAGTATACAGGAATCAATATATGTTGTTTGATTCCCACCATCCAGTGGAACACAAACTGTCATTCGAACCTTGCACCACTGGGCGGAATGTGTGGCAACTGATACAGAGTCCAAAGACAAAGAGCAAAAACATCTCAGAGGAGCTTTGAAAGCGTGTGGCTACCCAGACTGGGCCTTTGTCAAAACAGCAGCAACCAAGCCCAACAGGAACATCAATAGAAATAACCGCCCGGAGACACATAGTAGGCGAAACATAGTCATCCCATATGTAGCTGGAGTGTCAGAGAAACTCAGGAGGATTTTCAACAAACACCATGTCCCTGTGTTTTTCAAACCTAGCAACACACTGAGACAAAAACTGGTACACCCAAAGGATCAAACACCAAAAGAAAAACAAAGCAATGTGGTATACGGAGTCCAGTGTAGCGAGGAGTGCACAGATCTATACATCGGGGAGACAAAACAACTGCTCTCCAAGCGAATGGCTCAGCACAGGAGGGAGAACTCTACAGGGCAAAACTCAGCTGTCTTTCTAAACTTAACAGACAAGGGACACTCCTTTGAAGACAGCAAGGTCCAAATCTTGGATAAAGAAGACCATTGGTTTGAACGAGGCGTGAAAGAGGCGATTCATGTCAAGGTGGAGAGACCATCTCTGAACAGAGGTGGGGGCCTTCGACACCACTTGTCTGCTACATACAATGCTGTTCTAACATCTGTACCCCGGCGGATTCAGAACACTTCACACATCCATTCATGCAACTCTCACAAGTAACACCTGTATCTAGGAGTTGCATGACACATTGGATAATCCTATCACAACTACACAGAATCAACACCTCTAGGAGTTTCTTCAGATGTCACCTCTTTGAAGAGTTACAATGTGCCATTGTAAATGGATTAGTGGAAGAGTTTATATGCCGAGAATTTCCCACACCAGTCAGTTGAACTGAAGAAGCTGCTCGGATGAGTAGTGAAACGTCTTCATTGATTACTCAGCAAGTCCAGTTGTTTTTAGATTGACCTATACTAGATATTTATGTGTGGATGTTACAATGCTCCTCCATGTCTGAGTGTGCTCCCCAGGGGGTTTATTGCATATAAAGTTTCTGTGTGAATGCTGCATAGTATGTTAAATTATACTTGCTGATGGGGTTTAGAGCATTCAACATGTTCAACATGTTTAATAAAAGTCATTCACTGCATGTACTATAGTGTATTAAAGCCACATGAATTGTGTTTTATCTGTGAGAGTTATTGGTTGTCTCACACCAGGTCAGTGTAACTTGTCTGATCACTGTCCCTGTCAAGATCATTGGTTTTCAATACTGGTTCTTCCGGCTCATACACAGTGAACCAATCTGGAACAACTTGACTTTTAGAAAGAGTCACCCCCAGGCAGCAGATCTTGAACTCTTCAGTCTGATTCAGATTAGATCATTGAAAGTGAGTTATCTTACTCTGTAGATGACATTTTGCAAGACAACAAAAATTATGCATCATTTCAAATATAGAAAATAAGTAGAGGTATAGGATCCAGAATGCTCCAAATTGTAGGAAGGACATCTCCCATATGGGCAAATTCACTAAACGGCGAAAATTCGTCAGCGCAGGCTTCGCGCACATCGCAACACTTTGCCAGGCGTAAGTTCGCCTGGACAACGCTAATTCACAAAGATCCGGATCACTAACCTGCAGAGTTGCGACAGCGCAGGCTTTGCCGAACTTTGCCGCACTTTGCCGCACTTCGCCAGGCAAAGTTTCGCCAGGGCGCCGCTTATTCACTAAAATCCGAAGTTGCGCTCAGGGAGACGAATGGTAGCGAAGTTGCGCTAGAGTTAATTCGTAAAGCAAAGTTACGCTAGCGATGCCTAATTTGCATACAGCGCCAAGTTAAAGTTGAATGGACGTATATGTAGCACCAAATACATTAAACTACACAAGCCTGGGAAACCTTCATTAAATAAAATAGAGTTGATATTTTGCCCTATACATGTGCCCACTGTATAGTTTAGTTGGAATGTTAGGAAATGTAGCGGGGAAGGAGGGTACCCCCAAAAAAATGTACGATCTTTTTCAGCCTATCACCCTTAAAAAAGGAAAAGATGACAGCGGTTTTTGGGACTTAAAAAATTTCAACTTTTTTCGAAGCAAGTCCTATCTACACTATTGCACTTCGCCTGGTCTGAGATGGCGAAGGCAAGTCTGGCGCAAGAGGTAACGTTCAGTAAAATGCGCAAGTTAGTGAATTAGCGTAGTTATGTCATCCCTTCACTATAGCCGTAAGAGTGCGAAGTAGCACTAGAGTAGGTCCACTTCGCTACCGAATTTACTCCAGCGCCCATTAGTAAATCGGCGAAGTAACTAATTGACGTCACACTAGCGAATTTGCCCTAACGTTAGGCGCCTGGCGCTTTAGTGAATTTGCCCCATAGAGTCCATTTTAAGCAAATAATTTAAAATGTAAAAAATATTGCTTATAATATTAAAACAGTGCCTTGTACTTGATGGTAACTAAGTTGCATGGATCTATATTGGTGGCAAAAGAATCATATTTAGTTTATTTAATGTTCAAATGCTTTTTTTAGCAGACTTAATGGGGTGGTTCGCCTTAAAGGTAGTTTTTAGTATGTTATAGAATGGCCAATTCTAAGCAACTTTTCAATTGGTTTTCATTATTTATTTTTTTATATGTTTATAATTATTTGCCTTCTCACTCTTTGAAGCTTTCAAATGGGCGTAGCTGACCCCCTTCTAAAAAGCAAATGCTCTGTAAGGCTACAAATGTATTGTTACTGTTACTTTTTATTACTCATCTTTCTATTCAGGCCTCTCCTATTCATATTCCTGTCTCTTATTCAAATCAATGCATGGTTGCTAGGCTAATTTGGATCCTAGTTACCAAACTGCTTAAAATGCAAATGGAACAGCCGCTGAATAAAAAGCTAAACTCAAAAACCTACAATAATAAAAAATGAAAACCAATTGCAAATTATCTCAGAATATCACTCTCTACATCATACTAAAAGTGATCTCAAAGGTGAACAACTCCTTTAAGGTATGGTGGGACAAATTAAAGAAAGTTAAGTTATCGAGAACTCTGCAAGCCCCATGCATTCCCAAACCTGTACATTCAGAATGGCTCTGGGAATTGGTAATATTCTGTTTATCGTTTTGAAAGGATTTATATATAGAATCTGCTTACAGCTGCAGCCCTGTTTATGGGCAGAATGTCAAAGACTGACATATTTGACAATTATGCAAGATGTAACAATACTGTGTAAGGATTAGTCCAGGAACTTTCTGCTTTATCAGATCTACTCCTTAAAGAAGAGTGGGGTGGACACTTGGAACAATCATCAAGAATTCCTTTGGCATCTGTAAGATAGATTTTTGTGCCAGCTGCATGCGGGCAGCATCCCAACTTTTTCAGCAGCCTAAACAAGAGACTGAAGTGAATATGATTGTATTAATGTTTTTATTTTGCTGTTTTAATTATGCATCAGTGCAGTTACAGAATATAAGAAACAGATGAGTTCCAGTTAGCAGCTGACAACAGTTGACATCAGTATATTCATTCCATAGTTGTAGCAGTTGAGACTATCCAGGGGCCCCATATTTCATCAAATGTTTTGGGGATTTTTCTTGTAATATATGTCAGTTTGTAGACCTCTACAGGGGCAATCCTGGCCCCTCCGCCGCCTGAGGCAGCAGCAGTTGCTGCTGCCCCCCCCTCCCGGAAATTCGCTCTTAAAGTACCAGGAGCAGCATTTTTGCTGCCCCTGGTACCTAGTGGGGCGCTGCCGCCTGAGGCGACAGCCTCGATTCGCCTCATTGGCGAAGCACCCCTGGACCTCTAATTGCTCATTCACTAACGCTTTCTATCAATCAAATAACATTCAGAAGCATAGGCCCCATCTATGCCTTTGCATAAAAAATAGGAAAAACAGAAGAGCACAAGAGCTTGAATTACATGTAGTAAACCGATCTTTGGACAGAGAACCCTGGACAACACAATTCATGTACAAAAAATCTGAGTACCTCTTGCCAGTACAGGGGATACTCCTAGGTGACATGTATAAAAGTTCCATTATCAGAGTCACATCTCAGGGATTGAGGGGGGTCTTTTCTCCCTTGGGAACAGTTTCTGAAAGGTGAGGTAGACTGATACCTAGTATTAAAAAGAATTGTGTATATTGGGGTATGTTTGTGTACCCACATTTTTAAAAAGCAGAAAAGAGCAAAACATGTGGCATGCTTGGGAAAACACTTTAGACTTCTGTATGCAGACCTGCCAAGAAAGACTGCTTTGAATCTCTGCTAAAGCCATACCAGCCACAATACAGCCAATACATAATGGTTCTTGATTATGTATTCTGCTAGCATAAACGTGTCTCTATACAGAGGGAATACTAGATTGGAACTTGGAATTTGGAGCTTGGAACTTCTTTTAGGGTTGGTTGTATAATTAAGGGCAGTTGAGTGGTGATGTATTTTAGATGTATAAATGGTGTATGAGCTATATGTATTATAGATCATATACAAGTTTTTGGAGAGAAAGCACAGTCTAGGACTGTATGGTGCATGGTATACATGTATGAAAATATATAATGTGCGGTATAAGATAAGCTGCATAAATGTACTCTGGGAAATACTGTATGTAAGAGGTAAAACAGCACTGAATTGCGGAAGGACAAGCTTTCCAGAGCTGAACAAGTTAATGGAATAGTGGGGAGTACGGGGGTCAGAGTGAAAGGAGGAGATGGATGGTGGGAGGGGGCAGGTTGGTTTGGAAGGAATGACATCTCCCGCCTATAATAAACACTCCTTGTTTTTATTGCCACTGTGATTTTCCCAGTTCCATGCTGCCCCCTAATCATTCTGGTGAGAGACAGTGTCACATCCACACTCTGTGCCAGTAATTGGAGAGAGCTCTGTGAATGAGAAGAGCATGAGGGCCTGCTTCTGACAGCCATCGGGGTGCCGGGAAAACAGCTGCTTCTGAAACCTTCCCCACTTGCTTCCACAGCACTCGCTGCCATGCTGCATGCACTACAACACTGCTCAAAGGGGAAATAAGGAAATAACAAATGGAAAGTGAATGAGGAAGATGAATGATGGGGAGCTGGAGTGAAGCAGTGCAGGGAAAAGGAAAGATGGGTGAGAAATAGAGGGAATATTTGCTAAGGTCTATAGTCTTCCTTTAAGTATACAAATTCTGTTACAACCTGGACAATTAGAGAAGCACTGTCATTAAATTAGAAAAGGGAGATATTCCATATGAACACTAATGATCCTGATATATACAATGAGTCTTTAACTGGCCATAAGAAGTTCAACTAACAAGTGGAATGGGCTGATCTGTCTCTATGACCCCAGCAGCCTAAATAGTGTATTGAACTCATACATGGGTCTGTATTTACAAGGTACGATAGTAAAGTGTTAAGTGCTTATTTCTCACAATGCAGTGTTTTTTTGTTTTTTACTTTTTCCCCCTATTTGTAAATGGAGCACAATTGGCATTTTGGATATTCTGAGAATTACAATGTCATATAATATTGGAAGTGTCTTGAAGTTTACACTTGGTCATTAGGTTTGTGTACTAAACCTTGAGACTCAAGTACATTATTCAGTACAACAGGGAGATTGGCACAAGGTACAATGATAATTGAGTGAAAGCATTTTTCTATATACTGTATAGTTTTCTATGTCTGACAATAAAATAAATTCCTTACACACATTCACAATTTTGAATGCTTGGACAGAGTATTTCTGAAACCCATTGTGCCAGCCCCCCAGCAATTTCATTAAATCAGATCTCATGGAGTCAGAGGCTCATTAACACTGTGATAGTAGCTAACAGGGACACACACATAAGTAGCCATTAACAATTATCAACAAAAGGTTTTTACATCCACAGTTTTTGCATTATATTACAATTATTATTACATTTATATATAAAGAGCCTACATATTTCACTGCGCTGTCCATGAGGGTACATAATTACTGACAATTTAATACATATGGGTAATGCATTGGGATAAGCATAACCAAATGCAACAGAACCCCTTAGGGATCATCATCTTATTCATTCATATTCATTCATTTACAGGTACTTTTGGTAAAACATGGGGCCCCCACATTTAATGGCCCTTTATACCTCACGCCCATATAATATGTTCTTTTGTTTTACCATAAATAATTCATATGGAGACCAAAATGCAACAAAACTTTCAAGGTATTGTCCTCACATCTTTGAGAAGGTTAATATATGGTTCACAATAGTACCCTTTATACCTTACCAAACAGATTTCAGCATTCCATAGGTTACAAGCATCTAATTGGTTCTCAGTATGTGGGTTTTCAAAGGTGCTGAACTTCAATCCGTTATCTATTATTCCAAAATCACATGCCTTTCATCTCTAGGGATGTAGCGAACACCGGCAAAAATGCGAACAGTTCGCGAACAGTTCGCGAACTTCGAACACCCGCAAAATCGTTCGATTCGAACGATCGAAGGATTTTAATCGTTCGATCGAAGGATTTTCGTTCGAATCGAACGATCGAAGCCATTCGATCGAATGCTTTTCATTCGATCGAATACTTACAATCGTTCGAACGAATGGAAATCGTTCGATTTTAGCTGTCGAAGGAATCGAATGGTCGAATGGTCGAACGATTTTTATTCGAATCGAACGCGAACTCAAATTGGCGAACGTCGCGCGACGTTCGCGAACATTCGGCGGACGCGAACAGTCGAAGTTCGCGCAAACTAGTTCGCCGGCGAACAGTTCGCTACATCCCTATTCATCTCACCAGCTATAAAATAATTGAGCTGTACAACGTGGTACAGACAAAAACATTCACCCAAGAGCACTGAGCTTTAGTCTTATTTAACGAAAAAGCATATGCCTTTTATATGGCCAATCAGAATGTACCTTTCCATAGTATCGTAGAACTTCCAGGGGTTCTGCACCACCAGTGAAGCAAGTTGATAAACTTGGTTCTGGACTGTCATGGAACCCTGACCCCCCTGGAAAGGTGAGTGCAGGGGGGGTGGCAGAAGCACAAAAGCCATCTCAGGGTGGCGGGGGGGGGTGTAAAAATTGCTCCAAGAAATGAAGTTGAAGAAAAATAAAACAAAGTCAGAGCACAGAATTGTTTATCATGTTTAGGTTTATTGTGAAGGATAAGGATAATGACAGATGCAACATTTTGTTGCCCTCACTTCTAATCTCCTCCAGCGCTCCTCTGAGGTTTCATTCCTACTGAGATTCACCCGTGGTAAAACATATGCATCGCACAGTAGCCTGAAGTTGCCTTGCGAGCAATTAAAATTACACTGATCACCCCTGCAAATACAGAATTTGTTAATGCATAAATTCTGCTACCAAAGACATGTAAATGAAGCACAACTCAACCAGTGTGTAAGCAAGGTACCTGTTCAGACATTGACACTTTAATTTCTGGCACAGGCCACATATTTATGGAATATCCTTTAATGAAAGGCTATTGTGTTTATTAAAAAGGAGAATTGAGGCATTTGTAGGACTCCCCACTGTCATCCTGCCAATCAAAAGGTATGCAAATATTGCTTGATTTAACACAGCCGGATCAAATACTCCTATCCTAGCTATTTCAATTTCCATTTTGTAAACCTTGCTTTCTCCCGGTGTACCAGCTTCGTGAATGCATTTCAAGAAGGTTGCTTAACCTGTTAAAATTGTTATTTGCATTTAAGAAATACCTTTGAATAAACAAAATAGTAGTAGTAGGGCTTCATTTACACATTGTAGACTTTATAGATTTATATCTACAACAAAAAGGGTTGGCTTTGTTTTACGTGAAGGCATGTTCACCAGCTATTGCTGAAATACAAACTCAAGCATCAAGTAGCAGAACTTAATAGGGCTCATTCACAACTACAGCCAGGGGGGATGCAGTATTTGTGACACCATTCCTTAAAGGTAATTACATCCAAAGGTGTTTCTTTCACCTCCCTTTAGATTCACTCAGTGCCAAGATGTCTGTCATGCCTCCTATTCGGAGTTGCTCATAAGTGCACCTATTGAAGAAGAAACCTGGAGCTACAGCCATCTTCAAGCTCATGGTAATTCGAGGGGTGCAGTACAGCTTCTTATTTAACATGTTTCCCATTTGGCATAGGTAATGTTTGCAGAATCCCATATTTAATAATATAATAATTCTAAACAAAATTCTCTACAAATGTAATCAACAAATCAAATCCATTGTATTGGCCTTAAATAGCTTCATTTCTGGAGACTTGTCTAATTTCTACACAGTATAAATAGTCCTGGAAATCCTGTCTTTGTCACCGTCTTTGCAGTAAAATGTTCATCGTCATCTCACCCTAATTTTATATGTAGGGCATTTCAGACTAATATCTTTTTCGCTTCACTCTTTGAAGGATGGTGGTTACCATGGAGTCTAAAGCAGAAGACCATAGTAAAGAAGATGTTTTTAAGAACCACTAGCACCCAGTTTATTGTGAAGAATGGTAGAGTGTGTGTATCAACTTGAATTTTTTTTTTACACAGGTGAGTTTATTAGTTAAAACAATTCAATATTATAGAGTATGATATGCAATGTATACATGATTATACAGGTTTTACAGTACACTTTACATTAAGACTTGCTGGCAGCTGCTAGAGTCACAGATGCAAGTATTGAATTGTATACAGAGGGCAGTAAGATGAACTAAACAGCATTATCACCATTAGGTTCTTGGTTTAAAAAAGTTTCTAATTCTTCCCCAGATTTTTGCATAATTCTTATGGGGTGCCGTTTGTCCCAAATACATTCTGTATACAAAACTATCCCTAATACACAGAATGAATGTCTCTCATGTTATATAAGTATTTGTGACCATACACAGAGAAAAAAAATATACAAAAGACTTATTTCTATTAAAGAATGAAAACAAAATCTGGTTAGTGCACAAAAGGATGTCATTATATCACAAACTCCATTCTGTACAGTTTAACAAGCAATCTGTCTCACAAATTTATAACCTCCATGTAACGGACGCACTTATGTGCAAAGTTACTTACAGAATGAATTATGTAAAAACAAAGTTGGACATAATATATAATAGTGTAACTAACTAGTGCTTGTCAAGCTAGATTTGACTGACAAAATAGATATCTGTGACAGAAAGCAAGATTTTATAGTACAGGATTCATTCTTTCCACAAAATGACAGTTTTGTTTCACAAAACAGATAAAATAACCATTCTGTGAAGCAACACTTTCAGTCACATTCCTGAACCAATAAGAACAAAGCTTATTGCCATATACAAACAAGATGAGAAGTGGCCAGCTCTGCTCCACATGGCTAAGGCAAAGTATCTGACCTGCTATAGAGGGCGCCCTCTAATGTCCCCTGTGCTGCATAGTAATAAACATGAACAAACCTTTCCTAAAAGAGCTGCTGTTAAACACTACAGGTTCATAAATGGAAGTTTTTACAAATAGTTGAGAAATATAATGCTGCACTTATAATGATTGTAGAGAAAGAAAAGTATGCAAAACTTATATAAATATGATCATTTTAGGTGATATGGCTATTCTTATTGTAGTAACCTGCTTGTGTGGCCATTTTGGTTAAGGGCATTCCTGCTGTTTTGCCATTATCTTATGACTCACTCCTGTTCCTCTTCCTGTCTAAGCTGAGAGTAATTATGAGACAGGCCACACCCACCTGCGATGTTGTATTACATGTACCAGAAGTTACTGTGCTTGTCTGGCTGCTTTGCCTGACTCAGAGTCAGTTATAAGTTTTGTATATGATAGTTAGACTCCAATGTCTCCTCCTAGCTGTAATCTTGCACCAATTAGCTTGTAGTAGTCTCTTAATAATGTGCTTACCTATAGTTCAACTACTACATAATAGCTTTAGCCAGAGACTTGGGACTGATCATGTGCACACACATTGTGTTTAGTATAATGTGTAGGTTATATGAGCAGCCACTCCTGAGTACTGTGTGTAAACAAAAGGCTTCAGGACTTCAACTTCACTTCCTTTCGTGAATTCGGGTCTTTTCGCCGCTTCGGGACTTCGGCTTCATCTTTTCGGCACTTCCGCATTCTCTAATTTGCGAAATGGCAGCATGGCTCCTAAAGGGGACCCGGCTCTTTGAAAAATGCAGCACTTCTGGGCCCCCTTCAGGCCCGGAACACTTGTTCCCCCTGCTGGCGGCCCTGGACATGCATGTGACATGGGCACAGTTGTGCTCTCTGCTCTAGTGTTGTGCCTCCCTTTGACCCACTCTGATGTGAAAGGGTTAAGCACTGGGCAGGTAAGGGGATGGCATCATTAGAGTCTTTTGTTATAAATAAATATAAAGCATTGTGCAGCTTGTTGCTTCTATATAAATAGATTATGATCCCCTAAAATTGCCCCTGCCTAAATGACCCACTTATGTTTACACACAGTACTCAGGAGCGGCTGCTCATATAACCTACACATCATACTATACAGAATGCGTGGTGTGCATATGATCAGTCCCAAGTCTCTGGCTAAAGCTATTATGTAGTAGTTGAACCATACCTCCCAACATTTTGGAAATAAAAAGAGAGACAAAAAATTATTTTGCATGTAGTGCAGCAATTTTTTGACCACACCCATTTTGTGGCCGCACCCCCTAATTACCATGTTCATTTTACAAAGTTTGGCAGGTTATAAAAATGTGAAAATATTTCTCCTTATCTAAACTGTTAAAATTACTTATTTTCTTATCTCAAAATTGTTCTAAAGTTGCACCTGTTAGCTGTACTGGCCTCTCTGCCAAAAGCCAATTAAGTTAGAAACTTTGTTTTTTTCTGGCTGTTCAGTGCAGAGAAAAGAGGGACTTTCCAGTACAAATGAGGGACCTCAGGTTGAGCTGTCAAAAGAGGGACTGTCCCTCTGAAAAAGGGACAGTTGGAAGGTATGTGTGCACATTATCAGTTCCAAGTAGGGTTGCCACCAAGGCAGGGGCCAGTATTACAAATTTACCGGCAATGTAGCTGCCGGTAAATTTGTAATACGATTAAAAGGAGCCCTCGGCCTGCCCCCAATCCCCTGGAACTTACCTTTTCGTTTACTTCTTCTAGCGTCCGTGGCGTGGCCCCGCCCCTTTTGACTTCACGGCCTGTCCCTTTTTGTCCCCGCCCCCCAGCAGCCAGTAAAACATTTTTAAGAAAGTGGCAACCCTAGTCCCAAGTCTCTGGCTAAAGCTATTATGTAGCTAGTAGTTGAACTATAGCTAAGCACATTATTAAGAGACTACTACAAGCTAATTGGTGCAAGATTACAGCTAGGAGGAGACATTGGAGTCTAACTATCATATACAAAACGTATAACTGACTCTGAGTCAGGCAAAGCAGCCAGACAAGCACAGTAACTTCTGGTACATTTAATACAACATCGCAGGTGGGTGTGGCCTGTCCCATAATTACTCTCAGCTTAGACAGGAAGAGGAACAGGAGTGAATCATAAGATAATGGCAAAACAGCAGGAATGCCCTTAACCAAAATGGCCACACAAGCAGGTTACTACAATAAGAATAGCCATATCACCTAAAATGATCATATTTATATAAGTTTTGCATACTTTACTTTCTCTACAATCATTATAAGTGCAGCATTATATTTCTCAGCCATTTGTAAAAACTTCCATTTATGAACCTGTAGTGTTTAACAGCAGCTCTTTTAGGAAAGGTTTGTTCATGTTTATTACTATGCAGCACAGGGGACATTAGTGGGCACCCTCTATAGCAGGCCAGATACTTTGCCTTAGCCATGTGGAGCAGAGCTGGCCACTTCTCATCTTGTTTGTATATGGCAATAAGCTTTGTTCTTATTGGTTCAGGAATGTGACTGACAGTATTGCTTCACAGAATAGTTATTTTATCTGTTTTGTGAAACAAAACTGTCATTTTGTGGAAAGAATGAATCCTGTACTATAAAATCTTGCTTTCTGACACAGATATCTATTTTGTCAGTCAAATCTAGCTTGACAAGCACTAGTTAGTTACACTATTATATATTATGTCCAAGTTTGTTTTTACATAATTCATTCTGTAAGTAACTTTGCACATAAGTGCGTGGAGGTTATACATTTGTGCGACAGATTGCTTGTTAAACTGTACAGAATGGAGTTTGTGATATAATGACATCCTTTTGTGCACTAACCAGATTTTGTTTTCATTCTTTAATAGAAATAACTCTTTTGTATATTTGTTTTCTCTGTGTATGGTCACAAATACTTATATAACATGAGAGACATTCATTCTGTGTATTAGGGATAGTTTTGTATACAGAATGTATTTGGGACAAACGGCACCCCATAAATTCTGGCAGTTACCTTTCCTAGATTCTAACATTGAGCAGATGATGGTGAGACAGGGCATTTCCAGTATAAAGTAATGCATTTCTTAAATAGCACTCTATATGGATACAGTTTATCTGTGCTGAAAAATGCTAAGGAGGTAGTGATACTAGGGATACAAAATTTGTGGTCTCTTGGTAGAGGCTGATTTGGGTAGAGAGGGTTGTGAGGATTTTAGACCAATATCTTGTTCTTTGTTACAGCAGTTACAGTAGGGAGAAACATTTTATGGAACCAATTTTATGGAGTTTGGTTTTAGTGTAATAAGCTCTAAGAATAATGTATAGCTCGATCATTCTAAACTTAGAATTATTGGACACCATAGATGGCACCCGCTGTTTCGACTGAGTGTCTGTAAGATAAACCTTTCCACACAATGTTTAAGTGCTCTAACTCTGTATATTTCCCTTAGGAATCAGGTGCTCAGCAGTAAATTACCCAACCTACCAAGGGTTAGGAAAATCACATGCAAAGTCCACAGCACTTCGGCACACTGACAAAATGAATTTGTTATGTTTTGTGAAATTTATTTGCTCTAATTCAAGTAGACAAAGGCAACGTTTCGGCCTCACAGGGCCCTTTATCAAGCCTTGATAATACCCTTTGTTCAGTCGCCTGCCTTCATTGCTGAAGTGTTGATAAGATTTTTTTAAGAAAAGTTTGCAACTTCAGATACACAGTAAAATTGAATTAGGTTTAAAAAATATCCAGGACTGGTAATGTTTCCTAAATTCTTAGCTGTGTCTCACACTCTATGAGATCCAAAAAGATCCACAACACTTGTTCTATCTGTGTAATATCTGGAAAACCTGTGCAACTACATACTGCATCATTTGCTCACCATATTTGAGAAGAATTAATTGTATGTTCAAGACAATTTATTTAAAACACAAAAGAGTGTGATAGACAAGATTATGAATATTTAAAGGGAAACAAACACACCTTGACTGTACACTGTACTGAAATGAGTCACCCAGGCCCAGGTACCATAGTTACTGATCACTCCACAGTTACTGTTTAATTAAGTACCCTTCTGTGTTACAAGGGTTTCATATTTATTTTAAGATTCCTGTTTGTTAATGTACAGCGGTGCCTAACTTGCAAGTGCTGAAGAAATGATGATTTCATAGGTTATTTTATTTATTTATAAGAGATGGCCTTCCCATAACTCAGAGCTTTTGGATAACAGGTTTCCAGATAAGGAATCCCATACCTGTATATATGCTATATATAACATATTTTGAATGCTTGGGATAAGTTGGGGGAACTCCATGCTTTAAGGCTACTTAAAAACATTTAACAAAAACAAAGCATGAAATTGCTTCCCCCTTGCATGGATTTATGATAGTTTTGTTATCAAGGTGCCTTATTATTACAGGGAAAAAGCCAATCAATGAAATAATTGTTGAAATAGCCCTGTATGTGGAATGCCATTTGGCATATTTCAGAGCTTTTCAGATAATGGATCCTATATCTTTACTAAACAATTGTATTATTTTGGCATTTAGGTTATACATAGAAAGAAAAATAACTTAATCTGTTTAACTGAGGGCTAAAGATGGTGGTCTTGCATGTAGGTACAAAAAGATTTTAGCTCACAAGATCAGGAGAAGTCTTTCACTTAATTATTGTTGAGCCTTTAGGGTTCTGTGCAAAGGGGAAATTGATCACCAAAAAAATAACATTTGCCCACTATTCCTTAATATCTTGGAGTTTCAAGGCTACTGTTTCACATCCACTGAAATATCAAATCATATTGCATTCATAAGCTTAGTTACTGTATAACCTTCCCAGGTTAGCAACCCCTAGAGGTTATAGAGCCTTACACCATCAGCCAAGCCACATTACTGATTTTTTTTTCATTGAGTAGTCAAGAGGTGACAGCCCCTTACCCACAGATTTATCATCCCTCTACTTTACCCCCATCAGGGTAAGCGTCCCATTGGTCTTTTTCACTCTCGCTCCTCTACCTCCCCCCCTTAAGGTGGAGGGATTTCTCAGCTCGAAACACTCCCCAGGCAGAAATGATGAAGATGGATGTGTGATTGATTTCTGCATCCTCTGTCTGTGCCCTTCTGGCAGAAAATTAAAAGGCTATTAGTTAAAGGGGGGAGATCCCCTCAGGTGAGGCCCCACCACAGCCTGACCATTTATCTCTGTGAATAGCCTCCTATTATAGCAGAGCAGGAGGGGACCCAGGGGACAGGAGAGGGGGGTTTGGAGACACAAAGGCATGCAGAAGGCTGTGGCAGCAGCAGGACCATCTCCCATGGATAGTGAGTGTATGAGGGAGGGTTGAAAGACAGAATGGAAAATAAAGAGGAAAGGAAAAGGTGAAATACATGTGGAATAGCAAGAGTAGCACAAATTGAAATAAAAGTGTTAAAAATGTGTAAAAAAATAATAGAAACAAAAATGCAAGTGGGTGTAAACGTAAATTAGTATACAATTTTAGTTCTTTTTCCTATCAGAAGGACTGGAATAGAAAGGGTTAAAGACACGGAAAGCCATGGAAATTACATTAAGAATCAGTAATCAATGAATGGGTTAATGAATGGACACATGGTCCTAAGCCACAGTTTAGTTTGTTGTAAATGCAGCCAGTGCTGAGAGGTAGTGGGGCGGGTGAGAGAGGAGGATCAGGCTGGGACCATGTGTTGCTGGCCCTGAAGATAATGTTCTATTTATGATGCGTGCTATTGAGCAGAAGTGTGCTGCCTCAGCCAGCCCTGGGCTCAGACAGGGGGTGGGTAAATGATACTGTTCAAGGGTTTTGACCTCCTTATGCTTTGAGAAAGGACAAGTTCTGGCTTCATTCCTAAAGCCCTTTCCTGGCTCCCATCGGCATCACTTGGGTGTCTCAATCCCAGTCTGTTCTCCTCCTTCACAATTACTGATTCTCTCTTGTTCTCTTCAGCATCTCAATTGTATCCTACTATAGACCTCTGTTCCCATCTCTCTAACAAAAGGAAAAAAAATAATTCTATCCTCATTTCTCTTTTTCATAACCTTTTCAGGCAGTTTTCTCTCTTCCCTTATCACTTGCCTCCCATCTCACATTGCTCCTTCCATTCCAACCCTCTGGTTCTCGGACTCATGTACAAAAGCTGCATTTGCCTGAAAGATTTCCACATATTTTTCCTGTTATCATACAACATTGCTTAAAGCCAAATGCAACAATTTAGAGGACATTTCCTATATTAACCATTATAGACATTCCATTCCATTAAAGTTTTAATACTGGTTCATTTGTCTTACTGCCATTGTGGCACTAATCAAGTATCAACCTTCCAGTCTTCTTAGTAGAGGATGCTGGGATCTGTAGTCTCTCAGCAGCTGGATCTAAAATGTTTGCACATCACTACAGTAGATATCAGGAAAAGACATCTTCAAAATGTCTAAATACCCTTGTGCAAGTGATAGTAGCAAGTTTTTGACAATGTGGAATTAGGTGGGTATAATGTGGCCCCAGGCAACACAATCATACCCTGTTTCAGAGCTGTGAAACTAAAGCTCTCCTAGCAATAAGTGTTGGTCAGACTGAGTTAACTGTTTGCTGTTAACTCAGGAAAACTTTGATTACGGAGTTCTCGGTACATACATTATATGTAGTTCACAAATTGCAGAAAACACAGCACTGTTCTTCTTATGTTCTCGTTTTACCTCATATGGGCAACTCCCACTTGCAAGAGGACATATGATAACATTTCGTTTTATATGCAGTTATCATGCTTGGCTCCTGCTGCAAATCTAAATCTATTTTAGGTAAATGTCACATGTTTTGACCAAGTTTGCATATGTCCCCCTGATTGAAAAGTCTTGGCAGCAAAATGAGTTATTTCCCATTATAATCAACGAGAGCAGCCGATGTTTAGTGCACATTGGAACTATCATCATCAGAAAACCCAAATGGAAATGTTTTATGCAATAAAACTGCCATGGACAATCCTTATTGACTGACAAAGCTGGTCAGTAGCAAAAGTAATGCATGATCATTTTATTTGTATTAATACAAAAGTTAGTGCATAAAAATATAAGCATTATTCACTTTTGTACTGACAATTGTATATGTTGATGTTGTATATGTTGATGAATAACATATACAGTAATATATTATACTGTAGATACAGTATATTATATAACATTTAATATAATATGAATTGAATATGTAATGTACAGGTATAGGATCATATATCTGGAAACCTGTTATCAAGAAAGCTCCAAAATACGGAAAGGTCATCTCCCATAGACTCAATTTTATCCAAATAATCCAAATGTTTAAAAATGATTTCCTTTTTCTCTGTATTAATAAAACAGTACCTTGTACTTGATCCAAACTAAGATATAATTAATCCTTATTGGAAGCAGAACCGGCCTATTGGGTTTATTTCATGTTTTCATGAGTTTCTAGTAGACTTAAAGTATAAAGATCCAAATTACAGAAAGATCCATTAGCCGTGGCAGCATGAAGAATGGATAGAGTCCTCTTTAGCAGGGTGCGCCCCTGGGCACCAGTGAGCATCAGGTAGGCTAGAAGCAGTAGGGGAAGCTGGCCACAATATTGTTATTTCATTTACTCCTTGCCACTAATATATCATTATTTCCTAAAGTCCAGTGTAAATGTGGGTGACTACAAACTCCCGCATGCTGCGATATGAATGTGATGCACCAACATGAACAAAGATTTGCATCTATCCATGATTTGTTTGCTTTAGTTAGGGTGTAAATTGTATCAGTTCTAGTGCAGCAAAGCTCACAGCACTAGAAACTGCTTTAGCATGCTATTTATTAGGTGCAAGTCAATTGCATGTGTATTTGCAAAATTCAAAAGAAGTAACACCCCCTCCAGGCAGGTCTCTTGCAGAAATAAGAAGTTCCGGAAAAAAACATAATTAATAAAACTAATTTAGTTAATAAAACCTTGCACTCAATATACAGTCACTAAACCTAGAAATTGTGTGCCATTTAAATTTAACTGACTGTCTGCAAATCAAATTTTAGTACAGTGACTTTTTTTTTTTTAATTGAATAAGCAAAACTACTGCCATCTATACCTTCTTAAAAGAATCTATGCAGGCATGGAAACTCGTTATCCAGAAAGCTACAATTTATGGAAAGGCTGTCTCCCATAAGCTCCATTTTATCCAAATAATCCATATTTTTTTTTTTAAATGGTATTGTTTTTCTCTGTTATAATTAAACAGTACCTTGTACTTGATCCATACTTAATTCTCATTGGAAACAAAACCAACCAATTGGGTTAATTTAATGTTTACATGATTTTCTAGTAGACTTAAGGCAGGGGTGCCCAAACTTTATGCAATGAGGCCAGATTTGGTGAGGTGAAAATGTGTGGGGACCATTCAGCCTGACATTCTTTGAACCATTAACATTTAACTCATTTAAACAAGGAATCTCGTAGCCGTAATATTTGGGCACATTATTGAAATGATCTGCCACTTGGTCTATACTGCTGCCTGTGTGCTGAAGGTGTTAGCAATAGACACGTACTGGCACATAGTGATGCCATACTTCTTTAGTTTACTGTACTGGCACGTCAGGCCGCACTTTGGACATGCCTGATTTAAGGTATGAAGATCCAAATTACAGAAAGATCCTTTATCCGGAAACCGCCAGGTCCTGTGCATTCTGGATAACAGGTCATAGTGACTGCAAACCCTGAGAAGTTCATTATGTCCAGATGAAAGTGTTCTGCTGCACAAGTAAAGCTTTGCATTAAGTAGTGTCAAAATCAGTGTACCCAAGAAGGATTTTGTTGTGCTTTTCATTTCAGGTGTAGAGATTGGCAACCTGTGACCCACTGTCTATGATAAACTGCAACTGCATGTGCCAACACCTTTTTTCTCTAAGAGCTAATCCATAAACCACATTCTGGGGTGCCCTGAAGAAAGAAGTACAACCCTAATAAATATTATTTTTTTTGGTAGATGGGTATGTCTGTTGTTCTGCCCTTATAATCAATATTTGACATATATTCTTCACTTTAGTGCTTCCCTAGAAAGCTTTCTCTCTAATCCCCCCCCTGTTCTCATGTACAGAAGAGAAGATGGGGTTAAAGCATGCACACAAGCAAACACTGGCCAGTGGGTGGGCTCATCTCTGATTATGATACTATAATGGTTGGACTATTTCTTGAAGATTAAATTCCCATTCTAGGCTGCGGGAGGAAAAGGCGAGAAGGCAAATCGGCAAAAATTAGTGTGAGAGAAGTGGTAAAGGAAAAGAGACAGACAGTGGAAGGGGAGGGAGTCAGACAGTGGGGAAAAAATGAAGACTTAAGATACAGCATACAAGACTGAGAGAGAGAAAGTGTGGAGAGAGGAGACAAGAAGAAACGTAATGTATTAGCAATAAGAGAGAGAGAGAGTACAGGATACGACTGAAATCTCTGAGAAGAATATCTGTTTGGATTCCTGATTTTATTCACTTGTATAATGTTCTTCCAACTGGAGGCAGCCTTGGGTCAACACACCAGATTAAGGTGGAAATGAACTGCTAATATACAGTAGATGATGGAAGGTAGCAAGATGCACACAAATATTTGTCTTTGATTTTCACATCAGGAATATATCACCATGGGGGTTCTCTCTCCCTTTCTCTGGTTCTTCCTACCTCCCCTTTTTATTTGTACCTCGTCAGCTGTCAGTTTTCCCAACCACATAAGTCAGCAATAGCTCCGTATGTCAGACACTAACCACTTGTCAATAACTATTGCAAATCTTGTCCACTTCAGAACACATTTCTGTTAACCATTTGCATGCACAAATTTAAGGAGTAGCTTATATTTCAAGTAACAGAGGTATATGAGAAAAACAGTTGGGCAGAGTGGGCACACAAGTCATTAAAGGGATACTGTCATGGGGAAAAAAAATAGTGCTGCTCCAGCAGAATTCTGCACTGAAATCCATTTCTCAAAAGAGCAAACAGATTTTTTTTATTCAATTTTGAAATTTGACATGGGGCTAGACATATTGTCAATTTCCCAGCTGCCCCAAGTCATGTGACTTGTGCTCTGATAAACTTCAATCACTCTTTACTGCTGTACTCCAAGTTGGAGCGATCACCCCTCCCTCCCCCCCCCCAGCAGCCAAACAAAAGAACAATGGGAAGGTAACCAGATAGCAGCTCCCTAACACAAGATAAAGGCTGCCTGGTAGATCTAAGAACAACACTCAATAGTAAAAGCCCATGTCCCACTGAGACACAGTCAGTTACATTGAGAAGGAAAAACAGCAGCCTGCCAGAAAGCATTTCTCTCCTAAAGTGCAGGCACAAGTCACATGACCAGGGGCAGCTGGGAAATTGACAAAATGTCTAGCTCCATGTCAGATTTCAAAATTGAATATAAAAAAATCTGTTTGCTCTTTTGAGAAATGGATTTCAGTGCAGAAGTCTGCTGAAGCAGCACTATCAACTGATGCGTTTTGGAGAAAAAACATGTTTTCTGATGACAGGATTCCATTAAGGCCTGTTGGAGTAGATGGTTATCATTATTATTTGACTCTTGACATGGATTGGCAAATTAACAGCGAATTAGCTGCTGGAGCTGCATATTGTTAACCACTTTATGAACAGTACGTAAGTTTACAAAAACCTCTAATTCAACAGCAGAATCATGACCACTTAGCTTTCTAACTTTTTGGATCTGTTATCCATTGAGTATGTACATCGCTGCTAATGGAATCGCCAGTGATTATTAGTGAGATGAGATACCATTATGTTAAAGAGGCTCAGTAGGAAGTAGGAAAAATACCCACAATGCATTTAGAAACACCATGATCTTGTACAAGACATGTTCCACATTTACACTACTTAACTACTAAACAACATACAATGCAACTTCATGGATTTCAGTTATAAACAAGCCCCACCAAGTATTCAAGCAGTAATCAGACTGAAAAAAAAACACTATTTTGAAAGGGCAGTGAGACTTTAACATCAATTCAAAAGTAGCAATTTTAACAAATAAGTAAAAGTTACAAGATATTGTGCATAAATTATAGTGACCATTTGATCACTTCTGTCATATGGTAAGCAATGTACACTTTATACATTGTATGTATATTGCATCAGTTACTAAAATAACTAAAATAACATTTTATGGCCACCCACCAATATAAATCTTTGGGGGAATCATACATTTCTATTACCTATTTTTGCACAATACAATACCACATACAGAACCTTCTTTGGCTGTGAAATACAAAGGAGCAAACCAGTCCTGGTCTACTTGGTCTGCTGGGCCCCACAGATCTGGAAACTGGTGATCATTATTGTTAGGATCTCTCCAATCTTGTTCTCATTCCTGTTACTCTGGTTTTACTGACCTACTATTATTCTGACATCCAGTTTCTTTCTTTAAACCTGACTTACATGCTGCAAGTCCCAAATTATAGAAAGTTGCATTCATGTAGCCCACAGCTTCAAATGGCCTTTGGACATTTTCAACCTTTGCTGAAGTGTTAGGCCTGCTATTTTCTCTTTTCTTAAGCCTGGTGCATTTAGCTTCTTTTACTTCCCTAAAGTTGGCCATATACAGGGAGATCCGCTCGGATATCTCCCCGATATGCCCACAGTGAGGTGGGTGATATCGGGCTGATCCGATTGCAGTTGGATTGCAGGACCGCAGATGCAGCCAACGGGATTTTTTACCCTGGCCGATCGACATCTGGGCAACTTTAACAATAAAGTGTTACTTTTGGAAAAATATCTCCGTTTTTATATATTTTTTTAACATTCTGAATTTCTGAATTCCTCTGGGTATTTAGAAATCAGGTTCTATTATAAAGCTTAACTAGGCATTAACTCTCATCTTCCATGGAGACGAAATGCTATGTACTACATGCTCTTCTTAGAAAAGCACAGTGTCTTGGTGAATGTGTTGGGTTACCTCTATGGAAAGGTTGCTAGGAAACAGATACCACTCCCCCACCCCCAGAATCACAAGTTCCACACCACTTCCAAAACCCACCACCAGATTAGCATATTAATGAGGATCTAATTGTCTGTGGGCAGCACAGGGACCCAGGAGCTTGCTATACAAACACACAGCGTTTCCAGTCTGTGGGTTCATTAGCTCATCAAGATCATCACTTAACGCAAAAGGCAGAGAAAATGCACAGTAATGAACCAGTGTTTACTCTCTCTCTGTATGCGCTGCCACTTTCACTATTCTTATCAGCTTTGCCATTCCCTCTGCTCTCTCTGTCTTTCTCTTGCTAAGATTGTCTTCAGTTTTCTTCTTCCTCTTTGGTTTTGTCTTTAATTTGTCATCTTAATATTTATTTTTCAACATCTGTCCTAGTCCTAGTGCCAAGTATAGCATTATGGAGAGAAAAAAAACAATAGTTAAATATAGATTCCGATTTGTACACTGTAAGGAGGGTCAGCTCAGAGGCAATGCAGTGTAGATAGGATACAAATGTAAATATGCAGATACATCAGGTAAATAAAAGAAAAATATGTAAACAGTAACATACACAAATCCAGCTGCTTTTGTAGCTCTTGCTAATGTGCTAATGAACAATTAAGAAACATCTGACTGAGTTCATGTTTACTTAAATATATATAGTTTATATATTTAATAACATGGGACCTTGAATTTGTGATTTAGGTAATATAACCTCATATTTCTGCCTGTAAATATGATTATTTCTATAATGATTATTTAAATAACAGCCTCTAGCTCCTCCCTTTAGGAAAATGGAGGCAAAAAATTGGATCTACATTAATATACATGCACCAACAAACACTGATGGTTGTGTAGACACATTCATGTATACATGTGTGTGTTCTTTTTTAAAATAAATATGGAGCAAATTTAGTTTTGTAATCCCAGATCATACAATGGACCCATGTGAGCCATGACACGCCACAGCATTCATCTAAAAAAAAAAAAAAAAAGTTCTGAAAGTGATATGTGTCAATGGAGTGAGAAGGGCAGCCATCTTACCCAAATGTCTAGAAGTTTTCTCCATCAGTAGTTTATCTATTTAGTAGAGTTTCAGTTTTCCCACCTGTGGCAATAGGCACAGCATACCTGCACCTAAAAAACATGACAACCTGGTCTAGTAAATGAACCCTCATGTATTTTATTACATACCCCTATTATAATCTTACGGTGGCCTTAGACGCACAGATAATATCGTACAAAACGAATTTTCGTCCGATATTCGTTGCGTGTATGGTGGAAAAAGAACCGACCGATATCGGCAGAAGACTTGGATATCGGTTGGCTCGTCGATCGGGCTGGACGGAAAATTTTGATCGGGTCCCTTTGAAGTCACCCAAACATCGGCCATTGTTAGTGCTGAATCATCAGATACAGGTAGAATTCTATTGTTTCTTCCCATATATCTACCTGTATATCTGACGATTCAGCTCTACACATGTGTATTGAAACGAACAATGTTTCTTGGAAAGATCTTATCCAAGAAAGATCGTAATTGTTACGTCTATGGCCACCTTAAGATGTGTGCCCTAAACAAAAGCACATATGACATTCAAGTTCAGAAAATAACATACTGTATATAGTTGTATTGCATGTGG
This sequence comes from Xenopus petersii, assembly GCA_038501925.1. Taxonomy (NCBI): domain Eukaryota; kingdom Metazoa; phylum Chordata; class Amphibia; order Anura; family Pipidae; genus Xenopus; species Xenopus petersii. The sequence continues at coordinate 139,224,708 of CM076673.1, forward strand.
AACTTGTGGGTGACAGAAGTCAGAGACAGGGTTCTTTCTGAATTTATAAACATTGCTTCCAAATGTGGTGAGCAAAGCTCCAGCAGAAAATTAATGTAATCAAGCCTCCTATTCCTGAAAGGGCAGCATAAGCAGATTGCAGCTCTGCAGCTATTGTGAATCCAAAATAACAGCAAAAATGTTGACCATTAATAAATACATTTGCATTATCAATTGTATACATAATATCACATTGTCAGTAGTTTTCCAGCAGTGGAATATCATATATATGCATACCTTTCCTTCAGACCAATACTGGGCAGAAGTGTTTAATGGCTGCTCTTGTAAAGGGAAAATGTGGGTTCTGTTTGATAAAAGTTCCTGTCAAACCAGAGGAAAATGGTTATTTGATTTGAAGTGTTGACACCAGGGTTTCTCAGATTCTGGGATCTGAACTTGAAGAAATATCCCCTCTGGTTCAAGAGAGACTAATTGGGTGGGGTGGTGTTGGGAATCTGTGACATTTGGAGGGGACAAAAGTATTGTCAATCTGCTTCCAGTGTGTATGTGTGGGGGGGAAGGGTGTTGTATATAACTATATATATATTTTATTGACTAAGGGTCCAATAGTTTGAGTGGTACACTCAACACTCTTTTCTATATTTTTGAGCCTTTTCTCGACATCTTATATATCTTAGATGCCTGTATTTCATCAACCTAAATCCAGTTCTTGCTTTATACTTGTTTCTCTGCGTCCTTATGGCAAATGTCTTTTAACTGTGGCATAACCACATAACAAAATGTCTATTGCTTTTAATGGGACTACATATCCATTACTTGGATCAGAGAACTCTAAAGTGTTAAATTGAGGGCATATTTAACTTAAAAAATATTGTTCTTAAAATTGTCTACTTGTAGCTGATTCATTATGTGTGGGAAGTTAGGGTTTAGGTGATACAATGTGAAATAATTAGTTATTCAACTCACATTTTATTGCATCAGTTTTTTGCTCCTTCTGCAGGATTTTCCATGATTGTGTTAAAAATCAAAAGCTGGTTAGGATGGTGAAACTTTTTTTTTTTAATATGATTGTGAAAAACTTCAGTGGAAGGAAGCAATCAATACAAAAAAAATGTTCACCTGAAAATCAATCCCCCGTGTTAACCAGACTAGACCTTGTGAGACAACTTCGGGTGACTTTGGAAAATGAAGTGATCTGAGTGCTATCCTGCTGGCAATTTAGATTCTAGCTGGAAGGCAGTTTGGGGAGACTAGTCGCCTGAAGAAAAGCCTATTTGTCGCCGGGTGACTAATCTCCTTGAATCTCCACTTGTGTCTCTGCCCTAAGTTAATAAAATGCATGCGTTCGGGATGCAAATCTAGTTATGTTAAAGTAGGAAGGTTCAGTCTTAAGACTGTGTGACTGTTGCTGACTTACAAGTACCAGCTCAATATCCCCATGTTGTAGTTACGGGATTTAAACCGATTCGGACTTTTTATTTGAAAAAACATGGCTATTTTAGACCCTTAAGATTGTGAGAATATAAACACTCAATGGAATTTAGTTTATACAGAGACAGGAAAGGTGAGGGGGAAACAAAAGCAAGACAGATCAAAAGGTCCAATGAGAATTTGTTGGCAGCATTCACACCATATCATGTAAAACAGATTTCCTCCTGTTCATAAATATTCACTAGATTCCATTCATTTGTTAAAATAATAGTAATAATCTGCTTGTAACTGTTTCTATTGATCTTCCTTATCTCTCTGCTTCTCACTCACTAAGCCTGCCTCCTCCCTTTGCCTTTTCTTATTTTCACACCTCTCTACATCCACATAGTCCGTTATTGCTCAAGCACACTTCTCTTTATTCTTCACCTTACAATTGTTTTCAAGTTTTTTTTCGATTTCAACCTCTTTGTGGTCCCACAAGTTCTGGGACTATAAATGTCACATTAGATTAATTTCCACCCCCTCGTTTTTTGCAGATACATATTGCTAACATTACACAGGATGTCCTTAATACCCAAGCAATATAATTGCATCTGTGCTGACCTCTATTTTAAGTAGTGACCTGCAAACTCAATATAACTATACAGTAGTAACAATGAGTAGAAAATAAGAAATGCCAGATGCTGATATATCTGTAATCTTTATAACTAGTTAAGTAAAGATTTCTCTATTTAGTACATATATTAAAGAAACTTTCAGGTAATGATGTTTTCTTTATATTGGGGTTTATAGGTTTAATTTTTTTCCAAGATATATTCATCACAGTGAAGGCAAGTTCAACGTATATTGCTTGTTCTATTTGGAAGATTTAATAGGTATTAAAAAATAACTATGTTATACAATCAGATTGTGTGACTAGGATAATATAAGTTAGAGAGAGAGACTTACAGAGGGGGGGAGAAAACGAAGAGAGTGGGAGAAATGGAGTCTGAGACTGAGATGCCACAAGAAACAGACAGAGATGCCTAAAGAAACAGACAGAGATGCATAGAAAAAATAGAAAGACTAGCAGAGAAGGGTGAAATGGGACAGACCAACAGATAGGGGTAAAGTGACAGATTTGTGAGAGTGATGGACAGACACCAACACAGACCCTGGCATCAGAAGAATGCATGACCTACAGGGGGTAAAACCCATGCATCCAGAGGTATCAAGAAGTAGACTAAATTAATACAAAAGAAAATAGTATGTATATATAGAGAGAGACAGAAGTAGAATACAAATTATGCGTTAACATAAATGAAAAAGTATGAAGAATAAAAGAAAGCAGGAAGGGGGAACAGAAAATAGAAAGCAGTAGAGCCAAAAGGTATTTATCTAGTACAGTGCTGAAGAGACTTGCCAAGCTATGGACAGAACAGAAAACAATGCATTCTTGCTGTTGTGCTAGGATCATCACAGAAATGATGTTTCAGCACCAAGGACAGCTCATAGCTTGGAATGTTCCTGTGTGTGACCTTCTGTCACAATGACATTCTTCCCCCCTGTCCAACAATTCATATTTTTCATTTAAAAAACATGTTTAGAGCGTGTCATTCAACGGTTTATGGCTTAACCCCACATCTTTCTGCCTTATGACAGTTGGGAACTGAGGAGTTACAGGTTTTGAACTGAGTTGTGCAACAGAGATGGGTCGCTTTCTCTGGACCTGCTGTTCTTGGATCCTTTTACTAATCCCAAATTTATAGCAGTCGCCTGGAATCTGAGATGGTGTCTGATCGTTACACAGTATTCATTTAGCACATTTGTCATTATTTTGGAGGAAACCCAGCTTCTGTTTGGGAATATGAAGCACTGTTGCATTTCCTCAGCCAGAATATAGCAAAGATGGGAGAAATGTGAACCCTATTCTTGGAACAGACAATTCAGTCCTATGATCTGCTATTGAGAGCAGAACATCGTCTGTCAGTGTAGCTGTGCAATATACAGACTCCGTTCCTTGAAATACGGAACTATTTATTTGCCCATGTCAGCTCCTCTGAAAAGCAATTCAAGCCAAAATCTGACATATCTGATTATATGCACCAGAAGAAAAATAAAAAGAAAGATAAATACTGGTCTGCTAAAACATAAGCGTACTTATAAATCTGTTACATTACACATCACTGTACCAAAAAAATGTAAATATATTAGAGGACTGGTTGTGTTTATTTGATCTCAAACCTTAAGATTCCTGATTTATTTTATAGGACAGAAATAAAATGAGCTATTTAATGATTTAAAGATAAAATATTAGAGGTTGCACATATTCTACAATGATAGGGCAACAAATGAATGGGGTTATGTGGACTGAGACTGGGACTGTTACTGTAATGAGAAGATAAACTAACTGCATATTCTGAACTCTCTCCCCTGCTTCCTTGTCCTGTGTCTGTGTGATACACTGTGCGGCTGCTGGGTCTCTTATTCTGCTTCCCCATGCATATCTCCTTTTAACGCCTCTTAAACAAAGCCAAATGGGGGCACTGCATTGCCATATCAACACATTTTCCCGGAGGGGATGCAGAGGAGAAAAAGAGAAATGGTGGAAGCAGGAGGGGAGAGCAGAGTGCACGCTAGAGGTATGTGTGTGAGAGGGAAGTAAATGAGGAAATGGTAGATAAAGATGCACTGCCACTTTAAGTGATTAATATATTGTGCAATATTTAACTGAACGAATGGAGCTCTGTATAATGTCATACATATATACATAACAGCACTCCATGTTTTATTCTTATTTCAATATGTATGTGGCATAAAACATTTACAAAAAAATCAGTTTTCCAAAGCAAAATGAGAGACTGATATTTCTTCAAATATTAAAGAAATTGCTGGTGCCAGAAGTGAACCAGTCACAGAAATTACAAAAGGATATAGTGAATAAATAATCAGGACTTGTATATAGGTACATGAAGGGACTCATTCTTAAGTGTACACATTTTCATACTTTATTATGTGCAGTGCAAGTGCAATCTGTGCTTTTGGTCAGTTGGGCTTTCTTAGAGCAACCAGCACAGAGAACACCATTCTGGACTCTTATATTAAAGGAAAACTATACCCCCAAAATGAACACTTAAGTAACAGTTTATATCATATTATGTGACATATTAAACAATCTAACCAAACTGGTATATATACTTAAGTAAATATTGTCCTTTTACATCTCTTGCCTTGAACCAACATTTGATATTATCTGTGCTGCCTCAGGTGAGATCACCTGACCAGAAATACTACAACTCTAACTGTAACAGGAAGAAGTGTTGAAGCAAAAGACACAACTCTGTCTGTTAATTGGCTCATGTGACCTAACAAGCATAGTTTGTTTGGCATGTTTGTGTGCACAGTGAATGGTATGATCCCAGGAGGCTGCCCTTATTTTTTAAAATGGCAATTTTCTATTTATGATTACCCAATGGCACATACTACTAGAAAAGTATATTATTATGAAAATGGTTTATTTACATGAAGCAGGGTTTTACATATGAGCTGTAAATGCAATATCTTTTTATAGAGACCTACATTGTTTGGGGGGTATAGTTTTCCTTTAAGATGTGTGCAAGGGGATGCCCACTTCCCATCTACAATGTACATATTGTTTATCTAGTCTTAAAGTTGCATCTTGTAGAAGCCATTAAAGATAATAGGGGAAAGGAGCTCTGTGTGCAGAAAAACATGCCATTTTGCCAGTTTTGTCACCTTGCCCCTGATTAGTAAATGAACCATACCATATGATATAATTCACCAAAGAAGTGATAACTGTGATAAGTCGGATAGTGATTATAAAAAAATTTTTTGCAAATAGTACATGCATTTTACAGGATGGTATCCACAACCCAAAGAGGAACAGTCTCAAAAATATGAACTGTGATGCATCAGCCTCAAAAGCTACAGTGGGACTAACATGGCTCATCTGCAGCCAAGCATCAGGTCATATGAATATACACTTATCACCTTGATCTACATGAATGCAGCCGAAAGAGCTGTGCTTCACTCTGTATGCTGTGCTGCCTAAGCCAACATACTGTATTGGGGTCCCCTGGATTGTCCCTAACCTGGGCATCATTCAGTATATACAGTACATACTAGCACTTGTGAACAGGTGATACCCGTGCTCTTAAAATCGCCCAATTAAAAATCCAGTGCAGAGTGTAGCACCAGTGCTCTCTAGCTTGCTTGACCAAATGAAGGGTAAATTAGCAGATACAAGTAGATACGGATGGGGACACCTATTAACCCTGATGAATTTCTTCACTAGGCCTTGCATTATTAAAGTTTTGGCAAGATCCCATCAATGTGTAAGTTATATTTTTTATAAGACTCAATACAGCCCTGTTAAATAAAAAATGGTCCATGTCAAGAAAGTATTAAACTATAAACTTTTTGTTTTCTGAAAAGTAAGTCAGTGGCTTATATTCTCTAAGATAAGTATTTTCCCTAAGGTAAGATGCAAAAAGATTATTGGTTTCTATGAACTGGACATCCCATCATCCTCCATCAGCCTTTAGTAAACATGTGGTTTATTTACTTACAGTGGACAAACAAGCCCCAGCACATTAAATCATAACAGTCAGAGAAATGTTTTTTGTTTTTTTTCAAAATGTTTTTATTATTTTCAAATTAAACAAGCAGGATTTTAACAAAAGACCAAAGCTGTTCAATGAGGGACACTAATACAACTTGTTTTGGCTGAATGCCTAAAATAAAAATAAAATATAGATTTGAATCTTTAATTGGTAATGCCACCTGAACTGTTCAACATGGTAAAACAAATTAATTAACAGAGAAATGTTTTCATTATTTTGCAAGCAGTATAAGTATCCAAGCTATCTAATGGCTGGGAAGGTCTGTGCATTCAACTATTCCAAAATCAATTCTTTCAGATGCCAGGATGTCAACAATCCTGTTGTATCAGTAAAATAATGATGATCTAGCCTGTAATGTTTAATATATTTATATTGTTTTCCAATTTATGCACAGCAAGTAAGGGTAATCACTTTTAACAAACCTGGGATTGACCGAGATCTCATAGATACCATAGTTAGCTGATTTTGCTGTATGTGAGAATCCAGCATAGATTACAGAACAGGGCTCCACCCTTAGGCTTTGGCCACACTAGGCGATAGCGCCGCGATTTGACTCGCGGCGACTTTTCCCCGCGACTTTTAATCCGCAATCGCTGGGGAAACTTTTGCGCTGGCGTCTATGGGGAATCGCGAAAAATCGCCAGCGTAAAAACACACGCGGCGATCTTTTTTCTACTGTCGCTCAAAATTGCCTCGCTAGGCGATTTCGAGCGACAATAGAAAAAAGATCGCCGCGTGTGTTTTTACGCCGCGATTCCCCATAGACCGCAGCGCAAAAGTTTCCCCAGCGAGTGCGGATTAAAAGTCGCGGCGAAAAGTCGCCGCGAGTCAAATCGCGGCGCTATCGCCTAGTGTGGCCTTAGCCTTAGTGAGAATTGTTGCTATAGATGTTAGAACTAGAACTAGAGAACACGGTGGCCCCATAATGCTGAGAAAAATACAGAGAATGTATGCAAACACTGCATAAACGGAAATAGCACAAACATCTGGTGATCACTGGGAAAAACTACACATAGAAAAAATGGCTTACAGTAGGAATTGAGAATGATGCCCCAAAGACAATTCTGAAAGCAGGCAAAATCACAAGCAAAATAACACCCATAAATGTGCAGCAGCTCAGGCATGAATTTGTCTCCAGGAAAGGCTGAACAAATATCACCTTGTAGCAGGTATATAATGTATCTGCTTTCAAAAACACATGGAACAGTCATGTGGCTTCCTGAAATTGACATATATATACTTACACAGCTTGAATACTGATTTTTGTCTCATATGTGTAGCCATTTATTACGCTTTTATCTAGAGCCCAGTTATGAAACACAGATAAATATTATAAAGTGCTAATTTGAATCCAAAATTGGGCATGCTTTGATAATATTCAAATAGGTAATTAGCTATCGCTCCTTTGCAACCTGCAGCAAGAGCCCTTAAGCTTGCTCTGGTGGATTATTCGCACTCATGATCCAAGAGAATTTTGGAATTACTGGCAGCCAGGGGCAGATTACTGCACAGGCTTCCTTAGGCTATAGCCTAGGGGCCCAGTGTGAGAAGACCATTTCTAATCATCTCCCAGCAGGTCCAGTTAGGTGCACCTACTGGGAGAATAAGGGTAGGCAAGTTGTGTGTGCACCCAGATATATGCAAATCCAGTGACGTCACTGGTGCACACCGAATCTGACCCAACTAAGAGAGCTTAGGTGCACATGTGCCTGGTTCTGCACACATCCGAAAAGTAGCCTAACCTAGAAAGGGGCCCCTGTGAGGATGTAGCCTAGGGGCCCCCATGTTATCAATCCACCACTGCTGGCAGCCTGGACCTGGCGGTTCCAGGGTACCAGGGAAGCCATTCCAAAATAAAATCTGAGGAAACAGTGTATAACTCAATTTACCAAATAGGATAGTGATTTGCATCTGAACTAACAAGTTTTACCATGAGCTCAATGCTTTATTGTGTGTAAAAGAATAGATTTGCCCCCATGAACTGCTTTTTGCACTTGCATTCATAAATGAGGCTTTATGTGTAGAACGATTAAATAAAATATCGAAAAAATACAACATATCTAAAAAAATGTTGTCATAGTCTTAATATCTTCAAAAAAAGAAGCACATTCTTGGAAGCACATTTACGTGTGATGTGGCAGGTTCCTGAGATCAAACTGGTCTGGGACATTATAAGGATGCTTCAAGACCAAGGCTATTTACTATGCGCTACAGACCCAAGTTTTACAGTGATAAAATCAATTCTTTTGATCACTATTTTCCTTTTTCTAACAGTATGTTGAACTACTATGTCAGAAATATAAAACATTTTTCACATCATTCATTCTCTGGGTATAACAGCATTTCTTGTATAATTCAACCTATAATCTGTGTAATCCATTTACATTGTAACGAGTTAGTGTGGGATTTGCCTGTGTTTCAACAGTTGTCTCCAAGGAGAAGAATTTCAAATGGCAAGGTTTCCTACACTTGAAAGAGAGTCAAACATGAGTAAACAGACAGGTAAAAGAGAAAGCACTTAAACAATAATGGACAAAAAATAGCTCATGAGATATGTGAGGGGACAATTTACTTTCCCCCAGCAAGTTTTATGGATGGAATTATATATATCTTTATAATAGGCTATTCTGACACAGATCCTATGTGAAATCATTTTATTACATGGCTGTTGTGAGATGCAAGGTAAGATTTGGGGGTAGGGACTGAAAAGGGTACATGGTGGAGAGCTGCTAACTATTTAAAAACTCGTTCCAAATGGGGTTTTGCTTTAGCAATGGATATAGGACATCATTGACCCAAAGCCCTGTTTTTTCTCCTCCGTCTCCCTCTACATAAGTATCTATATAAGAATCTTTAAACAAAAGACGTCATTTATAATAATAATTGTCAGATCATCAGTAACATGCTGATTTTTAAAAAAAGATTAAAGCCAACTACTGATCAAAAGATTAAAGCCAACTAAGGATGGTCAGGAGATGCCTAAGGGAATGATCCCCTGAACCTGCCTTCTTTCCCCAGTAAAAGGATTCAACATACAGTTCAGTTTATTAACCCATTTAACCACCAGTCTTACCTTACCTTTATTATTGAATACCTAAAAAACAAACAACAGAACAAGAAAATAGGGGGCAAATTGCAGCCGTTACAATCCACCGATTGAGCACTTGCACCCATGGCATTAGCTGCACTTCATGGCACTTTGCTGTGTACCTTGCTTTGGATTTAAACTCCTGCACAAGGTGCAAATCTTTGGAGCATAAAGACCCGTGCCTATGAGATCAGCCTTTGCAAACTGAATGTATAGTGATCTTTGGGCCAGTTTACTTAAACAATGCACCCTGATCCCGTATTAGTAAATGAGCCCCAATACAACAAATGTATTTTATTTAATTGTGTACCAGGCCCTGTCACAGGAACAAGAGTCATTGGCTAGAAGTTATTGTGACCCATATTTCCTGTGCTACCAGTAGTTGGAAGGTCTTCTTCCTCTATATTTACTGTATACCTTTGACAAAACGTAGGCAAGGTTATAAAATGGATTTTGTCAGCACAAAATGAACCCTGTGAAAACAAATAGCATTTTGGCTCACTGATTTAAATGGATATTTCATTCTTCCAAATGACCCTCAATGTAGTCGAAGATGACTAAAATATAGTGCCTGATTTCATTTGGGGCTAAAGGGGACTTTTAAAAAGACACCTCTATTGGGTCATAGATCCTTAATGGCCCAATGTCTGTTACAAAAAATATAATGAGAGTGTCCCAACAGTCCCGACACAGCACAGTAGGAAGTGGGTAGACAATCTCAGTTTTTCACACAGACAGAAACTGTGGTTCAGGTCTTTCTAACTCAGTAATACCGAACCAGTGGCTTGTGAATAACATGTTGCTCACCAATCCCTTGGATGTTGAACCCAATGCTCCCCTTTTTTCATGCTTGTGTTGGGGACCCCCCCCAAAGCTAATAATTCATTGCTATTCAACATTGCAAAATGCTGAGCGCTTTAAGTTAGTTGCATTTTTGGGCAAATTTTCAGTAAAATAACATAAAATGTAACATTTAAATGGATAGTTCTTATTTTAGGTGTATAAAGTAATAATAAATAATTGTTCATGACTCATTATGACCCCTTAGAGCTTGTTAAAAGTGTCAACAGCCTTCTTTTGGGGGATTTGTAGCTGGTGAGGGGGGCCCATGGGGGCAGGGCCCCTGATGTAGCAGCCCCAGTGGGCCCAGACCCTCCCAGTGTGACACTATTTTTTTTAATAGTGCTACTTGTGTACACTGCACTGTACAGTAGAACAATACAATAATAACATACAAAAGGCAATTTCCATACTTCTAAAAGAATGGATTCTTGAGAAACATTCTTAAAGGGTTGATAAGGTCAGATGTAGATGCTATACAATGAATTGAAGGGAAAAAAAGATTTATGTTATTCACGGAAGGTGTACTGATCCACTGATACATATATATATTTGTGTACGTACGTGTGTTTATATGTGTTTCAGTGAGGCATGCTTACATGCAGTGATGTTTATATTTTCTTAAATTAATTTATCATATATAAAGACCTCTATCCTGAACTCAGATCAGTTATGTTTCCTTTTCTGTGGCTTCTATCTAAAACAAAACAATGCAATACATTTGTTCTCCTATTGTGAAATGAAGTAAAGTGATTAGGTGCATGCCCCTAACCACACTATTCCTCCTCCCTTCTATATCTCTCCCCCACCATCTCCCTCCCTCTATCTTCTTCCCTGTGTGTGCTGCACCAGTGCAATATTTTCCGCATGGCTGGAATCAGAGAGGAGAAGGTAATGAATCCTGCCAGCAATTTAAATGTACAATTTGTAACGCAAGCCATGAAGAAGAGGTGGGGGCTGAGAGAAAGATCTTGCTGTGTTTGTTTAATGTTAAAATACAACTGTCAGGGGCATCCTCTTCAGGCTGATAGAGAGAATTGTGAGAGGGAATATTAAAGGGACAGGTTCATTAAAATGTAGGTTTCCCTGATGTTAACTCTTTAAGCAACACAAAATGCAGATTTGACAGCAACCCCTTAAAAATCATATTGCCTGTGAAACAGATTCTTTGTTTATGCATGGCTCTTTTTACGGGGTTAAAATGCTGTCTATATCTGTACATTGAATGTACTACTAAACCTATAGATACATATTTTTTTACCTTGCATTCTTCATTCCTATTTGAGGAGTAATACTATGCTTCAACGTAAGTTCCAACCGTTTCTAAATGTCAAGGCAAACTGCAACAGTGTCGGAAGTGTGGGGCATGCAAATACACGATATGAAAGTGTCATTGTCATTATAAGGGCAAAGGCACACTTAGTAACTTCAGGCATTTTATAGGTCCATATGTGGGCAACAAAACACTCAGATTTGCTCCCTATTGATTTGGATAGGAACCCCCTGGCGACTAAAGCTTGGCAAAGCCCCGTGAGTGCTAAAACCCCAGAATTGCTATATGTGCCATTGCCCAAAGCCATGACCCCTTGGAGTGTGGAGCATGTGCAGGGAAAAGGTGCAGGTCAAAAGATCAATCACTTTCTTTTGAAGCAGTGAATATGAGTATATAATGCAATTCTAATGGTGGCTTGCTTCACAGCCCTCTTGGGTAGCCGCATATATAATAGGAAGCCAGAAAGCAAACAGTGGACGTGCAATAGTCAGTTTTTCCAAACATCAATCACCAGGAGGTTGTCGTTCAAATCAATGGGGAAGATGTCTGAGTGTGTTGTTGCCCACCTAGAGCTATTAACTGCCCAAGTACATGCTCCAACACAGCAGGAGTCACAACACACAGCATAGCTTTGGGGCAGACAGGAACCTGTACTTTGACACCCCAAGGTCATGGTGGGCTTGGCAGATAAATGAAAAAATGAAGTGTAGGTTTACCTTTTTAATAGGCTCTGATACAATTCCTTCATATCATTGGAGCATAGCAGCATGAGGCTTCAGAGCAAAGGTCACAAAGATAAAAGGAAGCTCTATAACAACCACCTGCTCCAGGCAGTCAACCCCTTTCAGTAATACTCTGCATACTGTGTTCCCATAGCAAATGAACCCCACTGAGTTACAGCATTTGGCACCCTGTTTTGCAGTTATGCTACATACATGAAAAACAGAAAAGAAAAGGTATGTCTGTGTTTATATTTTCATATGCCACTGAAATGATGCAACACATATACTGGTGGTGCTTAAATACAGTATTTGGACAGCAGCCTTTTACCAGCCCCCCAGGGTTTTGTCTCTCCCTGATGCACATAGCTGTGTGAATCTTCTGTGCTAATCACATATGGCAATGCAGTTAAAAGAGCAAGCTTATTTACACATACATTTCCCACCAGCCAGATAACACATTTACATTTCATGCATGTTTCACAAAATAAACGTCTTTCCCGCATCTTGAATTCTGATGAATCCACTGTGTCTATTATATTTCTTTTGTCATCAATTATTAGATTTCTGCAACACACTGGGAGTTCCTTAGAAGACTGATGAGATAGATATCGTCTTTAAAGCTGAGATGCTTCAAAGCAAATTCTCAAATTATTTTAAAAAACTGCTTTTATTTATCTTGAAACTATTGAGCTTCATTCGCAATGTATATTTCATAGAAGAACAAGTTAAAATATAATTGGTATTCATGCCAATTTCGGAATTAAAAGTTGCACTTTTAATTCCGAAATACATCAATTTGAGTTGTTTCTCATATTCTCAGTATCTGCGTGTCTAGACCACTGTAGGGCATTCTATTTATCAAAGGGTGATTGTCAAAGGGTGATTGTGAAAGTTTACAATTTGATAAATATGCCTTTAAAAATCCCATAGAAATGAATGGAGAGAGGCAGTATTTCACTCTAGCAGACTGTGGAGATCTCTAACTTCACTCTTTGATAAATATACCCCTTTTTTGGCTCTTGGGCCACTGCATTTCGCATCATTTGCGAAACTGTCGTGAAAATCCGTTTTGGACGCGTGTTGGAAAAGTTACTGGCGTCAAAACCATTGTGCGTCAATATTATTCGGGCGCCCATTGACTAAAATGCTGGAGCCGAGCGTCAGAATTAGCGCGTGTCAAAATTCGTGTTTTTGCGACTTTTTCGCCATTTCATGAATTTTGCAGGCAAAGCGAAACGGGACAAATTCAACCATCACTAGTATATTATTAAATTGCAGTTAATTTCACAATCATGGAAGAAAAGGGGACTAAATGTGTCTTTTCTTCTTTTCAGTTATGCACATATTTATGAAACTCACAGTGATAAAGGAGAAATAAAAGCTTAACTAAAGAAGTAGGCAAAAAAACTTGTATATTGTGCTTTGAGCTTCTGCACCAGCCCAAGGCAACCACAGCCCTTTAGTAGGGCAGATCTGTGCCTCCAAAGATGCCCCAGTAGCTCCCAATCTTCTTTTCTGCTGATTCACTGCACATGCTCTGTGCTGCTGTCACTTACTGAGCTTAGGGACCCACTCACAATATACAGTACACATGGAATAGCAATGTCACAATATAAGGCTGATTAGTAATTAATACAGATAATTACTACATAGCATCACAGAAACCAGTGCAATTAGCATCAGAATTTAATAATCAGGCCTGTAGCATCATCTTATATTACAGTGAAACTTCATTTTCTGCTTGATAATTTACAACGACCCCTAAGCTTAGCTTCTCAACAGCTGCTCAGAGCCCACTGAGCATGTGAGTGTCACAAACACTTTCCAAGATGGTGACCCCCTGTGACAAGTTTGAAGTCCTGGATCATTGCTGCTATTGATATATTTAAACTTTAGGCTGGTTCAATAAGTTCAATATATAAAGAATGGCATTTTTAGCCATATTAATTTTTTTGGTTTACTTCTCATTTAAATCATGGTCACGTTATGATGAGGGAAGGGAAATCGCTTATTTCCAAGCAAGTTTATACAATGTGATTGGTGCAAAATTTAAAAAACAAATCAACATGATTGAACACTTCCCATTGACTTCTATGTTACCTCAACAGGCGTTTTGTGTTTCATAAAGGAGTTTTTCACCTTTAACTTAACTTTTAGTATTTTTTGTGGTTTTCAAGTTACAGGTAAGGGATCTGTTATCCTCCAGAAATCCCTTATCCAGAAAGCTCCATAGACTTCAATTTATCCAAATAATCCAAATTTTTAGAAATGTTATACTTTTTCAATGTAGTAATAAAACAGTAGCTTGTACTTGATACATAAGACATGATTAATTATTTTTTAATTATTTATTTGCTTCCAATAATTATTAATTATTGGAAGCAAAACCAGCCGATTGGGTTTATTTAATGCTTATTTGATTTTCTAGTAGACTTAAGGTATGAAGATCCAAATTACAGAAAGATCCATTATCCAGAATACCCTAAGTCCCGAGCATTCTGGATAACAGGTCCTATACCTGTATTTAGCTTTTTATTCAATAACTTTCCGGTTTGCAATTTCCGCAATCTGATTGCTAGGGTCTGAATTACCCAAGCAACAATGCACTGATTTTAAGAGTTTTTTTAAGAGACTGGAATATGTATAGGAGAGATCCTGAATATAAAGATGAGTAAGAAAAAGTAGCGTTAACAATAAATTTGTAGCCTTACAAAGTATTTGTCTTTTAGATGGGGTCTATGACCCCCATTTGAAAGCTGGGAAAGACCCAGAAGAGGAAGGCAAATTATTCCAAAAGTATAAGGAAAAAAATGAAGGCCAGTTGAAAAGTCACTTCGCTTTACCCATTCTATAACATAATAGCAATACATAAAAATACATATAATAATAATAAAAAAAGGTAAATTGTGACTTAATATAATGGGAACCACGTAGATGTGAGCACTCGCACCTGCACTTCTTTGAAGTCCACAGGAACAGCAGGAAGCAGTCAGGGCCAGTACTCCATCAAATAATAGCCTAAGGGGAAATTCTCTTCACTGATGTTAATGTTGTGATGAAACAAATATTTAAATTTAAAAAACAACTAAATGCATTCTAGTGTTGAAACCTTAAACCTTCAAAAGCAAAGTGTAATTTCATATGTTGCAATTCATTTTTTAATAGGTCATTCATGACTGGCTGTTTGGGCAAACCTGATTCAATGAAATTGTAAGCTCTACGGGACAGGGACCGTCTTCCTACTGTGTCATTAACCACACAGCACTTAAGCTTTGTGTCCTTATATAAGCTCTGTTTATGTTTATATTAAGGGTTAGTTCACACGAGGAGATTCGGGGAGATTTTGTCGCCTGGCGACTAATCGCCTCGTCTTCGCCGCGTGTGCAGGTGACTTTTCATTATAGCCTATGGGAAAACACGCTGAGGCAGTTCGGGGAGATTGTCGCTCAGAAGACGAGGCGATTAGTCGTCAGGCGATAAAATCTCCCAGAATCTCCTCGTGTGAACTAACTCTAATTGTGTGAATTGTTATCCCTGTGTGTACTTGTATATATTTTACTTTTATTCATTGTACGGTGCTGCAGCTCCTTTATAGCTCTTTACAAATAAATGTATGCATACATACAATGAAATAGGACCTACATGCCACTGAATCTGGCATAATGGGGAAAATATTGGCTACCTTCCAGACTACACTTAACCAAGTCAGCAGCTTACTAGTCCACTTGTGGTGGGACTGCACAGGCCCCTTACCTTATGTCATACAAACGTTGCTTCAAGGGATAAACAATTAGGTCAGTTTGATTTCACCCACAATCTGAATGGCCAGTTTGCCAACATTGCCAGATAAAGCAAAACTTACCATGTATAGTAAAAGCCAATTTAAGCAGAATTGCAACAGTTTCATATATTTTACAAAATTCTCCTTCCCTGAAGCACTTCTAAGTGATTGGAACCTTATTGAAGGAAGGCTATCCTTAAAAGGTGAATAAAGCTTGGTTTAATCAATGCCTTGAAAATGTATTACTCACTTTCTACCAACTATAGTGTTTTGTGAACAGTATGGGGCTTATTTATAGTACTGTGTAATACAATTAACCCAGAAGAAACAGTGCAAAAAGCTGTGTAAAATAAATAGTGAATTTATCAAGGTGTGTGTTTTATTTTATTCTGTCCGAACGCTGCGGTGACGTGATATTCCAACACTTCAGATCTTGTGTAATTAATAAAAAACCAATGGGAAAAATAAATGATAAATTCCAGCTATCTGGGAAAAAAACTGTAAAAAAAAAGCCACTAAGTTTGTCCAGGGCAGTAACCAATAGCAACCAATCAGCAGAATTAACTGGAATTAACTCGTCACCTGTTTAAAAACAAGCATCTTTTGATTACTATGGGTTACTGCTCCTGGGCAAACTTAGGAGCACATTTACTAAGGGTCAAATTTCGATGTGATAAAACTTCGAAATTCGACCATCTAACAGTAGAAATTCGATAGTCAAAGTTTTTTTTTCGATCGAACGTTGAAATCGTTCGAATTGATTTTCAAAAAAAAAAACTTTGCCATCTAAAAACTTTGCCAAATACTGGCTATAGGTTCTAGGAGGTCCCCATAGACTAACATAGCAATTCAGCAGGTTTAAGGTGGCGAAGTGTTGAAGTTTTTTAAAGAGACAGTATTTTGATTTTCGAATGGTCGAATATTCAACGTTTTTTCAGTTCAAATCTAATTTTGGCCTATTCAATGGTCGAAGTACCCAAAAATTACTTCAAAATTCGAAGTTTTTGAATTTGAAAATTCACTTTGAATTCACTTTGACCCTTAGTAAATGGGCCCCTTAGTGCCTTTTATTAAATAAGGGTTTTTTTTTTTAGGAAAAATTCTCTTTACCAATCATTTTCCCAGGTAGTGCATACATCTACTTACTCACAGGACTTGTTTGTCTATTTCTCCTGAAATATTTAAAGTCTAACATATTGTTTTTTTGAAAATGCAAGTATCAGCATTGGATTATCCTCCACTTTTGTTCAAATTTTTCCTTAATTAACTAAAGAATGGATGCCTGTTCTAAGCACATATGTTGGAGGAGATACTTGTGACAGTATTTAGCAGTTGAATGTACATTTGAATACAATTTTGGATATGAATTGAGATTGTTAAACAGCAACTAATATATAAACATAAGAAGTATCAGCCAGGTCATCAGTGGTCTCTAAGCCATGCACACAATTATGAACTTAGTTTTCATTCATTTACAGAAGAAGGTACATGTATATATCTGAACAATTATGAACAATTATGAATAAAATGTGCAGTGTTATTCTGAATTTGAACATGGGGAGGCACATTTATCAAAGAATTTCAAATTCATGTGAGTTTTTTAAAACTCCACTAAACTTGACCTTGATCAAAATTTATTATTAAAATCAAAATTTTCCAAGTCGGACGAATTGAAACAACTCAAAAATTTGAATCTAATTCGAATGGAATTCAATCAAACTCGATTGAAGCTTTTTCTCCGACAAAAACTTGAATGTCAGGAAGGCTGCAAACATCTCCAAATTGATCCCTGGACCTCTCCCATTGACTTAAACAGCAATTCAGCAGGTTTTAGGTGGTGAATAGGTAAATAGTCGCATTTGAATTCTTAAAGGACCAGACTATGATAAATCTCGAAAATCAAATTCGAATTTTTTTAAAAACTCTAATCGAATTTGGATAACTCCCTAGCTGAATTTGACAGTTTTGGCCATAAAAGAACATTTGAAAGTTTGAATTTGAATTTTCAATGCGACTCTTATTTAAGAATGATGCAAGCCAATATTTGTACAGAATATCTATGAAAATACACAAAGCAAAGGGGGTATAACAAACGCAAAGCCCGCCAATAGTTCATATTTTCTGCATTCAGAGAACCTATCCAGATAATGATCCGGCTATGATTCTGCCTATGCAGATAATGATCCGGCTATGCTGCCAGGATATTCTGAGATAATGTAGTGTTGAGTCCAGAGAACTAGGCTGAAAACAGTGCTAGGTGTAAAGCTGGCCATATGCAGATCTGGGGCTGATTTGACCACCCAAGTATTGGTCCAAAACAGGTTGATCCCAAAGAATCAAACAGAGTAGTCTATTCAGACCCTCTGAAACTACATTAACGTATCAATGCCCCCCTGATCCGATGGGAATTTCAAACCTGCCTGAGTCATTGTGTAAGATACCTTAAATGACTGTTGTAACTAAGTATATAGTAGCTGTGAATTATAGTTAACATCAGAAATCAGCACTGCCCTTTTATCTGCAGAGCTGTAGTTCAGCCATAACTGGACATTCAAAGGACTTTAAGTTTATACTGTCTGTACAACACCATAAATCCTGAAAAGATGGGCTTTTAATTTGTTGGGGAGCATTCTCTGTTTTTGGAGTAAAATATTCATTTCATAATGGTGGCATTCAGAAAGGCATGGTTCAAGTTCAGTTCCAATATCCTTCTTGTTTTGTATTATCCCTTCAGGTTCAGGATGCCAGTTCTTTTTGTGGCTGCACAGTTAGCAGCTAAATCCTACCCTGCAGGCAGCCTCAGTAGTGGCAGGGAAGGGGTTACCAGGAGGCAGAGCCGCTAGTGTTATCAGCAGCTTGCAGATCCCCATTACCAACTCAAGGGTGACTACAGATGTATTTCCCACATTACCAGTCAAAATAAATAATGTGTGACATAAAGCCAATCTTACCAGGGCTGGCCTGTGATAAGATGATTGGATCCGGAAAGAAGCTATAGCTTGGGGGCTGTATAAACTATGGAGTTATAGGTGCGAATTACATTATATATATATATATATATATATATATATATATATATATATATAGTATATAAGGTGTAGATAAAGTATAGATATACAGTCTGCAAATGTTGGAAAATTATACACATACTTTTATTTATTTATTTATTAAATATTTAAGCTCTATTGCAAGCAAGCAGGATTGTTAAACTGCAAGCTCGATTCAGAATTACACAAACTATAAATATAAATCCCATATTGGGGCCATTCCTGGTTTCCAAAGCTGAATCTGCAAAGTAATGACTTACAATTTACAGGACAATATTTACATTTTTCATAGAGGTTACTAAGCTGATATTCTACAAGTTATATGCTTAGAAAGAGCCATCACAAGCTTCCAGTCCATATCGTCTCTGGTACGGAGAGAAATACACTAGCACCGTAGTTACATATCTTGATAGAATGTAAGATATTGTGATGAATTTGCTGTTTGCCTCTAAGCAGGGAGATTGCATTTTTCTTTGAACTGGAAAATGTCAAAGCTGCTGTTTCAGAGGCAGGAGGAAGCGCAGAAAACAATGGATGAAAATTACTTCCCCAAACCTGTTAAAAAGAAGCATATGTAATACATGATATTATATGTTCTGTTGTGTTAGGGGGATTTTACACTGAATCATATATTTCTGAGGCTTGTCTTGTGCATCTTACTATGGTTAAAGCACCACAGAGTTCATATAGTAGGTCCAAACCCCTTTTCTAGCAGACAGGTTAAAATTGGAGCACTTATACTTATAGGGAATCACAAAGATTTTTTACACTACAAATTAATTCAGATGGAAGAACTATAACTTTGGTAAGTCAAGGTGAACAATATTACATAGCACAAATAGAATACAAGATTATCAATCGGCAAAATATCCAGCCTGGCCAACGCCATTTATATTCCAAATGTTAATGTGCATGAATAGAATCTAAGCAGCAAATACAATATTAAAGGGGTTCTCCACTTTTTATTTTGATGTAATTCTAAGCAACTTTACAATGCAGTATACATTTAAAAAGTGAATGTTTTTAAAGTTTTGTACATGATGTACTGTAATTGCTAGTGGAAGCCGTATCTGTTTATTGCTTTCTGCTCCCTGGTCCTGAGTCTCAAAACAATGTAACATAAATCATTTCTCCTCTGTTAATCAGCAGGCTGCTGCTACATTGTTTCAGGAGTCAGAAAAAGAAGATCATATAATGTAAACAGACAGACACTGTAATATATTGTAAAGTTGCTGAGCATTACTTCTTTCGCTATGCAAAATATATTTTTTTCGAGAAGGGCCTCAAAAATTAAGGCATGCAATGCATGGAGTAGAGTAGGGTTGGGGACAGGGGCTTGTGGGTGCACGTCAGGCCCATCCGAAGATTTTTTGCTGGGGCGGCCTGGTGTTATGAAGGTACGCAAGAATATGTGCCTATATCTCTCCATTTAGTTACCACTATGGCATTTGAGAAGAAATTCTGCCAAAATATCTGCTGTGATTGAGTGAAGGACCAAGATTTTTTTTTTAGACATGTTTATTCTTATAGTTTGCATAGTCGCACAGAAACAGATACTTGTTTGTTTAAATGTGAATTTTGGGGCAGATTTACGAAAAAGCAAAGTGACTAAAGGTGGCCATACACGGATAGATCCACTCGTTTGGCGATGTCACCAAACGAGCAGATCTCACTCCGATATGCCCACCTTGAAGGTGGGCAATATCGGGCAGATCCGATCGTGGGCCCTAGGGCCCAACGATCGGATCCTAGCTCTCACAAACGGGCGGTCAGATCGCGGGACCGCATCAACGAACAGATGCGGCCGCGATCCGACGGGATTTTTAACCCCATCCGATCGAGATCTGGCCGACTTTCGGCCAGATCTCAATCGGGGAAGCCCGTCGGGGGCCCCCATACACGGGCCAATAAGCTGCCGACGCGGTCTGTCGGCAGCTTTTATCGGCCCGTGTATGGCCACCTTAAGGCTGGTGACGATTAGCCAGCGTTACAGTTTTTAGGCACTTTTCCGATTTACTAACAGGCACAGGTGTAACTTCACTAGCAAAAGAGACAGACGCTAGCACTCATTCGCACTCTATCTCCAGGCAAATTTTCACTCTGGCAAATGGACATTACTCTGCAAATTCACTAAGATGCGGATTTTACCGAACGTTACATCTTTCACTAGACTTGCCTTCGCCAGCTCAGACCAGGCGAAGTGCAATGGAGTACATAGATCTTCACATACGTATAGAATCTGATCCGAACACACTCAAGTTAATGCAGTCGGGGAGTATCCCCTTTTATTTAGTCACCAAACATTCAGTGTTTTGGGGGGACACCCTACCTTCATCAGGGGGTTAAATGGTGGCTAAATAAATGGGGATACTCCCCGACTGCATTAGCTTGAGTGTGTGCGGATCCGTTTCTATACGTATGCGTTGCTAGTGGACCCTGCCGGGTCAACGGAAGAACGCCCCACCATTGCAGCACTGGTGAACTACAGGCAGGAAAAATTACATTGTACATTCTTCTGTAACTTACATCATATTTTTTAGTGGAAAAAGTCCAAAAAACGCTGGCGTCTTTTTTTTTTTAGAGTGATAGTCTGCAAAAGTCCTTAAAATTTATTTTTGGGTAACCAGGTTCACCCATACATTTTCTAACTTATGGAACATTAATTATACAGTGGGCTCATGTGTAGGGCATTATAACAACTCTATTTTCTTTATTCAGGTTCCCTGGACTTGTGTAATGTAATGTATTTGCTGCAACATATAAGTCCATCCAACTTGAAATTTCCCAGCGTATGCAAATTAGCCTGAGCGAAGACCTCTTATGAAGTTGCGATAGGATTTGCTTGCATTGCCGAAGTAACGCTAGAGAAAATTCGCGAGCATTTGCCGATCTGACACAAATTTACATTTTGGTAATTAGCAGTGTCTGAGCGAATTTTCACCGGGCGAAGTGTTGCGATGGCTGTGAAGTCGTCGCTGGCGAAGGTTCCAGCAGAAAGTTTACATTGGAACGTCAGCCTACAATTTACTGTCACACAGAAACATGACAGAACATAAGTTTTTAAGTGACAATCACTGACCAGCATTTGCACCCCTGCTTGTAGTGCTAGAAATAAATAGGGCGCAATTTCCCCTGAATTCCAAGTTGGCAACAATACACTGGTAATCAAACCACGTGACAATTCTTTAGATGGTCTGCTTCAAACTGCACTATTACCTCTGAAGTTTTAATTGTGACACAGGGATATTATTCATCTCATTTGGAGAGCAGCTCTGCTGGTATCATGAAGGTTGTCCTGTGACTAAAATTGGCAAAATATACACCTGGCGGCACATTTACTTAGCTCGAGTGAAGGAATAGAAGAAAAAAAACTTCGAACTTTCAAACATTTTTTTTGGCTACTTCGACCATCGAATTGGCTACTTCGAACTTCGACTATAACTTCGACTTTGAATCGAACGATTCGAACTAAAAATCGTTCGACTATTCGACCATTCGATAGTCGAAGTACTGTCTCTTTAATAAAACTTCAACCCCCTACTTCGCCAACTAAAACCTACCGAACATCAATGTTAGCCTATGGGGAAGGTCCCCATAGGCTTTCTAACAATTTTCTGATCGAAGGAAAATCGTTTGATCGATGGATTAAAATCCTTCGACTCGTTCGATTCGAAGGATTTAATCGTTCGATTGAACGATTTTTCCTTCGTTCGATCGATCAAAGTATTTGCGGTAAATACTTCAACTTCGATATTCGAAGTCAAAGGATTTTACTTCGACGGTTAATTAACCCTCGATATTCGACCATTAGTAAATGTGCCCCTTAATAAGGGAAGCTTAATAAAAATGCAGAATGTAAGGTTGCGATACCACTGATACATTATTTATCCATAACAACCCAACTGATTTATTTTGTAATTGTGAACAAAACATCATGCTTACTAAATAATATTTTTTTAAGATATACCCACTTTTTTATAGATGTGTAAGGGAATAGATCTCTGTACAGTGCTGTGGCATGTGTTTGCACTATGTAAATAATATATATAATTTTGTTTCAAATATAATTCTCAACAGTTTTAGGACTGTAGCAGAAAATGAGGGTTGATTTTGGCCCTTATTTAAGTATTAACACTAAACAACCTATTTGTTGCAGAATATCATAATTATAAGCAGAATTTTATTTTTCTTACTTTTAAATTAATCTTACAATATTGCATACAACGTTCCTGATGTTGCAGCAGTTGTGTCAGAAAAAAACACAGACTGCTTTTCAGGTGAAAATCACTTATCTAAAAGAAGGTAGATGCAGGTTTGCTTATGTCACCTGATGGGTTTACCTTGATGTGGTATGGTGGCTTAATCATTTTATGATCATAAATTTGTAACTAAAAACCCCTGTTTTTGTAAATATATACAATTGCATACAAACTGAGTTACTTATAAGACAGCGGACCAGGGAATGTGCATTAATTAACTGGCCAAATGCATAATTTCTATTGTAGACACATTTTACTAAGCATTGGAGTGCACCCACAACCCCACTCTTTTGTATTTATGTCTCCTGAGGTAGCAGACCCATTGCCACCCAATTCACACATCATCTGTCCCAGAGGACTGGGAAAGTTGATTAGAATTATTATCTGGTGGAGTTTCTCTTTAATACAGTTGGTCAATTAGCCAATTACCTAAATGCTGATTGGTTGCTATGTTTTACTGCTCTGGAGTTAAACGTTGATATTTTTGTGAATTTCTAAGGGCTTGTACTCGCCTGTATTTTTTTTTCCTGCACTCCCCTGCGTTCTGGTCTAGGACAAGGAAAGTTAAACTAAAGAAGTAGCTAGAAATGTTGCATATTATGTTTTTGAGCTTCTGTACCAGCCCCTGGCAACCACAGCCCTTTAGCAGTAAAGATCTGTGTTTCCACAGATGCACTAGTAGCTCCTCGTCTTCTTTTCTGCTGATTCACTGCACATGCTCCATGGTGCTGTCAGTTACTGAGCTTATTACTGAGCAAAATATACAGTACACATAGAATATAAATGTCACAGTATAAGGCTGATTAGTAATCAATATGGATAATTACTACATGGCAGCACAGAAACCAGTGTAATTAGTATCAGAATTTAATAATGAGCCCTGTAGCATCAGCTTATATTGCAGGCCAACCTCACTTTCTGCTTGATAATTAGTGACAACCCCTAAGCTTAGCTTCTTAACAGTTGCTCAGAGCCCAGTGAGCATGTGAGTGTCACATACACTTTGAAAGATGGTGACCCCCTGTGACAAGTCTGAAGTCCTGGATCATTGCTGCTATTGAGATGTTGAAACTTTAGGCTGGTGCAATAAGTGCAGTATATAAAACATGGCATTTTTAGCCCTATTCATTTTTAGGGTTTAGTTCTCCTATAAAGGTGCTCAACCGAAGGGGAGCAAAGGTACAGACACAGGCATTTCTTCTTTAATGGGCCATCCATACAATGTCACATGTAAGCTCTGAACACAGGTGGAACGCAGCATGTTGCTCACAGCATACACTTTAAATGCATTTTAAAAACGCCCATATATGGATACCTGCTTTAAACACCATTCCTAGTAATTATGCCATGGTCTCTTATTACTTTTACTTTTAGCATATCAGCATGGCGGATAAATCACAAGGAAACACAGGAAACCAAGTTTTCACATATACATAGTCCCAATGCCTGTCTCCAGAAATGCCTTATTTTTTCCAAAATAAAAACTTCCACAGTCCCCTATGAAAATCACCTGACAACACAAACAGCGGTGTCTCTCAAGCTGGTGTTAGCACATTCAAGTTATGGGAGACAATAGGGCAAGATTGTGGTATTTTGGCCTAGTGAGTTTATATGACTTAAAATATTCAGCAGACAAAATGCCCTAGAGCACATTTAGATAGGCTCTCCAGTTTGGAAATTCTATGGATATCTGGTCATTAGGATCCCACTCACCCAAGCAGCCAGGCATAGGGGCAAATTCACTAATCGGTGAAAAGTCGCCAGAGACAATTTGGATCCCACTCACCGAAGCAGCCAGGCATAGGGGCAAATTCACTAATCGGTGAAAAGTCGCCAGAGACAATTTGGATCCCACTCACCGAAGCAGCCAGGCATAGGGGCAAATTCACTAATCGGTGAAAAGTCGCCAGAGACAATTTCGTACCCTTCACTACACTTCGCCAGGTGAAAATTTGCTCATACAACGCTAATTCACTAAAATGCAGAGTTTCATTGTGGGCGCCGAACGCTGGCGATACTTCGGCAATGCAACAATTCAAAGCAAAGATGTGCTAGCGTTCATTTCTGCCTAGCGCAAATTCGCTAGAGCCCTTGCGCTCAGGTTAATTTGCATACGGCGGGAAATTTAAAGTTGATTAAAGTTATGTTATATGTTGCAGCAAATAAGTTACATTTCCACTGTTAATTACATATGCCCAGGGAACCAGCGCTGCTTCTAATTAATGCTCCACCTGAGGCACAATTGCGCTCTCTCGCAATAATAAAGCAGAATTTCCGGTTTAAAAACTGAAATTCGTCTCTTAAAGGTACCAGGAGCAACTTTTTACCGCCCCTGGATACCTCTCCGGCATTGCCGCCTGAGGCGAGTTTCTTTACTCACCTCACTGGCGGCGCGCCCTGCAGGGAACCTTAATAAAGACATTCGAGTTAATATAATGCCCTACACATGAGTTACCCTACACATAATGCGCTACACTGTATACTTAATGTTCCATATGTTAGAAAATGTATGGGGGAAACCTATTACCCAAAAAAGAAAAGGCAATCTGGCGAAAGAGGTAATGTTCAGTAAAATCTTCATTTTAGTGAATTTGCTGAGTAACGTCCATTCGCCAGAGCGAAAATATGCCAGGAGATAGACGCTTGCGCTAATTCGCACTCTGTCTGTTTTGCTAGTGAATTGGCACCTGTGCCCATTAGTAAATCGGCGATGTCCCTGCGGGCGGTAACGCTGGAGAATTTTCGCAAGCGTTTGCCACTTCATCCTTTAGTAAATCTGTCTCATAGTTGGAAAGTCAGAATGGAAGATGAATAGGGCATACACAGAAAAATAAGTCATAAAAAGTAACAATAGAAATTTTACACTGCATCTGCTTGTTTTTGTCAGCAACCCCCACAACCACATAGAATTTTTAAATTCAAGATGGAAAAAGGAAGAATAGAAAAGCAAATAAACTAATACACAAAGGTCATTTGAAAAATTGCTAAGATTAAGACAATCTATAAAATGCTAATACAAAGGTATGCTTATCAAACGTTCAGTTTATCGACAGCATGGTGAATACAGTTTGCAAAAAACAACATTGTTATAAGTATGTGCATAATTTTAAGTCACTGTTCAATTGTTCTTCACTATTTCTTTTTTATAGTTTTTCAATGATTTGCCTTCTTCTCCTGACTCTTTCCAGCTTTCAAATGAGGGTCACTGACCCTATCTAAAAAACAAATGCTCTGTAAGGCTACAAATATATTGTTATTGCTACATTTTATTACTTATATTTCTATTCAAGCCTCTCCTATTCGTATCCCAGTCTCTTATTCAAATGTGTGCATGGTTGCTAGGGTAATTTGGACCCTAGCAATGAGATGGCTGAAATTGCAAACTGGAGAGCTGCTCAATAAGAAGATAAATAATTCAAAAACCACAGATATTAAAAAATGAAAACCGATTGGAAATTGTCTCAGAATATCACAATCTATGTATATCATACTTAAAGTTAACTCAGAGGTCAACCCCTTTAAATGAAATAAATCTGATTTTGTTTTAGATGTATATACACCCTCTTTTTGGTGCATAATGAAACATGAATGATGGAAGTCAATTGATATCTTATTTCAAGTGGGCTCTCTTTACCTGCTAATATAACAATTGTTATATTAGCAGGTAAACTGCTGTATAACATCAGACAGATACGATTATCTATCTGATCTGTCTGATGTTATACAGCAGGGGTCCCCAACCTTTTTCACCTCTGAGCAACATTCAGATGTAGAAAGAGCTGGAGAGCAGCACAAGCATGAAACAAGTTCCTGGGGTACCAAATAAGGGCAGTGATTGGCTATTGGTAGCCCCTATGTGGACTGGCAGCCTACGGGAGCTCTATTTGGCAGTTCATCTGGTTTTTATGCAACTAAAACTTGCCTCCAAGCCTGGAATTAAAAAATAAGCCCCTGCTTTGAGGCCAATGGGAGCAACATCCAAGGGGGTTGGAGAGCAACATGTTGCTCACAAGCTACTGGTTGGGGATCACTGTTATACAGTAAGAGAATGACAGAAATAATTGGCTTGGTTTCAAATAATGCATTAATTACACAACTGCTCACTTTGAGCCTGTATCAATTTAATTGCTTTAGTTCTGTACAGGTATCTTCCAGAAATGTAAGGGTTACTGACAGGATTGGTTTGGACTTTGCTTTACAAAGAAACAGGAGGGGGGTCTGGAATTTTGTTTTCACCTAATCCAGATTTTGTATGTGAATAGGACAGTAGGAGGGAATTCCCTGTAGGACTCCCTAACCACCCCAAACACCAAGGTAAATAAACTTAGCATTAAGCAAACAATTAATACACTGCCCTTTCATAGAACTTCATTATGATGCCTTTTTCTCCACCCAGTTCACTTCTCTATAACTGAGTGTGCCCATGATACACCTTGCTCGTTAGCACTGCAGGGGTTAAACAGGGTTGCCTGTTTCTCAGTGCAGAAACTACACTTTCTCATCCAAAGTGTCACACATGGCTTATTAACGCATAGAATGATGCTGGGGGTTATTTTAGCATAATTATGCTTTGTTTACATTTGAAAGGGTAGCTCAGGATATTGCTAAAATGACTCTGATCTGGAGAGCTTTCCAGTATGTTTCAAACAGGTCCTTCCTCTAGTGCGCTTGCACCAAAAGAAGGACCTGTTTGGTCTGAAACATGTAGTGCTTCAATAAAAACTACATTTATTCATACTGGAAGGCTCTCCAGTCCTTTTTCATATTGCATGATACAGATGTGGAGATGGCTACTCTACTAAACTGTTAAAGAGCCTGAACATAAGACTTTGGAGGATCTACTAAGGAAATAATCAATTGAATGGCACATATTATAAAAGAAGATGTATACACAGTATAATAAAACGAATATAATGTAGCTGCCCTCCAGCTGTTATGCTGACATAACCGAGATCACACGAGCAAGTGAGAAGAACACATGGCTGGCAAGATCTTTAAGTAAATGAAATTTAAAAGAGGTTTCTATGAAGTGCACAAATAATCAGATGTGGCTAAACACATACCAATGCACGGCTAGATATGCCCTGGGCAGATAAATAGGGTTAGGAACTGCTAATTTTACTGCTCTGCATGACAAAGCTGAATAAAGATTGGGAAAGAAAAGGTAAGAGCAGGGCTTCTGTAGAAATGCACAGAGCACCCCTGGGTGATGATGCCTTGCATTGCTTTAGGGGAACTCCCATTTCGGGCTGGTAGAGATCACCTGCACTTGATGGAAAGGCACATGTGTGTTTCCACAACAGAAGCTAAAGAGATGCTAAACGAAACGCTTTTGTCCTTTTAACGAGCTGCAAGTTGTCACGGTTGCATATGCACTCCTCCTCCTCTTATTTAATGCTGCTAAAATTAAGCCTAAATATTGTTTCAATGCCATCGGATCCTAAAGAAGAAATACCCTCTACTTTGTAACCAGAATGAACTCTTAGCAGCACCTCTCCTCCAAGCTACCCCCGTGCCAGGGACCATTCTCCAGCCAATATAGATGTGCTATAAATTACCCGGTAACCATGGCTACTCCGCGCTGATTGGCAGATTGCTTGGCGACGCTGCTGGCGACGTCACGAAATCTGAATAAGGATGCGCGAATTGCCAAGCTTGGCACTCAGAGCCGATTATGGGGCACAGAGGTGGAACGGGAGAAAGTGACATCTAGGATTGTGGAGTAGGACACCCTCCCTAGCAGATTGGTTTGGGGATCACTGCCGGAACGTTGGAGCATGTGGGAATAAATGACAATATTGGCCCCCTGTCATCTGAGCTATCCACAGAGTCAGTATTGGTGAAAACAGGCGCCCCCCTAGGACTGTGCCAGGGACACTTGCGTACAAGGCCCGCTGGGACTGAACTTATATTTGGGTCTTTGGTTGGGGAGTCTATGAGGATTTCACTGGAGTTGGCTTCTGCTGCAGCTGTTTCTTCCAACCATGATGGCCCATTGCGCTGGGTGTGAGAGGCCCATCCTGGACCGATTTCTTCTTAATGTCCTGGACAGAGCCTGGCATGTCAAATGTGTGCAGTGCTGTGAGTGCAAGTGCAACCTGACCGAAAAGTGCTTCTCCAGGGAGGGCAAGCTCTACTGCAAAACAGACTTCTTCAGGTAAGTACTTGCCATGGCCCATCCTTCAGTGGGAATTAAACGGCTGCTTAGGCTGCCTATTTATTTTATTTTATACCGGCATTTGCAACTGGTTGGGCATGGCATCTGAGTGGCAGCACATTACCCTATTATACCCCATATCATACCCCATATTAATATACCCCATGGTTCAATCAGTGGCCAGTCCTGAACGTCCTTTAAGCTACATTCGTGCCAAGGAGTATTTGGATACACGCTGCAAATTTACTCTAGATGTGGAACTTGGACAAATACATTTTTATCACAAAAATATACGCATATGCGTATTATTTTAGTATAAACAATCGTTCTGGCTTGCAACAACAGGATAGATGTAACCGCTATTAGAAAGATTAGTATAGGGGGCATATCAAGATAGTAACAATTGTAGAATTAAGTATCGGGGCGCCTACCAGGGGTCGGATATTCGACCTTAGGTGCCTGTTTTATATAAGCAGCTGCTAAAAATCCCTTATGTTTTATTGGGCCCTCTGGTCCCAGGGGTTCTATACGGAAATGTATTGAAACCAACCTGGTGATTAATTCAAACACATCATAATTGGAACACCATCAAAGATTGGAAAACAAGAAGGTTTTAAATGAATTATCAAAACAATCAGACACCATTCTGTACTTTGGGTAGTGTGTAGACAAGGAGCAAATTTGAGCAGTGACCCCCAGCAGACAATACAGTCCAGATTCACCAAAAGGTGGTCACAAAAAACACTTCACTATCGGAAAGGAGATATGTATAACTGACATAAAAGCTAGCATCCACTGAACATGTTTGCTGTTCATATCGCTTGGGTTGGAATTATCCCCAAACGATATTATCACCCTAATTACTGACCTTAAAAAAGCGCCTCAATCAATATTAACACCTTATATTAAGATCATGGGGACAAGATCATGGGGACAGAGTATCTAAAAGTGTGTGTTATGTATGTGGGCAAACGTAAAATGAGCGTTATAAAAAAAATAATAATTCAGTGTCCTAATTTTAGGCACCCACAATGCTTTGTTTCACCCACAATGCATTGCAGGTACCTGTTCTTTTATTCCCAGGGTAATAGCACTTAGAATACTAAAAAAAAAATCCGCTCATAAAAATTGCATCAGAAACCTTAATGATTCAGTCGATATGAAGGGTAAAATTACAGCTTTAAAACGGGAAAATATTGACCTTGAATGAAGAGAGGCCCATATATATATGTTTAGCGCAAGTGTTTCAGCTCATGCCTTATGTGTGCATGTTTCGGAGCAATGTTGTCTATAGATGATGTGTGTGCTTCATATTCAGCTCCTAGTGTATTTCGCTGCAGCTCAGATACAGAACACCACCAGGCTTGACCAATACCTGTTTTTACCTTGAACAAATATAAGACTTCTATGTTTTCTCTTTTGTCCATTCATATATATATACACATACATGTGCTTAAATTCAGAAAAGCCTTATGCTCTGTGCACATCAATGCCATTTATACATTAAACTGAAGAGTCCCCACTCCCCAGGCATAGAACAATGGGGTATCCATATTAAAATAGAGCGACAATGTTCCATTTGTCAGAGCCCCTGATTGCAGAGGAGTTACCAGCAAAGACAGGCACTGGGGCATTGCTTTCCACCAAGCAGCTGGCTTTTGTCATGTTAAATCCGAAATTCTACTTGCTTACATATGTAATGGTTCCAAATCCCTACATGTAAATAAAAAAAAAAGTCTAAAACCCCCTTTCTTTATGCAAAGGAAAGCGAATTATATTTGTTTTTGGCCGATGGGCTCAATGGATGTTTTTGTTTTTTTTGCAAAGATAAGGTTAATCATGCGATCTCCTTTAAAAATGTCTTTAATGTAACTTTCCGGTCCACGAATAGCCCCTCCCAACTAATGTGCAAACTCTTTAGGGGCATTTAATGATATTTGATAAGGTGCAGGTGAGCTAATTATTTCCTTGGATAAGGCTGGCATGACTTATGACCTCTAATACAGTCACTAAATCAAACTCACTGGATACACAATGAAAGGTCTGGCCATATAAAAATCCTGCCCAAACCGAGAAAACAAATAGGAACATTTTCCATTGTATTTATTCTCTGTGTTCTCTAAAATAATTCCCCGCCCCAGAACATATATGAATTATGTATATTTTCCCTCACACTGTGTTTAGGTGTAACCTTTTTTTTTTCTTATAAAAACAAACACCACCTTTACAGTCACATAGAACTGATTTTTTGGCACATCTTCACTAGTCGTAAAACTGAAGAGAATTATTTGACATTGTGTTTGCTTGTACCATTGTGTACAGGCGTGTACTCCACTGTAAGTAGCATTCTGCTGTTTAAATAAATTATAAACCAATATCGCCGTTTTGGTTCCATTTTAATTTCCTTATTCCCCCTAAATAGGAAAGTTTTTTTTTCCCATACAAAAATTCTTCGAGCGTTAGATTTATCCAAGCAGGATATATGGTTTGTGGATCCCAGGCAATGATTTGTGCACCAATAAATTGTGCCCAGCACATATCGTGAGACATTTCAGCTGGTCCTACAGCTTCGCTTTGCAGAATTGCTAAACAGAATTCACAAGGAACATTAATCTGCTGTTTTCTTCAAATGAAGCTTTTGATTTCATAGATTTTTTTTTTTATCAAATCACCAATATGTCAAAAAAAGCCCTATGCACCTTTTATGCTTACAGCTTGAACTACACGAATAATTCCGACTGAACAAAAATTGTAAAAAAAAAATAATTAAAAAAAAAAATAAACAACACTTGTACACTCCAATTGTACAGTGACAATAATTGCGTGCGATCATTTTATTGGCGTCTCTAGGTTTTAGAATGATTCGTTTTCTTTAGTGGAATTGTTTAAAAGTCATAGATACAATTCAGAAATGGCAAACTATGTAGTTATAGAACTGAAATAAAATATCCATCGGAACGTTAAGGATAATAATGCTCATTTTTACATTTGTAAAAAAATATATATTTTTTTATGTAGATGTTATATTGTTGCTACTGCGTAAAAATCTGGTAAGCGGCGTTTCCACTGTAGTTGACTTGAAGGCATTCTAAGCAATTAGCCTTCAGAAATCAGAATTTAACATTTGTGTTACATTGTAAGGTTTGGGATTTTTATTTTTAGAGGCACACACAACTGATACTGTTTCTATGAGAAACAAAAGAAAGGCAAT
Source organism: Xenopus petersii (assembly GCA_038501925.1). Classification (NCBI taxonomy): domain Eukaryota; kingdom Metazoa; phylum Chordata; class Amphibia; order Anura; family Pipidae; genus Xenopus; species Xenopus petersii. The sequence goes on from CM076673.1 coordinate 139,257,139, forward strand.
TGTGTTGGCTAAGGGTGTCTTTGCAATTACAGTCCCAATTGAGGCAACACCGAGAGTACACTTATTTTCTAAGCACTGAAGCATGTTAGAGGTTGGGTTACCCTTCATAAATCTTATGTCAGTGTGGGGTGCGTCAGGTAATTAACGAGTACTGCTAAATACATTGATTGTTCTGTGAGCGGGGAAATTCTATACACCGCATCCTAACCCTGTAATACAACATTTATTCTATAACGCTTGCTCGTGTTGTGTAGCGTTTTGCATGATACAACTATCTATGCAACTACCCCTATGTTTGCCTTAAATTAGAGCCCAGTGTCCAATTTCTTTCATTGACTATTTATGTCTTTATTTCTTTTTTACGCAGGAGATTTGGCACCAAATGTGCAGGATGCTCCCTTGGGATCTCTCCAAGTGACTTGGTCAGGAAAGCGAGGAATAAGGTGTTTCACCTGAACTGTTTCACCTGCATGGTGTGCAATAAGCAGCTCTCAACAGGCGAGGAACTCTACATCATAGATGAAAACAAATTCGTCTGCAAAGAGGATTATATCAGTGCCAGCAGTCTGAAGGAAAGCAGCCTCAACTCAGGTGAGTGTAGGAAAGCAACTCTCAGCAGCAGCAGCAGCATAAAATGGCTTTATGACAGGTGTGGGGTAACCAATGCTTCCAGTCTCAAGATCTCTGGATATTGATATTAATTTACTAATTTATGTATTTATTTATTTATTTTAACATTCACCTTCGTTTTCATACCTTTGATCTCATAATGAATAAAGCCAATCGAGTCCCTGCGTGATGCTCTTCTTTCCCTAATATTGGCCTGTAAATCGTGGACCTCACGAGGAAACTTCGGGTGACTTCGGAAAATGAATTGCCGCGTGTGATTAGCGACGGAGATTTTTCATTTTAGCCAGGGCAGAGCGAGGGAAGGCATTCGGGGCGATTAGTGGCCAGGCGACTAAATCTCCCCAAATTGCCCAGTGTGACGTTATCCTAAATAGAGGTCAAGATTAGCTAATCTCACCCTGATCCCTCGGATACACAGCACCCCAGTCATGCTGCTGTAACCCCCTCCAGCCCGCCAGTGGGTGGGGCTATAAGCAAAAGCCTGAGGAATAGTTGCCAGACACACCTGCTTTTGTTGATCAACCAGTCGAAGTGCACTGTCTCCCCTGAAGGCACCCCCAACCCGGTTTTTAGGCAGCCACAGCTTCCTCACTGAGAAACTGATATCGACTAACCGTTCATTATAAAGCAGAACGTGGTTCTGTGGATTAATATTTTTGTTGCACGAACTTGCATCCCATGGCTCACTTTCAAACAATATTTATAAACGGTGTATATGGCTTAAAGTCTATCCGTGTGAGTAAAAGACACAAAATGAGACCAACCCTGTACATAACCAAATACATTCTCTTCAGCCGTAATTCACTGTTCTTTGATTCCCAGTTAGTGACACTATTGTTAGGGTTGTAACGGGACTGCCTCACTGGTGAACCTGATAACGAAGGAAACGATTTGAAGCACTTATGCTTAATTTTTTGGTTATTTTAACTATCCCATATTCTCTACATTCACTATGAACATAGCTTTCACGCAAATACAGGCTTTCCTAAATTGTATTCAGAATACAGGCAGCAGTTCTGCAGCTTTTCTTCGCAGAAGCAGTGCATGATGGTAGTTGTAGTTTTAACGACAGCTCATGAAGTACTTGCGTACGGAGTTGTGTTTACAGTACGCGCGTGGTTCATTGTGTGACTCCACAACGATGTACAGAACTAGAAGGCGCATTATGTTGTGAGGCATGGGAAAACATAGTGTAATAATAACGTAGACCAACATTTTCTTTTATCGGATGCTTTCAATAAAAGGTTACTGTTAGGTGCTTCATTGCGTTAAGAATTGGCAATGACGCTCTCACAACATTACAACTGCGTTTGATGTGTACACGTTGAGAGCTTCCCCGAAAGAGAACCTTTAGCACGTGACCCAACGTCCTCAGAAGGCGGGAATTAGTGGAGGGAACGTATGTGCGTCTTGTATATTGAGTAAGGTGCCTATTTTGTACAGCAATGCTCTATATTGGCCATACCTCCCAACTGTCCCTTTTTCAGAGGGACAGCCCCTCTTTTGACAGCTCAACCCGCAGTCCCTCATTTGTACTAGAAAGTCCCTCTTTTCTATAAACTGAACAGCCATAAAAAGAAACAGCCCAGCCCAGAACAGCTAACAGGTGCAAATAAGATACTTTGTAACAATTTTGAGACACAAAAACACAGTTTAGATAAGGAGAAATATTTTCAAACTTTCACAACCTGCCAAATTTTGTAAAACAAACATGGTAATTAGGGGGTGTGGCCACAGAAAGGGGTGTGGCCACAGAAAGGGGTGTGGTCAAAAATTGCTGCGCTACGTGCGGGAAAATTTTTTTTCCCCTCTTTTTACTTCCAAAATGTTGGGAGGTATGAAATAATGTGTCATACCTCCCAACATTTTGGAAATAAAAAGAGGGACAAAAAAGTTGCAGCGTGACCACGCCCCTAATAGGCATGTTCATTTTAAAAAAATTTGCAGGTTATAAAAGTTTGAACATATTTCTTTGTTTTTTTTTCAGTTATCACAGTTTTGCTAATGAAGGTGAGTTGCCCTTAAAGGAACAGTAATGTCAAAAAATAAAAGTGTTATATAACATAAATAAAAAGTAATAAAAATATAATGCAGTGTTGTCCTGCACTGGTAAAACTGCTGTGTTTGCTTCAGATGTACAGAAATAGAAGGCGCATTATGTTGTGAGGCATGGGAAAACACAAGTGTAATAATAACGTAGACCAACATTTTCTTTAACGGATGCTTTCAATAAAAGGTTACTGTTAGGTGCTTCATGCGTTAAAAATTGGCAATGACACTCTCACAACATTACAACTGCGTTTGATGTGTACACGTTGAGAGCTTCCCCGAAAGAGAACCTTTAGCACGTGACCCAACGTCCTCAGAAGGCGGGAATTAGTGGAGGCAACGTATGTGCGTCTTGTATACTGAGTTAGGCGCCTATTTTGTACAGCATTGCTCTATATTGGCCAAATAACATACCTCCCAACTGTCTCTTTTTCGGAGGGACAGTCTCTCTTTTGACAGCTCAACCCGCAGTCCCTCATTTGTACTAGAAAGTCCCTCTTTTCTATAAACTGAACAGCCATAAAAAGAAACAGCCCAGCCCAGAACAGCTACAGGTGCAAATAAGATACTTTGTAACAATTTTGAGACACAAAAACACAGTTTAGATAAGGAGAAATATTCCAAATTTTGTAAAACAAACATGGTAATTAGGGGGTGTGGCCACAGAAAGGGGTGTGGTCAAAAAATTGCTGCGCTACGTGCGGGAAAAAAATTTTTTTCCCTCTTTTTACTTCCAAAATGTTGGGAGGCATGAAATAATGTGTCATACCTCCCAACATTTTGGAAATAAAAAGAGGGACATTTTAAAAAAATTCGCAGGTTAGAAAAGTTTGAACATATTTCTTTGTTTTGTTTTTTCAGTTATCACAGTTTTGCTAATGAAGGTGAGTTGCCCTTAAAGGAACAGTAATGTCAAAAAATAAAAGTGTTATATAACATAAATAAAAAGTAATAAAAATATAATGCAGTGTTGTCCTGCACTGGTAAAACTGCTGTGTTTGCTTCAGAAACACTACTATTGTTTATATAAATAAGCTGCTGTGTAGCAATGGGGGCAGACGTTCAAAGAAGAAAAGGCTCAGGTTACAGAGCAGTTAGCAGATAAGCTCTGTTTGGCTAATGGTGTTATCTGTTATCCATTAGTTAACCTGTACCATATAGCCATTTGTTTATATGAACTATATTTGTGTTTCTGAAGCAAAAAGATCAGTTTTACCAGTGCAGGGCAACACTACATGATATTTACATTACTTTAAAGCACTTTAATTTTTTGGTGTTACTGTTCCTTTAAAGCTATGAGTCTAACTTTTCCCAAGGGAGTTATATTGTTTCAATTACTTTTTTGCTTATCTAGATTGCTTATCTAGATACATTTGAATTGTTACAAATGTATCTAATCTTCTATTGTGGCTGTTCTGGGCTCTCTGCCAAAAGCCAATTAAGTTAGAAACTTTGTTTCTTTTTCTGGGTGTTCACTGCAGAGAAAAACTGGACTTTCCAGTACAAATGAGGGACTGCAGGTTGAGCTGTCAAAAGAGGGACTGTCCCTCTAAAAACAGGACAGTTGGGAGGTATGTGTGGTGAACGTGACACACACACACACACACACACACACACACTGAATAATGTACCCCCGTTGTAAAATATAAGGATATTATGTCACCGAGGAGTACCATGACCATTCGGCCTCGTGCTTTTATACAGGTCATGAAACTCCGAGGTGACTTCTAAAAATCCTCATATTTTCCAACAAGGGGTACTTTATTTATTATAATACACAAATGTTAGTAAATCATTTGACAAAAATGACATCACTATTCACTGTTTATAACTGATGACATCACTAGTCACCATTATATAGTGAATAAAGTACCCCCTCTTGTAAAATATAAGGATATTATAAGTTACCGAGGAGTTTCATGACCATATAAAAACACGAGGCCGAAGGTCATGAAACTCCGAGGTAACTTCTAATATCCTCATATTTTACAATTGGGGGTACTTTATTTATTATAATACACAAATTTCAGTGAGTCATGTGACAGAAATGACATCAGAACTCACCGTTTATAACTGATGACATCAGAACTCACCGTTTATAAGGATATAATTTACAGGATATTCATGGCTTTTGTGTATTATAAGGAAATAATTTACAAGATATTCATGGCTTTTGTGTATTTAAAGGATATTATAAGTCACAAGGAGTTTCATGACCATACAGGTCATGGAACTCGAGGTTACTTTTAATAGGCTCATATTTTGCAATGGGGGGTACTTTATTTATTATAATACACAAGTTTTAGTGAGTCATGTGACAAAAATGACATCACTACTCACCGTTTATAACTGATGACCACTAGCCACTGTTTATAAGGATATAATTTACAAGATATTCATGCCTTTTGTGTATGATATATATATATATATATATATATATATATATATATATATATATATATATATATATATATATATATATATACACTTTCAGACACACACACATATAGGGGTATATGTAGATTGACATTGCTCTATTACCTCTATATTACGGTAGAGCAGGAAGGTAAGGTAAACAGGACAAAACTACCACAAAAAGTGTCAACCTTCTTCCTTGGTCTGTTTCCTATATTGTTATAGCCCAGTTGGAGTTAAATGTAACCACTTGGGACCTAAGTACCCAGCAGTGTATTAAAGCTATGTCTTTACATGATGCACTGTTCTATTTCATTTTATGCAAAGCCAATGTCACTGTTTGTTTCACCATTAGCTGAGATATTCAAAATTGATCCAAAATGTGGGTAACCTAGAAGCACAAGATTGTTCAAAGGGAACTGGTGATCAGGTTTATCAATGCAAATACAGAAAAAAAAAATATGTAATTTTCTTGACTTGTTAAGTATTGAATTGCGAATTATACTTAGCTGGGTTGGTTTGGGTGCCAATGAGATATGATTCATGACATATTTCATTTGTGTCTAACCCTAGCACTTTGTTTGAAATTTCTTCTAATTATTTTGTAATCAGTATTCATTTTTTGTTTTCTAGTGAGTTTTTTTCTTTTAAGAAGTCCAGGTTTTTGTATCAGTTGTGCTGTATTTGGACATTTATTATCTTTTGTCAATCCACTCTTGACTTCACTGGAACTTGAAATAATGCATATTTGCAATTTTCCCCCAAAAGCTCACCAGAATAAAAGACCAACATTTTCAAATAATATATGTCATGCTTTCTAAGAAGAGTACCAAGTGTGAATTTTATATATAGGGGCATTTAGGGCATTTTCATTTCCTTTTTTTACTGACACTTTAATGTACTGGCAGTCATCTTTGTAATACAAAGTTTAAAAGATATTGGATCATATTTGTAAATAAAAAAGTTTAGTAATTAATGATAGATCTCAGTGAGTTGCCAAATATAAAGCCACAATTACATTGTATGCAACAGTCTGCAACAGCATACAACATTATATTTGTATTTATGTGTGGGATACAGCCTTTTGACCTGTTGTTGGAGTACACCCTTTATTATCCACCAGAGAAGAAAACCATAGGGCTCTATCAGGGGTAGTAGCTGGGATGCTGCAGACCCGACATCCCTGATTTATGACATTTTTATAGGCTGGGGTTGCCAGACTCTTTCATTACCCTGAATTCTGTAAGTCGGAACAAGGCAAGCTTTCTGACAGCTTGATTTTTAAGTTATTTAGTTCTGAAACAAATGGTTGCACGATTTAACAACATCTTGACCTGAACACACACTTCAGAGCAATATTGCTAAGTATGTATGGGTGCCATAAAACATATCTGTGCTTTAAGATGTGGGGTTCATATGCAAAAAAAAGTCCACTGAACAAACACATGTTATGTAATTGCTCGTGTGTCATTTTGAAAGAACTAGAACTTGGCAATCAATGAACCCTGTGGCATTCTTTTCATTTGGCTTTGGTTGAAACACTTTTTATTGTTTAACTTTTAGACATGTCTTGTTCAAAGCAAATGCTAACCCATGTTCACTATAGTAATGATCAGTTTACAAAAGAGGATATAATAAGAATGTTGTTTTTGTCTTTACAGTGTCTTCTTGCACAGACAGAAGTTTGTCTCCAGATATCCAAGACCCCATACAGGATGAGAGCAAAGAGACAGACCACTCCACATCTTCGGACAAAGAGACAGCTAACAATGAGAATGAGGAACAGAACTCTGGTACTAAAAGAAGGGGACCACGGACAACTATTAAGGCCAAGCAACTGGAGACCCTTAAGGCTGCTTTTATTGCCACCCCTAAGCCCACCAGACATATTCGGGAACAGCTAGCTCAGGAAACAGGGCTTAACATGCGGGTGATTCAGGTAACAGAATATCAATATATTTTTTCTGTTCTATTCTTTACTGAACCTCTGGTATGACACAATGATTTCATTCTAGCACATTAAGTGCCTATTTGGCCTAAATACTAACTCTAAGTTATTTTGCCAGTCATGTGGATGGTCATATACAAAACTGATTATCTGATTCCTTACTACTTAATGACCCCATATACATACCTGTAGTTCTCAACGGATTACTAGACCTTTTATTAACCTATTGATTCAGGTTAGTGTGTGACCAAAGAGAGCTGGATATTCCTTTATGATTTTCTTATATTGTTACTACTAGATTGTTCAGAGTAGGAATCCTGCTGTTTTGGCCATTGCACAAGGTTAACACTGACATTTAGTTGCTTGTGTCAGAGCATTGTTTAAGTATGTATTTTTCATCTGTTTTAAAGATACTAGTCACAACCCAGGGAGGAGTCAGAGTATGACCAAAGCTCAATAATTGAAAGACTTTGGTCTGTGTAATGGAGTGAATACTAAATTAGGCTGTTCTTTGGAAGCAATTTCATGTGAGATTAACCTACCTTAATGTGTTTTTACTTCTTAAAACACAATGCAGGTCAGAAGAATTGTTCTTTGGCTTAGTTACTAAAAAACTTAGATGGCTGCATCTAGAATGTGATCTTCATTATACAGCCTCGCTGTACTTTTCCTCCTATTTTAAGAAAGTGTTTGATTCTGGGAGTAGCTGTTTCCTGAAGCTAGGTTTAAGGGCAATCCAAGCATCTTCTTGCTATAGGATAAATTGATCTGCGGCCCTGCTACCTTTACCTTTTTGTGGCAAGGTTTAATGTCCTTCTGTGGTACTCACATCCAAAGTTAAAGCTTGTGGAATTCTGTGACATTTTTATATAGCCTGGTCAGCAATTTGCCTTTTCAGGATGTGTTACCTGATTTGAGGGAGGCTAAACTTTTTTTCGATGCACATGAAAACTAAAATTATTACCACAATAATGGGCAACAGTAACGCTGATTTCCCCCCATGATAAACACTGCTCACACTGATGATAATGGAGTTCATAAAAAATCAACATTTTCTTTCTTTTGCTTCTAAGAATGATCTTCATTGCATCACATAATGTTTCTTTCTCTTTTTTTTTCTTGCTTTTGAATTTGGTATATCATTAGCTTTTTCTGATTCTGTTATTTCTAAGATCATTTTTTGTTAGTAGATACAATTATCACTTAATAAGAAAATGAGTATTTCAAGATGCATTAGTATAGGTACTTAGAACCTGGACAATGGTAATTTATTTCAAGAGATATCAGTAACACACGGAAACAAGAGAAAACGTTCTTATGCATTTTAAGTTCAGCTTACTTTCTTAACCCCAAATAGTTCTTTACAAAACTGAAACATTGCCTTTTCTTCTTTATCTCTTTCTTATCATTTTTTTTCTTGTTACCTTTCTTTATATTTGGCTGCTGTCCCAATTTTTATTCTACCCTTAAAACCGATCCCTGAGCCCTCGCCTGATATTCACGTTGCTTCAGTGGAAAAAAATGGTGTTTTTAATCCTTATTTCTCTATAGCAAAAGAGTGAGGTCCTTCCCTTGTCTTTCAGGCAGGGGGTCTCAATTCATCCCCCTGAAAGAGTTGTAATCCGGATCCTATAAGCTCTTTAGAGGGGCTTGTACAGGATATGATGCTTTTGATAAAGTGGTTTTCATGTTTGATGGTTTTCATGTTCTTTCGTTCTCGGCTTATCCCAGTGAGAATTCTTCCAAAATTCACAGTAATCCCTCATTTTAGGGGTGGACCTGTATGACAGGAACCAAATTCAAGAGATGAGATGTAGACCTATGGGGTTTTTGAAATTCCATCACAGTTCCACTCTGTGAGCTTGTGATTGCCTCTTTATATCCAAAGACAGGTCTGCAGAAGTATTTTTCTAGAAAAGCATTCTCTATCAAATAGTTAGCTGATTTAAGGACACATGGAAAAAGAATCAAGAAAAATGAATCCCAGAATACAGTAGAACCCCTATTTTACATTTTTCAGGGGACCAGGAAAAAATTATGTAAAATCCGGGAAAATGTAAAATCATGGAAATGTGTTAAAGTTACTTTTTCTTCAAGTACTGAAATGATATAACAAAAGAGTCAGTTTTACTTTGAGATACAATATTTACTGTGTTAATAAGAAGGGTTAAGCATTGCAGCGTTAATGTTACACTATGGGGGGCATGTGCAAGGCCTCTCTGTCAGTCACATACATAACCTAAAGCAACAAGTGATTGGTGCAGGACTGTATAAGTGGCAGACTAATTAGAACTGACCATTTACAGGCAGAACCATGGCAAAATATACATCTGGTTAGTATTTTAAACTTCTTTATAATAACATTCATAGAGGGAAAAAAAACTGTTTTTGGGTACATCAGGACAAAATTTTGATGAAAAATCTGAGAAAAAAAATACTTAAAATCAGGGAAATGTACCCATTGAAATTCATTTTTAATTGGGGGGACCACAAATGAAAAAATGTAAAATACGGGAAAACTTACAATCAGGGTACTTAAAATCTTTAATCAATAAATATCAGATTTGCCCAACTCAAAAACAATTAACTCAATATATTTCAGCTAAAAGAGTTATATATATAGGTCAAATTTCATTTGTTTTGTGTGGGGGTTATTATTTCAAGTTCATATATTATCATTATTTTATTTCCTTATAAAATTCAGATGACACGTGGGTATGTATTATTATACATAAACGAAATTATATAAAAATGTAAGCTGTCACAATGACTACTATATAAAGGTGAAATGACCTACAGCTATGGTATCCGTTATCTGGAAACACGTTATTCAGGAAGCTCAGAATTACTGAAAGGCCATCTATCGTAGCTTCTATTTTGTCCAAATTATCTAGATTTTTAAACATTATTTCCTTTTTCTTTGTAATAATAAAACAGTAGCTTTTACTTGATCCAAACTAAAATGTAATGAATCCTTATTGGAAGCAAAACCAGCCTATTGGGGTTATTTCATGTTTACATGATTTTCTAGTAGACTTAAAGGCTGAAGATACAAATTATAGATAGATCCGTTATCTGGAAAACTCCAGGTCCTGAGAAATTTTGGATAACAGGTCCCACATCTGTATCACTCAAAATTGAGATAGTACAATAAAACAATGTATATACTGGTCCAGAAATCATTAAAATAGCATGGGCTTGAGTTTTCTAAATAATAGCATTTAAACTAAGAATCTTCATGAGAAGGTGCTGTGATTGTTTTATTAATAAAATTACACACTTATGCAATAGTTTTGTTTACTATTGCTCTGAAGAACGATCTAAGTGTAGTGTTTTTGTCCTAGGATTTTATAACAGCAGATTAGCAACATGCTGACATGTAAGCCACAGTGGATATGTATGTGTATAGTATATTTCCTTTTACTTGTATATGTTTCATTATCACTGTATGAAAACAACAGCCAACAAAGACAAATCAATTTCTGTAGAGACATGGTGTTATTCATCAACTTTTTCTATAAGAATATGTTAGGGGAAGGCAATATCTAATTTTCAAATAGTTCAGGACTCTTTCTAGTTACCATTATCTTTAAAGGAGAAGGAAAGGTTAAAACTAAGTAAGCCTTATCAGAAAGGTCCACCTAAATATAACAGTAAACCCAACAAAGTAATGCTGCTCTGAGTCCTCTGTCAAAAGAAACGCAGCATTTCCTTCCCTCTATTGTGTACACATGGGCTTCTGTATCAGACTTCCTGCCTTCAGCTTAAACCTCCTTGCCCCGGGCGTGAGCATGCTCAGTTTGCTCCTCTTCCGCCCCCCCCTTCTCTGCTGTAATATGAGCCCAGAGCTATAAGTGAGCAGGGAGAGTCTCAGGCACAAAGTGATGTCACACCAAGCTAATACTGCAGCTGCTATCCTAAACAAACAGAGAGCGTCTAGAGCTGCTTACTCAGGCATGGTAAAGCATTCTACAGAATAAATATAGCATTCTACCTTGCACTATTGCAGCTAATCTATTGGCAATAAAATCCCCCCACAGCTTTCCTTCCCCTTTAATGTCAACAGACCTTGGTGCGGCTGAATACCCATAATGCAAGGTGGTGCTACTGGCGAATAGGAAACCAGCCATATAAAATGAAATACAATTGCATACAATTTTTGTGAGACTTATTTTGTGTAAATTTTTTTATAGTTAAGTGTTACTTTTTATTTCAGTTGCATACCTTTTTAATTGAGGTTCTCTTCGTATCTAGATGTGCACTGGTTAATTTCTACCATGACACATTAAAGTAAATGAAGTTTAAGTCAAAGGTGCCATCCCTTAGGGGCAAATTCATCAAGGGTCGAATATCGAGGGTTAATTAACCCTCGATATTCGACTGGGATTTTGCGCAAATAGTTCGATCGTACGATTGAAGGAATAAACGATTCGAAGGATTTTAATCCAAAAAAATTTAGCCAAGCCTATGGGGAACTTCCCCATAAGCTAACATTGGGTTCGGTAGCTTTTAGGTGGCGAACTAGGGGGTCGAAGTTTTTTCTTAAAGAGACAGTACTTCGACTATCAAATGGTCGAATAATCGAACGATTTTTAGTTCGAATCCTTCGATTCAAAGTCGTAGTCGAAGGTCGAAGTAGCCTATTCGATGGTCGAAGTAGCCAAAAAAACACTTCGAAATTCGAAGTATTTTTTCTTCTATTCCTTCAATCGAAGTTAATGAATTGGCCCCTAAGTGTAGCCTGTTTTTCCTCACACTGTGCAACACTACAGGGCCTATTTATTAAAACTTGAGTTTTAATTTTTTTAAAGAAAAACTTGATTTTTTGAGATTTATTATACCCCAATGCTAATAAAAATTTGAATCCAAAAATACTCCAGCTCAAACGTGTCAAAATCATGTAAAAGGCGATAGCAGAGGGTTCCTTTAACCTCTGGAACATGTTTTTTTGCCTCATGATTGTCAAGAGTTTCAGGCTGGTTTTCAGTCAATAATCTAAAAAAGTCGAGTTTTCAGCTGTCAAATCGAAAAAGTCACACAATTCAATTGTCAAGGGGGTTCAGGTTTGGGAGTTTGCTTTTTTTTAATAAAGTGAGAAAAAGTCGAGTTTTAGTAAATAACCCCCTACATGTTAAAAAAGGTTTCGGTTTCCAACTATCATGTTACCGGCATATTGGCATTTATTCACGGTTCTCAGAGAAATAATTTTTAGAAAATGGGAACATTTTAGAACATTATACAGTTTATATTTCCCTTAAAACCACTTAACTTCTACCCATTTACTGTCACAAAGCATGGGCATTGCTAATACATATTGTTTATAAGCTCTCACACATAAGGCAAGCAAATACATTGCCTATGTTTTTCTTTTCTACCCAACATATTGTATAGTTTGGCACGTTATAATTTATACATAATTTACATTAGTATGTCACCAATTATTTATGGAGAATGAAATATATTTCTCTTTGCTGATATTCAACAATACTTTACAGTCAAGATGGTCAGAACTGATAACTGCAACTTGACATAAACCCAGTGAACCAAGTTACTACCACCCCCACCCCCAAGATTCTACTGTATTCAGTACTGAACAAATGTCACCCTAAGAAATTATTCCAAACCCTTTTCTATCATGTTAATTGAGCAAAATAAACTTTACTTACACTATAGAAATATATATATATTTTTAATTTTGTTTCCTTCAGCCTTGAAATAAGGAATAAGTTGTGTATCACCCCAAAATCATGCATATGTGCCAGAATGAGGGACCTAATGCCCATGCATAGTGTCCTACAAAATTACAGTGTGAAGAGGGTGGGGGAATGTGAGGAGTGTCATGACGTCTAGGAAGTGCTGAATGGAAAGTGAAAGAAATTGACTGCCCCGACTCTATGCCTGAGGCATAGAGGTGGGGCAGGCAATATATGATAGACAGCTCAAATTTTTAAACACATTTATAACAGGTATTGATGTTTTAATGAAAAAAAGAATTTTGGTTCCATTTAATTTGAGAACATTACACAGCTTTTTATGTCTGGGTGACAGGTCCGCTTTAAGTTTGCTTAAACGTCATTAATTGTGGATGGTGATGTAGCATCATACGTAGGAATACTGACCTATACCTTATTTTGTGTAACAGGTTTGGTTCCAAAACCGAAGATCCAAGGAAAGGAGAATGAAGCAGCTCAGCGCTTTGGGGGCCAGGAGGCATGCTTTTTTCAGGAGTCCAAGGCGTATGCGACCCCTGGGAGGAAGGCTGGATGAGTCAGAAATCCTGAGCTCTGGGCCTTACAGTTACTATGGAGGTAATCCACAGCAAGGTGTAACTGTCCACTTTCACAGCCCTCAAAGATCTTGTGTTCACATTAGAACAGATAACCCATTTAATGTCCCTTACCTTTTATTGTAAAAGTAATTTAAAATGTTGCTATGAGCAGAGACGTAACTAGATGGGGGAGGGCCCTGGCGTGGGACATGCAGCCGGGCCACGCCCCCCTCCGTATGGCCGGAAACAGCCGCATTTACGGCCGCATTTGCCTTAGAAGAGAGTGGCGTGCGAGCTGCCGGGGGGGCCCTGAGGGGGTGCGGGCCCTGGCCCAATCGCATCCCCTGCTCCCCCGGTAGTTACGCCACTGGCTATGAGGCAGGGGGGACAAGAGAAACTTAATGTGTCACTTAAGTGTCACTGTAAGCCAACCACACAGGGAGCAAAAAAATTGTTATTAGAAATTATACACTTGTTTGTGGGCCATGAAATTACTGTTTGAATTATTGCATTCTAGTGTGATCATGTGGTAGTTCACCTCTCTAAGCATGAAACCAAATTTGCTGCACATATATATATCATCAGCCTGTCATTAATATAATGGGACCACATTTCCATGGTGATATGTTAGATGTTATTACTAATATTATCTTTTCCTGATATAGTGCTGACATAGTCTGCAGTTTTTTACAGAGACTAAACTGATTTCATCTTTGTATAGCACTGTATAAATGTGCTGCCTTGTACGTAAATAAATAGGAAAATAAAGAGGAAACCCAGGAAAACACAAACCTGGACTCAAACATATTTGCCACGTCGGACAATAATCACTCAACTTGAAAATTTTGTTTAAAGGGCTGTGAAAGAATAATACATAATATAAATACTATATCTGGATTGCTTTTTTTTAATGGGGACATCCATATAACAGTATTTCCCCTTAATCAATTGTTTTGCTATCAACATGAATTAATGCTGGACTAGTTAATAGAAATTTAAAGGCATCACCCTATTCTTATTATTACATAGGAACCTGAAAATCAGCAAACGAAGAGCTGTTTATGTAAAGGGTTTGCAAAGCATTCGGCTAGCTACACTTTAGTTTGTTCACAAGTCTAGGTATGGCCCCTGCTGGCTGCTTCTGTTTCTGACTCCACAGGAGGGCTATGGGAGATGATAAGTGATGCCCAGAGTGGTAGTATAAGGGAAAGAGTAACTCAAAGTGCAGTGACACCTACAAAGGGGCGAGAAAACGCAAATCACCTCTGTAAACAGTTATACAAATACAAAGGCTAGATGTAAAAAAAATTGTATTGAAGCTTATTTCTCCAACTAGTGTTGCCAGACCTTCAAGTAGCCATATTGTATTCAAATACACTTGGGAAAAGTTCGATTTTTTTCCCCTTTTTAGATTTACTAGAAAAATCTAAATTTTACAGCAGATGGATAAAAACAGGGAAAATACAAAATAGAGATCAGTTTTTAACCTGGCGAGAAGAAGTGAAAAGGTCAAGAAATGTAACTTTTGACAAACCTGCTCCTTACAGCAGATCTGTGTGTTCTTGAGGGATTTAACCCTGATCTCTAACATCTCCATCCAATAACAGAAAGCTCGAGCTGCAAAACACTTGGGTGACAAAATGCTGAAAATCACCCTGTCGGACATGGGGGATAAGGACAGTAGTGTTGTAAGCTCAAACTTAGTGGTTAAAGTGAAGAGTAATGTTCTTTTGCATCAGGAAAATCTTTAAAAACTAATTTAAATACACAGTTATATCACTTTCCGATTTTTTTTCACCTTATTTCCCAATTTTTTTTTAATACGGCATGACAATGTTTCCAACAATTTATGTCTAAATATTTGTTGCTGATGCAAGTAAAATCTTGCAACAATTCCAAGTTGCCCAGACACCTTTTCCGTTAAATAGCAATTAAAATCTAATGTAATAGTTATAATGATTGCATGAGTGTGCTACAATAAATTCCCAAAAACTATGGCCTTGCATCCGATAAAGTCAGTGAGCAATGTGCTGACACTTATGTATATAACAAAAAGTCATTATATTACTCTAACACATGAAATCATATATAATCTTATGTCTCAAAAATAAACTTTAAAAAAAAAATTGTAACTTTTTAACTTTATATTATTAGGTTAGAAGTGCATTGGTTTCTTTACCATCATTCCAGTCCATCCATTAACTTAGCCATGGACCTTCACAGTTTGGTTTTCTTGGCATTGCTAAAATACAACTCCCAGATGGGGGGTTTTGTTTGAATTGGAAACTCCTACTGGAAAATGATTGCAGGCCTCACAACTTTCCTATAGATAAGCTTATTTATTTGACAATTCTCTTTTACTTTCAAGTAAATATAACACTTGTAAAGTTTTTTGCACCGTGATATACAGTAGCTCTTTGCCAGTTATTATTATAATTTATTTATATGCTGCTGAGGTTTACACAAATTATGTAGCATTTACACCAGCTCCTGTTCCAGTGGAGCTTACAATCTAGTTTCCTATCACACATTGACACATCACACAAGGATTTAGTCTGTGTGTTATGCTGTTAGCATTTTGCATACCTCCCAATAAATGTCATAAACGTAAATGAATGGTAGCCTATTTTTTAATGAAAACTAAATTGCCATACAACAGAAAACACCACAATTGTATTTAAACATGATTATAGAAAATTAAAGTTAATTAAGTTAATTATGCCATTATAGTAACCACCTAGTATAGACCATTTAAATGACCTTGAATATATGAATCTGTAGTTCAGCAGAAGCTATGGGTCCAAGTCTGAATTGGCAATCTGTGAATTATGGCACATGCCATAATGGCTGCTCTAAGATACCATAGACAGTCACTATTTATTGGGCCAGTGGTTTACTTTTTGGACCTCTGTGTACTTTAAATACTAATTTAATAGTGTCTATTGTGAATCTCAGTCCTGCATGTGGACCTAAGCCATTCAACTTTTTAGTACACAGGAGCATAACAATAGGGACCGCAACCCCTTCAGCGGCTTTAGGGCCAATATTATAAACAGACATGTATATAAATGTCAATAACACACAATTTCAGCTTATGCTTTTGACAGATTCTTCAAAAATGATGCCATGGAGCTGGTTCTACTGACAGATGCCTCTATCAGTTACATATTCTGCCCCTGTCCTTTTTATATCCTTTAATAATCCGATTTTATATCATAGTAAGAAATACTTTCTGGGTCCCGCTGTTAGTAAAGGATAACTTAAGCAAAGTCAAAGATTTAAGTCTGTTGAAATAAGTGCTGTGCCCTGTGCTGACCTGCAATGTGTATATGTAAGAATGGCCATGGCGATTGGATTTATTTGCTATATCTCAAAATGAGGTTTATCAGAAAGCCAAAAGGTATTTTGAAGATTAGCTGATTGCAAAGCCCCAGTGAGAGATTTTTCATGAGGGTTTCTTCCAGAGGTCTCTTTAATCTCCTTTTCCCTCTCAATCCTCTAACCACCACCTCCTCCCTTGTCTTGCCTTGCCTTCCCCTCACCTCCTTAAAGGTTTCCTTCATTACCTCTCCAAAGTTCGCACTCTGCTGCAGTAGAAAGTAAGAAAGAGAGGGCATTGTGAAGGAAAGATGTAAGAGCTTTCCCCCCCTTGCACTCCCTCCGCTCCCCGCCACCCTCTGTAGTGTTGCAGGGGACAATACCACAGCTGCTTTCTTTGTACCTTATTCAGACAACAGTTGTTCCAATTACCTTCACATTCCTAGAACATATGGAGGGTGATTGGAAGAGAGCAGGGTACCCTGCCTTTCTCTGTTTGTTTTCTCTTTCCTCAGATTCACAATTTACCCATTACATGTGTCATGTGCCCCCTGAAAACCCAGACATTAATAATATTCAGAGAGGCAATGACATGCAGCAGCAACAGATTCTCCCTTTCCGCTCCCTGCCTCCTCTCTCTCTTTTCATGGCCACCTTGCAAGTTTCATGTACCCAGTTTTGTCCTCCTCCTCCTTCTACATGTATCCACAATGCTGTTGTCACTTACATTATGTCTGGACAGAAGAATTAAAGTGTTGTTTTACCCTATGTTTCTTTTTATGTTTTCCTGCTGCTTTTTTCCTCGCCATTCACTTCAAGAAAACAGCATCTGCAAATGTCATGCGGAAAATGTTCAATACACTAGAAATATCAATCTAAAGAGCAGCTTCTGGGCCAAAGACATAAACACTCTCCATTGCTGGGTGCATTGGGCTGGAATATCAACCTGGATAACCTTACACAGTGTATATCTTTGTGACCAGCCAAAGGGATCTCTTGGGACACCCAAACATTTTCATTATGCAAACTAAGCAATGACTTACAAGTCGTTCAGATTAATTGACTAGTGGAAATCTCCAGCTTTGGGTGTATATAATTTAAATGTTCACAAGTCTATAACGCTGCATGCATTTGTCTCTCTCTCTTCATCCTTTTCATCTTTCTGCTTGCTCCTCTGATTGCACTCCTTCTCAATATTTGCTCCTTACACACACAGACACTCACATGCACCCCTTTCTAACTTGCTTTTGTCATCTGTTAGGGTAAGGCCACACTGGGCGTTTTGGGGAGATTAAGTCGCCTGTCGACTAATCGCCTCGTCTTTGCGGTGACCAATCTCCCCAAACGCCTTCCCTCGCTTTGTGCTGGCTAAAATTAAAAATCACTGGCACTAATCACACGCGGAAATTCATTTTCCAATGTCGAGCGAAGTTTCCTCATGAGGCAACTTTGGAAAATGAATAGCCGTGTGTGATTAGCGCATTTTAGCTAGCGCAGAGTGAGGGAAGGCGTTTGGGGAGATTGGTCGCCGCAAAGATGAGCCAATTAGCCCAGTGTGGCCTTACCCTTACAAGTTGGATGTGTCTTGTGTCTTTGAGCCGTGTGAATGGTGATGTGTGTTTACCAAGAACTGTGCATTCAGTGCCCTCAATAGATCTGTGTGTCAAGAGATTACAGAATCAGTCCTTTCTTATTCGGAGCAGAAGGGGGAAACAAAGGAATCCAAATAAACCCCTTTATTTCTTATTCTATAAGTGATTTAGTTACACATTCAATTAAAAAGATACTAGAGTAATCGGTGGATTCTTAGACAGTGTTATGTGACTTTGCCTTCAGCTTTCACAAGTAAAAGGATATTGTTGCCAATTTATTTCACCCTTGGACATTCAAAGAAAATATACATATTGTATATGTTTCTATGTATAATATATATATATATATATATATATATATATATATATATATATATATATATACGTATATATACGTATATATATATATATATATATATATATATATACATACATATATATATATATATATATATATATATATATATATATATATATTTATTGAAAACCTTTTCCTTTTATCTCTGGTTGTAAAAATATAATTTTTTCAAATGAGGAAAAAAATGTTGGAAAAAGTAATTATTTTCCCATCTGCTCCCTCCTGCAGCCTTGTAATCGCTCCTCCCTCCCTCCCTCCAACCCCTGCACACTTAATGCTTTGCCACACTTACAAATGGGTTTTATTCTGCTGCCTGTGTGATTTATTTGTATATTTGGCTTATTATTTAGCATTAATTAGGGCAGAAGAACATTGACTCAGGGACTGGTGCCATAGAGACAGGCTTACTTCACTTGAGTAGAAAAATGGCAACTTTATCAATCTATAAACTTTACTCTGGAAAGCAGAGGTTTTTATTTTTTTTTTTAGATCATTTGTCTAATTTTTTTAGCTAATTTCCAGGTCTATAGTTTCTATAAACAAATCTTAGGACAATATTTCCATTGACGTAATTTAAATATAAGTCCATTTTCAGTACTATCAGTTTCACATATGTTAATTTAGTATTGAAGCTAGACATAAACAAAAAATATATATTGCTGAGTATCAGGACGTATATTAGTTCTTACCCCCCCTCATTATATCTGCGTTATTAATGTAAGCACTGAATAAGTAAATCTGCTGGAAAACCAGACTTTCCCTGAAGCACACTGACTTCTCACTTTCTCAATTTCATCTATTTCATCATTTTTTTTTCTCGCAGTTTTAAAAATATTTTCTCACGTACTCTCTTGTTTATTAATTAATGCAAAACAAGTTTTGGACTTTTTAAGGATTTTCAATTTTTTTACATGGCGCTTTCATTTTTTTCTCTCCTTTTTAATTGTGCTACTTTTATTGTCTCCTGTGTACATCTGTACGAGAGAGCTCATTTACATTGCCTCCTGTTATAAAAACAAATCAAACATATATGTTGAACCAGCCGTTTACACAGGTGACTTTGGCAATTAGTTTCATGCTAGATCCAAATTGTACTCTGTGGTTAAACTGTGAGGGTTACGTAGAGCTCTAAGAGTGAGAAAAGACAAAGACATTCCTTCCCCAGAGCATAAGTGCCTATTAAGGTAATAGAGGTTCACTGCCAAGGCTACCAGTAGAGAATAACTGTAAATGGGCTTTTTTTTGCCAATTGATATTAATGTGTTCTTGTAATGGTGGGTGATAGAAGACGTTAACAAAATAACTATTTGCATTTGTCATTCTTTTGCTATGATTTGACATACATTAATGTTCACGTTGACATGACTCACAGTGTTGCTCACTGTTATATTTCTTTTCCTTTTTTTAGATTATCAAGGAGATTATTATGGAAGTGGAAATTATGACTTTTTTCCTCATGGACCACCATCTTCCCAGACACAGTCCCCAGCAGACTCTAGCTATCTACAGAATTCTGGACCTGGTTCAACCCCTTTAGGTCCTTTAGAATCTCAGCTTTCTGGACACCACCCTTCAGAAAACCAAAGATATGTGGACATGATTTCCCATCCTGACACTCCCAGTCCTGAGCCGGGTATGACTGGCCCCCTCCATCCTATTTCAGGTGAAGTCTTCACTGGTGGTCCTAGTCCTCCCTTTTCTATGTCTAACAATAGTGGCTTTAGTGGTCCTCTGCCCCATCAGAACCTTGACATTAATGAGGCCACTGTATGGTAATAAAAGACACTTGTTGACTTGTTGAAATGATCTCTTTAGTTGACCAGAAGTCATTCTGTCTCTTTCCTTCTACCCTTCACTCAACAATTGAGTGCTTGTACGCCTGATTCCAACAGACAGGCCCAACCAACCTTGGAAATGATTCAGTTCCGTGGTACATTTTCTCCTTGCTGAGCGATGGCTGAATCAACGTAGGAGTGGGCAATCTGGGGTGATTAAAAACCAAAACCAAGAACGACACTAAACCAAAAGCCATTTGTATGACAGCAGAAGAGAAACTGCAATCTGTACAAGCTCTCCTTGTTCTGTAGCACCAGAGCCACAAGTCCAGTTATCGGAAAGAGGGAAGATAAATGGGACCAACATGGCACCAAAACCAAAACACACCTTCATGACTATTTATTATGAAGCTGCCTCCCTACCCAGCTTGAGAACCAGGAGAAAGCCTAAAACAACAAACTCTACATGGTACCACGTATAACATTTTCTGGACCAGAAACCCAAAAGGAGGCGTTTCAGTTAACACTAGAACAATCGAGTTCAAATATTTTGTATTTATTTCACATTGAACATGTATTTTTAAGAATGATAATAAAAAATGGTTACAGGGGTTTTGTGTCTAAGCTCAAGACAATGTTAAAATTAACAGGGAAGCATTCATTTCAGAAATGTCCTTAACGCTGCCTGCCACCCCATTAAAACCTATTTTGTATTTACATGTAAGCCATTTCTAAGTCATTGATTTAGTTACTGTCTTCTCTAAGTTTTGTTCTTTTGGAAGCATTTCACATAATGATCATACTACAAAAGATAATTTCTGTTTATTGTGTGTTTAGGTGGAACTGTTATTCTTTCCATACTGCGTGCTTTCCTATGTCTAAGAAAACACGGGACCAGCTGAAACGATTGAATTTTCTGTCTACTGAGCTTACGTCAAGTTTTTTTTGTATTGATTAAATCCTTAGCTGTCATTAACACTGACTTCCTAAATCAAGTTCTCTGGTTTAGTTGATACATTACCTCAATGATAGATATAAAGCTGCAGTACTGTTGTAGGGTGCCATCTAGTGATCTCTTTCACCAGTGTAACTCTTCCTGTCAATGGCTTAATGGAATCCCAATGAACCTGATCAAAATGTGAAAATCTGTAGTCTCTCTTTAACAAAAAAAAAATCAGGATAAATAAATGGAAGAAGAGATGATAGGACAAGACACCCATTTGCTGTATTATAGTTTAAGAGGCTTTGAAGCTTCACATTTGCTTATTTTGTATAAAGAAACATGAAAAATGAATAAAGTAAGTTTGTGTTCCTGATTATTTATTGTATATTGTATACCTGCCTTTTCATTTCATCCAACTGCCCTTGCCAAAAAATAGGATTTCTAAGTGTGAGCACTTCATAAATAAACACTAAAAATGCTTGAGTCAATAAAAAGCATACTCTCTTTACATAGGGCTTTGCAGTTAGGTCTTAAAGGGGTGGTTCACTGTTAACTTTTAGTATGACGTAGAGAGTGACATTCTGAGACAATTTGCATTCGGTTATAATATTTTATTATTTGTGTTTTTTGAGTTATTTAGCTTTTTATTCAGCAGTTCTCCAGTTTGCAATTTCCACAATCTCATTGCTAGGGTCCAAATTACTCTAGCAACCATGCATTGCTTGAATACGAGACTGGAATAGGAATAGTAGGTGGGCTAAATAGAAAGTTGGGTAATAAAATAGCAATAACAGTACATTTGTAGCCTTTCAGATCATTTGATTATTAGATGCGGTCACTGGAAAGAGTCAGAAGAAGAAGTGTATAGAGTGAATAAAGTACCCCCTCTTGTAAATTATAAGGATATTATAAGTTACCGAGGAGTTTCATGGCCACGAGTCCAAAGGCCGAGTGTTTCCGTTTGGAATTTTAATAGCTGTCTGGTTGCTAGGATTGTGCTTACCTTACCAACCAGACAGTGATTTGAATAAGAGACTTGAATATGTTTGGAGAGGGACTAAATAGCAAAATAAGGTATAAATCATCATAATACAATTGTAACTTCAAAGATCAATAGTTTTTTTTGTCTTCTGGGGTAAGAGACCCCTATTTTAAAGCTGGAAATAAGTAGAAGAGGAAGGTAAATAATTTTAAAAACTGTATAAAAAAACAGTTGGAAAGTTGTCAGGAACAGAGCATTCTATAATATACAAAATTTAACTTTTTAAAGGTGAACCACCACATACTTATATTTTTTCATTGACTTTAAAAAGCAGCCACCAAAAGACTGATTTGATCAAGATGAAAGGGTAACAGGATGGAGATGTGTCGGTTTCGCTCATGGATGAGCTGGTGCCCCCTGCACTTACCAGGTAACGCAAACTGACATCCACATGGACAGATAAAGAGTCATTAAAGGACCAGTAACATAAAAAAAAATTTAAAAATTGGTTTCCTCATAAGGAAAAAAAACACCAAGACACGTTTAACTTTTACATTCGCAAAGTTTTTATTAAGAAATAACACACAGATTCCCCTGCTTCAGAAATCCATCGTGCGGAGCTTGATTTCTCCTCCCTGCCTTCTATAGGAGATAGCCAGGGAGGAGAAATCGAGCGAAAATATTCGTACAAACTAATTCTTAAAAAAAGATATTTATGTTACTGAATATGTGACAGGTGCACTTGGATACTTTTGTAACAATTTAAGATAAGCAAAGAAGCGATTGCAACAATTTAAATAAGCAGGTCTTATGTGAAACTGTGACTTGCAGCTTAAAGGGAAATTCATCTTTATTAGCAAAACTGTAATAACACATAAAAAACAGAAATGTGTTCAAACTTTCATAACCTGCCAAATTTTGTAAAATTAAAATGGTAATTAGGGGGCGTGGCCACAAAAATGGATGTAGTCCAGAGAGCAAAACTACTAATCATCCCATATTAGATCCTTCTCCCTATAGAGGTATTAACCATCAAAAAGACCTTTTCTTCTTTGAAAGCCGACCCCTCATCCCTAACACAGTAAATTTGCACCTCCCTTTCCCAAGATTAGACTGCTCATTCTATCCAAAATGTCCAAGGTATCCTTGGTTTCCTTACGTCAAGATTTTAATGCTTTGGCCTTACTATATTGGGTGTTTCCTAGGCAACCACCCTGCACACTGCCTGTATTCATAGGGGACTGAGCAGGTGAAAATATATGTATGATCTGATATTTTAGTGAGCCTGGCAAAGTTGTCTAAACGTTACCTCTTGCGCCAGACTTGCCTTCGCCACCTCACACCCGGTGAAGTGCAATCGAGTAGATAGGACTTCCTCAAAAAATAGTTGAAAAATTTTCTAAGTCCCAAAAAACGCTGGGGACTTTTAATTTTTCAAGGTTATAGGCTGCAAAAGATTGTAATTTTTTTCTGGGGTACCCGGGTTCCCCCTTACATTTCCTAACATATGGCACATAAACTATAGACTGGGCTCATGTGTAGGGCAATATAACAACTTTATTTTATTTTATTAAAGTTCCCTGGGCTTGTGTAGTGTAATGTATTGGCTGCAACATATTCGTCCATTGAAATTTAACTTCCAGCCGTATAAAAATTAGCCAACGTTAGCGCAACTTCGCTTCACTTGCCGCAGTAATGTAGCGCTTCTTAGCCAGCATTCGGTGCTCTGGATGCAACTTCGGATTTTAGTGAATTAGCATTGTCCTGGCGAATCTACGCCTGGCGAAGTGTTGCGCGAAGCAGTCACTGGCGAATTATCGGAGGTTAGTGAATTTGCCCCTTAGAGAGAAAGAATGTTGCTATTCATGCATGCAAAAGAATTATACAATATATGGCAAACCTGCTAAGGGAGAGGAAGGCTGTGTCCTACCTGCTTTTGTATGCTGGTTTCATATAGTATGTCACAATATGTTCACAATTCAAACTTTCTATGCAAATATGGAGACAAGGAGTGTATTGCTGAATACCAAAATAATGTACTATACAAAAATAATGTACTGTACCATACCTGACAATTTAGAGGGTCTGAGAAAGCTCCCATTGCATTATAATTCACTCCACTGAGACCATCTCAACCTACCCTGCTTATATATACATCACATCACAATACAGGTATAGGATTCATTATCCAGAAACCCGTTATCCAGAAAGCTCTGAATTACATAAAGGCAGTCTCCAAATTTTTTAAAATGATTTCCTTTTTCTCTGTAATAATAAAACAGTAGCTTGTACTTGATCCAAACTAAGATATAATGAATCCTTATTGGAAGCAGACTATTGGGTTTATTTATTTATAATGCTTACATGGTTTTCTAGTAGACTTAAGACATGAAGATACAAATTTCAGAAAGACCCATTATCCGGAAAACCCCAGGTCCCGAGCATTCTGAATAACAGGCCCCACACCTGTACTTCCAGGGGTTGAGATCAAAGATTTTGCCTTAGAGCCAACAAAGTGTTTTGATAATCATTACTAAACACGGAAGGTCAGAGGCCATTAGACTGAAAGCAGAAGGTTTATACGTGTTCTGCCCAATAGTTATGTATGGTTGTATAAGGATAAAAGAACATCAACAATTTCCATTCATCTTTAGAGGAAGATGGCAGGATATGACCACATTTTGATGGATACAATACATTTTTCCTTCACCAACGTATGGTGAGCACATACTGTATTTACACTAGGTTGTACAAGTGTAAAGTCCTGTACAAGGAATTCCTGTGATAGAAAGAAGATAATGGCATTGCACTACCCTCAGCTTCCTCTCTTGCTTACAGAAGGGCCCACCCCGGTGATTTAAGGTTTAATTCTCCTTTAAAACAGGTACCGGGTATCAATTTTTAGCATGCAGAGAGTTACATTTCTCAGTAAACACCCATTTGAACAGGACAAACTGTCCTGGATTCAGATGATGTGCAGTTTGTGATAATCAAGAAGATGACACGGAGTGAGAAAGTTGTTTTCTAGTAGGCAATATTACTGAAAAAAATGATTTCCAGAGAAAATGCTTCTTACGTATACTCTAGCTAGACTAAATGCTTCTTACGTATACTCCAGCTAGAGAGAAAGAAGAGAGGGGTGTGGAGAGGCAGAGAACAGAGTCTAAGTGGAGAGACAAATATGCAGAGAAAGGGAAGCTGTGGGAAGAGACACAGAGGCAGAGCTTTAGGTTGAGCTCTAATTAACTCTAATTAACAGGTCCTTCTTCGTCTCTTATACCAGAGGAATCATGTATAGTTCTGATAGCTGTATGTCTCTGGAAAAGGGAATCTTGACTTGTCACTGACATTTTGGTGGGTTTTCAAAATACTTTTGTATGTTTTGTTTCATGTGGATCACCGTTCGCATTTGCCTGAAGTAAAAACACTATAAACTATATACAATTATAACATCTGAAATGATATATTTCTTATACTGTAGTCATGGTGCTTCCAACATACTGTTAACTGTATCCTTCAATATCAGTATGACACATATATAGGGAATAGTGTACCCTCTATTGTATATCATATGAAAGATGAGAAGTTCCACAGTCATATAAAGGCACAAGGCCAAAGGCAGAATGCTTTTATTCAGGTCATGGAACTCCAAGGTGACTTCTAATATCCGCACTCTGATCAATTGCACACATGAAGTGCAATGATATAAAGTGAGACAGTGATTAGACAAATGGTAGTTTAGGGGACATACCAAAACAAATGGTTTCTTTTAGCAATAAATAATCCTGCAGTGAATAGGTCCCTGTTATGAAGATTAGTTAGCATATATAGGTATGGGACCTGTTATGGAGAGTGCTCGGGACCTGGGGTTTTCCGGATAATGGATTTTTCTGTAATTTGGGTCTTCATGCCTTACTAGAGTCTACTAGAAATTAATTTAAACATTAAATAAACACAACAGGCTGGTTTTGCTTCCAATAAGGATTAATTATCTCTTAGTTGGGATCAAGTACAAGCAACTGTTTTATTATTACAGATAAAAAGGAAATCATTTTTAAAAATTTGGATTATTTGGATAAAATGGAGTCTATGGGAGACAGCCATTCCTTAATTCGGAGCTTTCTGGATATTGGGTTTCCGGATAAGGGATCCTATATTTTGTATATCTCCTACCTTCCTCTGGTCTTTCTATGCCCCCTACAAACACACATAAATAACCAAACATGCACACATAGTTGTATATCTTATAAGCAATTGTGCACTCTCTGCACCAATACAACAGCATATTAGAAGGCACCGGAGATTTCATTAAAGGGTGCCATATGACCAGGGGTAGCTGGGAAATTGACAAAAATATCTAGCCCCATGTCAGATTTCAAAATTGAATATAATAAAATCTGTTTGTTGTTTTGAGAAATGGATTTCAGTGCAGAATTCTGCTGGAGTAGCACTATTAACTGATGTGTTTTGAAACAGGACAGGATAGGCCCTTTAAGCTATAGGCACATCAGCTGTAGCTTTGTGTCTTAATATGGTCACAGAAAGCTTTATTTAATATTGGGGGATTACCGCACTGCTTACTCTGATTAGGTAAATTGACAAAGAATGTTCACCACCCTAAATGTTGCCAACAGGCCTGGACTGGGAGTCAAAATAGGCCCTGCCATTCCAAGTACACAGAGGCCCAAACAGCCCCCTACCAGCCCACTATATGGTAACTTTCTATGGAACCATACAGCAGCCCCTCTGGCATTTGCCAGAACCCCCAGATTGCCAGTCCAGGCCTGGTTGCCAACAGTTACAAGGACCCCCATTATTCTAAAGGCTATAGGTAGATGTTCCTTTCTTCTGTGGTCTGTTCAGTTCTGTTTTGCATTCAGAGGCCTTTACATTTCTCAGCCCTGTTTTACAGGGGAGCTTTCACAAAATGTTTACCTATATTGTTAATTGAAATGCATTTTTAATCATTTCTTTAACTACATAATCTATACAAGAAGAAATCCATTCAGTAACCTGTCATTGCTATATGCTGCTTCCTGCAGACATCGATGGGGGTTTGCATATACAGTAGAAGCTGTCAGGCTTGGTTCTCTCTTCCTGCATTGTAGGCCATAGTGTTGTTCTATTGATTTTTCAATACATGTTTTATGTCCCTTCCAGTCTCTGTAGTTGGACAGGCCCTGGTCTTAGTTGCAAGAACTGCAGATAATATATTACAGCCAGAGGGAGAACTGACTTGGTATAATTAATGGGGCTTCTGGTAATAGGATTTCCCAGCCTCGAGGAACCTTTTTACATAAGATATTGGCTGGAGAGTTATGATTTATAGGGGTCTTATCCCAGTGAGCTTTTAAAGGAGGGTTTATGGAATCAGAATATTTATCAGAGATGGGACGGAGAGGGAGGAAAGGGCAACCAAAGAGAGTGAAGAGGCACAGGTTTGAGCATTTACTATACAGATGATGCAGGAAAAAGGATCAGGACACACATATGGGGAAAAAAACAGGGATGTATAAGGGTGTGTAAAATAAAGTTAATACTGAGACACAGATCAATCACAATTAAACCAAAGTTTGTACAAATTATGAGGATGCTGCAAAAACTCAGGTGTTCTGGCTCCTCCCTGTGGCTCAACAGAGCATTTCACCAAGCAAAGCCAGCAAATTTCCTCTATGCTTAGAAACTTTTCTTTTCTAGTTGTCTAACTTATTTAACTAAGATGTTTGTTAACCCCAAAATGGCAACCTCAAAATCCTATGTATTTCTGAGAGAGAGAAGGTGTGGAAAAATGGGGCCTCAGGCTCCCAGCCCCAAAGCACTACCCCGATTTCATCTTTGTCCATCTCTAGCAGAGTTGGTTTTCTAATGTTAATACAAAGACAGAAAGGGAATCATTTGATTTTATTGGAGTTTTCAATTCATATTCAGCTGGGATTTGAAGTGTTGTAGCTGAGAAATGC
Source organism: Xenopus petersii (assembly GCA_038501925.1). NCBI lineage: Eukaryota > Metazoa > Chordata > Amphibia > Anura > Pipidae > Xenopus > Xenopus petersii. The sequence goes on from CM076673.1 coordinate 139,285,377, forward strand.
TGATTGAACTGCCTCCACACACTACCATCACAATGGGGTCAAGGGGTGTCTTCAAGATTCCCTCCTGCTGCAGGCGTTGGATATGTCCTGAATAGACAGCAGCAAGGGCTGCTCCACATGCAGGCTCCACAAAAATTAACTCATCATCTGGGAAAAAAGATTGAACATGAAGTAAGGGGATGTAAATCAGAACCTGGTAGATGTAAGACATTAGGAATGAGGGGGACACAATGAAGGAAATAATAAAGCCTTTACCAGAAGGGTATTGGGAAGTTACAGCAATATTGTTAATTGGGAATGAAGCAATTTGTCGTAGATTCAGGTAGAAAATTCTGTAACCAAATGGCTGCTGATAAAATATCAAATGCTGTATAGCCATAGGTCTACATTTAAAAAGGTAAATACTAACTGAATCCGGGATTCAGCCAGGATTAGGCCTTTTTTTTAGCAGGATTCGGCTTAATCCTCCTGCCCGGCCGAACCGAATCTGAATCCTAATTTGCATACGCAAATTAAGGGCGGAGAGGGACATCGCCTGACTTTTTGCCACAGAACAAGGAAGTAAAAAATGTTTTCTCGTTCCCACCTCTAATTTGCATATGCAAATTAGTATTTGGTTTGGAATTCGGCCGAATCTTTCGCGATGGATTCGGGTGTTTGGCCAAATCCAAAATAGCGGATTCGGTGCATCCCTAGTTGAAAGAAACCGTATATTCTTATATTCTACAGATCTCTTTTTCACAAAATGATGCTGTATGACTTAATGAAAAATAGGACCTAAAAAGAAAATGTAAGAATACAAAAGAAAAAAGAGTGAAGAATGCTTTTCGAAACCCCAAAGAAAAAGAGCATCTGCACTTTATACACACCCAAAAACATTTCCACAGCTCGTATGGCTTCTCTGTCATCAACAGTAATGGAAATAACGTTGTGCTCCCTTGTACACTCAAAGGCTCTGTCACATACTGTCTTGGCACCGAGACACTTGGCAACACTAAAAGAGACAGACACACACATTTACACACTGACAGGTCATTGTATTACAGATATCAGTAAGAAAAGACTTGTCATTCTAGGCCAGGGCCTATTCTTATGATGTGTTACTGTAAGTAAGCTGTTGTTCTCCATGGGTGGCACAGTGCTGGGATAATCGTATAAAAAAGGTATTGCAATATATATGTATATATGCATAATATGTACAGAACTCTCTAATTTGTAAATAGTTGACAAAAGGAGAATATGTTTGCATGGCATGAATCTTACCTGGTAATATCTGGAAGGCTGATGGGTTTTCCTGCTTCAAGAGCTGCATTCAAACAGTGGGCACCTTTAGTCTCCATTGCAATTATGGGAATATCAGACCAGCCCACCTTCTTCATCCCTTCAGCTAGCCCAGCCAGGAGCCCACCACCCCCTACAGAAACAACCAGTGCCCCTGGCTTCTGAGAACCCAAAGAGGTCTTTAGTTCACACACAAGGCTGGAGTGGCCTTCCCTGAAAAAAAAAATATTTCAACTGTCAAAATGACTGTAATTTTTAAGAATAAGCCCTCAACTATGGCAACAGTAAAACAATTGGTTTCAAATATTCAGAGACGCTGGTTATAGTTTCCAAACTTAAACCTCTTGCCTGGCCTGAAAAATGTGTCCCAGTCTTTTGATTCTAAAACTAATTCTCATTCATAAAAATTTTTATTTGTAAAACACTCCTAGAGTCCAAAGCACTGTACAGCAAAACAATAAATTAGTAGTAACAAACAAGGGGTTACTGCTATTAATAACAATATAAAGTATAATTACAACACATCATATCTGCTCATTAGAGAGACGTAGGGCATCAGACAAATCCTTCCCCTGTTTTTCTGTCTGTGACATCATCCAGCCCAGTTACAGGCTGGAGAGTCATCAGATTGACTTTGGAGCCAAATGTACAGGGTTTCCCCACAGAGCTTAAAGAGGAAAATCCCACGCCTGCTTAAAAGAAGTTCCAGAAAGAAGGAGAAGGAAAGGCTATGTTTTGCTCTGCTGGAAAAAGTATTTGAGTATCAGCGAGATCCAGTTTCTATCTCCTGCCTGTGGATATTTTGGCCACAGTGTGTTTCCCCCAGGGTGAGGACAGGTCTTGTTCGAGTACATGCCATATGGGAGCAGCTACTACTTTCAAAGGGAAAGGTACCTTGGAGCAGGTAGTGCTACCTGGGGACATAAGAGCTCTTGAGGAAGGGACATTGAACTGACCGGAGTGATTTTGCATTTATCCATCCGGTGTGGGACTGTGGCATTGAGAGACTGTGCCAAATGTTGATAGTCCACACAGGTTCCGCAGAATAAAAGCTATATTGTGTGATTTGCATTTACAGTTACTAAATACAGTTTAGATAAAGTTTATATTTGTTTTATTGCAAGCTGTGTGTGTTTTATTTTTCCTATTGGAACCCCCCCCCCCAGGCCAGGCACATCTTCCCCTGTGCATGCACTCAAATGTGAGCATATGCATGCAAACAAGCACGGACTGGCACACATTTGTGTGCTTTGCAGTTGGAGTGCAGAACTCCCTCAGCCAGAATGGGGTAGGCAACATACGTCTGCTAGGCAGATACGTGCCTAGCACCCAAGCTTTAAGCCCTAAGCATGTGACTCTTCTGCCTACCCCTAGTTCCAGCCCTGAGTTGAGTTTGACTTTAGTTTGTATATAAATGTGCAGTAAAAATATTCATTCCCTTATGTGTGTAGTAACATTTAAATCAGTATTTCTCAAAGTGTAAGACCAGGCTCATTTTGGAGGCTTGCAAAATTTGAAAGATAAAAATGGACTGCTTGGGCAGCATCTAGTTGTCCAATGGGCAGTCTAATGTGAATTTCTTCTCTCTTCTACAATACAATTTTTCACATCCTATAGGTAACAAAACATGCTCATTTTTACTCAGACACAGTAACCCATAGTAACCAATAAGTTAAATGCTAAACCAGTAAATGCTACCTGCTGATTGGTTGCTACAGGCAATTAGACCTGTAGCAAACGTTGCAACTTCTGTTAAATTACCCGAAAAATACTTTCTAAACAAATAATAGTACTGCAGTTTTGGTTACAGCTTTTCTGTACATGTGAAATACAAGAATATGTCTATATGCAATCTATAATTGTTATTATGGTAAGAAAGTTTCAAATGGCTGAGGCCTTGATAATGCTTGTGGTAAGCATGAGAAGACTTGAGGAAACTAAAGGTTGATAGGGACTGATTTAAATAAAGGTGACTGCAGTAATCATTCCTTACTCCTTCCATTCTTGCATGGCACCAATTCTAATAGGACATATGGGAGAAGTAGCTGCCATAACTATTCATTTGTTGAGCCAGCTTCTGCAGTTCCTAAGATATCGTATGAGTGCACAAAGAACACTACTATGCTCACCAGACGAGAGGATGGTTAAATGGAGAGATATACACACTGCCAGGAGTTTCAGTCAGCTGGTGAGCATGTGCATCAGCATCATCCCAGACCTGCAGTTGGCAGAGAGGGAGAGAGTTAATGATGAACACCTTGTAGTAGAGCAAGGTCTTGTAGTAGCTGGAACTCCTCATATAACTCTACCAGTAGGCATGTTGTCCCAAGCACCATACTCTGCAACTCCTTCTATCATGTCTGCGAAAACTGCCCCTGCTTGGACTCATCTGGCTGCTATAATATTAGTATCGTGTGTATCCTGTGCCCTGATGTGGAGTAGCTAGATAGGATATAAAGTATCTCCTGTTAGTGGAGTGGTGGACATATATAAATAAAGCATGGATTTTTAAACCTGGCTGATTGACATCTGGTCAATTGATACTGATACAGATATTGATGGGGGAAGCCTGTCGGAGAGACCCATACACTTAGGGGGTAGAGCCAGTAAGACTTTTTGGGGCAAAGTTCACATTTTTCAGGTCTTTTTTTTAAAACTCAAATTTTTAGGGATTTAATAAAGCCAGATGCTGCAAACATTCAGAATCTGAAAATCCGCCATCTCAGACCTGCTGAGGTTTTATATAAGTCAATGGGAGAGGTCACTATCATATTTGGAAGTTTCTGTGGTCTGTGCTAGAATTAGCCCGAATTTGTGGGTTTTCGGGCAAAAATCCAAAAAATTCTGGCTTTTCTGGAAAAAGCCGGAAAAAACAAGCATCTTGGGGAAAACTCCAGAAAAATCATATAATTCGGATTTTCACTCAATTTTATCGAGTTTTCCTATGATCTGATTAAATCGATCTTTTTTTAATAATAAATAAGGCCAAATCATGGATTCTAGTTTGGTCAGATTTTTTGGATTTTTTATAAAACTTTTAAAAACACACATCTGTTTACAATAATTTTGAGTGCGAGGGAGTTAGCTCCATGTGCATTCCAGCATATAAGAAAATTGGACAAAAGCTTGTCAAACACAACATGAAATGGTCAGGCAATCCTGCTACCTTCAACCTAACGACAGAAATAGCAATTTAAGAGGTTTTGTTTGGGCAGGACCCATCCATAGCTGATATACTAGTAGGTAGATGTACTGTATCTTGATATTGGGATTGAGGTTCTCATCTCAGTACAAGGCAGGATAGCAGACATGATGTGCCGCTATGTAGTTGCTTCAAGGCTGAAGGTTTTTATGGAAAATGCCACCAGGGCCCAGAGTACTTAAAACAGGTGAAGATCACAGGCACATTTGGGTTAAATGGTTACCCATAAGCTGACATAATAGAAGGCAGATGTATCTTGGTATTGGGACTGCACTGAGACACACTGAGACACACTGAGACACAAAGCACTAAGCTGCTCCTATCAATTAAGTATTATCTCTACGAATCATTTCACCTTAATTGCAGGCTCTTTGAGGTCTGTTTTCATACATTTTATGAGTCACTTTATACGCTAATGTTTTGCTAAATGACATGTATAAAATTCACCAAACTGTTTATATTCTAGGTTTTGATGAAATGTTTTATTTAATGTCTGTAATTACACTTGACACAATAAGGGGCCGATTCACTCAGCTCGAGTGAAGGGTTCGAATGAAAAATACTTCGAATTTCGAAGTATTTTTTGGGTACTTCGACCATCGAATTGGTTAAATTCGATCGAATTCGATCGAAGTCGAACGAAATCGAACGATTCGAAGTAAAAATCGTTCGACTATTCGACCATTCGATAGTCGAAGTACTTGCCCTTTAAAAAAAACTTCGACCCCCTACTTCGGCAGATAAAAGCTACCGAAGTCAATGTTAGCCTATGGGGAAGGTCCCCATAGGCTTGCTAACCTTTTTTTGATCGAAGGATTTTCCTTCGATCGTTTGATTAAAATCCTTCGAATCGTTCGATTCGAAGGATTTAATCGTTCGATCGAACGAAAAATCCTTCGATCGTTCGATCGCAGGATTAGCGCTAAATCCTTCGACTTCGATATTCGAAGTCGAAGGATTTCAATTCGAGGGTCGAATTTCGAAGTATTTTTAACTTCGAAATTCGACCCTTCGTGAATCGGCCCCTTGATGTTTTGTTGTAGGCTATATTTTAATCTGCGCATTAATCTGTTAATAGCTGAATCCCCTAGCTACTGTGACAACAAGGCATTTTTGTAATTAGTATAACTAAAACTTACCCAACAAAGAAATCTTTTTCGAGCTGGATGGTCTGCTTTATTTGCATAAACTGAGGGGCAAAGTGCAAAAGACAAGGGCAAAACACCCTGTTTTATCTGTACTTTCAACCTTATGATTTGTGCTCATTTCTGTAGGAACCAATAGCAAAATGGACAAGTTACAGAGCGGGGATTGCACCTGCCATTTAGTCAAGCTCAAGTGTTCTGTGTACGGGTGCGAATAGGCCCTGGCATTTCAAGTATACAGAGGGCCAAATAGCCCCCCCACCACCCTCACAAAATAGTGAATGTCTATTGCCTCTTACAGCAGCCCCTCTGGCACTGCCAGAACCCACAGATTGCCAGTCTGGGCCTGGGTGTAGTTTTGCACCATTTAGTACTTCAGTGCTTGTAGCTATAGTAAATAAGCCCTATACAATTAAAATATGCATTGGTCATTATCTTGGCTCACTATTCTAGAGCCCATTGTCCCGCATCAGTTTCATGCCCTGGTTCCCTAATATTTATAATATTAGAGCCTTCCACATGGAAAATGAGCTGAAGTACTAATAGACATTGGCTACAACTGCTGTTAGGCTTTATATTCATACATTCCCTGTCACAGCAAAACCAACTGAAAAATGAGACACTGGGTATGGGCTGGGCCCCCTTCAGATGCAGATTTTGCACAGTCCCCCATCTCACCTCTGATGACAGCCCTGGTAATATAAAATTATATTTGGGTTGTTTGATTATTTCATATAGGATGAAGGATCCGCACACACTCTATTATTCTGCAGTTGGGGAAGTGTCAGTTTCTTTATTTTATAACACCACCATTATCACTGGTGGTGTTATAAAATAAAGAAAGGGGCACTTCCCGAACTGCAGAATAATAGAGTGTGTGCGGATCCTTGAACAAGAATTGCTGTTGTTGTGGGACCTGCCCGGGTCTGCGGATGACCAGCACCACCATTGCAGTGAGTTGAAATACAGGAGTTGCGGTGAATTGTTAACATATAAGATGAAAAGACAGTTCTCCAGTAAATCCACTCAAAAATATACCCATGCCCAGTTCACTTGTACAGGTCTTGGAGAATGTTGTAAAGAAATGTGTTATCACCATTTTAGAAATCTTACCTTAATTCTGACCACACTCAGGAAGAGTTAGTTAAGGATATGGCTTATAATTCAGTGGGACAGTTAGATATAAGTACAATATGACTCCACAAACAGAGACCCAATTGCGCTAACCCAATGGATAGGTTCAAGGGCTGATCTGAAGGGTTACTTAGTAGAAGTGCATTGAGCACCTACTTTGTGATGTAATAACTCACCGATCAACCCATTACCAAGCCCCACTAGTAGCAAAGCTTCTGGAAAATATACATGTATGGATGAACCATACTTAACATAGTGGAGAATGTGTGGTTGTCATCCAAGAGTTGTCCCTGTACTGTGGCCCTGGTACCAGCGGGGGCCATTGGTAAACCATAAGCCCACCTTTCAAAGCATAAGAATAATATACTGCAGACTATTACACAGGGGTTGAGAGGTATATAAGTGGGTGGAGGGTGAGGGATTTACAAACTGCTGTTGTTTGGGAGTGCACAGTAAAGGAATACAAAGGATAATCAAACAAAGGTTTCAACAAAGTCTGAGGCCTCTTTTACACTTCTGGAGAGTGACTACATGAATGCATAAATGGATAGTGTTGAGGGGTTTTTACCTTTCCAATTATCACAACATCAGCTCCCAGATCCTGCAGCTTCTGTACAATATCTGCTCCAGTGCTTTGTGGAACAACAATGGTTGCTGGGAGGTTCAGTCCCCTACAAGCATAAGCTGCTGCAAGCCCAGCATTACCCCCTGTGTGTGAGAGACAGAGGATGTATAAGGCAGAGATAGCAAAAGCACCAACACAAGAAAGCACGATAGATACTGTAAGTGAATATAGATACAAAAGATAAACTATTGTATAAAAAAGATGAAGATCAACAGACACCCAAATAAAGTAGCTTAATCAATACCTGAGGAACAGACAAACCTCGTGCAGCCTTTCTTCGCAAGCTACAAAACAGAGAAAAAAATATTTAGTTTGTCACTGCTTTCAATGCTTTCTCTGCTCCCTATCCAATGTGTAGCCATTGTTTCTGCTTTCACAGGTGAGTACCTCAGCTATGTTTTCTATATCATGTGTTGCCCTTGCTTCTGTACTCTATTGTGTATCACTGTGAATACTCTGTGTAAGCAAATCAAGCTGTCCTTCTCAATGGAACTATGTTGACTACATGAGCCCTCTTCTAGGATACAGCAATTTAGACAAAGGATGAGGCAAGGTTATGATACTAAGGGCCAGACTTAATCTGATGAGATAAGCTTATGTAACGCTAACATGGGCTAGGCAGACCAAAAGTAGTTAATGTCCAGCTAGTGATAAAAGCATGGATTACATGTGACTCAAACACTTCAGGCTACGGCCTTTGCTAAGTGGAAGATTTCAAGAGTGGTGTATTATGACTACAACTCTCAGGCTACTGTGCAATAAAAATAGAAATCATGGACGCCAGAAGGTTCTTATGGTGAAACATAGGAGTAACAAGTTTATTTCTTCAAGATAAATATCCCACATGTTTACTTACAGCCAGAGGAGGTGTATGTAAGTAATGGTAGCAGGCTAAACAAGCAAAGGATGATACAGCTGAGGAATGTGACTCCTATAAGCATTGTAGTCAAGCAGTAAAAAGGAATCCCAGGCAGATGTACCCACCCAGTCGAGTGGTATGGGAGAAGGAGTCTAAGCCTGACACCCTATCCACTGTGGTCCCTTCACTAAAGGCAATCTAGGAGCCTAGGGAAATTTCTTCCTGCTACACCTCCTTAATGGAGCACAAAGCTGCTCTTGCTATCTGTACTCTCTATCTTATTCTCCTAGAGAGTCTATGCCAGATATAACCCTGTTTTAGCTAACCTCATTCACGGGGTTCCCTGCTCCGCGACTCAGACACTAGAGGTCCGGGTCCCTCTAGGGCAATGGCTTTACTGGGCCTTGGTGTACCCTGGCTCAATGGGAACAATCAGTTGATCAGGACACCAGCAGCCAAAGAGGAAGATCCACCCCTTTCCAAACACTATATTGAAGTGTGGTAGGAAGTGGTCATTACACCTCTTGGACAATAAATAAGGATATGTAAATTACACTAGATACATGGGCTTTTACCCAGCAACTAGGGAAAAGGAGGAAGGGTAGGGAATTAAAGCCATAGGGGCATATTAACCCTATGGGTCTCTACACTTATCTCCTTATTCAATTCCAGCCTTAGTTGAAATAAAATTTAGAAAAAGGAAAATGCAAATTAAGCCCAAATAATTGTTTGTATAATACTTAACTGCTGCATAACGGGTATTAGTCAGTAACGTAACTAGAGGGGGGAGGGCCCTGGTGAGGGACGTGCAGCCGGGCCCCACGCACCCCTCCGTACACCCGGAAATCCATAGAAGACAGTGGAGCGCAAGCAGCCGGGGGGCCCTGAGGGGGTGCGGGCCCTGGCCCAATCACACCCCCTGCTCCCCCGGTAATTAAGACACTGGTATTAGTGGTTTTTAATCTGACTGCAAGCAGGATGAAGTATGCTGATCCACACACAGTCTGTGCACTGACACTATTTTTAGAAAGTCCAGAAATTCCTTCTGATAAACATTTTTGTTTTCTGTGTCAATGACCTTAGAAGAAATAATGAACCAACCTTTATGCAGCACCATCAGCCATGCACAATTCTATCTGGTTTATTTAATAGGTCCCTTCCTACACCTCTATTCTTTACCTTTAGGAAATATCTAACCCAACCTTTATATAATAGCATCATGTCAGTATGTTAATTTGCTTTAGCTATCACAATATCCATACAAGCCAACACAGACTAGGGAAAACTGATGCATTTCCCTGTTCCAGACTGGTTCATACTGCAATGGGTGGAATTGAGGTACAAGACTAAACAAGACAGTATATAAAATTACATAATGCCATAGGCAAGACATCATTGAAAAATCTCTTATTCAGCAATACAATGCATATTTGGAATAAGATATAAAACTTCTCTTCACAAAGTCTCTGAACCATGAGGCCAAACTAATATTACTCAATGTGCCTTAAGGAGAATAGAAGTAACAAAGATTACTAAATATATACATTGATTGTAGTGATCGAATTAACTTTCAGGCCTGTCATTCAAACTACTACATAGTTACCAGGGTATAATTACTCCTCCAGCGCAACTGACAAACCATCTAAGTTAAGTTTCTACCAGAATTTATATAAATCACCGTTGGTAAACCATATCTGTTGCATAGTCATGTGAAGTTGGCTTGCAAGGTAAATATAAGGAAAATTCAATGCATATATTTTAACAACAGTGATGTATATTCATCAGTCGCTTCCAGTACCCAAAAGCTATTAAACCCAAATTTGCAGCTCTAGTTTTCCTTGTTCTGCTTGGCTAGTAAATTCCTTGCAAATTATCTGTAGAGTTGCAGAATGAAGTGCATTCCCCATTTGTTTGTATGTATTTATGTATTTGTGTATGCTAAATACAGTGGGGCAGGTTTACTAAAGGGCAAAGTGGCTAACGCTAATGATATTTCACCAGAAATTCCATCCACAGGGACACCATCAATTTACTAACAGGTGTAGGTGACAATTCACTAGCGAACAGGACTGCTGCTAGTGCTCTTTCGCACTCGATCGCCAGGCGACTTTTCGACTTCACCACCTCAGACAAGGCAACTGTTAAAATGAAATCTTCCGCAATCTTATGTCAGTGACATCATATCCTGTGTACCGGAAATGCATTAAAGTTGTAAAAATGCAGGTGACTTTTCCTTATTTTAAGCGGGATTGCCTGCAAAAGTCCTAACTATTGAACTTTTTTGGGTTAACATTTTTCCCCAGACATTTACATAGTTACATAGTTAAATTGGGTTGAAAAAAGACAAAGTCCATCAAGTTGAACCCCTTCAAATGAAAACCCAGCATCCACACACACCCCTCCATACCTTTACATAAATTATATATACCCATACCTATACTAACTATAGAGCTTAGTATCACAATAGCCTTTGATATTATGTCTTTCCAAAAAATCATCCAAGCCATTCTTAAAGGCATTAACTGAATCAGCCACAGTGGCGGAACTACCGGGGGAGCAGGGGGTGCAAGCGGGCCATGGCCCACACCCCCTCAGGGTTCCCCGGCAGCCCGTGCACGACTGAAAATGCGGGGGCGGTACCAGGGCCTGCCCCCCTCTAGTTACGGTACTGATCAGCCATCACAACATCACCCGGCAGTGCATTCCACAACCTCACTGTCCTGACTGTGAAGAACCCCCTACGTTTCTTCAAATGAAAGTTCTTTTCTTCTAGTCTAAAGAGGTGGCCTCTGGTACGGTGATCCACTTTATGGGTAAAAAGGTCCCCTGCTATTTGTCTATAATGTCCTCTAATGTCCTTGTAAAGTGTAATCATGTCCCCTCGCAAGCACCTTTTTTCCAGAGAAAACAACCCCAACCTTGACAGTCTACCCTCATAATTTAAGTCTTCCATCCTTCTAACCAATTTAGTTGCACTTAGTCTCTGCACTCTCTCCAGCTCATTCATATCCCTCTTAAGGACTGGAGTACAAAACTGAACTGCATACTCCAGATGAGGCCTCACCAGGGACCTATAAAGAGGCATAATTATGTTTTCATCCCTTGAGTTAATACTCTTTTTTATGCAAGACAGAACTTTATTTGCTTTAGTAGCCACAGAATGACACTGCCCAGAATTAGACAACTTGTTATCTACAAAAACCCCTAGATCCTTCTCATTTAAGGAAACTCCCAACACACTGCCATTTAGTGTATAACTTGCATTTATATTGTTTGTGCCAAAGTGCATAACCTTGCATTTATCAACATTGATAAATCCTCATTTTCCAGTTTGCTGCCCAGTTTGAGGGGCATGAAACATTCATTTTAGGGTGGGCTCGTGTGTATGGCATTATAGGATCTCTCTTATCTTATTCAGGTTTCTTGGACATTTGTAATAAAAAGTGGCCACTTCAAGCATTTGCACCATCTCTAATAACGACTTCCATATGACTTTAATGTACCCACCCTATTCAAATTGACCTAAGCATAAGATAACAAACGAAGTTTCGCTAGGCAGAGACGATCACTAGCGTAATTACGCTTTGAAACGCTGGCACTGATGAAGTACGCTAGCAAAAAGTCGCCAGCGTTTGGACCCAGGATGCTACTTCGCATTTTAGTGAAATAGAGTAGTGGTAACAATTTTTCGCCTTGCAAAGTGGCACGAAGCTGCCGAAAATTCTCCCTTCAGTGAATCTGCCCCAGTGTCTCTTCCTGCATATAAACTGTGCATTGTGTTTACACGTTCATCTTCCCTGCAGTGTGTATCCGTGTGTATGCTACAAGCTATGCGTAACTTTATATAAGCTAATTGCAATCATGTATATGCTCTCTGCAAAGTAGATTCAGTGCAACTCATCCTTGGTATGTTTAAATATGTCATAGGAAAGAGCAGCAACAACAGGAATGCAATTTTCAACATGTATTTAAAGCTGTATGCATAACTGTGATTCTGTGCCATTTTACTAGATGTGGCAGCTGTTCATATTTCTGGCCACTCACCTTCTGACAATAATGTCCAATCCCACGTATCTTGAAAGACCCTGCAGGCTGAACATTTTCCAGTTTCATGAGAACTTCAGTCCCAGCCAATTTGGATAAAGCACGACTCTCTTTCAGAGGAGTGACAATATGAAAAGGAGCTTGCGCTGCAAAATCCATCTCTTAAAGAAGCACAACCTGTTTATATACAGAATAGGGTATAAGCAGCTTTGAGTCATTCGGCTGATATGTCAGTAGAGCTAGAGACACTGCTCCCCCAGTTAACATGGACAGATTACTTCAGACATAAGGCACCATTATGTATTTGTTTACTCCACTGCACTAAACAAGAGGAAGCCCTCCAGTAAAAAGGACTGCGATACACAGTCACAAATAACACAGTACACACCTGATCTCAGCAGAGAACCTTGTCACATTTGTACAGCTCAGTACTAAGGCCTTGACAGCATGCAGCCTGACATCCACACTGACCGCTTTGCCTCAAACAATCTGTTAACACTTTACTGATAAAAGATCAAGGTCCTGAGGGAGTGCCTGCTGGGAGGAGAAAGAATTTTACAGAATGTTATAACCACTCCACTGCTGACAGGGCAAGTTTATAATGGATTGTCGCTGCATTATACATACTGTATTTAATTGTTTATTAGAAACTGTTCTGCCAGTGTTTCCATCTTAAATACAAAAAGAAATCGTCAGCGATCAGTCTAAATCACGATGTGGCGTTGACCAGCTGCCGTAGAATGAGGGGCCTTGACGTGGCACCTGAGCTTACATATTTTGTCCAAAGTAACACCTCATTTTTTGTAATCATTTTTAAAGGCAAACCGAGCGCTGGCAATTTTTCTCTTACCAACTTAAATACTTAAGTTATGATGTTTTTCAATTTCATTCTATAAAATGATCTGCCCACAAGCCTCTGCCAACTGTCAACTAGGATCATAATAATTCACTTTTGAGCATTTTATTTTTATGTTACCATTTTAGTAACAAGAATTGGACCATTATCATCATCTCTGCACTGGTCTTTTCTTCCCATCTGGACTACTGTAACCTTCTACTACCTGACTTACCTACTTCATATCTTTCCCCTCCATATTTCTCCCTATGTTTGGCAGCAAGACATTGGCACCAAGGTTGTTGCTATAATTTAGAATATAGCTTAGACTAATAAAAACATTTCAACAATACAGGAGAAAAGAGCATCAGAGCAAAGTGTAGATCAGCATAGTTAGGACTGGAAATTGAGATTTATCAGTAAAAGATCCCTTAACTGAAACTTCTACCTGTTTCACACTAATCATTTTTACCATTGAAGCACTATACTCAACTGAATCAGCCTACAAATGAATGCTTACCTCTACATGTGTCCTTGGACTCCCCCACCTATGCCATACAAACCATCCTTGATTCGTACAATGAGATTTTTGCGTCTTTGACCAGCTTTACTCGAAATCTCACAGATGGCTTCAAGAAAAAAAAATATTCAATTTGTAAAATTTTTACCAAGATTATACCAAGATGTTATCAAGATTATAAGAACTTTGAATACGGAATATTCATTCATTCAAGTTATGAGCTTAAAAAAAAATAAAAAAATATACCATCTGATTAAAATAAGAGATATGCAATTTTTGGAGATGCTCACATGCTGGTTGGCCCTGGGCAAATGCCTATTTTGCCCTTTTGTTAATGCAGTAGTCATGTCCCTATGCAATCTGTGAACTAAAGTGCCTGTTTGTCACTTTTGGACATTTTTGCTTGCAGTGTACAGTATTTATTGATATGCTGAAAATTGGATTACTTCTCAAATCCAGTAAAATATATAAGGAACACGATCAAACTATTTATTTTACTATATATTTATTTTTTAATTTGTCTACTTTTAGCTTTTGGTATAAGACTGTTCAGCTTCAAACATAGGTTTGGTAGTAGAGCCTAGCTGTTAATTCATTTGTACACCCGATGTCTAGGGTTGCCACCTGGCCAATATTTTACCAGCAATATTTTGCTTGATACAAATGTTATGAATAGGGAAAACTTGTTAAAATATAAGATGGCAGAATTTTTTTTCCAGAGAAGGTGGTCCTACAGATGCCCTCCTGGTATGCCTCGTACTAGATGTAACTGTTAGTAGCTCTAGCTTTATATGTTTATTTGTCATGTCACACTGTTAATGGATTCTATATCTGTTAAACAATTAATTTGGACTACATTTCCTAATACTCTAATACAACATTCTGTCCTCTCCCCAATGTCACTATTGACATTTATAATAAACCTTCTTAGAAGTTCATGGTTCTCACTGTACAGAACATACTATGTAAGTTTCCCCAATGCCCTTCCATGCAAGAAAGTGAAGTGTTAAATTACATTTTGCTAAGTCGGCATCTGTAACACTGTTCACATTGCATAACACATTGGAGAGCGGCACCCTGGATGTCTGCCTGAGCTTGCACAGGATGTGTAACTAAATCAGCATGAGTCCGCACTATTTGTGCATGTATGTGTGACAATCTCCAGCTTGGAGACACATTCAGCCAGCAAGCACTCATCAGGTGACCTAGCACACTATTAATGGAACAGAACAGATACAAGTTGTTCATGTATGCAAGACATTCCCTATTACTGCTCTTTTCTTATAAACCAAGTACAATACTATATGTAGAGTGCAGTACAGTGAGGGAAATACAGACATATTAACATGAGTGATTCAAAGGTCATGCTCAAACCGGTGCTGTGAATCTGGAAGCTTGTACTGGCATAAACTTTAACATTTGTAATCTTTCTACCACATAATAATCACAAAATATTTTCCAGGTTTGCAAAAGCTATATTAAATTTGTCTGTGCAAAAATATTAATTTTTACATTGTGAATTTATTTCCATTTACAGACTTTTATCACAGTCCCCATAAATCTGTAGTGCATTTAAAATCATGTCCCCAGCAAACAGTGTGACTGAGTAGGAAGACCATTTTGCACTCAAGGCCTCTAGTGAGAATTAAGCTTCTAAGCCTCAGCCAATTAACATACACCTGTCATTTTTAATTTTTTTTGTAGTAATTCTTATACAAGATGAACTGCGGACTGGCAATCATTCTCTTTTTTATATAACAGGGGGAGTAGGAGAGAGAACAGGTAAAGGAGGAGGGGCTATCAGGCGGTTTAGCAAAAGAAAAAAAGACAGGGAGCAAAAAAGTAGGGAGCAGCAGAAGAAATGGCAAATGAGAATAGTAGGGGACATGCGGATACAGGCAGTGGTGTAACAATAGAGCAGTGATCATCAATCAATGGCTCGTGACCAATATGTTGCTCACCAACCCCTTGGATGTTGCTCCCAGTGGCCTCAAAGACACAGCATAAAGGTATCAATATAAATCAAACAGGCCGACTCGCCACAAATATATATCTCTAAATCTCTAAATATAAACGTATATAAACAGGGGCCACCATAGAGAAAGCATACTCTGCAGTCTTGGGGGGCCCTAGGGAACAGGCCGGTTCAGATTGTAAGGTCCACTACCTCTATAGATACACTACTGAAAATATGCCCATCCACTGCATCCATTCGCCAGACCCCCCAGGTGGGGTCAGGTGGACTTATGCTCTGTAGTTACTCCACTGGAGAGAGGGGGTAAGCAAAAAGAGAAGGGAATTTGAAACAGGAGAGAACAGAATCTGAACAGAAAAGTTGAGTACCTTAGAGGAAAATGATGTGGGTATGGGTAATAAGATAATAAGTGTAGACTGACTACAGGAAAATTAAAATGGGGAAAGAGGAGACATATAGCAGTCTAACAAGCAAATTGAAGGACCTCTCGCGTTTCGGTGCCAAAATCCGCTGCATCAGCCTGCACCTGAGTGGAAGCAATGCATCTGGGTGCATCTGGGCCCGAAGGCTCTGTTGGGATTTTGCAGACCAAGGAGGAAGCTACTAGTACAATACAGTTTGTATCAAAAGGGGTAGGCAAAAGAGTAAACAAAGTCCAGGCAAAGGGTCAATCCAGGCAGCAAGTTTCATAATCCAAATAACAGGCCGACGTCAGTAACAAAAATCAGTAATAGAAATAAATCCCACCCTTAAATAAGATGAAAGTCTGTAATGTTCTGGCATCTTAAATAGGCAAGTTTTGGCGCCAAACTGACGCGCTAGCATCATGACGCTGCGTGCTGACGTTGCACACCTTGACGCGCTGGCATCCTGATGCTGCGTCCATTGTGGCGCCAAACTGACGCGCTGGCGTCAAGATGTTGTTCACGTTTAACGCACTGGCATCAGAACGTGCCACGAGGGAGTCCCGGAGGCGGCCATCTTGACGAGGAGGTCGGGACCCGCCATCTTGCTGAAGAGGACCGAAGCGGTGAGTATTCCTTACACAGACACAAGGTACAGTGGAAGAGCAGCTGAAGTCTTAGACAAAGTAGAAAGGGTAGAGAGCAGGAAAGACATTGAAGGGGAGGAGAAGATATATGTATAAAGAGAGTGACAACTGGAAAACAGACTAGAAGATCTAGGATAAGTTACATTAGAATCTGTTATTACAGTCATGCAATCAGTATAAATACCAGTTCTTGAAACCTGCCTTGTAAAAACTAACAAACTGCAAGGCCTTTATATTAACTTCCTGTGAATTGTATGCAAGCAGTGAGTAGCAGCTGCAGCACAGTCTCTTCCAGGTGGACATGGCACAGGCACACAAGCTGGCTTTGCTATTTTCAACACTAGATGGTAGCACATAGCTGTAGTTATATCTTTTATAAATGAGCTTGGATTATTATGATAATATTTGTTAATAACAAATAAATGTGTAATTTATAAAGGCGTTATAAATGTATTATATTTATATACATAACTATGTATGCATTATTAAAATATGATTTAGTATTATTTATGTATTTATTACAAATACATTTGTAATTAACACGTTAACAAAAAATTAAGATCATTTAAAATACTGATAATAACATGAAAGTGATGATATTGCAGCTATCCCCCTGTATGCACATGCAAATACATGTCAAATGAATCCTTGGTCAAGTAAGATTGAAATATGGGAAGCAGTAAGACTTTTATTAGAATCTACATAATCTATATATTACCTCACATATTAAACCAACCATTTAGCATTATTCAAAGGAGAACTAAAGCCTAACTAAAGTATAAGGCTAGAAATGTTGTACATTATGTTTTGAGCTTCTGTACCAGCCCAAGGCAATTCACAGCCCTTTAGCAGGGAAGGTCTGTGCCTCCAAAGATGCCCTAGTAGCTCCCCATCTTCTTTTCTGCTGATTCACTGCACATGCTCTGTGCTGCTGTCGCTTACTGATACTGATATGTTTCTAAAAAAATCCTACAAATACACCTGTATCAATTAAGAGATGCTCCACGCCAAATATTTGCAGCCAAATGCCCCCTGCAGCAAGATCCTGCCATAGGCTAATTACAATGAAAACAAATGGAAGGACTGCACCTCCCCCAGCCCAGCGTGACTGAAACAGCCGCGGATGATCCCTTAGCTGTTTTGGAGGGTCGGGGGTGGCTTTGAGGGGGTCTTGGCTGCAAATATTTGGCGTGCAGAATCTCTTCATTGATACAAACACGTTCCTATGATTTTTATAGAAATGTGTCAGAGCCAGCAGCAGGTAAATAGTTAAATATGCCATCATGGTACCTTTGTTGTAGGAGCAATAAAATGAGTAATAAAACTAATGGCAACAGTAATAAGCAATACTTGTCTTTAACTTGCTTAAATATGAGAGCACAACTTCTCTGGTGAAAAGGACCTTGCATAGTTGTGTGTGTATTTATATGTGTGTGAACTTCTCTACTGGGTGCCTTCCCAAATATTTTCTATTTCCTTCAGGATCTGCTAATGTGCAATGGGACAATTCTGCTTGTATTGCATTAGCTGACAAATAAAAAAGAGGGACTTCCAATCACCTGCATGAAATGCATAGATGAGGAATGCAGAGAAGGACTAGTTTTTGTATTTCAGTTATACTCATGGCTGGGAAGATACCCAAACCTATTTATTAAAGGGTACACCTGAAATCCAGTAGTTTGTGTCTGGTTATTTGCTCTTACCATATGGGAGAAATAAGACACTTTCTGGAGTATTAGTGCTGGTGATGCACAGATGGCAAACAGATGACCACGGTCTCTTGAATTTGAGATTCCTCCATTTCCCAAAGATGATAAAGATTGGACCTTTCAACCACAGGAAAAGAAAATTTTAGTGCAAAGGAGCAAATGCCTGATCCCAAAAGCAAGGTTTGCAGGATTTCGGTAAAATGTAAAAATGTGTTGAAGTAAGGTGTAAAGTGTGTGGTCAGCAGTGCCAAAAGCTTTTGACTATTCCACCATGGGCAGCAGTTTTGGGCGGCTATGATTAAGTGTATATACAATGAGGGTTATTTTGGCAAGAGGATTTCAGAGATGGGGAATATTATTAATGGTTCATTTCCACAAAGACTGTACATGAATCGCCTCTTTCACACCTCATTCAAACCAGTGGTCTTCTTTATCCAAGATTTGGACCTTGCTATCTTCAAATGAGTGTCTCTTGTCTTTTAGGTGTAGAAAGACAGCTGAGTTTTGCCCTGTAGAGTTTGCCCTCCTATGCTGAGCCATTCGCTTGGAGAGCAGTTGTTTTGTCTCCCCAATGTATAGATCTGTGCACTCCTCACTACACTGGACTCCGTATACCACATTGCTTTGTTTTTCTTTTGGTGTTGGATCCTTTGGGTGTACCAGTTTTTGTCTCAGTGTGTTGCTAGGTTTGAAAAACACAGGGACGTGGTGTTTGCCTCTACAGGGCAAAACTCTGCTGTCTTTCTACACCTAAAAGACAAAGGGACACTTCTTTGAAGATAGCAAGGTCCAAATCTTGGATAAAGAAGACCACTGGTTTGAACAAAGTGTGAATCAGGCGATTCATGTCAAGGTGGAGAAACCATCCCTTAACAGAGGCGGGGGCCTTCGACACCACCTGTCTGCTACATACAATGCTGTTCTAACATCTGTACCCCGGCGGATTCAGAACACTTCACACATCCATTCATGCAACTCTCACAGTAACACCTGTTTCTAGGAGTTGCATGACACATTGGATAATCCTATCACAGTAACTACACAGAATCAACACCTCTGTGAATTTCTTCAGATTTGGATTAGTGGAAGAGTTTATATGACAAGAACTTCCCACATCAGTCAGTTGAACTGAAGAAGCTGCTCGGATGAGTTGTGAAACGTCTTCATTGATTACTCAGCAAGTCCAGTTGTTTTTAGATTTACCTATACTAGATATCACAAAAGAGAAGTATACAATGGAGTAGTGGAAAAGAGTGAGACAACAAATATATTGCAGAAAGAAAAAAAAAAGAGAGAGAAGGGAGTGTTGGGGGAATACAGAAAATCAAATAACAAAGGAATGGAAGAAAAGGGCAGAATAGAAAAGAAAGGACTGTTAGAGAGCCTTTGTATAAAAGGGAAAGAGAGAAGATATAGGGAGTGACATAGGGAGCATAGGGCAGGCAGAGTATGGCACACATATTAAGCATAAGACAAGCAGAGTATCGTACACAAGGAGCATAGGGCAGCCAGAGTATGGCACACACAGGGAGCATAGGGTAGGCATAGTATGGCTCACACAGGAAAAAAAGTGTATTTTAGTGGGAGCACTTACCGGACGCTGAAATCAAACGTGCTGCACTGCAGGCCGCCATCCCACACGGTCACAAAAATTCCAAGAACAAAAAAGGCGGAGCACCGTGAGATGGCTCACACAGGGCATAGGGCAGGCAGAGTATGACACACAGTGGGAGCATGGGGCAGGCAGAGTATGACACACACTGGGAGCATGGAGCAGGCAGAGTATGGCACACACAGGGAGCATAGGGTAGGCAGAGTATGACACACACAGGGAGCATAGGGCCGGCATAGTATGGCACACACAGGGAGCATAGGGCAGGCAGAGTATGAGACACACACTGGGAGCATAGGGCACGCAGAGTATGGCACACACAGGGAGCATAAGGCAGGCAAAATATGACACACATAGGGAGTATAGGGCAGGCAGAGTATGGCATATATAGGGAGCATAAGACAGGCAGATATTGGCACACACAAGGAGCATAGGGCAGGCAGAGTATGGCACACAAGAAGCATAGGGCAGGCAGAGTATGGCACACAAGGAGCATAAGGCAGTCTGATCATTTGTACTTCTGTGCTTGTGTGTGTTGCTTGTGTGCTTCTGGGTATGTCTTTGAGTCCAATTTAATAAAGTTAATGGTCATGACTGTAGCATGCTAATGAAATAACATTAGCCTAGAAGAAGAATAAAAAGTGGGTGTATTGCTCTTAAAAAAAAAAGTTTTCTTTGGCTAATAATCTATATATCCATTGTTTTCTCCTGGGGTGGTGAACTTGATATTTACAGTGCATTCATTTTGCTGTATGTTCTTAGGGTATACTATGTGTAATTTTAACTGTATTTAATCTGTTGCGTATTACATGATTCTTATACAATAAATGTGTACTGAATTTAACCAATGATATGTTCTATATGTTCTAGGAATATAAAATCACTCTGTCATATGTTCTTATTGTATTATACATTCTGTTGTAATTGCTTTTATCCTACCATTAGTTTTTAGGCTATTATACAAGTATTAGTGTATTATACATTAGACTGTAACTGCATGTATCCTGCCCTTCATTCTGGAGTATTATATATGAATTTAGGTGTGGGACTTGATGGACATCTGTCTTTTTTTAACCTAATTTACTATGCTACTATCTTGTCATGCAGTGTGGGAATTTTAAATCAAGTTTGCATTGTATTCTGCCCATTGTTTGGGGGTGGAATATGTATCATGTTTTAGATACTGTATGTTTATTCATAGGCTTTTAATGTCTAGCAAACTGGGAGAGAATTTTTGTATAACATTCTAATTAGCCTCCCCAAAGACAAAAATCATCCTCCGCCTATCCCGTCATTGTAATCCCTTTGTTTGACCCTAAACCCAGACAATCAGATTAGCCTGATACAGCCTGCTTTAGGTGGGCATATTGAGGGAAAGTCATCTTATAATGTATGACCACCTGTGTTATGGAATTTTTCTTCCTATTGTGCATTGCAGCAATTACTCCAGCAGCTACTTCAGTATGTGTTTCTCTACATTCCATGGATGCAACAATTTAATTTTTGGAATACAGATAATCATTATGAGTCACTGTTAATGTTTATGCATATTTTGTGAATTCTGTATTTTCTTTGATTTTGATTAAAGGTTGTGTTTACAATCTCCCCTAAAACCTTGAGTGTCTTTGTACTAAGAATGCTTCAAGAAAGGAGCAAAGAAAAAAGAAAAGAGCATATAGCACACAGTGTGGATATTATTCATTTTACAGAAGTCTCAAGATAATCCACATCCCCACTATACAATTATTACCGGAACAGAACAATCCTTGTATCTGTGGAATTTTGGCAGATGTCAGGAGTGCTGCTGTAAGATGCCATAGACAGTCACTATTTATTGGGCCTTTGGAGGGGGGTTATTTGGGCCTCTGTGTACTTGAAATTCCAGAGCCTATTTTGAATCTCACTATGGACCTACTTGTAATTCAGTACCAGCAGGGGTTGCTAAGGACATACAATTTAGCTAATAAAAGGGTTGGACAAAAGAATGTGCAAAACAAGTCTGATATCTGAGAGCCTTCTCATCCACTAGTGCTCTCTGGTATTTATATTTTGGTTTGTCATACCCAGTGTTTCTGTTATTGCAGCTAAACCCTATGCTAATGATATGTTTTATCTTACCTCACTACAACAACAAAAATAGATAACAGCAATTAATGGAGGGCACTTCCTTTATACAAAGGGCACAAGAGCCAAATAGAGCCAGAAAATACTCGAAACTACAGAAAGTTACTCTGCGCACCACATATCATTGCAACAGTGTATCATTACAAAGACATTAAAACATTGAATTTATTAGTGTGTGGGAGAATACCCCAACATTTCAGACACTTAGTCCTTTGTCAAGGGGCTTCAACAACAAAAATATCCACAAGTATAAGGCTTTTTAAAAAGTTATCTGAACATTATGTTCCCTGCAAGGCTACTGAGCAAATACAAAAAATCTATGAATTTCCCTCAGGTTACAATGTCAAGAATGTGCCCACTGACAGCTACTGTAGTCTAAGGAAAAACACAGAAACATCATCTTTCACCTTCTTCGTGTCTCTGCTAAATAACATGACAAATAAAAGCATCACCTTCCACAGTATAGTCTTTAATAATACAGAAAGGCTATGAAAGAACTGTTAAATATATCCTTATAAGGAGGATCACTTTTAATAGGTACCTTGTAATATTACAAGATTCACTAATTATATATATTTTATAAAATAATGTTCCCCCTACTTTAAAATACAGTATTTTAAACAGGAGTCTGCTGTATTCTCTTTGGTATATATAGTTAATATTGCACCCCAGTAGTAAAACAGAAGCACTAGAAGTCACCTTGAAGCTCCACAATCTGTATAAAAGAACACAGCCTATGGACACACCATTCTGAAACTCCTCTGAGTATCATTTTGTCTTAAAGATTGTTTTGCACATTGTTGTCTTCATAAACACAATTAAAAATAGGTGTCTCCTGTTCATCAAAATGGGTTTGTTGTGCCTGAAGGCAATATGCTATGTTTAGTGAATGAAATCACTGCTCACAAAAAGAGAAATTGCTCTATCTGCCTTATCCCCCCATTCTACAGTAGTGTATAATATTGCTGGGGCTTATGAATTACATTCCAGTCCACATAGGGTCTATGAAACCAACTGCAGCATTTATTTTGCACTAGCCAGGAACATTTTTCATGCTTGTGTTGCTCCCCAACTCTTTTTACATCTGAATGTTGTAAAAAGGGTTGAGGACCCCTATAGTAAGGCTTTACATTTCAGTGGGTGTCTACTAAAACTGCACACCCAGATTTGTTGTTATCTAATAACTCTTCAAACTCTGTCAAGCTGCTTAAGAAACCTAATGGGCAGTAGCCCCCAGGGCCTCTGACTAAATTGACATTAGCTATACTGTAGGTCATGAATGTGACTGAGCCACTTTTTGGACTGCTGCTTGTCCCAAACACCCAAACGTCTGAGAATGTAAAGGTGATTCTTATGTACATTAGTACACTCCTAATGCAGCCCAAAATTAGTCAGCAATAAAACCAAAGGACTGACTTCTAATGATAGTCCAGCACAGTCTGAGAATCTGAAAATGAGAGGTCTAGAGCTGGTAAGTACAATATTTTCCAAACAATGGTCAAAGGTCCAATGAATTAGCTTCCACTGTAATAAATATATATATATATAGTATATAGTATAAAGTATAACGTATACTGCAGGGAATGTGATAGGGTTCCTAGAACGTTAAATAGACCAAACACCATAGCTGAAGTACCTGGTATTAAGGGCTTGTAGGTAGAGACTATCTAGCTCCTGCCATAGCACACTCATAGTCAAAAAATAGTCAACTTCAGCTTAAAAGGGCAGTTCTTTGCTCCATTGACAAGAGAAAGTCTGTGGGGTTTGTAATCCCAAGTGTAGAGAAGCAAGGTAAAGCAAACTCAGGAAAGTTCCACAACTACTTGGAATGCAATCACTTCATTAAACTAGTACACTGTGCATGGAACCACCGATAGGACTGACCTGAAACATGTTTCACAAATAATAATGTACAGTATAATCTGTCTTGTATAGATAAAGGCTAACTGATATACTCTGACTACCATTCAAAAAACTCAGTAAAACCGAGAGAGAGCACACAAGGCAGATTAACTGCTAAGTGGTTTATTTTTCACAACATGTTTCAGGCTGCACGCCCTTTATCAATTTTAACTACTACCATTGTAATATATGACTACCATTGTAATATATGAAATAACCCTGGTCCAGCTGAGAGTGAGAGTTGCATGTAGCAACATGTAGCAACATGTAGCAACATGTAGCAACCACCGGCAGCATTTGTTTGATTTCACGTGATCAGTGGCTGAATTACTGGGGGAGCAGGGGTGCAATTGTACCAGGGCCTGCACCCCCTGCGAGCGAGTCAGCAGTTCACGCAAGTGAAAAAAACGCTTCCAGAGGGGGGTGGGCGGTTCCAGCTACAGCACGGTCTGCACCCGGGCCTGCCACCCCATAGTTACATTTCTGCACATGATCCCTATATTACCCCTTACCTCAGACCTTGAAGGGGCCCAGCCTAAAGGCCAGTCAGACTAAGGCTTAGGAACGTTTCTTGTTTTAGAATATTTACTGTTTTGGATATTCCTGGAACATAATTCAATGACTCTTGTTAACATCAGGATAAGAAAGATTTTATGAAAACTGGGGGCTTCCAACAAAAGTGTCTGAAAAAATATCCTACCTACACGATAAAATATGTGGACTAAAAATATTCTATCTATTCATAACTTTATCCATTGCAAATATGTGCTTCCTCAATTCAACTGCTTGATTTTACCTTAATGAACACTTTGCATTCTGCTCTTTTGTATATGACACTAGAAGGTCATTCCTTGCACAATTTATCTAATCAGGGTCATTATGTCTTTTCATAAATTACATTTTCCAGCTGCATACCTACTTTCAGTACATAGAAAAGCAGTGAGATTTGAAAGGAACCTCAGAGCCCCTTAAAATACTTCACTGCTTAAGGCAACCGGCCTTTTGCTCTTTGCAAGAATCCAAGCATTGTCACACACATTGATATTCTCTTCTATTCTCCTTCTTCGTGTTTTACCACTCTCCTTCCCCAGCATATGAGCCTGTCACATTGTTTTCATTTCCATCTGGTTATAATATCTGACAAAAACAGCCTCAAATCAAAATGATACAGACAATGAAAATGATATCTGTTTCTATAAATCTTTTACAGACTAAACCCCACCTCCATTCTCACCTCTTTTAAATACCCGTTAAAATAAAAATGCCTTATAATGGATATATTTAAGCTAATATCGCAAGGGGTGTTTTTTTCTGCTGGTATAAATACACCCATGGAGACCAATACGCTGGCATCAGCCTTGAAGAGTTAATAGTGAAATCAGAGGACAAGATGTTTAGTTGCATAGTTCTAATATAACAAGACTATTCCATAAGCAAAAGTTAGTTAGGGCTCTAAGAAACATCTAAAAACAAACAATGGTATAGGTCAGATTCTAATGCAGCACAACTGAACCAGAAATTCTAATTTGTGCCAAAGCATAGAAACCTTTCAATAAACATTTTCAGCATTGCAGAATACTGTTTTACACACAAACAACATGTACTGTACTTTATTAGTTGTTTTCCTCAATCTCCGAGTTCTGACATGACAGTATATACGTCTCACCAAAACCATGGGACATCTCTTTACTGCCTCCCTGCAAAGCCACCCCTGCATAAACACCCCTTCCCCACTCAGTACCTCTTAGTCCCATTGGTTGGCATTGTTGTCAAGGATGAGGCTCCAGTTAGCTGGCATTCTCTTTCTCTGCTCAGCCATGTTCAGCAATGTGCCCGAGCTTCCAGTTGATGCTACAAATATTTTGGAAAATAAATCCATAGAAAATGAATTAGATTCCTTTATTCAGCTAAGACAAAAATCAGACTTGATTGATGTATTCGAACCTTTCATGTTGCAACATATTCATTTATAAAGGAATGGCTTACAGAAGAGTGAAATACACGCCTAAGTGATTTATGACCCAACTGAAATGTTGGAGATTGCATTTCTGTCATGCAAAAAGTATGATTATAGATTACACAATATTTGAAGGTGATTAAATATTTAGAGAGATTCAGACTGGAACAAACTTGTTAGAGACATTTCTTTCTAAAGCATAAAGCGAACCTTTCTGACCTAAATGCCTGGGGCCTCACATAGAGAAAATGAGGCTTCAACTAGACTAGACATTATTTCTAATATTCATGTTAAACCTTAAAGGGATACTGTCATGGGAAAAATAAAATTTTTCCAAAATGAATCAGTTAATAGTGCTGCTCCAGCAGAATTCTACACTGAAATCCATTTCTCAAAAGAGCAAACAGATTTTTTTATATTCAGTTTTGAAATCTGACATGGGGCTAGACATATTGTCAATTTCCCAGCTGCCACAAGTCATGTAACTTGGGCTCTGATAAACTTCAATCACTATTTACTGCTGTATTGCAAATTGGAGTGATAGCACCCCCTCCCTTTTCCCCCCCAGCAGCCAAACAAAAGAACAATGGGAAGGTAACCAGATATCAGCTCCCTAACACAAGATAACAGCTGCCTGGTAGATATAAGAACAACACTCAATAGTAACAACCCATGTCCCACTGAGACACATTCAGTTGCACTGAGAAGGAAAAACAGCAGCCTGCCAGGAAGCATTTCTCTCCTAAAGTGCAGGCACAAGTCAAATGACCAGGGGCAGCTGGGAAATTGACAAAATGTCTAGCCCCATGTCAGATTTCAAAATTGAATATAAAAAAATCTGTTTGCTCTTTTGAGAAATGGATTTCAGTGCAGAATTCTGCTGGAGTAGCACCACATATTTGCTGACATTGTGGCTTCCAGCATGAATATTGTACTCAGACACTTAAAGGGTATTATACTTCTTGATCAACATGATTTAATTGAATGGCACGTGTGATGAACATCACATTGCTTCTTGTTTTAATAACCAAAAAATGTATGTTTTTTGTTATTTCTTGGGCTAAATAAGATACAAAGGGAAATAGAGGCTACTCCATGCTTGGACATTAAAAAGTAGATAATTACACTTTGGGGCAAATTCACTAAAGCGGCTAACGGTAGCGCAATTTCGACAGCGTGACGTCATTTCATTACTTCGCCGATTTACTAATGGGCGCTACTTCGCACCCTTACGCCAGTCGAAGTTGCGCTATGGCGAATGGGACGTAACTACACTAATTCACTAACTTGCGCATTTTACTGAACGTTACCTCTTGCGCCAGACTTGCCTTCGTCACCTGAGATCAGGCGAAGTGCAATAGAGTAGATAGGACTTGCTTCAAAAAAAGCTGAAATTTTGTCCCAAAAAACGCTGGCGTCGTTTCCTTTTTTAAGGGTGATAGGCTGAAAAAGATTGTAAATTTTTTTTGGGGGTACCCTCTTTCCCCCCTACATTTCCTAACATATGGCACCTAAACTATACAGTGGGCACATGTATAGGGAAAAATAACAACTCTATTTTATTTTATGAAGCTTTCCCAGCTTGTGTAGTGTAATGTATTTGCTGCTACATATACATCCATTGTACTTTAACTTGGCGCCGTATGCAAATTAGGCATCGCTATCGTAACTTCGGTTTCCTTGACGAATTAACGCTAGTGCAACTTCGCTACCATTCGCCTCCCTGAGCGCAACTTCGCATTTTAGTGAATTTGTGTAGCGCTGGCGAAACTACGCCTGGCGAAGTGTGGTGGAGTGTGGCGAAGCTGTCGCCGGCGCAACTTCGGATCTTAGTGAATTTGCCCCTTTGTTGTGACAGTTTTGTTAGTAGAATTCCATTATAAAGGGAGATTATCTGTGCACTTGGAATTTAATTATTGATCTAAAAGGATGCATCAGGGGCACAGGGAGGGGGCAGTGCCATATTTCAGAATATATATTTAATGCAGTATATTCTTCATCAATATGGTCTAATAACTTTAAAAAGGGACATTATTTGCCTAGCCTGAACAGCATATACTGTACTCAGCTCAGTGTTCATACAGATGGATAGAATGATCTGAATTTTTGTGGGATATGTAACATACTGGAAATCCTGTTGATGAGTTGACAATGGTGGGTGTTCTTGTTAAGATGCTGTAGATGGAATACGTATGAACTATAATGACTTCTTTAACATAAAATGCAATCAATTTATAAAGTATGATACTCTTCATTGACTTGCTAGGGAGAAATTTTCCTTTGCGTGAGCAAATACAAACGTTTGTGCAGTTATTTAAAACTGTAAACATGGTAAGCAATAACTGCAGGCTGGGCCACGATAATACATCCACAATCCTGAAAAATGCAAATTTTTGTTATTTGTATTTTTAAGGGGAATTTACTTATTTATTAAGGATTTATTCTCCTTAGTGTCATAAGTAGAAAGCTCCATTATTTTCCTCCGAAAACATGTATAATGGTGCCTTAAAAGCAAAAATCAGAAAATTCTTGTAATGTCTCTTTATTTTTACAAAAATAATTCAATTAAAAGAAAAAGGGTCAATTTGGAAAGCCGGGGAAAGCAAAACCCTTACTACAGTTTAGCTAATATACTTTATAAAGGTAGCCAATAAGAGTAATGCACTGCAGTGCACTGCAAGTGGAAAAAGAGTACAATATTTATTTGCTCAACAATTCGCTCCCCAACTTTATCAAGAATGTGTTTTTTCTCAAGTGATACTATGTAAAGATGAAGAAGTATTCACACTCAAAACATAAGAAACACAAGTGCATTTTATTGTTGAGACGAAGGTTTGTATTTAAAATCTAGCCATTGAATTGTTAATATAAAACGTTGACAGTCTATACAAACTGTGCATTGTAGAAAAGGTGAAGGGAGCTAGTGATGTTAGTAGACATCAGAATAGTGAGGCCACACAACATCACCATCCATGTTCAGTGTCGGACTGGCCCGGCGGGACACCAGGAAAAACCCGGTGGGCCCGACCCTTAATGGGCCCCCGTCGTGCCAGTCCCCTCTCCCGATCAGATTCGGGGGGAAAAAAAGTTCTTTCAGGCGCCGCGCAGCGCCATCTGTGCATGTGCGCAGATGGCGCACATGCAGTTCATATCAGCTCTCTGCTAATATGTATAACATCAATGTAATGGTAATGTGCATTTAAATTCTGTATATTATCACAAATGTATGATCTATTTCCCATTGGGTCACTTCATTGGGATAATTATTAATGGAAGTCGCCTTTGAGTTGCGTTATTGCATTACTCCTTGGTGACTTCTAATTTCTTTAAGCGGCATACATTATCCACCATATTATATACACGAGTCATGAATACCATTTAAAACATAGCCATATAAACAGTGCTTAGAGATATATCAGTTAAAAAAGGGACATTATTCACATGACTTAATGAAAGACAAAGGCAAAGAGGTTAGTCAGCTATTGCTGTGTTTGTTTACTCTTTATAAAGCCCAATATCTGGACCACCCTCTTTTCTACATACACTGTCAAGGGAGGGGCCAATTGATTGCAAATTACTGCCACCATGCCCTCCCCTGAACAGGCTTCTGGAACAGCTGTCTTACTACATAGTCATGGTGGTCCTTATATTTTTATAAAAAGGGGTACATCATTCCCTATTAGTGCCAAGGTTAGGTCTGAAAATGCAAAGCCCCTAAAGCAATGATTAAGTAAGAAAATATGTTTCCCTGATATAAAACACTATGTGGTATTCCTTATATACAATACCTAGTAAACATAGACCTACTTGCCTGGGATAGTAGGGCAAAATCAGTCCAAGGAGACAAAATCTATTATTTAATCTACATTTACCTAGTGAATCTTCTAGAAAGGCTTTGAGGTAGAGCAGGGGTCCCCAAACTTTTTGTTTAACCATGAGCCACATTCAAATGTAAAAAAACTTTGGTAGACCCTATGTGGACTGACAGCCTATGGAGGCTCTACTTGACAGTACACCTAGTTTTTATGCTATCAAAACTTGCCTGGAATTTATAAATAAGCACCGGCATTGATGCCACTGAGAGAAACATCTAAGCGGTTGGAGAGCAACATGTTGCTTGTGAGCCACTGGTTGGGGACCACTGGGGTAGAGTTAAATATGAATACTGTCTAGTATCCTCCTAAGCTTCTCTGTGGCCCTTTTTGAGCACAAATGATAGATCTACACTCACTTGAAAATCAATGACTCAATGAAATACGTTGCTTTGGCCAACTCAGTGTCCAGAACTGCAGGTTAGAAACAGGCTGTCTGGAAGTTTGGAAATATATCTTTGAATATATGGCCATATCTGTGCAGGTAAAGGACAAGGACAATTTGGGTCAAAGGGGAGTAGCAATAAGTTAGTCAACCCAAAGTGGTTCTAATTACGTACCCATTACTCTAGGGTAGTATTCTGCAGGGTGGACTGTGGCCAGCTTCCCAGGCACCCCATGCACCTCTTCAGATGTGGCTAATGAACAATATAGAGCTCTATGGCAAAATTCTGGACTACGCATTTCCAAGGTCTGGGGGTTCCTAATGAATTTTACTCTTAATAATTCAGGCTTTCCTTGTCCCTTAAAACAGCAGCTCTAAAGCTGGCCACAGACGCAAAGATCCGATCGTACGAATCAACGTAAGATCGGACTTTCCCATCTCCCGACCTGCCACTAACCATTCAGATCAAAGTCTTACCATTTAGATCAAATAAAGTAGTTAAAGAACAGATCAGCCGATGTTCTGCTCCTGACAGCAATCGTACGATAGTTATGTCCGACAAAAGCTAGTGACAGTCTCCCACTGAAAATCGTACGATCGGCAATACATGCAAAGATATTATGGGCAGCCGACAGAAATTTTCTAACCTGTCTGATCAACCAAAAGACCGATCTACGCCAGACGAAAAATGTCAGGACTCTCCACACACGGTCCGAAAATCTTATGAATCATCGATTCGTACGATCGGATCTTTGCGTCTATGGCCAGCTTAAATGTATAGTTGTATCAAGGGTTATTTAAAGGAAAACTAAAGCTGAACTAAAGAAGTAGGCTAGAAATGTCATACATTATGTTTTGGGCTTCTGTACCACCCCAAGGCCATCACAGCCTTTAGCAGGGAAGATCTGTGTCTCCAAGATGCCCCAGTATCTCGCCATCTTCTTTTCTGCTGATTCACTGCACATGCTCTGTGCTGATGTCCGTTACTGAGCTTAGGGGCCAACTCAAAATATACAGTACACATAGTATATAATTGTCACAATAAAAAGCTGATTAGTAATTAATACAGATTATTAATATATGGTAGCATAGAAACCAGTGCAATTAGCATTAGCTAATATTCAGTAGCATAACTAGAGGGGGGTGGGCCCTGGTGCGTGACGCGCAGCTGGGCCCCGCCCCCCTCCGTACTGCCCGCATTTTAAGTGGCGCACGGGCTGCCGGGGGGCCCTGAGGGGGTGCGGGCCCTGGCCCGCTCGTACCCCCTGCTCCCCCGGTAGTTCCGCCACTGCTAATATTACAGGCCAACCTCGTTTTCTGCCTGATAATTTGCGACAACCCCTAAGTTTGAAGTTCTGGATCATTGCTGCTATTGAGAAGCTGAAACGTTAGGCTGGTGCAATAAGTTCAGAATACAAAATGTGACATTTTTAGCCAGATTCATTTTTAGGGTTTAGTACTCCTTTAAAGGGCACTGTTAAGTATGTGCCACAAGACATAGGAATACCTTCTGTTTTCAGAAGGTCAGTAGCATCTGGCTATGAGAATACCTTAAGCCACACATGACTGAAAATAATACCCCTACACAAATCTGTGACAACAGGAATAATATAAAAAAACACTAGCACTGGCAAGGTTATATTGACATTTTAATGACCCAACATCACCCTACATGTAGCTAGCTTCCTATTTCTCAATCCAATATTGAATTATTAACTCTTGAGGGGGTGTAATTTGACAGCCCTGAAATCCCCAAGCAAAACCACCACATTTCCCCCACATATATGCATATAGGGGAAAGCCAGGGGAAGAACTCCTATGTGTGTTTATTTCTGCCTCCTTACGGCCTCCTGCAGGATCTGCATGACAGATGGTAAGGTGAGCATTAGTTCTACACCCAGTCAAGAAGAGATTTGCAACTGTCCAACTTTCCCATAGGGGACACAGTGGCAGAGCATGTTTTCTGCATAGGCTTGTATTTTATGCATGATACCCATAAATGCAGGTGTTCAGCCAGTATCTACAATACTATTAATGCTGCCAACCCCACTAACTGCTGATCGGTGGCTGTGGGCTAACTGCACTGGGGCAAATGTTTCTGGTGTTAGTTAATAAGCAAAATTTAGTTGAGTGCATTCAAACTGCTGGTTGCCTGTCCTGAAGCTAATTGGAACCTATCAATAAATGAGTGTTCCTATGATACAGAGTATGTCATTCTTACTTTATACATCATAATGTTATTGCTAGCTTAGTTTGCTTGTGTTGTTAACAATTGTACTGTACAGTAAAAGGAACTCATAAAAAAGTCTGAAAGACAAAAGAAACATCTTGTGCTTTGAGTCAGCTTTTATGAGTCTGTGAATGGAAAGGAAAAACACATGTGCCCTTCAAATGGAAAATGAGAGTTGGTGGGGGGCTTGTTGACTTGGAGTGGATCTGTGTTTCTGCAGTTTTACTAGGGACAAAAAGCAGCACCTTCATCGTCTTGAAGATAAAAGAAATATTTAGTACTTTTCAGTGTGTTATTATGAGTCTTTGAAGGAAGAATGAATATGCCCTAGAGCCCTAAGTGTGAAATAGATATTAGGGGGCCTGTACTTCTGCTGTGTTACTAGGGACAACTAAAAGCACAATAGTATGCTGTAGCAATCCAAACCTGAGAGAAGCCAGGCACGTTCCTTCTCTGTTGCCTTCCCCAAGTCCGGTTCCCTTCTCTTCCCGACTCTGCATTATTTATCGCTTCTTTACGCTTCTGTGCATGCGCACGAGCTTGAATTTGCGCATGCGCACGCGAGCTTGAATTCGCACATGTGCATGCAAGCGCAAATTTGCGCATGCGCACACGAACGCAAATTCGTTTAGGCGCTGCGACTGCCAGGCCTGCCTAGGGTGCCTGACCGAGTCGGCAGCTCATTGGGCCATGTGTGGGGCCACCCGACAGGCTTCTTCGATTGATATCTGGCCCAAAATCGGCCAGTTCTCGATCGGGCAGGTTAGAAAATTCCATTGGATCGCAGACGCATCTATGTGTGTATGAGGTCCCGCAATCCGACTGCCGGTTCAGATGTATTATGATCCGATCACTTCAATGTGGGCATATTGGGTAAGGATCCGCTTGTTTGGCAACATTGCCAAACGAGCGGATCTCTGCGTCTATGACCACCTTTACAAAGGGAACTTGTATTTAACAAGTAGCCAAAAGAAGGCACACTGGAAGTTGCAGTAGCACCTGCTCTTTATGCACATTTTGTTTTGTACCCTGCCCTGCTGAGTAGGTATGTACAGTATGTGTGTATGTATATTTTTATTTGTATAGCGCTATTTGAGGGCAAAAGCACTGTACAGCAATACAATTAGTAGTAACAAACAAGGGGTCACTGCAATAAGTAACAATAAGTGAATTATTAGAAATTAGGGATGCACCGAATCCAGGATTCGGTTCGGGATTCGGCCTTTTTCAGCAGGACTCGGCCAAATCCTTCTGTCCGGCCGAACCTGTCATGCCAGGGCCACCTTGCACTGGCATTTTAAAAGTTAATACTATAATTACTCAGTCTCAGGCTCACACAGAGACCCTTTATTGTATATCTCACCAGGGGGCTGTGGAAAGGTGACATCCATATTTGTCATCTGAGACGGTCTGGAGCCACACCATTTGGGCAAGGAAGCTGGGCCAGTCTGTTCTTTGATCGACTGATCAAAGAACAGAGCTGTGGACCTAGAGCAGCGGGGGAGATAGCTAGTAGAAAATTATGGATTATAGGAAAGTATCCATATCTCCTGTGTCATAGGATTCACCACCCCATAACTTACATATTGGTTATGAGTAGGTCACATGCTTCCTAACAATACCAAACAGGGCTAGCCTATACCAACCTGTTAGGAGGGCTGGTTCCTAGGGGACTGGAAAGTGGGAACCTATTAGTGTTTGGTATTGTTCTTCTTGCCCACATATGGATCACAGCCTGCCCATGTTTTTATTATAGTATTGGGTACTGGCAAGTACCCATATTATATTAAGGGATATTGGGGAATATTGCCTGAGTAGCAAACCCCCTGCAGGGGGTCGTAAATGACATGTTCCTGGGCACTCCTACCTCATGTATAAGGTAATGAGGGGAGTGTCCCAGCAGGAAATAAAAAGGTGACATTCCCAATATCACATTGTCATACAAGGAGGCTCCATTTCTTCAGTGGATTGTATGTCCAGCTTCCAACTCGTGCCTCAGAGGAAATACACTGACAACTTCAAAACTTGGTAAAGTAAGGGTTTTCTTTGTGTTTTTACTCCCTTTTATTTTATTTACTGTATTTGCAACTATGTCATCTTTGTAATATCATTTTTATATATATACACATGCACTGTTTCTTTTAAATATTAAATATCATTTAATACGTTAGTCCTTGTGCTCTAAACAAACTCATTGCCCATATGAATGCTTGTGCCTAAGTGTATGAACTCTTCGTATGTGTGGAAAGGGAAAGTTGCCTATTTGTATGTTGGATAACTAGTACG
This sequence comes from Xenopus petersii, assembly GCA_038501925.1. NCBI lineage: Eukaryota > Metazoa > Chordata > Amphibia > Anura > Pipidae > Xenopus > Xenopus petersii. Next base: position 139,320,125 of record CM076673.1, read on the forward strand.
GCTAGCAGGAAAGTGTGTTTGAATGTAGATTAACCCTTTGGCTGCTGGAGTACTTGTTAGACTCCTACCATAGGAGAGAGTGTTTGATGTATTGTGTAGTGTGAGTTATTACCTGTTATAGAGGGCAGGGGAATAGTCACATTAGGTTTCTATCGCCTGTTAATGATAGATGGTGGCAGCGAATGAACTTTGTGGGTGTTGGTGTGTTTTTGGGGTGTCTGTTGTTAGTCTAACCTGTGTGTCAGGTGATTGAGAGACTGATTGTAACCCCTTGTAGCCAAACCCAAGAGTTAAGTGTGGTTGAGTGAGTCGGTTTTGTGACAGAACCGAATCCGAATCCTAATTTGCATATGCAAATTAGGGGCGGGAGGGAAATCGCAAGACTTTTTGTCAGAAAACAAGGAAGTAAAAAATGTTTTTCCCTTCCCATCCCTGATTTTCAAATGCAAATTAGGGTTCGGATTCGGTTCGGTATTCGGCCGAATCTTTCGCAAAGGATTCGGGGGTTCTGCCCAATCCAAAATAGTGGATTCGGTGCATCCCTATTAGAAATACTATTCACATAAATATAAAATATAATTACAATACAGATTAAGTGCTCAGTGTCAAGGAGACAAAAGGATGGAGGACCCTACCCCGTGTTATAGTCTCGCAACTACACCAACAAAAAGGGATAAACACTTCAATATTAAAGTAGTGTGGGTCTGAGTTTTATATTATTATTCTTTATTTATATAGTCCTCCTAACATATTCTGCAGCCCTTATTATATGAATTATACATCATTTGCTGTCCCAATGAAGTTTGCAATCCTATCACATTAATTTTACCAGGAATCAAGTTAACTGGCTGTATGTTTTAGGAGGCAAAATGAAGAGAACACAGAATGGAATCAAACCCAGGACCCAGAGCAGCAAGGCAACAGGCACAACTATTGCATCGCCATGCTATTAGTTTTCCTACAAGCCTACAGTAGTGTTAAAAGGAATTAGCAGCTACAGTAGATGTGCAATACATTATACAGTAGTAGGTGAATTGCATCAAGCACATTCTTATAAACTAAAATGTGCATTATATATTAGGCTGTTTAGATAAATATGGCTATGATACATTACATTGAATTGGGTGAACTATAACACTAAACCCTCTTAAGTAAATTCTGAAAGAAGAATTATAATTCAGTATACTGCAGCAGCCAAACTGAACACCCAGCTTCTCACTGTTTGTCTATAATGCATAACATTGTAGTAGTAGAACTATAAGACTCAATATTAACTTAAAATTTTAGATTCTTATTCGGTGTATGATTTGCTAATTTTGTGACTTCTGAACCCAATTGTCGAAATTAGTGTACAAGTTATTCTTAACCAGCTACGAATTTTCCATTTGCAACAATCTATGATTTATTATATTAATATTTATTGCAGTGTGCAAAACTTTTTTATTGTAAGAGGAAATTCACTGTATATCGGTGTAATCAAGGTGACTCGACCCTAAACAGCATTCATTTCTGTGATTTATTATGCCTATTAATTGCAGTACATAACTGTGGAAGAAAATTAATGGATACGGGCAGGTAAGTGGATTTGGTAATCCAAATGTTTTCCCAGTTCTGACTTGTGTTATATAGCACAATATAATTTTTTTCTTGGAAAAAGACCATTCCAACATAAAAAATTATACATTGAGCATAAAGTGTTGCCAGGAGGAACCTCCCAAATGCATGGGGTTTGTTTTCAGGATACCTGACGCAGTCCTTGGGACATTCCTGTGTGTTTGTCTCTTAGCCAAGAAAGCACCTGGCTAGGTTTTTGTGAACTGACTAATACACTTTATCATTTTCAACTTTTTAATGTAGTTTCTCAACTCCCCTCCCCACTTAGAAGATCCCTTATTCAGCCTTTACTGTCTTGATTCTAATTAGAAGTATGACTCCCTTCCACCCCCTACAACATGTTTACCAGACAGCTATTTTTCCCCAGTAACCAGTCTGACCAGCTTCAGCCGGTCTTTGAAGAATCCTAACATACAACATGGGGAGGGTCTCCTCCAGGAGGGGGGTTCTTTGTCCTATATATAGCCCCTATTTCCTTTAGCTGCCTATACCCTCCCACCGCTTCCCGAGACTGGATGGACCCTTTTGGTATTGTCTCCAGCTCCATCGTTGTCAGATGTAGGTTTGGCTGGGGGGTGTGTGGGGGGTGTGCAGGGGTGTGTATGACACCCTCCTGTCTGATTGGCTAATGAACATGCTCCTGATCCTATAAGACTTGAGGATTTGACAGCAGAGAAGCATCCCTTTAACTGGCAGGAACAGAAGAGGCAAATTGAAATTATCCTATCCCGGTCATACATCAGACTCTGAACCCAGATTAAAAAAAGGTGAGTGCCCTCTGTACAGAACTGGCTTCTTGTATTTAGAACTCTAACATTATATGCTTGCTTTCTAAGGGGGTTAATGTAATAAATGGGGGAAAAATATTACTGGTTTGGTAATTTTTCCACTGCTACAGCAAAAATCACATTAACCAGTGGTTATTATGCCCTAATGTGCACACAGCAAGTTACTGACTGCATAAAGATCAACATTTGGGTGTAAGCAGAGTATTTTCGGCATTCCTTGGACTACAGCTCCCACCATTCTCGGCTAATGTCATTTTACAATGTAATGTACTTTTTAAAGATAAGAATCTCAGGAACCATACTAGTGATAATCTGTTTAGGTAAGAAACAAAATCACTGTGAACTGTAAAGCCTTCCATCTCACCCCATGTAACCTTCTCTGGCTTTCCCTTTTCCATGTACCAGAATTCCCTTGGGCCATGTTTTGGGATCTGTAGCCCTGAATATTTGACAATCAATAGCTGCCTGAAGGGGATTATATTGGTAGAGAAGGGAATGGTGACAATGTGGGAAAAAGCATTTCAGGCACAATAATTGATTTTTTTTTTTTTAAACTCTGTTAAATTAAAAAAATATAATCCCATTTACATTGTATATGATGTCAACGACCAACCTAAGCCGCGTGCTTTTGCATCTCAGCTGAACAACGAATGCAGTTTGGGTAAACAAATATACATAGTACTCTATTAAATAGATACATGGTCTGAGTTTTCTAAGACTAATGGCGGACTGTGTGTATTTTACACCAGTGTTTTAAGCTGGCAAGGAATCACACAGATGCACTAGTGCCACCTGTTATGCCAAGGACAGACAGCATGGGTGAATTTAGCCACTTCTCCAGCTCATGATACCAGGGTAGAATATGTGCTATCAGCCTAAGTGTGCCCTCTGAAATATCTTACTGTTGCTGCTGATTTTTGGGTAATATGCTGGGAGCTCCTTGTGTTGTAACCATGACTTTGTTTACAATATCCCAAATTATCTATGAGAGCTCTGCCCTTGAACTGAACCCTAAAGTCCTTAGCTAAGGACAATTACACACGGGCCTATTAGTCGCCCCTATCTTGGCAACTTATCACCACACAGGTAAGTTATGGCATTTTGCACTGGTGATAATTACCAGCCACTATATACCTCTTGTTATAGTCATGGCTAATCATTAAGAAAAGGTCCAGTGGCGGCTTAGAGCTCCAGTTGCTCCAGAGTAGTATTGTGTATCTTACACCCGGTGATTTGTATGCCTGTTTATCAAAAGGGAATTGTGATTATTAATCATCAGAGTTTTTTAAAATCACAGCAATTAATTGTCCCATGTGTCATTGCCCTAAAAAGCAATTTCATTTTTAGTTGTTTTTTTTATTCTTACATTCCCCTTTGTGTTCCATAGGTCAAGATGCCAGAGAACAAATGTCTGCATCTCAACACACCTCTCAGAGATAGTGTACCTTTGTCCAAAATGGCTGGAATGACAGTTTACTTGAAGCTTGATAACGCACAGCCAACAGGGTCCTTCAAAATTCGGGGCATTGGTCATCTGTGCAAGACGGTGAGAGTGGCCATAGTATACAAATCATGACATTAAATACTAAAAATACTAGGACTTTACTTATGTCAACAATCAGATCATGAGCAAATGAATCACCTAGGGGGCCTGTGCATGAGTCATTGACTACAGACCACATCCTTGGCTGACCATATTTACTCCACAGCTCAATCAATATCTTAGTCCCAATTAGATATCAGTTGAGCAGATAATCATTTTTAGGTCCACATATGGTCAAACAGGCTACACACACTAGAGTGAGAGATAGCTTTAGCTTCCTGAATTGTAATAATCATAGGGCAGGATAATGATAGACAATAATCATATCAAATTAGGCAGTTTCTTACATTAGAGAAGGGCTTCATAGGACATGGTCTCATGTTCCCTAATGCCAGCCAGTTCCTCCACCAGTGTAAGTCACCAAAGAAACTACCTGTGCTGATACTGATCAGAACTTTATGCAAGTTCTATAAGAAACATCTTGTGTGTGTCGCTTGGACAGGTTTGATTTTCCAATTGGATCATGGACCAACGGCTAGTTGATGCAATCCTCACTCTGGCATTTCGGGGGAAAGATGTGCTTGTTTGGTGACCTTGCCAAACAAGGGGATCATAAAGTATATTTAGGGACCTTTAGGGACCATGACACTGGTCAGGAGAACTCTGTATCCTATGCATTCTTTACCTACTGCGATTTTCCATTATTTCCAAATGATATCTGAATAAACACTGATCAGATAATGGCTGGATTCAATTTAACTCCTAATTTGTTTCTCTAGTTAACCAGAGAAGTACACGAAAGTATATTATTCTTATCATTAAGAAAATCATTATTAGAGGTCATGATTAATTTATAGCTCTCCTCTGAATACAATGTAGACACATTCTAATCATGTTTATGTTTCTCCTGCAGTGGGCAGAACGGGGCTGTAAACATTTTGTCTGCTCATCGGGTGAGTTCAGAATAAATGTCTAATTTACCTATAACTTCTTAACTCTGTTGCAGTTTTACATATTGAAAACATGGTTAATCATTCCCCAGAGAGTTACTTTACTTACGATGTGCAAAAAGTATTTTCAGTACATTTCTTCAAATTAAATTACTTTAAAACAGCTAACCCTAAGATGAAATGACACACCGTGACTATAAATCGGTTATTAGGTCTCTCATTTAAAAGGTGACAGCTATTATAATTTCTTCTCACTATTAAGTAGTCTTAGGTTTCCAGATTAAACAAGACCAAAGTGAAAAAAGATGAGTGACAGGGCATTCCAATAGAGCTCTGCCTTTAGGGCTATGGTTGATGGCACATTTTGTTTGCCACTACTTAAAGTTACACTGAAAAATCATATATAGAAACCAGGAATGGCCACAACTACTGCTCTTCAGCTGCTGCAGAATCAAAGCAGTCAGGGTACCATTCACCTTAATAGGCTAAATCTGTCACTAGAAATGTTATTCTCCACCTTTTCATTCAGTTATCTTCAGTTCTTCTGTGCCATGTGCACTTATTGGATCATGTTCCTAAACAAAAGGCTAATAGTAATTAACTATTCCCGAAGATCACCTTTATAGGCCTTTAAGATGAGCCATCTTTCTAGTTCATTGAGTTCCCCTTGGGCAGATAGATAGATAGATAGATAGATAGATAGATAGATAGATAGATAGATAGATAGATAGATGATAGATAGATAGATAGATAGATAGATAGATAGATAGATAGATAGATAGATAGATAGATAGATGATAGATAGATAAAGCATGGATATTTTCCTGTGTTGCTACAATGCAGTATAATATTAAGTAGTACCTAGCATGCCAGTACAAACATAGCATCTGAGAACAACCCCCTGCCATTCAATTTGTCCTTCTGCCTTATATGTATTAGCTGTTCAAAATAGCTGATGCCACATTTATCTTTCCAGGAGGAAATGCTGGTCTGGCAGCTGCATACAGTGCCCGGATGCTCTCCATACCCGCTACTATTCTTGTGCCCAACACTACACCCGCATTTACAATTCAGAGAATGAAAGATGAAGGAGCCACAGTCAGTGTTGTGGGAGAGGTTTGTACTAAATACAGAAGTTTTACTTGAATCTGCGCTGATATTATATTTGAGAATAATGTCTGAAACTTGCTTACCAAATGAATGCTTTTTGGAATATATATATATATATATCTATCTATATATATCTATATATCTATATATATATCTATATATATATATATATATGTATGTATCTCTATCTATCTATATATATATATCTCTATCTATCTATATATATATATCTATATATATATATATATATATATATATATATAAAAATCACATCCAAAATCGGCACTCCCCATTTTCGGAGCAAATCCCAGGTGCAACTCCCATATATCAAAAATAGTTAAACGCACTGGAGGCACTCACGGAGATAAATATAAGTGATTTTATTCAATCCTCACATATAATTATCTCCAGTGCATTTAACTATATATATATATATATATATATATATATATATATATATATATATATAAAATGTTACCTAATTTGGTTATGGCCATCTTACATAGCAGGCAGATAGGAGGAGGTCAAGGCTCCTTTATCTCTCTTGACACCATATGTCATATCTCCATAGATGCTGGATGAGACCATAGAGCATGGCAAAGAGCTGGTGAGGAATAACCCAGGATGGGTGTACATCCCCCCATTTGATGACCCACTGATATGGTAAGAAGGCAGAAATGTTAAGAAGAGAACATAAAGAGATTGGAGCATAAGAAATAATATAATACATATAAATTATATAATACATATAAATTATATATTAGTCTGGATTAACAGTACAATGTACTGTTTTATTATTACAGAGAAAAAAGAAATCATTTTAAAAAATTTGGATTATTTGATTATAATGGAGTCTATGGAAGGCAGCCTTTCCGTAATTTCGGAGCTTTCTTGATAATGGTTTTCCGTATAAAGAATCCCATACCTGTACTGAAATATCTTATTATCTGGACACATTTTATCATCTGATATCCTTTACATTGATTGCCTTTACATCACAGTGACATCTAGTGCCTTTAAAGGGTAACTGGCCAGTGCCATTATGCAATATGCTACACAAAATAACATTTGCTTAACCTATTACCAGGTGTAATCAGTTTTAAAAATATATTGGGTGTTTTGTCAAACTAACTTTGCACCTTTAGTGAAAGTGTACCAGCTTAAAATCAGCAAACACTTTCTAGTCTAAATTGACTTTTCTTTTCCTCGGATGATAAAGCGCCTTAGGGTCCCTGTGTCAGAACATTGCTTTTAAAATGTTAAGTACATATAATGAGTGCAAGTTGCCCTGCTACCTGGATTTTCTAGGGTTTCTAGAATAACTAAAGGAGTTACCTGTGCCCAATAGGTACCAGTTAACTGCATTATAATGGGGTGCTTTAATTACACTTACCTTTTCATAACTCTCACTATCTGCAGGGAGGGTCACACCTCACTGGTAAAAGAAATTAAAGCCAGTCTACCTTCCAAACCTGGCGCCATTGCCTTGTCCGTGGGAGGTGGAGGCATGCTTTGTGGAGTGGTCCAGGGGCTCAGAGAAGAAGGATGGGATGATGTTCCTATCATTGCTATGGAAACCAAGGGTGCTCACAGTCTTAATGCTGCCCTTCAAGCTGGAAAATTGGTCACCTTACCAGAGATAACCAGGTAACCAGGTTGATTTTGTCATTCAAAGAAAAACTTTTTTTTAAGCTTTTCTTTATACCTCTTAAAAAATGTGACTCATGGACTCATAATCCACCTGATTAAAATTTTGTTTATTTGCCTGCGCACCTTCAAAACCTTCTATAACTTTTAAAATATGCTAGTAAGTGATATGTTCTTTTATTCTTAGTAATTTGTTAGCCCTGTCCCTTACATCCAGTTCAATGAGTTCAAGATGTACCATTAAGCTTGTGCCACACTCTTTGTTTCCACAGTGTAGCTAAAACGCTGGGAGCCAAAACTGTAGGAGCTCAGACCCTAAAAGTGGCTCAAGAGCATTCAGTGTTTTCAGAGGTCATTTCTGACCAAGAGGCCGTGATGGCTATTGAGAAGTTTGCAGGTAAGAGTCAAAGCAAAATGTCAGTCTATTAAGTAAAGCCTTGAAAACCATTTTCAGAAAGCATGCCATTTTTCATTTAATGATATATGTAAATTTTGTTTTTGCGGGCTTGTGGGGCAGTTCATGAATTTAAGTATTAAGCAATGTCACACTTGCCCACCAGAGGAGAAACATCTAAAACCACTTATGCCACTTCCCACTGACATACGCAAAATGTAATTGGAAAAAAATCAGGGTTTCTGCTTAAAAAAAAAAAATATATGCATTTATTGAAGCATGTATACAATTGCATAAAACTTTTAAACAAGAAAAAAAAGTGTAAAGATGTGTTAAATGCTTAAACACATCTATAAATTATTTAACTCCAGCAATCTCAATTGCAGAAACCACCCATTACAAATAGTTAATTGTAGAATTGTGAGGGTATTTGTTTATATTAACTGAAATGTTTTTGGAGCAGGCACTAAATAAAGGCAATCAGGGATGGGCGAATTTGACCCGTTTCGTTTTGCCAAAAATTCCCCGCCGGCGAAATGTCGCAGACGCCCATTAAAGTCTATGGGCGTCAAACAAAATTTGTCACGCTGCGAAATTATTTTGTTGCACGTCTTTTTTTTTTGACGCACGTCTCCATACAAATCTATGGGCGTCATTTTTTCGGCGAAACGAGGCGAAAAAATTCGCCCATCCCAAAAGGCAATCTTCCACCAGGCAGTTGAATCGAAGTGAAAAAGTTTATTGTGTCCACAACCCTAAAATGTTTTGTGTTACAAACACTATGGGGCAGATTTATCAAGGGTCGAATTTTGAAGTTGAAAATACTTCGAAATTCGACCATCGAATTTAAAAACTTTGAATATTGAATTCAAAGTTTTTCAGCAAATTTGGCAATTATTCGATCAAATTAAAATCGTTCGATCGAACGATTAAATCCTTTGAATCGAATGATTAGAAGGATTTCAAAGATCGATTGAAGGATTTTTATTAGATGTGTAAAGACTTGGATAAAGTTTGTAGAACGTTCCCATAGGCTAACATAGCAATTCGGCAGGTTTAATTTGGCGAAGTATCGAAGTTTTTTAAAGAGACAGTACTTCGATTATCGAATGGTCGAATATTCAAACTATTTTTACTTTGAATCGAATTCGAAGTAAATTCGAAGTCGTAGTATCCAAAAAATTTCCAATTTTTTTACTTTGAATACTCCCTTTGAATTCACTTCGACCCTTGATAAATCTGCCCCTTAGTCATAGGCTCATTTGTTTATATTAATTTCACACAAATGCCATAATTTACACCATTATTTGAAACCACCTGAGACCTGGCATAACACATTCAAGACAACAAATTGCTCGTGTTCCATCGTATGCAAACATTACTGTTCATGGTCATCAAGTAACTCCAATATCATTTTGTCCCCATAACTAGATGATGAGAAGATGTTAGTGGAGCCTGCTTGTGGTGCTGCTTTAGCTGCAGTTTACAGCAATGTTGCAGAAAGACTGAAAAAAGAAGGAAAATTGAGCCAAGATCTCTCCTCTCTGGTCATCATTGTTTGTGGAGGAAACAATATTACCCTAGCGCAGCTCTTCCAGCTAAAGAAACAACTGGGGATGCTGTCCGATAGCTCTGCTTAGATCTACTACATTCTTCATAGTGGTATTTCGTATATACAAGGATTCCTAGGTTATTTGTCTTCTCTTGTAGTAGGCAGGTAGGAGATCAATGACAGCCCACTCTTACATTGTTTCAGTCATATGAAAACATTTCCATTTGTTGTGTGCCTTGAAGCAGGTCTGGCCTGGGATTCAAAATAGGCCCTGGCATTCCTAGTATACAGAGGCCCAAACAGCCCACCGCTAATGCTTAATAGTCTTTCTATGGCATCTTATAGCAGCCCCTCTGGCATTTGCCAGAACCCACAGATTGCCAGTCCGGGCCTGCCTTGAAGCCATCATTGAATGTAAGATGAACAGAATACTGTTGGTTACATGGCTGGACCAGTGGTCCACATTATTTGTAGAAGACAAATAGCTCAGAACTGTAAATATGCTCATTTATTTATATCAGCAGATGAAATCCATGCACAGGAAAACTGTGGTGAGGAAATTTAGACCTTTATGTAGTGAAACAATATATAAAGCACTGTAATACATTGGATAATTTACTAGGGACTAATTTGTTTTCATGCCCTAATCAATGGGTAGCTAGTGGCCCTTCTGGTTACAAAGGCCATTGCATCATATGTGAAGCTTCTATTCCCGATGCACAGAGAATGTATATTAGCCACACATAATTCCTTAGCATTGGGCACAAAACAATTTCCACTATCTTAATACAGCCAAAACATATCAGTGGTATTTCGGTTTATCAATGATTATTCAGTTAAAGGTGAACTATTTCAAAAATGAAAAGTTAAATACGAGTCTTCATCTCATAAAAACAAAAACATTTCTGAATATTTTTCATAGTCAAAAAAATTTTATCATCATCAAAACCGGACTCCTGCATGAAAAGGGAGAGATTGTGGAAATGGATATAATGGAGAATAACTTGATTCTTTCAAGTACAGTAGGGAATTTTTAATTGATTATATTTAGAAAGTGCATTATGTCAAAGAGATGGAGCTCATAAAAATTTTTAATTTTTGTGATAGTTCCTAGTTAATTTGCCATTTTTTTTCACTGGCATGAGCAGGGATCGAATAATAAAGCACTGCGTATCTTGACAGCGCTATATAAATAAATGATGATGATGATGATGATGAATATAAAAACAAAGACCAAGAAAATCAGCTGCAGATTTAAAAGACTTGCCACTCGGATAATATCTCCATTTTTTTTTATAATATGTCTTTTTGTGTTCAATTTTTGTAAAAAAAAAAAAAAAAGAAAAAGAAAAGTTTGTTGTGACGATTTTAAATACAACTGTGGTTTTAATACATCTATTTAAGTAAAAATGCAGAATAGTGGTGATTTATTTTCAACAAAGGTATGTGATGCTGCTCTTCAATTCTCACTAGTGATGAGCAAAATGTTTTACCAGGTTTCACTGCAAAAAACACACCCATAGACTCCAATGGGTGAAAAAGTTTGTTGTGTGTCAAAAAAAAAAAAAAAAATTGTCATGCATAGACTTTTCCCAGTTTCCCAAAATTTCAGTGAAGCAAAACGGGTCAGATTCAACCCATCACTAATTCTCACTGAAAATTCTTGGCACAGCTGGGGCTCTAGCGTATATATCCACAGGGACAAAGTCCGAGGACCCATGGCAGAGGTGACCAGTGGGATAATTAAAAGCATGAAAAATTGTCTGGTTATTTTTATGACCAAAAAACCAATTGAACCTGCCTGTGATGTTACAGAGGGATCCGTAAAACAATGGGGCAAATTTACTAACCTCTGAAAATTCACCAGCGACAGCTTCTATCACATCGCAACACTTCGCCAGGCGTAGATTCGCCAGGACAACGCTAATTCACTAAAATCCAAAATTGCGTCCAGGTCCCCGAACGCTGGCGAAGTTGCACTAGCATTACTGCAGCAAGCAAAGCGAAGTTGCGCTAGCGTTGGCTAATTTGCATACGGCAGGAAGTTAAAGTTGAATGGACGAATATGTTGCAGCCAATACATTACAATACACAAGCCTGGGAAACCTTAATAAAATAAAATAGAGTTGTTTTATTGCCCTACACATGTGCCCAGTGTATAGTTTATGTGCCAAATGTAGGGGGGGGGAAGCTGGTTACCACAAAAAAAAAAAATTACGCTCTTTTTCAGCCTATCACCCTGAAAAATTAAAAGACGCCAGCTTCTTTTAATCTACTTTATTGCACTTCACCTGGTCTGAGGTGGCGAGGCAAGTCTGTCGCAAGAGGTAACATTCAGTAAAATCCACAAGTTAGTGAATTAGCGTAGTTACGTCCATTCACCAGAACGCAAATTCGCCAGGCGTTAGGGAGCGAAGTACCACCAGAGTCTATCTCCTTCGCTAGCTAAGTTATGCCAACGTTAGTAAATCTGGGAAGTACAGAAATGACAAATTTACGCCCGCATTAGTCACTTTGCCCTTTAGTAAATTTGCCCCAAAGAATCAGTTATGCTGCAATGTTTGTTTATTGGAGCATGAGCATTACCAATAAATGGCATAGTTCTGCTCCTCTATATTACTTTATTTCTGATGTCACAGAGTGGGCAGAGTTAAACATCTTCCTATGCTGAAATACCCACCGTACCTCAAACTGGTGCCATCAAGGGTCAGGCAATTCTAGCTTGGAAATGCTCATCTTTACAGTGAAGAATGCCAGATCTGTGAATGCACCAGCAGGGTCGACACGGTTACTATTTAGATCAAAGGAGAGGCAATCGCGACCCATTTGCAGCCCTTCCTCACAGCCTGGCAACTGTGCAAGCAACACACCCGAGATTAGTTGTATATATAGAGTATTACGCCACTAATGGTTAGTTTCAGTCTGAGCTCAACCCTATGTAAAAAGTGCAATACCACATGAAAATCCCCCAAAATGGGCACCATATGTTTCAATGCATCTGTAACTTTGCCTCAGCTATTCATCCTTATGCTTCATTCTCACCACAAGATCTACAAAGCAGTACAGTAGTTAGTGTGCCTTTCAATTAAATCACTTTGATCCTCTTTTTCTAGTAGGGCACAGGCTATATTCCTGAGAGTGTATATAAAGTATCTAAAGTTTGCTGTAAAAAATGTAAAGAGTTGCAAATACCTGGAGCTATAAATGGATTTCTGCATTCAGGTAAAAAAAATTTATAACGATATATTCAGCAAGTAAAATTGAACCACTTCACACAATATTTAAGAGAAGGTACAGAATTCTGCTTCACCCTCCTTTCTAATATCTATTAGGTTAGTGTACTGTCTTTAAAGGGACAGATGAACAAATGACCATTTGAGAGCAAGAAAGACAGTAGTTGCTGTGCCATATCAAACTGTTACAATCAGATTTTAATAATACAGTCACATTATATATATATATATATAGAGAGAGAGAGAGAGAGAGAGAGAGAGAGAGAGAGAGAGAGAGAGAGAGAGAGAGAGAGAGAGAGAGAGAGAGAGAGAGAGAGAGAGAGAGAGAGAGAGAGAGAGAGAGAGAGAGAGAGAGAGAGAGAGAGAGAGAGAGGAGAGAGAGAGAGAGAGAGAGAGAGAAGCTTGTATGACGATTTCATAAAAAAGAGAGCAAAATTTCATAAAAACTGGTACATAATAAAATAATGAACTTTTCATTGAAAATAACTTATTGCTCTGTAATCATCTTTACAAAGACCCCAATTGCATATGAAGAGAGCTTGCTGCAGATGTGAATGCTTACATCTCTTTGGTTAAGTGCTGTTTGTTCATTTTGTACAAATATTCTCACTGCATTCATCACAAGAGGCTTCAGTAGTACGAAATGTGATAAAGATCAGAGCACTTAACAAGTAAACCTGCAAGGCTCCACTATCTAGTACCTACTTCAGGGTTTTTCAGCTTCTGCTTCTTCAGTGTTTTAAAGAACAACCCCCATCAGTCCAAGCAATAGGGTTGAGGATTCTGAGCGAGATAGTACTTAAGTGCTGAAAGGCCAGAAATATGCATTTACATGCCAAGTGCAGCAAAACTGAAGTGTGTGCAGCTTGAAGCCTTTCATTCCAAGCAAGTAAAGTCAGACTTATATGAACACAGAAAGACAGAAAAATACAGAAACGCCCTAAAAGCAGTAAACCAAAGAGGAGATCTATTTATTCATGAAATACTGGACACATGGACATGGACAAGTAGGCATGACAACCCCTGAACTCCAAAGCCACTCTAGGAAGTACCCATGGGACGAACTAGTCACTTGTGGTCTGCCGAATTACCACAATTGCCTGCAAATTTCAATATTAGGAAGAAGCCTAATTGTCTACACTACACTATAGTATAGCCTTATACCTACATGCACTGTATTGCTTGAATTGATAGCATGATTTTAAATTTATAATGCGGTTGTCTCTTTCTATCAGATAAGGATAAGGTAAAATTATTGTTTTTAAAGACATTAAACCCTGTCCCTAAAGCATCACAATGGCTAACAATGAGTCAATGTGCCTTGTTCCACAAAGCTAACATTCGGTAGCCTTGTAAATAATCGGATACACTGCCCACAGCTCAGCAAAAAGAGTCATACTTCTAAATGTTGCGGGGGAGAGCAGATCCTTTACAAATAAAATGTTTTTCAGTCATAAACCTTGGAAACGTTGCATCTCTGGCACCTAAGCAAAATGTTATGATCATGTTTTGGATGAATATCCTGTGAAAAGACAGCAGTTTCTGCTTGTATACAGTGCTGAGTAAGGCAAAATGACCTGTGGATGGCGACTTTGCTTCAGTTCCAGTTGATTGTTATTGGAGAGAACTGCCAGAGATCGGGGTGTCCCATATGCATAAGGCTTCTGAAAGGAGAAGTGCTCCACTAAAAGGGTGGAACCTGATCGATCCCATGTGGGCCCATTCACTGCCACCATCTGATACTTCTTGGCCATTTCATATGATGTAAGCTGTAAATTAAGGAAAATATTGAATCCAGTGAAACTGAAAAGAAAAGTCTTAGGGAAAATATATTTTATCTAGCTTTTTACTTAAGAGTATATTATGTGTAATGTCTAGTTTCAGCACATGTGCCACTGAGCTAGGATTTCTTACATGTAATATATACTACCCTCCCACACTTCTTATTTATTGGAAGATATCTGGCCATGTGTAAAACTAACAAGCTGTGCATTTAGCCCTCATCTTGGACTTCACAAACCTTCATATCCACCATGCTGCCGCTGGGACATAGCTCCAAATGGGTAACTGCCGTTGACTGAATTAAGATCAGAATGGGCAGAGATAGCATTCTCTCCATTTTGTGGGGGATTACAACTACTACATCGTGACAGGAGATCATGAAGGAAATCATTGTACCTGAAAAGAATAAAAAAAGTTGTAATATTTTGGCATATGACAAATACACCCTTTAATTGCACTTGATTAAAAGGGCACTCGAATTATTACATAGTCACGGATGATCCTTCTTGCATTACTTTATGTGACTGAGAGCTGCCATATTGTTTTTATTAGTAGGAGAAAGCATTTCAATTCACCACAGACATGCTAAACACCAATAGTAATAATCAACAGAGGTTTAAGTTCTTACAATTGTTTTTAGAGAATTTTTCAGTTCACTGAAATATTCAATGCTGTGCTTTCCAGTCACACAAGAATAAATGCACATATGCAGAGAACTAAAGGGGTTTTAAATTCAAAACAATGCAGTTCTAAAACATAAGGTACTTTTCAATATGCTTTTATTATTTTTTTTGTAGTGATTATGAAATCCAAGTAGTCATTCTCTGCTACTGGTTTAAAACATGAAAATAGCTGGGAACCATTTTGCTAGAGAGCCAGCACCACTCCCATCTCCTAAGCAAAGCATCAGAAAAAAGGCAAATAAGCAGATGTTTCTGACAAAAACACCTGCTTAATTCCCGTTTAATATCTTTCTTGTTTTCACCCAATGGCAAAGAATTATTTATAAATAATTACAGAAATTTAAATAGAACCTATATTACAAAGTAGCAGAAGCTACATTAACAAATTAAGTGCCCTGTGTTTTGGACTTCGGGTGCCCTTTGCCGTTTTCTGCATGAATCTTATATACTGTCAAACATGGTATAGAACACGTTTTGAAAGTAGAATGTCTTAAGCAAACAAATTACTATCTATACAATAATACTGTAGTCAGGTAGGACATATGGAGAGTTGAAATTGGTTTATTTAAAGAGAATCTGTGATGCCGTCAGCAAAACTACCTGCTCTACTCCAAGACAAAACAGATCCATTACCATTAGAGCTGCATTGAATATCTACATTAAAAGCATGCAGTTTTCCCGCCTTTCTGCAGAGATGAGTATTCACAATTCATTGAATGTGCGAACACTTTGCTCATGTCTAGCTTGCCTTTAGTTAAATAACCAATACAAAAATATCTCTACCTCATTAGCTTCACCATTGATACCATATCTTTCAAAATGGTCTCTCTGGAATATCAGGGCCCGTGGCGTTTTGTCATAGGAAAACCAGTCCCAAAACTTCTCCACTAGGGCAGGCAAACCACTGGCATTAAACACCTCTGGAAAATATCTGAAAAAAAAAAAAAAGTAAGCGTAAGATGTAGCTTTGACATTTCAAAGAGACTGCACAGTCAGAGATTACTGAGAAAGTCCAAACTAATAATTTTGTGCTTACGAAATACAGATTACAAATGCAAGGAGTTCAAAACCTACGGGACATTGTAGCTGGCCCAGTAACAAGTTTTGTAGAGTACATCCGATTAATCAGCTACAGCCACCATACCACTGACAAGGAAACAGAAAGAATGTTAGAAGCCACATTACAACTGCCGGATACCTCCTAAACTCCATTAAAACAAAACAAAATCGTCATACAAGCACCTCTGCATCCCAAAAATAAATTGCATATTTTTTCTATATTAAAATAGACACTCTAGATTTTTCCCCAATAAAAATGCCAGCTTTTATTCATATGTATAGCTTCAAAGAAATAATAAAGCTAGCAGAGTTTAAAAGTACTGTTGTGGGCACTTGCTCCTTTTTTGAAAAAGAAGATATAAGTCAGGTAAACAATGAAAACCCCAGATAATCTATACGAAGGATCAGTAAACATTTGTTGTGATCTTGGTGACTCTGCTATAAATATACAGTAGCTCACATGACTACAAATGTATTGAAAACATGAAAAAAAAATAAAAAAATTTTTTTGATTACTACCAGTTGTGATGCCACCCAAACAGAATCTGTTAGCCTTCCACTGTCCTTACCTGCAAAATATTTTTCAAAAGTCTATCAAACATCTACCAGCAAAGATCATAAATCAAAAGCCCAGATTGTTTAAGGTAAATATTTGGTAAGAGGCAAAATGTGGTTTGAGGGGAAAAATGCACCTTTCTTTTACAACTCAAAAAGTTTTTGTAGTATAAATGTGGTAATTTTTTATTCGTCAATTGACTTATTACATAACTTCATGATAACATTAGTAAGACTGAAAAGCAGAAAATTCAGCACACTTATTAATTTGCTAAGTGCAAATATCTACCAAAGGAGTGGCCCAGCTCTTGAACCTAGATCAACTGTGGCACCTTATGTAACTTTCAAATTTAGAAGAAAGGTCACTGAAATTAGAACCGATGGAGAAGGTGCCATACGTGACACAGGCTTGTATTTTTGGAAACCTAAAGCACCTATCATTTTGTTAAATTTGATCACATTGGATGACAGAGCCGGCATTCATGGTCCTATGAAACATGAAGCAGAAAGTCTTGCTTTCGCCAATTTAAATTCCCAAAATATTCACAGGCATTTACAACCAAATAAGCTTACACATGTGCAGATCCTTGAGACAGCCACAGAAGAATTAACTGAGGTAAACTGCTGATATATACATGCACGAGGAACTCATTTGCCCACAGTGCCAAAACTGGTGGCTGTTATCACAAATCCCATGTTATGGATGCCCTCACAACGCCAGAAAGTTTCATATCTGGCCTGTCCTAAAAACATATCCTCATCAAGGAATTGTATTATTTTTGTAATCTTGTTTCATTGTTAAATGCTCTTAAAAGGACCACTAATATATCCTATGTATTCTGTATTCCTACTAAATGTTTGTACTCATTGTCCTTTGTATTCCCTTGGGATGTAAGACTTTTATTCACACTGACCAGTGTGCTTGTACATTCTATATTTTGAAGAGTTCCTTAGCTGCATTGCTAAAGACTAAAGTCTTATATGACTAAAGGTGGCCATACACCTAGAGATCCGCTCGTTTGACAAACTCCCCGATATGCCCACCTTTAGGTGGGCGATATCGGACTGATCCGATCGTGGGCCCTAGGGCTCAATGATCGGATCATAATGCAAGCAATATGGGTGGGAGGAGCGAGGGACCGCATCAATGAACAGATGCGATCTCGTTCCGACAGGATTTTTGGTCCTGCCCGAATAACATTGACAACATTTTGAATAAGGCATCTCTAAGAAATGGAAAAGCTTTTATATTAAACTGAAAGGGCTTTTAGACGTTATTTCCCTAAAATATAGGTTATCCAACATGAGGATTACAGTTCATTAACTATAGAGTAGATAATTACTGACTGACAACTCAAGTAACTGTTAGAGTTGTCAATTTGTGGTGACTCTACTAACATTCCACTATTAAACTTTTTAAAAATGGAGGCCCATTCCTGACCTCCTGTTGACAGTCTGTTAGCAACAATATTACGCAGCCACTCTAGTACAGAGTCCTGTGGCTTGATATACTTCCAGAGAGCATCATTACGGTTTCTAATAGTAGTTTCCAGGGTCACCTGCAGAAGTGGAACACAAACAAGCAAACACCCCATAATTTCATTTTAAGAGTTATTTCCATTTTCTGTCCCTTAAAAAGAGGCTGTTATTTAACTTTATTTACTAAATTTATATTTAGTAAATTGTCAACTTAAAATGTCATATCCTATCCCATTTGTCCTCTGGTCAACTTCAGTTCAGATTGCATTTATTTTTTCTTGCTATTTCTGAAATATCATTGCACATAATACCTATCTTCTAAGTTATAAAATGTGGGCGAACAAAAACTTACCACTGCTCAGCAGGTAGAAATCATCTCCTGAGAATATGGTACCAGGTTAAGAAGAAAACGTCTGAACCCAGCCAGGCACAGTTGGTCCCCCTGTGAAGAGATACAGCTATGGTTATGTATCTCATACAAAAAACATTTTATCTGTAGACTTTAGGAAACAACTTTACTGAAATTTGACTAGTTTTTATGGAGTACCTCTCAATGCCACTGAACCCTGATTTAGACATGAAAATGAGAGGGTGGGTGATAAATTAATTTAATCTCTGGTTCTTCAAGGCAGACGGTTGCATCAGAGCTCCAGATATACAATATGTTAGTTGAAGTTGCACTCCTCTGTTATAAGCCATTTTAGGCTAAGACACATTTAGAACAGGGTCCTTGCTCTTGAAAATGTAATACTGAAAATAAAATAAAAAAGATGCAGAACATCAACCATAATAACATCAACAATCTGAAAACTACTGAACTGAAAGGTGCCAGTATTCCTGGTCCTGCCCTTCTCCATCTCATCCTGCATCCAGGCAAGGTTAGCTTCTAAATAACTCCACAGTTTCTCACAGAATGTGGCTTGATATTTATATGGACCACAATACCCCATCATTGTGTTCATTCAATGCATAAAAATTAACTTCAGGGTAAAAATATACATATAGCATCAATAAAAGGATTCATCCAAAAATCAACATTTTGCATTTTGCTCCAAAATCTGCCACGCCTGCAGTGCAGCAGAACAAAAGAAGAGTAGCAGTGGATTCATTGTGTGATGTGGCCCTAGTCTTACACTCACTTTCACATCCATTAGCAAGCCTGACAAATACATATGATTTTATACAGTGTTGCAAGGAATGGTGCTGTGTGGTGTATTCTAACTCCATTTTTTTTAAACACACAGTTTGATAAATATGCTCTTTAGAGATACCAGTTTGGGAATACAAAAAGTTGAGCATATCTATGCTGACCACATTTTGTTACTTAGGTAAGTTCACATAAATGGAAGATTGACCCTAATTTTTTAAAGAAAACTCTCACTTTGAAACTTCCACAACAGTGCTAGAAAACAGAAGAGGTGAATATGCACCAGAAACTTTGTTATTGCAACTGTTGCGGTGCTCACAGCTCCAGTTACAAAGCCAAAAATGCTGCCTCAAAACTGCAAAAGAAATTAGTGTAAACATTTGCTGGCTTTTACATGTATTTAACTGTATTTTAAAAAAGTGACATCAAATCTAAAAATTCCAGGGATATCAACTCTGACCCTTATTGAGCAGTATAACGTAAATTAGTTTTTTCAACTAGGATTGTAGTGATGGACTCTCTAATCCACAATGCAGCAACCAAGCCCTTTGACTTACAGCTACCGCTAGCTACACTCCGGGCTACTTTTATTATATAAACAAAAAAAAATGCATTTTACAAGTGGAGACCTCTGACCGATTTGCATGGAATACCTTACTAGAAGCATATACAAGTTTATTGCATACTATAAACATGAAAATTATATTAAGATTCCTTTCCTTATTAACCTGGGAATGAGGTTCCAGGTTTTAAAGGGGTTGTTCACCTTCCAAACACTTTTTTCAGTTCAGTTGTTTTCAGATTGTCCCCCAGAAATAAAGACTTTTTTCAATTACTTTCCGTTATTTTTTTTTTCTGTTTTTCCAAAATCTAAGTTTAAAGTTGTCTCTGGTGTTTCAGACTGGCAGCTCAGTAATTCAGGTGCAGACTGTTACAATTTTGCAACATTTAGTTGATAAATTTTTCAGCAACATCTCTGGAGTATTAGCAACTATTGTATCAATTCTAACAGCTGCCTTTAAAGAAACCCAGAGATTCTGCTCAGCGGGGACAAAGAAAAGAAATGTATCAACTAAATGTATCAATGTAGAACAGTTTACAGGGTCGGCGACCCCCCCTTCCTAAAGCTGCTTTAGAAGGTGAAAAATGACACTTTACACTTCAATATTAGATAAACAGTGACACATAGAAAATACTTGGATAAAGTCGTTATTTCTGGTGTTCTATCTGAAAACAACTAGTTGTTTGAAGGTGAACAGCCCCTTTAATGAAAGTAATGTATTTAAAAGCTACCTGGCACTTAATTCAACTTCTCAAACTAAAGCTGGCCAACCAATATAAGCCGCCAACCAATTTGGTACTTACCCTCTGAGTAACTGCAGCTTCAGCAATTCCCGCGGCATAAGCCTGGATGCTGTCATTAAGGGGGTCATTAGTATGCACTTCCAGAACAGCCCACCTAAATGAGACACATAGACAAAAGGTTGCCTTGAAGGGTTTGTCAACACCACCAACAAAGACTTCTTCTGTATGAAAATGTGCAACATCCTGCTCTTTTTCTTTCCCTTTCCTTGTATATCAGTTTGGTTTTTTCTCTCCTTGATTCTCTTCTTAGGTACTACATACATTCTCTTCACATGCTCCCAGATAATGCTTTTCATGTATGTACGGTTATATTTATCTTTCCCCATTTCTCATCTTTTAACTGTGTTAAATGGAGCACCCAGCTTCCCCCACCTTTTCTCTTTATCTACCTTTCTCTCGCCTTATTTTCTAGGGCATTTCCATAAACAGGTATGGGATCAGTTATCCGGAAACCCATTATCCTGATTGCGCTGAATTACAGAAAGGATCTCACAAAAAATATATTTTATCCAAATAATCCAAACTTTTTAAAACTATTTCCTTTTTTTCTCTGTAATAATAAAACAGTACCTTGTACTTGATCCAAACTAAAACATAATTAATCCTTATTGGAAGCAGAACCAGCCTATTGGGTTTATTTAATGTTTACATGATTTTCTAGTAGACTTTAGGTACGAAGATCCATATTACAGAAAGATCCGTTATCTGGAAAGACACATTCCAGATAACAGGTCCCATACCTGTAACTAACTTTTTTTTAAAGTCCTACAGTAAAACTCCAATTTTACGTTTTTCAGGGGACCAGAAACAAATGGTGTAAAACCCAGGAAAATGTAAAATATATTAAGCATAATATTTTGGTGGGACCACAAAACAACAATGTAAAATGAGGGAAAACTTCAAATCAGGGGATGTAAAATGGGGGTTCAATTGTATAATCTCCCCTCCTGTGCAACATAATCTACAGCCCTTTTCCTTGCTAATTCAGCATCGCTCATATCCATGGAAACATAAGCCCTGCCCCCCCATGGTACAGCCAATAATACTGCTCCAGAAACTCACTGGTCAATGTGAATATACAAGTTGCGGTTAGAAAGGTAGAATTTATGTGTGCAACCTGTTGCTGCTGAGCCGCTCCCAACGAAAACAGAAGGAGTAGAAGCAGCTGCCAAGGAGCCATCATTCATTCCAGGAGACTGGCAGGGACAAGCACAAGGTAAAATACCCAGCACTGATCACATGACCGCCGCAGTCAGCTGACCAGTTAGGGGTAGAACCCAAATGTTAACTCCTTTGTTGCTGAGTATTCTTTTGCTAGAAAATTAATCGCGTTTCTACAAAAATAAACAATTCGGAACAAAACGGCGTGGAACGTAAGACCCAGCTGACTGACAACGGTCGTATATACGCCGTGTACAGTGCCACAGCTACGACACGGTATAAACTAGTTGCGTACTATAAAGAGCTCCCGGTCCCTCAGTGCATGTGGCTGTGGTTGGCCCTTTAATGGGCGGGGCGTACGAGTTTCATGCAGTAAGCATCAGCTGATCTAGAACACGGGTTAGCGTGAAGATAAACAGAGAGTAGAGAGTTCGGTTTCCCGCTTGTCTTCCGTAACTCTGGTAAGTGAGAGGCTTTTGCCCGACGTATCGCTGATCCGTACAGTCCAATTATCGTTTAGCTGCCTCTCTCTCTCTCTCTCTCTCTCTCTCTCTCTCTCTTTGCCTGTCCTGAAGGGTAGACAGAACAGAAAACAATACAAATAACTTTAATACCATTTCAAACATTTTTTAGCAGTTATGCCTGACTAACAGGTGTATATAATACACAAAAGCCATGAATATCCTGTAAATTATATCCTTATAATACACAAAAGCCATGAATATCTTGTAAATTATATCCTTATAAACGGGCAGTAGTGATGTCATCAGTTATAAACGGTGAGTAGTGATGTAATTTCTGTCACATGAGTCACTAAAATTTGTGTATTATAATAAATAAAGTACCCCCAGTTGTAAAATATGAGGATATTATAAGTTACCTCGGAGTTCCATGACCTGTATAAAAACACTCGGCCTTCGGCCTCAAGTTTTTATATGGTCATGAAACTCCTCGGTAACTTATAATATCCTTATATTTTATAAGAGGGGGTACTTTATTCACTATATAAATTATAGATGATGTCATCAGTTATAAACGGTGAGTTCTGATGTCATTTCTGTCACATGACTCACTGAAACTTGTGTATTATAATAAATAAAGTACCCCCAGTTGTAATATATGAGGATATTAGAAGTTAACTCGGCCTTCGGCTTGTGTTTTTACATGGTCATGAAACTCCTCGGTAACTTATAATATCCGTATATAATACAAGAGGGGGTACTTTATTCACTTTATAATGCACAAAAGCCATGAATGTCTTGTAAATAATATCCTTATAAAAGGTGAGTTCTGATGTCATCAGTTACAGTGGTGTGCAAAACTATTTGCCCCCTTCCTGATTTCTTATTCTTTTGCATGTTTGTCACACTTAAATGTTTCTGCTCATCAAAAACCGTTAACTATTAGTCAAAGATAACATAATTGAACACAAAATGCAGTTTTTAAATGAAGGTTTACGTTATTAAGGGAGAAAAAAAACTCCAAATCTACATGGGCCTGTGTGAAAAAGTGATTGCCCCCTTGTTAAAAAATAACTTAACTGTGGTTTATCACACCTGAGTTCAATTTCAAAGGTTATAAAGCCATTTCTAAAGCTTTGGGACTCCAGCGAACCACAGTGAGAGCCATTATCCACAAATGGCAAAAACATGGAACAGTGGTGAACCTTCCCAGGAGTGGCCGGCCGACCAAAATTACCCCAAGAGTGCAGAGACAACTCATCCGAGAGGCCACAAAAGACCCCAGGACAACATCTAAAGAACTGCAGGCCTCACTTGCCTCAATTAAGGTCAGTGTTCACGACTCCACCATAAGAAAGAGACTGGGCAAAAACGGCCTGCATGGCAGATTTCCAAGGCGCAAACCACTTTTAAGCAAAAAGAACATTAAGGCTCGTCTCAATTTTGCTAAAAAACATCTCAATGATTGCCAAGACTTTTGGGAAAATACCTTGTGGACCGACAAGACAAAAGTTGAACTTTTTGGAAGGTGCGCGTCGCGTTACATCTGGCGTAAAAGTAACACAGCATTTCAGAAAAAGAACATCATACCAACAGTAAAATATGGTGGTGGTAGTGTGATGGTCTGGGGTTGTTTTGCTGCTTCAGGACCTGGAAGACTTGCTGTGATAGATGGAACCATGAATTCTACTGTCTACCAAAAAATCCTGAAGGAGAATGTCCGGCCATCTGTTCGTCAACTCAAGCTGAAGCGATCTTGGGTGCTGCAGCAGGACAATGACCCAAAACACACCAGCAAATCCACCTCTGAATGGCTGAAGAAAAATAAAATGAAGACTTTGGAGTGGCCTAGTCAAAGTCCTGACCTGAATCCTATTGAGATGTTGTGGCATGACCTTAAAAAGGCGGTTCATGCTAGAAAACCCTCAAATAAAGCTGAATTACAACAATTCTGCAAAGATGAGTGGGCCAAAATTCCTCCAGAGCGCTGTAAAAGACTCGTTGCAAGTTATCGCA
The DNA here is from genome assembly GCA_038501925.1 of Xenopus petersii. Lineage (NCBI taxonomy): Eukaryota > Metazoa > Chordata > Amphibia > Anura > Pipidae > Xenopus > Xenopus petersii. The sequence goes on from CM076673.1 coordinate 139,344,664, forward strand.
AACGCTTGATTGCAGTTATTGCTGCTAAGGGTGGCCCAACCAGTTATTAGTTTCAGGGGGCAATTACTTTTTCACACATGAAAATGTAGATTTGGATTTCTTTTCTCCCTAAATAATAAAAACCCTCATTTTAAAAACTGCATTTTGTGTTAACTTGTGTTATCTTTGACTAATAGTTAAATGTGTTTGATGATCAGAAACATTTTGTGTGACAAACATGCAAAAGAATAAGAAATCAGGAAGGGGGCAAATAGTTTTGCACACCACTGTATAAACGGTGAGTTCTGATGTCATTTCTGTCACATGACTCACTGAAATTTGTGTATTGTAATAAAAAAAGTACCCCCAGTTGCAAAATATGAGGATATTAGAATTTACCTCAGAGTTCCATGACCTGTATAAAAACACGAGGTCTTCAGCCTCGTGTTTTTATATGGTCATGAAACTCCTGGCTTACTTATAATATCCTTATATTTTACAAGAGGGGGTACTTTATTCACTATATACACTGTAAATTCAATGCACCCCCCAAACTTGACTTCATAGCAAAAAAAAAAAATCCCCATAGTCCTGACATCTCCTTTTCAGGCGGTGGAGTCAGCCCACTCCTCTTTTCCCTTCCCTTTACCCTGGTTGAAAAGCACAGAATGCTCTGTGCCCCAGTCAGTGGCGGAACTACTGGGGGAGCAGGGGGTGCGAGCGAGCCAGGGCCCGCACCCCCTCAGGGTCCCCCCGGCAGACCATACGCCACTGAAAATGCGGCCGTGCGGAGTGGGCGGGGCCCGGCTGCGTGTCATGCACCAGGCCCCGCCCCCCTCTAGTGACGCTACTGGCCCCGGTCTTTCACATGTGCTGTCCGTCACACTTTTTTCTTTGGTTTCAGTCATGACAGTTAAGGAAGTGACACAAATATGGCAACTGCAATGGTTATGAAACCAGGAGTACTATAATGTCTCAGTACTGTATTTAATGTTTGTGACTTACTTTCATTTCAAGGGTACTTATACCCTCTTGAACAACTTATTGTAAATTTGCTGTGTGTGCTTTTTTGTGCACTTTAAAGGAATTGTTCAGTGTAAAAATAAAAACTGGGTAAATAGGCTGTGCAAAATAAAACATGTTTCTAATATAGTTAGTTAGCAAAAAATGTAATGTATAAAGGCTGGAGTGATTTGATGTATAGCAAGTCAGTCTGAACACTACTTCCTGCTTTTCAGCTCTCTTGGTTTACACTGACTGGTTACCCTGGCTACCAGGCAGTAACCAATCAGAGACTTGAGGGGGGCCACATGGGTCATATCTGAGGACCAATTACAAACTCACTGAACAGAAATGTACCTTGTGGCCCCCCTTCAAGTCGCTGACTAACTCAGAGTTATAGAGCTGAAAAGCAGGAAGTTGGATTCTGGCTGTTTTATTAGACATCTGTTCACTCCAGCCTTTATACATTACATTTTTGGCTAACTAACTATATTCGAAACATTTTTTATTTTGCACAATCTATCTATTTACACAGTTTTTATTTTCACACTGAACTGTTCCTTTAAAGCGATACTGACACGTGCCTATAAAAATCATAGGAACGTGTCAGTATCAAGTGCACCCAAAATATTTAATCCGCAAAGATGCCCCCGCAAACCTGCTTTCACCCGACCCTCTGACACTGCTAATGATCTTCTGAACAGTTTCAGTGACGCTGGACTGAGGGCGAGGCAATCCTTCCATTGGCTGATTACAATAAAAACAGGAATTCAGCCTATGGAAGGATCGATCCACCTCCAGCCCTGCACCACTGAAGCAACGCGGAAGATCTGTTAGTGGTGTCAGCCAGTCTGCTGCACACAGGTTTGCGGGGAACTATTCCGTGTGCAGCATTTACTTCATACTGACACGTTCCTGTAATTTTCACATGTCAATATCGCTTTAATATAAGCTTCAGCATACTGAAATAAGAAACTTTGTAAATACAATCCATTAAATATTCTGCATATTGGATCTAACTGTTAATGAATATCTGACACCCAGCTCCTGAATGAAGAGAAATGGATGCTGAGAGAGGAATAGCGAAGATGAACTTGATTATTTAGGAAACAGTACAGAATTTTTAATTGATTGTATTTAGAAAGTTTATTATTTCAGAATGCTGAAGCTTATATTACATTTTCATTTTCGATATTTCCCCTTTAGCATGAATTATTATAAATGAGGAATTTGTTTCCATCACATTAAGCCGTTGTATTGCGAAAATGTTGTATTGAAAGACATAAAGCAGCACTTGCTCTGATCTTTTCTGTGTTGTAATAAGAATAAAATGGAAAAAAAAAACCTGAAAATTGTAAAGGGGGTGAGAGACCAGCTCACCAGGAGTTGGCTGACCTGGGAAGCATACCCAGGTCGCAGTGGGAGTTAATCAACTGAGGCCTTTACTTTGTACCATTGAACCAGTTGCTCCTTCCACTTCCAACATGTTGCTCACCAACCCCTTGCTCTCAGTGGCCTCAAAGCAGCTACTTATTTTTCAATTTCTGGCTTAGAGGCAAGTAGGCTGCCAGTCTTCATAGAAGCTACTAAATGGGCCAATCACAGACCTTATTTGGCAACTCCAGGAACATTTTTTGTGCTTGTACTTTTATGCTTGTATTGCATTAAACACGCATGGCAATCTTGCTTGCATCAATCCTGTGTGCCTTTGGATTACTTTCTATGGTTTAATCAGCCATTTACATGTAGCGTTATTACATGTTTACACAGACATACCATATTTGAGGGACTTCTGAATCAATCCAGTTAAGCAAGATCTTTATTTTCAAATAGTGCTACATTTTTTATTTATCTTCATACAGTTTTTTTTCTTGTTTAACAGGAACACTGGAAATGTTTGGTGTATAGCAATGAAGCATCCCAGAAGCAGCTCAGTTCCATAAATTAATAATGTGCAAGTAAGTTATTACTGGGAATTTCCAAATCTGTTATATATATATAGTAATTTCTTTTTAAAAAAGTTGATAATTGCAAATGCTGTTTAGCAATAGGGATGCACCAAATCCAAGATTCAGTTTGGTATTCAGCCAAGATTTGGCCGTTTTCAGTAGGATTTGGATTCGGGCAAATCAAAAAAATCACGTGAGTACTCGCCACACAAACTCAGCGCACAGTTCCGAATTTGCGTATGCAAATTAGCGTTCAGATTTGGTTTTGTATTCGGACAGCTCTTTCGCAAAGGACTGGGGTTTGGCCACATCCTAATACAGTGGATTCGGTGCATCCCTATTTTAGCAGACAAACATTTAGCACCTTTTTTAAGAAATAAAGCCTCTGAAATGTTACATAACATTGTAGAAACTTGCACCTATTGTTTTCTTTAATCTGGTTAAAAAGGAAACAAAGGGGAAATTGTAAATGTTTCCCTGTGTGAAAGAGTGCAGTGGGTGTTTACAAGGTATATGGCACCTTTCCACCATATATACTGATATCAAAATATCACCTGCTGCCCCCAATATGGTGTCCTGTGTAGCAGAGCACCAACTATAATGGCTGGCCCTATACAGAACAACAAGTATTTCTAATATTTTACATACATTTCACAATGGTTTATTTATAATTTAAATCTTGCTAAATATTTTTTTTTTTTACACTCATATAGAACAACCAAGTATTTACAATATTTTACATAAATGTGTCAATGGTTTATGTATAACTTAAATTTTGCTAAACTTTTTTGTGTTTTGTTTTTTTTTTTACACCTCATTATTTCATGTAATGCATGGGTGGGACACTGAGTGTCATTTAAATACTTTTATGCTTCCTGGTGATGCTACTTCCCCTTGTTTTAAAAGACAGTAACTGCACCAGCACGATAGAACATTCACAGAGGCAGACACAGCAGAATGGAAGAAGGATTCCAATGAACAGAGAACAGTGCAAGATATTTTAGGGTATGAAGCTGTAATATCTACCGACACCAGCAGATATTCAGCATGTTTTTGAATATTGAACAGTGATCAGTAACTTCCACATCATAGTCAAGGGTCAGTTATATTTCTTACAGGTATGGAGCCTCTGAGCTTTGAAAAGTACAGCAATTATACTGTCTGGAATAAAGCTGATGTGAGTATGAACACTTTTTTTTATCTTATTTTGTTAATTACACAAATACTTGGTGAGTTAATCTATTCTCTTTTGATATTAACAAAAGTAAAAAAGAAAATACTCCGATTCTAGTAAACTGATCCAGTAAACTGATTGCTGGATGATTTTTCAAAAATACAAATAATTCCCATACTCTTTTGAAAAGTATAAGCACTGGGATTTCATAACTGTAAATATAAAATTGCCCATGTCCTAATCATGCAACAGGTACTGTACTGTTTTTGGCTTATGTTGTTGGTAAAGCACATGGTGGAATCATTAAAAGGAAGTGAACAGTACAATAGAAATTGTTTCTAGTTTCCTGCTGTAAAGTAACTGTTATGAAATATTGGTGACCGGTATTCATAACGCTTGTGGTAGGAGACCAGTGGTTAATTTATCATTTACTTGCATGGTTTAACCTGATTGTTAATACACCTCCTAGGCAATTAAAAAAAATCTAGGTACATATATAGTACCGGTACATATCTTGCTGAAAAATCACACATTGTAGTTTTAATAGTTTGTAGTTAGAGCCACAGAAGAGTGGTAACCTAACACCTGTTCTGGAATGGGTATGCTGGTAAGTCTAGTTTTGCTGCAGATTTGCTGCAGATTGATTACCCCATACCAACAACAGACATATACAATACCCATGTATATGTCGAGTAATGTATAAGCTCAACTGACACCTGGCCACATTTTAAGAAGACTTGTCCTGCTGTATGTTAGTTTCAGTCTCAACCAGCATTTTTTTTCAGCAGTGCCAGGAGGTAGGCAAGTTGAATGCTTCACTTCGGTGCAACTTCACCAGAACAACACCAGACTGCAGTGACAGTGATGGATATATTCATTATCTTGATGTAGCTTTCTGCCGCTTCCCTCAAAGCTTGTTCCCTCTTGCTATCTTTTTGTATGTGAGTATTTGCTGGGTAAGGCTGGTATAATAAAGCCCACCATGCATGGGTAATTCCTCAGTAATAGCCTTGCCTGGCCCACAGGTTAACTAGACTTCATTTATATATGCTTCACCAATGTTCAAATTCCACTGATACAGTCACTTTTATCACAGGTCCAAGGGCAACTGAAATGTGACTGTTGATGTAATAACTGAAATATTATTTATTATTATCTAATGCATTATCACAATCTGGATAGCACTTAAATTAATAAATGTTCTAAGTAGAATTCCCTAAAAATACTGAGAGGTCTGGCTAACTTAATAAAGTATGGATTTTTTTACTTTGTGTTTTTTAAAGTCTCCTCTTGTCTCTCCTCACAGGTGCTTTGGTTGCTCTACCTTTTCATTATCCTCGCAGTAACTGCAGAAAAGTTGTAAGTACCATGTTCCGAAACAAAGATATATCTGTTTGTTGGGGTTCACCCAGCAGAATGCATGTGTGTTTATTAATAGATCGCTTTTTATTTCTTCTGTGTACAAATACTGTATATAATCTAGTGTAATCCCTTCTTTCAATGCATATATGACCCTTTGACTCTAAGATCACAGAAAGCAAATATAAGCTCTTTTTTCCTTATCTGGGTATGCCCCATGCACCTGCTTAGAAAAAATGTGCATTTGCAGATAACATTTGCAGTTTGGAGTGATGAACTGCTGGATGGTCTGTCAGAACCAAACACTGAGCTGACAAACATGACCAAGTGGTTGGACAGTGAAGCTAATTTCATAATGCAGAAATGTGCTGTTTGTCATCCAGTCTTTCATTCAGTTCACCTATTTGTAAGGGTCAGTGGGATCTAGATAACAGCATAAACTCATAAATGGTAAATTACAGAATAAGATATTAAAAACATCAACCATTGAAATTGTCTTGGAATGCGCTTTTATTAAATTTTATGGTAAATAGTCTAATATTTCCAAGAATGTAATATAAAAGGTTGATTATTTTAAATGTCATTATATAGCATTCTTGCTGTTTACTGTACTACTTTTTTTCTTGCAGTTTCTGCCCTAATCTGTCAGCGATATCCCGCATTCTTAGACTTTCTCACAATGTCGCTGTATCCTTTTACAGAACTTTGCTGGTTTTGGTTGTGTGGAGAAAAGACATAACACCAAAAACATCTTATGTTTACAGTGGTGCAGTAACCCATAACAACCAATCACTGGTGGCGTTAACTGTTTGATTTAGGTCACTGTCCCTGTGCACATTTAGTGCTTTTTTTTTTACATACAGGTTTGGTGTCAAAGCCTAGAATTTGAAATTGCATTATACAGCTCTAAGTATAGAATGATTGTGCCTTTAAATTAGATTTCATTTTCCGTCAATAGAAAGTTACATAAAACCCCTACTAGAATCCACTAGAATAGGAAGCCCTTTTAAGGAATAAAAGCACACGTTTAAATCAGGGACAGGTATGTGACCTGTTCTCCAGAATGCTCAGGACCTGGGGCTTTTCTGTATAAGGATCTTTCCATAAATGAGATCTCTCATGTCTTAAGTGTACAAAAAAGCATATATCATTAATTAAACTCAATATGATTGTTTTGCCTCCAATAAGGATTCATTATATCTTAGTTGGGATCAAGTAAAAGGTACTGTTTTATTATTGCAACAAAGACAAAAGCAGGTCTCTGTGTTTTCCTTTACTCACCAAGTATGGGTGGTGGTTTCGGGTGCACAGCCCTGAACTTTCAGCTAAGGGACAGGATTCAAACCCTATTTATAGTATGAGCAGGCACTCAAGGACCAATCTTCCATACAGACATGTATAAGAAAGTAGTATTTATTTGGTACTTACAAGCGATGCTGTAAATACCAAATAAATACTACTTTAGGATTGGTACTTGAGTGCCTGCTCATACTACAAATATTTTTATTATTGCACAGAAAAAGGACATTGTTTTTAAAAATGTGAATTACCGTATATACTCGTGTATAAGCCGACCCGTGTATAAGCCGAGGTACCTAATTTACCTAAGAAAACTGGAAAAATGTATTGACTCGTGTATAAGCCTAGGGGCCCCATGTCAGATTTCAAAATGTGAATGTGACCCAGCCGCAACAATTGGGGGACACTGGGCAGGTACCTGTTACTGTCTGTGACTGACTGTGTCGCCGCCCGGATTTCATGTTTGCTTCCCTCTGCCACCCCTATTTCATGTTTGCTTCCCTCTGCCACTTCCCCCCCATCTGTCGCTCTCCCCACCCTGGCTGCTCTTCCCTCTGTCCTTCCCTCTGTCACCTCTGCTCTTCCCTCTGTCACCTCTGCCCCAGCATCGCTCTCCCCACCCTGGCTGCTCTTCCCTCTGTCCTTCCCTCTGTCACCTCTGCTCTTCCCTCTGTCCTTCCCTCTGTCCTTCCCTCTGTCACCTCTGCCCCAGCAGGACTGCCTGTGTCGCCGCCCGGAGCAGGTCCAGGAGCTCCGGGCGGCGCGTCCTTCCCTGCCGGCGTTCGCTTTCAAAATGGCGGCGCCCATGGCCGCCACGTGGGTAGCGGCCGGCGCCGCTACCCACGTGGCGGCCATGGGCGCCGCCATTTTGAAAGAGAACGCCGGCAGGGAAGGACGCGCCGCCCGGAGCTCCTGGACCTGCTCCGGGCGGCGACACAGGCAGTCCTGCTGGGGCAGAGGTGACAGAGGGAAGAGCAGAGGTGACAGAGGGAAGGACAGAGGTATGACCCGCGTATAAGCCGAGTTTGAGTTTTTCAGCACATTTTGGGTGCTGAAAAACTCGGCTTATACGCGAGTATATACGGTATTTGATGAAGTCTACTGGAGACAGCCATCCCATAATTCTGAGCATTCTGGATAATGGGTTTTCCAGAACCCATAGCTGTGCCATATGTGTTTATCACTGGATAGGTAATAAGGGTGAATTTTAAAAAACAGAGGCTAAAGAACTAACACAAATTCGATTATACAGTATCTGTCTTCATGTGAACCAGAATATAAGCATCTAATTGTCCTTGACATTCTTTCTACATGGCGTTACTTTCTTGGCATTTGGGAATGGTGCCCCAGATGTATTTAGTGCTCTGGCTGCTTTTTCTGACTCAAGGACAGCAGGACTTGCAATCGGAGCCCTTTTTGGTATGTCGGAAGGTCTTAAGAGTATGCTTTTTCAACTTTTACACAATGAGTGGGCGAGGCTTAGAATATTGTGAAAATGTGTGGTGGGCTGTGTTGTAAATAAATTAAGGCTATGGCACACACAGTGTTATGGCCACCACATTGCTCTTTTGGAGAACTGAAGAGATCAGTGTGCCCTTAATTGCCTGACACTGCTTATATTCATAACAATGGAAAACACTGTGCCTTTGACTGACACAAGAGGTGAGATACTACTAGGTGTACCCATGCTTTTCACTGGGTAGAAGCGATGCAATAGGACTGCTGAATATAGTTTTTTTTATATGTTGTTTAAATCACAGAAAAATGATTGGTTATTGCTTGAGCTAAACAGTGCAGCCAGGGAAACTGTAGCTACTTCATGTTTGGTTCTTGCAAAGTACATGCTTACCAATTAACAAACCTCTCTCTCGCCACACTGTAATTGTTTTAGTGTACAAATAAGCAGGAGCCCATTATGCAGTCAAATTCCATGTGTGCCTTAGTCCTTAGGACGGAACACCTACATTTAAAAATGTTCTGCCTTCTTCTTATGTCCAAGGTAAATGCCACACAGTGGCTGAAAATGACCTGCTGAAATACACAGGCAAAGAATCAGCCCCTAAGTGGGCATTCGCTTCCTCTCCTGCCTGCAACCAGAACCTTGTGTCAACTCAGGTACAGGCTGATGTGGTGGATTTTGGCAAAGAAAGGAGAGTGTTTGCATTCTTGTGCCAAAATTTGCGGTTTGTGCCTGCACCCAAACCGACACAGTGGTTATGGGTGCAGGCAGGAGAGGAGGCTAATGCCTTTTTTTTTTTTTTACATGCCTTTCAGCCTTCCAAATTATTTCATTAATTGCATCACCTCTAGTAGTATATTATAGAATGGCTAATTCTAAGCAACTTTTCAGTTGGCCTTCATTTTTTGGTTTCATTGTTGAATTATTTGCCTTCTTCTGACTTCACTGACCCCATCTAAATACACAGCCTACAAATTTATAGTTATTGCTACTTTTTATTACTCATCTTTCTATTTAGGCCCACTCCTATTAGTATTCCAGTGTCTTATTCAAATCAATGTATGGTTGCTAGGGTATTTTGGACCCTAGTAAACAGATTGCTCAAATTGCAAACTGGAGAGCTGCTAAATAAAATAGCTAAATAATTAAAAAATTGTCTGAGAATATCACTCTCTACATCATACAAAAAGTCAATTTAAAGGAGATCAACCTTAACTTTATTCATCAGTAGAGAGATGTGCACCATGCTTAGTGAGGGAAATATGAGGACACCTTATATTCTGTACGATTAAGAATATTTAATTTTTTAATTGTTAGGTGCAGGGGTCTTTGTCACCACTGTGGTGGCAGGCGGGATCAGTATAGTGAAGCCATTCACAGCTGCATCTCGTCCTTTCCTGAGAGACATTGTGTTTTACATATCTGCCATCTTCCTCACATTCTTCGTTCTGTACCAAGGTTATGTGACCCTAGCTGAAGCTCTAGGTGAGTATAAAGCCTCTTTTATTTTGTATCTCCTTTACTGGGTTTTGTGTCACAGGAAAGAACAGGACATATAACTGCTGGTTAGTGGTGTGCAGGTTGAGAAATTCCTGGCCCATGCTATAACCCGCCCCCTCCCAACCCACAACTGGCCTGGCCTGACGTCCCCCCCCTATATTTATAGATCTGCACCTGCCCCGCCCCACAGTGACATCACAAAAGGGGCGGGCACGAACCTAAAAATTTAGGCGCTGGAGCTGGCAGTGCTTAACATATTGGCTTTTTGTATGAACTGTATGAGACCTTCTGGAGAAAATATACCAGTGCAGAGTTTCCAGGCATTAATATAGTAATTTTTTTTGGTGTTCATGGCTCTTTTTACTAGGGGGTACCTGCTTCTGCTTTTATTTAACTGTTCCTGTTTTCCCTGTACATTATTGTTAATTACTCCCTGCTTACACAATGGGTTATACTGTATCTGTTGCAGATGCTTTGTGGACACTGCTTTATTGTTCATAGTTTTTTCCTTTTAGTGTATTTGCTGTTGTACCTGGTTTATGTCTTCGTGGTTGTTCTCTCTACTTGGATCTACAGGAGGATGCGCCAACAGCAGTTATCTGTTCCAGTAACAGAAGAACCAGGTGAGGACTTCAATGAACAGATTCCATGTTAGTCATGCAGTTAATATATGTCTCATTCACTGCAATGGGCAGTACCCCATATATACTAATCAATGAACAATAAAAACTAACTTTTGCTATGGGTTTCTGCCTATGTGCATTTTTGCCCAGGTTAATATGAAAGGTCCCAGATGCTAACACTATTGTCAGTCAGTTTAAAGTATTCTAAAATGACTGCTTTTTTTCTTCATTGTATTTTTTTAATGTTACCAGACCTTTTGGGCGAGTCAGAAGATGATTGCATTACCACTCCACATGGCTCAGAATATGGTAGGTTGTTTTGATTTCTACAGTGACCAACTGGGAAATTTCTATTTTCTTTTTAAAATGACCTCATTTACATGACATATTTATATTAAGTGAAAATGCCCACATTTCTGTTTGGGTCTTCTCATAGTTACTCATAGGTATATGGTTTATTTTTTCCCAGGAGATGAGTATCAACCCCTCTTTCCCATGCAAAGGAGCACCTGGCAGATTCTTACCAGTGAACTGAATCCAGTTGATGCCAGGAAATGGAAACAGAAATCTTGGAAGTGGAGAACTTTCAAAATGATAAAGGTTAGAAAGAGGCAATATATAATTTATCACATAAGGATGGGGTCAGACTGGCCTTCTGTTAGCTGTTTATTATTACCACCCAAGGTCTATATGATGCCTATTTACTGCTGTCTATATATAATTGTTGTGAGAGTGATCACTCAATGTTAGGTTCTCTTGTGAGCCCTAGGAGGCCCAGTCTGATACTGGATATGCTTCTGTATTTTACTCCACATGAAATAAGGTGAGAGAATATTTAACTCCATGACTGTTGCTTTGTAATTTCTTCTGGCTTTGTTGTTAAAAATGTAATTGAATTAGAAACAGAAATCTTCAGCTATAAAAGTTTAAAATATCTTTTCTAATAGTAGACATACAATAAACTGCCTTGCATTAAAGCAGACATAACATCACAATGGGTGTCCTGTACTCTAATGGTATTGTGCCAAAATTACGAACAAGAATCCAGACAACCGTTATTTGTTAAATTCAATTCCTCAATTCTTTGCCTAAACATCAAGTGAAGTGTACACGATATTATGTGCCATATTTGCTTTTTCAGGTACCTGTAGAATTCCTCCTTCTCCTTACTGTTCCAGTGGTAGATCCTGATAAAGAGGAGAGAAACTGGCAAAGGCCTCTGAACTGTTTACACCTAATCACCACCCCATTGCTTTGTGTGTTCACTATGAATGCAGGAACATGTGAGTTCTCTCTCCATCTAACTACTCACCAATCAAATTTAAATCAAAATGTCTATCTAAGAAACTATTGGAACGGTCACTCTTATAACACAGATATTGGTCTTTAGCTGATCAAGCTGGTTTCAGTTGGTTTGATTCGAATAAACCAAAATATATTTTCCTGCAGTCAATGTATGCACCTAGTCAACAGAGCTTTCTTACATACAGTTTCAAATTCAAGATGGATGCTAAAATGTATTGTCTGTACTTAACGATCTTACAGCTATTTGACTTTTAAAAGCTATTTAGTCCCATATTTGCATTTAATAAATATAAATTTGCATTTCAAACATCTGGAAATATCTCTCAAGCAGATTACAGAACAATCATTTTCTTTAAATAATGGGGGCAATAAACTTGTTAGGGTTACAAGACAAAACAGCCTGCCTTCTGTCGTTTCAGATGGACTCTACATAATTAAAGGTGTGATGCCAGTTTGGGCTGTTTTGCTGATTATTGGAACTTTCTCAGCTGCGGTTGTTTTTCTTACAACCACAAATGGAGAGCCTCCAAAATATCATTGTGTAAGACTTTAAAGCACTTCTTTGAGTTGTTTGAGATACCTAAGTTATTGTAAATTGTATTTTATAATGCCTCCCAAATATCTTTTCTTAACAGCTCTTCTCCTTTCTGGGATTTGTTGCCAGTGCACTTTGGATCAGTGCTACAGCCACAGAAGTAGTTAATTTGTTACGCACATTTGGAGTCATCTTTCGCCTCAGTAACACAGTTCTTGGGCTGACGCTGCTTGCCTGGGGGAACAGCATAGGCGGTGAGTAAAAATTATATAGATTTACCTGATTCTGCTTGAGTCCTACAACACTGAATGACTGCACTGCAGAGCATGATAGAGACCAATAATAGGTTTAAAGTGGACCTGTCACCCAGACACACAAATCTGTATAATAAAAGTCCTTTTCAAATTAAGCATGAAATCCAATTTCTATTTTTTATTAAAGCATTCATAGCTGTTGTAAACTCATTTAAAAATCTCAGCTGTCAATCAAATATTGTCTGCCCCTCCTCTATGCCATGGGCATAGAGGCGGGGCAGACAATTACTTTCACTTTCCATTCAGCATTCCTAGGTGTCACTGCTCTCCACATATTCCCCCGTTCTCTTCACCATTCAATTGTGAAGCCAGGGCATGGGAATGTACATCAGGTCCCCCATTCTGGTGCACAAACAAGATTCTGAGATGATACAAGGCTTGTCTTAATAACAGTGTCCACAAAATGGCTGCTGCCTGTTTGCTATCATTTTGAATTCACAGACTGAAGGAAACAAGATCCAAATAATTTATATAGTGTAATTTAAGTTCATTTTGCTTGACTAATGTGATACAATAGGATTTTTAATAATTTTTTTGAGTGACGGGTCCCCTTTAATGCTTACAATAGTTCTCTTTTGGAGGTGGCTGCCTTGTGCAATATATATTAACCTGATTTTTTTTTTTCTTTCCAACACAGATTTTGTCTCTGACATCACACTAGCTCGACAAGGATACCCCCGCATGGCTTTCTCTGCCTGCTTTGGTGGCATTATCTTCAGTATCCTTTCTTACTGTTTTTTGCAATGACTGGAAAAAAAACGGATTGGTTAAGAAGCTCCTTCTAATCATGAAGGAGCACCATAAAGACAGCAAGTATTTATGATAGCAATTTTAAATTAATTGACAGCAAGTATTTATGATAGCAATTTTAAATTAATTGATAGGCTTGATTATGAAATGTATAATAAAGTATGAAATCCTCCAAAGAATTCTAGAACTGACTTCTATGTTTTTGGAATGCCTATAAAACCATGTCTAGAATATAAAATTCCTAGCCTAAAGAAAGCATTGGCCATGATTATAAAATTATCAGATTCCAGATTTTATTTGTTTGTATCTTAACTTGTTGCCAGATGTGCTGATCGGAGTGGGGCTTGGATGCCTGATGCAAATGGGGCCAAGCAAAACATCTTTTCAGGTTTGTTACTTTGGCTATACCCCAGGCTAAAATCTTAAGCTGGATGTAGATGCAAAGGTACAGTTGTATGAAATGAAGATTTCCGGATCCCGACATATTTTTGTACCATGGCAATCCGTTATTTAGTTGATTTGACAGATTAAAAGATTTATATCGGCTACTGAGAACATCTATGCATGTACTGTAATGTATATCTGATGATATCAGTGGGTGACTGTCCCTACTATTTGTCGCGCATGACTTTTGTACGATAGCCTGTCTGTCAATTAATGGCCAAAACATTCTGATTTGTTCTTTTTCCTAATTATTTTAATGAATGGTTAATGGTAGATCATTAGACTGAAAAAAAATTGTTCGCCAAACAAAGAGTAATATCTGCACGCCTATGGCCAGCTTTAGATGGTATTATAGGAGGAAATACTGGTTTATAAATTCACAGCTGTTTCCGTATACATGTTCTGTTTTGCTACATCGATTACTATGCTGTTCAGTGGCAGCATCATGGCTTATACATTCTAGCAATTCAAATGTTGTTTACCATTTCTTCCCTTATTTCATTTAATTTTATCCTGAATTAAACTTTCTCCTTGCCTTGTTTTCCAGGCTTTTGTTTTCCTTTTCTCTACAATCCATGCTTTTTTTTCTCCTGTTCATAATACATTATCAAATGTTACATTATATGATGGGTAACATATTTACACCCCCAAGTTTATTATACCCTTTATACCTGATATACTCAATTTGTATTGTCTCCTCCTACAGCTTGAGCACCAGGGTCTTCTGGTGTGGATCCTGGCAGGGGGCCTTGGCATCAGCTTGGTATTTTCTCTTATATCTGTGCCCGCTCAGAGTTTCCATCTGCAACGTGGTTATGGTGTGGCTTTGCTCTTCATCTATGTCCTCTTCCTCACTGTGGCCTTATTAACTGAATTTGGGGTCATCAGATTGGAAATGTTTTAACTCTGCACTCAAGTCCTACCAGGCCTCCATCTCATGAATCCATGCATTTTTCTTTGCTATTAAACAAAAGTCACAGCAAACCTTTCAACTGAAAATACTGTCTCTTGAGGTTGGCTTTGAGATTTTATCCCATCATGACTGCATTATTAACTCAGGATTACAGATTTATTTAAAGTATATTTTATACCTCGGATTTTTAAAAAGTTTAAACGGACAATCAATCTAAATTATATTCTGTATTATGTTGCTGATCCTATAAAAATTATCTTAAGTTTTTAAACAATTGCTTTCAAAAGCTGTATTGTAGAGAACTACTTTTGTAAACTATTATTATATTTTTTTAAGTTAAAGCCTTTAATGTGTAGTATATTGTTTGTACTGAGGGAAAAAGAAGAAAAGGGAAACCAGTTCTGTGATCAAGCTGCACTTTTAAATCAACAATAGCTAGTTATTTAGAACATGATAATAAAGAGTTTTATATTTGCATTAAGATGTATTACCTCTGAGCATCTGAAACCAAGAATGACCGGCATTGGTCTAAAATGTGAATCTGCTTGGATAATAGTTTTCAGTCACCCTAAACTTTCTTTAAAGGAGAAGTCATTGTAAAAATCACTGGGGTTCCAAATTGTTTGGCACACCTTCCCTTCGATTTTTCTAATCACAGACCCACTAACCTAGGCTGGTGTTGCTCTTGATGGGCTTTGAGTATTTCCAAGTGCCAAACTCTATCTTAAAGGAGAAGGAAAGGTTAAAATTAAGTAAGCCTTATCAGAAAGGTCCACCTAAATACTCCATTAAACCCTCAAAGTAATGCTGCTTTGAGTCCTCTGCCAAAAGAATCACTGCATTTCCTTCCTTCTATTGTGTCCACATGGGCTTCCGTATCAGACTTCCTGCCTTCATCTTAAACCTCCTTGCCCCAGGTGTGAGCATGTACAGTTTGCTCCTCTCCCCACCTCCCTTCTCTGCTGTAATCTGAGCCCAGAGCTATGAGTGAGCAGGTGAGAGACTCTGGCAGGAAGTGATGTCACACAAAGCTAATACTACAGCTGCTATACTAAACAAACAGAGAGCTTCTAGAGCTTTTTATTCATGTATGGTAAAACATTTTACAGAATAAATATAGCATGCTAACTTGCACTATTGCAGCTAATCTATTGGTAATAAAATGCCTCCGTAGCTTTCCTTCTCCTTTAATCAATTTGTGTACTGCATGTTAGTGATGTGTGGGCCGGCCTGGAGGCTGCAAGACCGCTGGTTTAACTGGCTACAGGCAGGTTTGAGCTGTACTTTAGCCTGTGTTCTCCCCACCCGTGGCCTTCTTCTTCATCATTTCCGCCTCTGCGCATTACTTTTTATGTACTCGCACAGGCCCTGTCCCACCCCTTTTGTGATTTCACAGCAAGGTGGGCGCTGGTATATAAAGAGGGGATCGTGCTGCGTTAGGGTCGGGTGCGGGTGGAGGAGCAGCAGATTAGGGTTGGTGTGGGTCATGTTTTTCTTGCCCTGCACATCACTACTGTAGGAGTTCAGATTCATGAGGCATAGTGTTTGCCTGGGAAAGAGGAAATATATTGTGGTGTAGCACTCACATGGGTCAGAGCATTGTTTTGAAGAAAAGGAGCAATGAACTGGGGGAGCAGGTTATTGACTAGAAACACTGGGTGGGGGGGGTACCTACAAATCAGCACCCCCCCCCCATGATTTTAATTTACCTCTCCTTTAAATGACATGACAGTGTTGTATGTATTACCTTACTCCTTCACACAGTCCTTTTATCCCAATTAGTAATGGGAGGAGCTGTTTGGCTGCCTTTACTGTAGAATTTCAGGCTGTGCCAGTAGCATTACCCTTCAATAGCAACATATTAGCACAGTTCTTTATATACCCTTGCATTGTCAAGATATATGGATTTAAACATCTATTTGTGCGTGTATTTTTTTTTTGTTTGGTTTATTTGTTCTTTGCACTACAAATACATGAAATGACAAAAAGCTGGTTTGATCATGCTGTATATGTTATGCCCGCAAACCCTTGTTCCTTTAGTACACAGCTGATACATGTGAAGGGCTGCCTGTTCCACATGTGAATTATACCTCCCAACAAGGATAATGTTGTCTACTACCCCATTTGCGTATGCAATGTCTTTTAACCTTTAGTTGCTTCTGTACAGCAGGGCATAATCACCCACTATGTGGAAAATGTTACTAGAGTGTTGCTCTATATTAAGGCAGAAATTCTCATGTAAATGGCAATTTTGTATTTTGGTGTATACTGATCAATTTTTAATGTATTAAACTGTTAAAAATATTTTATACATTTTGTTTTTGTATTGTAAATGATTTACTTCAATCTATGTTATTAAAGCAAACCATAATCTAATTATGTATGTACATTTATATAATATAATCAAGCTGAAGTGTAGCCTTTGGGGCAGCCATTCAAAGGTGAAATGGTTAGAAATCAGCTTGTAGAATATAATGGTGTTCTACAGATCTTAACTGTCATCCACTAAACCTGTGCCATTTAGCTCTTTTTCATTTGCCTCCATTGCTACACAGCAGCTTGTTTTTTTAAACTATAGTATTGTTTCTGAAGCAAACACAGCAGTTTTACAAGTGCAGGGCGATACTACATTGTGTTTTATTTACTTTAAAACATTTACTCTAATTTTTTGGTGTTACAATTCCTGTATGTATCATATACTGTGTCAGCCACTGAATTGTTTGAGTTGGGCCATCTATGCCACTACAGAATGGGTTCAGTATAGCAGGGCTGTCCAGCTGGAGGCCTGTTGGCTGGATATGGCCCCCAGTCTACTTCAAGGCCCCAAAGACTTCACTGTTCAACATCATCATTTTAATTCAGTCTGGCCCTCTGACTTGCTCTATGGCATATAATTGACTACATGTAATAAGTTGTACAACACTGCAGTATAGCACAGTCTCTGGCCGGGGCCTCAATATTTATTACCTAAAATTGTCATGAAATTCCATTACCTGTCCTAGTAGTTGTACTGCTGTAGCAGTCACTATCTGTATAATTCAAATCTCCCAGAGTTAGCCTTTTCTATTTGTAATAAAAGCTGAGCTGTTTCGCTTACATGTGGTCTATAGAATATGTCCACAATTAACTAAATTGTCAGTTGTCTAAGTATTTTTTTTTTCTTTTTATTTATTGTGTTTTTCCAACATATACTTAGATTGTCGCAGGCCCGGACTGGCAATCTGTGAGTTCTGGCAAATGCCAGACAGGCACTATTTATTGGGCTGGTGAGGTGCTGTTTGGGACTCTGTGTAGCTAAAATGCCAGGGCCTATTTTGAATCTCAGTCCAGATCTGCATTGTTGTCTGTAAATATTTTAACCCATAATGCTTTAGCCCTCTCATTCTCCGCTATGACATCTTCCTTTATATTGGGTTTAGGTACATAATTTATTTGTCTATCTTTCCTCTGTTATGCCCAGATCCTTATCCAACCTCCCTACCACAGAACTTCTCATTCTGTACATTGATTTCCTTAAATTCCTGTCACCTCCTTAATGTAGCATGTTCCACAGTTAGGGGCAGATTTATCAAGGGTCGAGTTTTTTTTTTTGCCAAAACTGTCAAATTTGACTAGGGTTTTATCCAATTTTTTTAAAAAATTCGAATTAGATTTTCGAGATTAATCCTTCTCTGGCCCTTCAAATTTGACTAATTGCTGTATAAGTCAATGGTAGAGATCCAGGGATCAATTTGGTGATGTTTGCAGCCTTCCTGACATAGTAAGAGAAAAACCCCAATCAAGTTTTTAAAAGGTGAATTGAATTTGATTCCAATTCTATTAAAACCTTTGGGTCGATCCTATTCACCCGAGTTTAAAAAATTCGGTTTTTACAATAAATTTTGATTGGTCTAATTTCGATTTCATGGGAGTTTTAAAAAAAAAAAAAAAAACTCACATGAATTCTAAATTCGACCCTTGATTAATGTGCCTCTTAGGGGCACATTTACTAAGCTTGAGTAAAGCATTCGAAGTAAAAAAACTTTGAATTTCGACGTTTTTTTTTTGGGTACTTTGACCATCGAATAGGCTACTACGACCTTCGATCCGAACGATTTGAACTAAAAAACGTTCGCCTATTCGACCATTCGATAGTCGAAGTACTGTCTCTTTAAAAAAAAAACCTACCGAACTACAATGTTAGCTTGATCGAAGGGAAATCCTTCGAATCCTTTATCTTGAAAAAGTAAGTTTTTTTTTTTTTTCCTTTGATCGTTCGATCGAAGTATTTGCGGTAAATCCTTCGACTTCGATATTCTAAGTATTTTACTTTGAGGGTCGAATATCGAGGGTTAATTAACCCTCGATATTCGACCCTTAGTAAATGTGCCCCTTAGTGTCTTTGAAATAGGTACTGGAGAAGTCCTCAATTTAGCTATTCATCTAGTTTTCTAAAATCATAATTGATGACCCCCCTCTAACTTTGTCATGGGTTCCAATGTGTGCTTAAACTGCTTAGCACCCTGAACACAGACTATTTATATACTCGAGTATAAGCCGAGTTTCTCAACATCCAAAATGTGCTGAAAAAGTCTACCTCGGCTTATACTCGAGTCAACAGGCTTTAGCTGAGATTGCAGTCACTGCTAATCATTCCTATACCAACAGAGGACACTTGGGGAGAGACTGCAATATCACACGGCACCCTCTGTTGGTTATATGAAACATTAACAGTGACTGCAATATCACACAGCGCCCTCTGTTGGTTATATGAAAGAATAACAGTGACTGCAATTTCACACAGCGCCCTCTGTTGGTTATATGAAAGAATAACAGTGACTGCAATATCACACAGCGCCCTCTGTTGGTTATATGAAAGAATAACAGTGACTGCAATATCACAAAGCACCCTCTGTTGGTTATATGAAATAATAACAGTGATGGCAATATCACACAGCACCCTCTGCACATGGTAGTGGGACAGTGGGACAATGCACACAGTAATCCGTTTGGCAATTCTGTCACCATCAACTTTGCAAAGAAGTCCGGTTGATCGCTGGGGGGGGTCGCTTTGGCGGAATGTGCGCTGCTGGGAGACAGGGCTGTAGTTGTGTCTAGGCTTATACTCGAGTCAATAAGTTTTCCAAGTTTTCTTAGGTAAAGTTAGGTACCTCTGCTTATACTCGGGTCGGCTTATACTCTAATATATATGGTAACAGACAATTTTGTTTAATATCCTTGTGAAATTTAACTCTATACAATTTTTCACTGTCTCATTTCTGATAATTTCTGAAAAGTAGGGTATACTATTACAATATCTACAGAAATTTTTGACATTGATAAATTTGCAGGATGTAACAATGACCCAACTGCACAGAAGTGGTGCTCTATATCCAGACAGCAACTTTTATTTTCATTTTTCTTTTTATTGTCTCAAAAAATAAAAACAGTATAGATATAGGATCTTTTATATCATCATAATCAACATTTATTTATATAGCGCCTACAAGATACGCAGTGCTGTAAAATGCTGTTTTTTTTCAAGATAATGAGTCTCTGTAATGTGGATCATCGTACCCCTGAGATTAAAAATCATTTAAACCTTAAATAAATCCAATTGAATAATGCAGTTTAGTTGCCATTTAAGTACAAGTTACTGTTTTCCCAAAAAAAAAGGAAATCCCTTTTAAAAATTAGAATCATTAGCTTAAAATGGAGTGTATGGGAGATGGGCTTCCCTTAATTTGGAGCTTTCTGGATAACTGATCCCATACCTGTACAACAAATTTAGTAACAAAAATAAACAAAGAATAATACAGTCATGTTCAGAAGAATAGTTTTATTTGTGTTATTCCTTTACAAAAGTTGAAGAAAGGGGAATATTAGGCTGTTTAAAAAAACATTCTGCAAAAACTCAAACATTCACTGTATAAACTGAAAAATGTTTCAAGATTTTATTTCCTTTGAATCACTGAACTAATATTTAGTTGTATAAGAAGTGTTTTTGAGAACTGCTGCACATCTGTGTTGCATGGAGTCGACCAAATTCTGGCACCTGTTACATTCCACAATTCTTCTGTATTCCTTGGTTTTGCCTCAGAAACAGCATTTTTATGTCACCGCACAAGTTTCTATTGGATTTAAAGAGAAGGAAAGCTAAGAAGGCATTTTATTGCCAATAGATTAGCTGCAATAGTGCAAGCTAGAATGCTATATTTATTCTGTAGAATGTTTTACCATACCTGAGTAAAAAGCTCTAGAAGCTCTCTGTTTGTTTAGGATAGGAGCTGCAGTATTAATGTGGTGTGACATCAGTTCCTGCCTGAGTCTCTCCCTGCTCTGGGCTCAGATTACAGTAGAGAAGGGAACTGAGCATGCTCTTGCCCAGGGCAATGAGGTTTAAGCTGAAGGCAGGAAGTCTGATACAGAAGCCCATGAGTACACAATAGAAGGAAAGAAATGCTGTGTTTCTTTTGACAGGGGACTCAGAGCAGCACTACTTTGGGGGTTTACTGGTATATTTAGATGGACCTTTCTGATAAGGCTTACTTAGTTTTTACCTTTCCTTCTCCTTTAAGGTCCAGGGATTGGGCTGGTCACTCCAATCAATCTTGTTGGTCTGGAACCAAGATGTTGCTCGTTACTGGTGTGTTTGGGGTCGTTGTCTTGTTGAAACTCCCATTTCAAGGGTATTTCCTCTTTGGCATAAGGCAACACGACCTCTTCAACTATTTTGATGTATTGAAACTTGGCTTCACATGTAACAGGTAACTTTAGTCCTTCTTTGATCTTCCTGGAGCTGATCATTGGCCAAGTCTTTGCCATTTGGCTATTCTTCTCTCTTCTATACTTTTCCATTTTCTTCCACATCTTTCAGGTTTTGGTTGCCATTTGAGATCATTTTAGCTGAACAGCCTATCATTTTCTGCACTTCTCTATATGTTTTCCCCTCTCCAATCAACATTTTAATTAGGGATACACCGAATCCACTATTTTGGATTCGGCCAAACCCCCCAATCCTTCGCAAAAGATTTGGCTGAATACCGAACCCTAATTTGCATATGCAAATTAGGGTTGGAAAGGGAAAACATTTTTTACTTCCTGGTTTTGTGACAAAAAGCCACGCAATTTCCCTCCCCACCCTTAATTTGTATGTGCAAATTAGGATTCGGTTCAGCCACACAGAAGGATTTGGCCGAATCCTGGATTCGAAGTCGATGGTCGAAGTTACCAAAAAAAATCCTTTGAAATTTGAAGTTTTTTTCATTCTAATCCTTCACTTGAGCTTAGTAAATGTCCCCCCTAATAATGTTCCGGCCGGTGCAAACTTTCCAAATCACGTGACCCAACGTGAGCGTTATGCAAGACCAAAAAGAAAAAAAGTTGCACTCAACACCTCCAATTATTTATTCATCTGGAGTACAAAAAAACAAACGTTTCAAGAGCCGTCTGCAGTACATCACTGATGAAGGGGGCAGACGGCTCTTGCAAAACAAATCATGTAACTTTTTTTTGACGCCCAAAAAACTCAACTTTTCGGATTATCAAATGGATGCCAGTCTGAAACCTTCGAAGATCATGAAGACAAGAAACATCTTCAAATCTGCCATTCACTTTTACAAGTATTTTTTCTTCTGACTCTTCCCAGCTGTCAAGTTAATGCATGGATGCTAGGGTAATTTGGACCCTAGCAACCCGATTGCTGAAATTGCAAACTGGAAAGCTGCTGAATAAAAAGTTAAATAACAAAAACCACAAATAGTAAAAAATGAAAACCAATTGCAAATTGTTTCAGAATATCTTAAGTTAATTAAAGGTGAACAACCCCTTTAATCTCTGTAAAGATAGATCCCTTATTATATACTAAATACCCATACATAAAAGGGCACCTGTAACCCAAAATTTGAGGTGCAGGCTAAACAGCCCACACTCTGGTTGGGGGAAACAACAGTTTTTTTTTTTGTTTTCATGCTCCTCCCTGAGCACTAGGCCAGCTGAACCACGAGGAAGCTTCTTGGGTGGGCGACTATGTTGTGGCACTGAGAATATACAAAATTTGGGGGTTGTGGAAGCACTCTTAAGGCTAAATCAAAGTATGTTTAAGTATAAGGGAAGTGCTACTTACAATGCACTTCCCTGGGCCCCTGTCTCATAAGCAATTCAGTATAAATGCAAGTGCATGTGTTTACAAAACAGGGGTTTTTAGTTACAAAATTATGATCATAAAGTTGAAAAGCCACCATAGCAAATCAAGGTAAACCCCATATGGCGGTCCCTAACTTATTTATCTCAGGTCATAGTATAAAAAGACTTGGTTCTCTGCATAATAGCATTACCTGTATTCACTGTGTGTTGAACATTGGTTTCAGTCTGAAGGCTAAATCCTCCCCCGCCCATAAGGGCTTTTAAGAGAGAGAGATTGCCCAAACCAACGGCCACTGAGAATAGTTTCACAACTTTATGCACATGCGTGTGACATCACACCTGTGCACGTCATAATGTCACGTATAAAGTTAATAAAAGAGAGATTTCACCAGAAATTCGTCCCCCTCTACCCGCCAAGTAGTCATTGCACCTATTCTTTTGTATAGAGTTTATAGGGTACATGATATTTCATTATAAAGATCTTCCTTAATTAAGGATGGGATGCAGGATGAAAGACAATTGGATTGTGTATCCCTAATTATGTAGAATATGCTATGAACTAAAAAAGAGCTTGTGTAACAGCTCAGGAATCAAACATGTAGTAAGAATTCTCTCAACTTGAGAAAGGTTTAAGGGATCCCAAACATTTTCCTATGCGTCATACTCCTAAATGGCAATTCTCTCTCTTTATACTGTATATCTGCTGCATTTGTGACGAGTTTGTGGTTAGCAATGCAGCTTGCTTAGCAGTTTGCAGACCATGTGTTTAGCAATGCTGTGCATGTGGTTGTTAGTTGTGTGTAGTTTCCTAGTAATTTCCTGAAAAACACCATGATTAATAGAAACAGTATACACTGGAACTAAAAATGGCATCTATATATACTGTAGTTCTAGGAAAGGAATCCGCCAGAATTATAATGTTCCAAGGTTATTTGTGTGAGACACTTGGGGGTGATTATTTACTAAAGTCCAAATTTTTCTGGTTGGAGTTTTAAAGGGGAAAACAATTTTTCATGAAAAAAAAACAGTATTTTTCGAGATTTATTCTACCCCGAGGCTGCTAAAAATCAGAATAAAAATATACTCCATCTCAAACCTGCAGAGGTCATGTAGAAGTCAATGGCAGATGTCCCTTTTACAATTGGAAGATATCATGATCTGTGCTGAGTTTAGTTCAATAAGCCAAATCATTCATGGTTTCTGAGTTTTTGGGCATGAAATCCAAAAAAATTGTACCTATCAATTTTTTTTGTTACGATTTTATTAAGAGAAAATTCACAGCCTAGTCGCATGTTTTCTACCACAGTTCTCAGCAATTATATCAACATTTTATGTGCATGCAATTAATTGCTGCTCTAAGATTTTGCCTGACAAGCTTGTGCATTTGCAAGTATTAAGCAAGTGTGCTAGTAAGACTTTAATAGAAGGACCTGTAGAAGTAGGGTTGCCACTTTTGCTGATGGCTAAACCCAAACACAGAGGGCGGGCAGATAGCATTGGGGGTGGGGCAGTGATGTAGGAACAGACATGATGACATCAGAGGTGGGCACAATGATGTTGGTTGAGTTCTGACACCGGGGTGAGGCTATTGCATCACTTAGATGCAACTGGCTGGATTCTATCCAGTTTTCGCAATGTTTTAATGTGTTGATGCCCAGTTCATAATCACACAGGTGGAAACCCTATCTCTAGCTATACTCTGCTTGATGAGTAAGCCCAATACTTTATTTACAGATATGAGATCTATTATACTGAAATTATCCCGAAAGCTCTGAAATACAGCAATGCTACTTTAAAAAAAAAACACTTATTTTTGATTGATTTGCTTTTTTTTGTAATAATAAGAAATTAACTGCACTTGATTAACTAAGCCATGTTGAGGTGAGTATCTTACTATTTAAATGTTTTTCATGTATTGGCCAGATTATTGTTCGGGTTTCATAAGGCTGAAAACTGAACAGAAAGTTCATACCCAAACAGGCCTTACAAAAACCGAACTGTTCGGATCAAAACCAAACAGGTGGCAACCCTATGTAGAAGGTATATGTTTACACCTGTAACAGTGTCATAACTTGACAGCACTGCGCCTCCTCCCAAAAAAAATCTAAGGCTAGGACTACGCGGCCGACATTGATGCGATCCGATGCTGGGTGGCTAAACGCACGCGTCAAGTCGGATGCGATAGGAACAAGGTAAGTAAATATAACGGATAGTGTCGCAACGGTGATCCGACGTGACATGACTGACAGATGCAGACGCAGCTTTGCAACACGATCCGACTTTACATTACTTACCTTGTTCCTGTCACATCCGACTTGGCGCGTGCATTTAGTCGCCCAGCGTTGGATCGCATGAATGTTGGCCATGTAGTCCTGGCCTTAGTGAGAGCAGTGCACATAGACCCTCCTGACAGCAACTCTTAATCCTAATCCCCACGGGCGACTACTTTGCAGCAGGCAGTGACACTGAGGTAGGAAAGAGCTGGGGGACTTACATATGACAGAGCCCACAGTATCTGCTAACCACACAACCTTAGGGTCTGCTGCATTATAGGTTATTACAATCAAGTGAAGTTCAATGCTGAATAAGGAATGTACTGATGCAGTACAGTTTATCTCCATGATTTTTTATGCTTTTTTGAACTGTTTACAGTTCTTTCCCCAGCTATTGGTGTTTGCTCCCTCATTGCCCTTATTTTGTTTTTACTGGTAGGTTAAGAATGGCTCTGGACTAGAAGTCAAAATACGCTCTGGCAGTTCAAGTACAAAGAGGCCCGAACAGCCCTCCAGTGTTCAGCCTATGACTAATTGTCCCTAGTAGACACGAAAGGCATCAGGCCCTTGTTTTTAATTATGAAAAATAAAATGGAAATGTTTAACCTTTAATATCTGGCTTCTGCTTCTCTACTTGGTGTGGTTCGGCTTGTGTCAGCCTTTTTTGATGTCTCTAAAAAGCCCCCCCCACGATGGGTTAAACCCGAACAATAGATAGCATTGGGGGTGGAGCAGTGATCTTGGGGTGGGCATGATGACATCAGAGGCAGGCACAATGATGTCGTGTAGCTATAATGCCGGGTCAGGGTTATTACATCACTTATATGCAAATGGCTGGATTCCTGTCCAGTTTTCGCAATGTTTTTAAATGGACAGAAAGTTTTGAACAAACTGAGATGTCCAGTTGAACCCCACACAGCTAGAAACCCTACCTCTATTCTGCCTGATGAGTAAGACCAATCGTTAACTACAGGTATGGGATCTATTATACAGAAATCAGTTATCCAGAAAGCTCTGAAATACAGCAATGCTCATTTAGAGAAAAATGACACACACACACCACCAAAAAAATGTAATAATCTTACAGCAAGCATTTACTAGAACTACAGTCTGGGCTAGGTTAAGAAGCACCAGCAAACAGTTTTAAATTCCAGATGGGAAAGACACTGAAAAATATTACATAAACCTAAAACCACCTGAGGTAATTGTGTTATGAAATGCTGCAGCCATTGTATTATAGTAAAGCTGTGGTTACTGTGGCAACTACTTGGATGAGTGACGCTTTTCAGCCTATCCAATCATTGTACGGGTGACAGAATGACAAATGAGCAAGCCCTGTAGGGTAAAGGACATACAAATAGGGTAGCGACTAGTTCCTATCCTCAGAAAAGTAGGCACCCGAACTCCCATCCGAAGTCTGCTTCTCACTGACAGAAGGGGGGATCGGCTAAAGTGCCGCACGCCTCTTCCCATTCAGACATAGAAAGCACACCGACCCGTGTCAACTGCCCCCCTCCACGGTGGCCCTGACCGTAATATTTGCTGAGGGACTGGGAGGCATCGTCTACAATTATGCCAATACAATGCAAAGATCGCACTTAACTGACGTTTTCTTCTACCAATCATCTGGCACCACACTCAGTATCCCACGTATCAGCACATGGCTAGTGGGTAAGGCTCTGAGAGGCTAATATCTATCGCTTCTGAATGTTTGACGCTGGAGTCAGCCAATAGTGAGGTAAAACTATACGTGTGGGCGGGAATTCTGCTAGGAAGAGACTTTTCTGAAAAGCAAGGCGGAAGCATTGGCGCTGACTATCTAGTAATGGATATTTACGGGCACTGGGGCCATTCTGAGGTGTTAGAGCTACAGGTGGCTACGGCAGTCGTTACCTGGATCAATCAGAGAGGTAATAGTCTAGGAACTTATATTGGAGGGCATATAATTGGAATGTCAGGAAATTGTAATTACCTAAGAAGGTAAACTTCCGTTTTTTTCGTTCTTTGAATGTCTTGTTGCCAAATATTCTTGTACTACACCTCCCAGCATCCCCTGACAGCAGAAGGAGGTGCTTGGTCTGGGCATTGTAATATATAGATCTATGTCTTCCTGAACATCTACAGCTTTGACTTATCTATTGCTCCTTTGTATGTTTTCAGATCCATGCGGACATTGAAGATAATGATCCTGCTTGAAGCATTTGGCGCTGGTTGAGCATCACATCAATGGCAGTGACAGTGTGTCAATGGGCATCTTTGGGCTCTAGTATAGGGTTGGTGCTACTGTCGGGTTCGATTCTGGTGGTTCTGTTTCCTCTGAGTGGACTGGAGCATCAGTACAGAACAGCTGTGAACATATTGTTGCAGTATAACCTGTGGGGAGGTGTTGATCGGGGGCACACATTAACTGGCCAGACACGGAGTCTAGCTGTCGCCTCAACAGCAATTGAACTTTTTGTGCTGAAACAGAAGCCTACATCAGGTACTGACATTCAGTTAGAGCTGGTATCTCAGAGGATTCTATGTATTGTACTACTTTAGAATATGGTGCCGTTATTTTATTAAAATATAAAAGTAAAGTCACCTTTCCTGATGGTATCTATGCAATATGGCTTTCCAGCAAATATACAGCTGCTTTATCTGCTAAGGGATGCAGTTATGATATACCAAGTATATAACTTGTTATTGCAAAAAGACAAGTAATGGTAATATTGTAGAGTGACAGACTGTTTTTTTAATGCATTGCCTCTATAACCATGATTCGCCATAAACAACAGAGCTATATCACTGTATGCAAACATTATCCTGATGTGGCAAACTGTAGATTGCAAATATGGCCAGTAACATAACAGCTATATGTATTTAGTGATTTTATTTTTATATCTATAAATAGACTTTGACTGATGTTGCTTGTCCCATACGCAATCATGCCATTCAAATGGCTTGTTCATACAGTGTTTTATAATGTTATTTTTTTGGGGATTAAGAACAAGGAAAGTGCCCCTTTCTTTAGTCCTTTGTGAGTGAATACTATTGCTTACACATCACACCCCTATTTTAACTACTTTCCCAGGGATCCCTTGCATCATTTTAGGACCGGCCCATGTACAAATACAATGCTAACAGTTGTTACATTTTTAGATGTCAAGTTCGAAGCCAAGGCAGCTCTAAACCAAGCTTTAGAAATGAAGCGCATGGGGAAGAAGGAAAAAGCACATAAGCTTCTACATCATGCCTTAAAGATGGATCCCGATCATGTGGATGCCTTAAATGAGCTTGGCATCCTTCTGGAAGAAGAAAAGGACATCATTCAGGCTGACTATTTATATTCGAAAGCTCTGACAATATCACCAAATAATGAGAAGGCTTTAATAAATCGAGATCGGACACTGCCACTTGTTGAAGAAATTGACCAGAGGTATTTCAGTCTAATTGACAGCAAAGTGAAGAAACTGATGTCCATTCCAAAAGGCAATCCTGCTCTCCGCAGGGTAATGGAAGAGTCTTACTACCACCACATCTATCACACAGTAGCTATAGAAGGAAACACCCTCTCGCTTTCAGAGATCCGGCACATCATTGAAACACGTTATGCTGTGCCAGGAAAAAGCCTTGAAGAGCAAAATGAGGTCATAGGTATGCATGCTGCCATGAAATACGTCAACGCAACTCTGGTCTCCAGAATAGGATCGGTGACCATTGACAATGTTTTGGAAATACATCGGCGGGTTTTGGGATATGTGGATCCTGTAGAAGCTGGCCGATTTCGGCGTAACCAAGTTTTTGTTGGCCACTATATCCCACCTTATCCTAGAGATGTAGAGAAACTCATGCAGGAGTTTTTGCAGTGGCTAAACTCTGAAGAAGCAATGAGCTTACATCCTGTGGAGTTTGCTGCTCTAGCCCATTATAAACTAGTTTATATCCATCCCTTTGTAGATGGCAATGGCAGGATGTCTCGCTTGCTTATGAATCTTATTTTGATGCAAGCAGGATACCCACCAATTACTATAAGGAAAGAACAGTGGTCAGAGTATTATAATGTTCTAGAAATAGCCAATGAAGGGGACGTGAGGCCTTTCGTAAGGTTTATTGCCAAATGTACTGAGAGCACCTTAGATATTTTATTGATTGCTACAGCAGAACATCCTGTAGGTCTTCCAGAGCCCAATCATGGTTCCTCAGAGTGCAAACAAACTATTACAATTAAGACTTGACCTTCACAATACTCCAATGCCATTCATGCCTTAAGTTCCCCATACACAGACTAAGTCAGCAGTTATTGGTCAGTTTATGGGGCTCTCCAACATGCTCCCCTCCCCCCAATCGATATCTGTCAGATGTCAATTGTCCAGGTTTAAAAATCCTGTTGGATCGAGGACCACATCAACAAGGTCTGACCACCTGGATTATCATTGTTATGATCCGATTGTTGGGCCCTAGGGCCCCCTTTATATGTTAAAATGTTACATACCCTATTTATTAGTGGAATTGACCTTCCATTTAGTTATCTGAAAATACGTTTAACTTTGTTTAGACTTTGATTTTGTCTAAGACGTGTTTGTGTGAGTGTCTACATAAATGTGTACATATATGTATGTATGTTTTAAAGGTGAACTAGGAAAGGAAAACTATACCCCCCCAACATAAATACTTAAGCAACATATATATTTATTTATATCATATTAAGTGACCTATTAAAGAATCTTACCAACTGGAATATATCTTTAAGGGGGTGGTTCACCTTGAAGTTATTTAGTATGTTAAAGAATGAACAGTTTTTAGCAACTTTTCAATTGTTATTTATTTTTTTATCATTTTTGAATTATTTTCTTCTTTTGACTCTTTCCAGTTTTTAAATGGGGGTTACTGAACCCATCAAAAAACAAATGCTCTGTAAGGCTACAAATGTGTTGTTATTGCTACCTTTTATTACTCACCTTTCTATTCAAGCCTCTCCTATTCATATTCCAGTCTCCTTTTCAAATCAATGCATGGTTGCTAATTTGGACCCTAGCAACCCAATTGCTGAAATTGCAAAATGGAGAGCTGCTAAATAACTTAAAAACCACAAATAATAAAAACCAATTGCAAATTTTCTCTGATGCAGCTAATCTATCCTGCTTATTATCTCTTTACAGATCTCTCCTCAGTGAACCAACATTTCTCAAATGTAATGGTTCCCATTTTATTGGTCCAATCCTGAAATGTTGCTTTTTAGCAAGGTAAGGGGCACTGAGTGTTGAGCTGTATACTAGTAATTTCAGTAACACTAGCACTGGTATGCATTCATTTATAAATATATTCTAGGGCATATGAAAGTTCTAGTGAGTACACTGGAAACTAATTAGTATTATTAATCATACAAGATTAAAGCGACACACATACTGTATGTAAGAGACTAGCAATTAGTTCTTCCCTCAATTTAATCATAACACTTGTTTCTTTGCACTATGTCTGAGCCACAGAAGCAAATATAATTATTATGTTCTCTTTGTAAAGCGTCAGTGTGCAGGTATAGGATCTATTATTTCAAAATGCTTTATCTAGACAGCTCAGATATATGGAAATGCCATTTTTTAACAATATCCTTTGTCTCTGTAATAAACAATAGCTTTTAAATGATGATTTAAAAGCTATTGTTTTAAAATGATGATTTTAAATGTAACTAAGCAGCATATTGGTGGCAAAAAATGCTCCTGGTTGTTTATAAGCCTACGTGGTAGTATGGTAATCCAAGCACTCCATGTAATATAGTCCCATACAGAATCAATGCAGCTTGGTGATTTAATCGCTAAATGTACATCAAATATTTATCATTGTTCAAGCCTTCAGGATTCATTATCCCAAAGAAACAACTATTCTAGTATATCTAATCTCATAGAATGTAAAGCGCAAAGTTGTGATACATTTCAGATCCAGTGGAAGTGTAAAAGCCCCTTTCAGGCTGATTGTCAAAATTCTAACTAACAGATAATTTTGATAATTATTCTTGTGATTGGTATAAATTAATTGGAATGAATCATTCCATACTGATTATTAGAAAATATGAGGTGAAAGTGAAAATAGACTGGCGGAAAAAAAACGTAAGGCAAGTTGCTTTCATCACTTCCATCTGCAGCATACTAAAGGTTAGTGATGTGCGGGCCGGCCCAATACCCACGGGACTCGTGGGTCAGGGCCGACCTCGCTGCTCCTCTTGCTGCTTGTGGGTGGGTTTGGGTTGAGCTCTTCTGCCTGCTCTCCCCACCTGCGACCACACTTCCCACACTTGATAAAGGAGGTTGTACCTCTGAAACGTTGTGTTGGCGATCGAAATAAAAGCACCAATTTTTTAACACATTTGCTACTAGTGTGTGCCATCCTATTTTTTACAGCATATCCACCTGCGACCTTAGACAGCTGGCTTCCGACTTCCTGTTTTATAGACTTGTGCCTGCCCCTTTTGTGATGTCACCGGCGGGGCGGGTCTATAAAAAATCACTACTAAAGGTTATTTTATGGTGGACTCCACCTTTAAACAACGTGTCTGGCAAGCTTAAATGACAACTCTATTTTTGTATTCCCCTTGTCTTTGCCTAACTGAAATAGCAGGCAAAATATATTATTCCATGCTTTATATCTCTAGCTTGTATTAAAATGCTAGCCTCGCAGCTTACAGGTTTAGTAAGATGTGATTGTATCATGCTGGGTAGTTATAGCCCCCTTTACTGTGTTGATAAGCCTTAATCTGCTGGTGGGACTTACCATATTGGGAAGTGTATTCAACCACATTTGTTTATGCACATTCAAATTTAATGCCAGCATGTTAGCTTACACTCATCTTGAAGATCCTTTAACTTCATCATGACATTTCCAGTGCCATGATTTCATTGGTTTCAAAATGATTTCTCCTTAGAGTGATGCTGGTGTTTTAACCACTATATTTTATATGTTCTACCGCCTGGAACCTTGCAGGATCTGACATGTTATCCTCGAAGTTCTCATCTAAAGAAAGTATAATAACATCTATCGTCTTCTACTGATACAAGGGGATTGCGGACACATCATTATTGCCTTACATTGTAGTTTATCCTGTAGAACTTTCTTTACTGCCATTCCAGTTCACTTGCCAATAATTCTGGAATTCCTGCAGAGCTCTGTGAAATCTCAGATTGGTCCTGCATTTTACTGGCATCTATGACAACCTCAAAATGACTGACAGAAGTTATACAAGTTCAGTTATATAACTGAAGATTCCCTGTGAACCCATCAGTGTGATTTGTTACACTTACACATTTTAAAGGGGTCCCACCACCAGGCATAAAAAGCTGTATAAAAAAAGTCCTTCTCAAATTAAACATGAAACCCTAATTATTTTTTTTAATTGAAACATCCATATCGATTTTAAACCTGTTTAAAAATCTCAGCTGTCAATAATTTATTGCCTGCTCTAACTCTTAGGCATAGAGGCAGGCAGTTTCACTGCACTGCCTACATGTCTGCCATTCTCACATTCCCCTTCCCTCATCAGTGCATGGGTGCATAAACAAGATTTTGGGATTAGGCCAAGCTTGCCTTAATTAGTGTTTACAAAAAGTCACCTGCCTGTTTGCTGTGATTGTAAATTCCCAGGCTGAAGAGAACAAGATTTAAATAATTTATATAGTGTAAGTAAAGTTTATTTTGCTTGACTAACATGATAAAAAAGGATATTGCATTATTTCTTAGGGTGACAGGTCCCCTTTAATAAAATGTCACTAGGCAGTGGTTTGAAAGTGTGTTATGATCCTTAACTTTTCTTTCCTTTATTTTCTAACACATGCAAAATATATAATAGCTGCTTGTCTAAAAACAGGATGTTCTTATGTTAGAATCATTTCATACGTGGATGACTGGGATTATCAGTGAAAGAAATCAGTTATGTCTTTTTCCATTAACAAGCTGGAAGCCAATGGGATTTCTTTGCATTGGGAATCTAGAAACAAATGCACATCTACTGTGTATAGTTCTTCTTGCAGCGGCACACAGGAAGTTATGTGGGGTTTTGTGCAGTGCATTCTGTTTAGATGACCAGCACTCCATATATGTTAAAGTGCACAGTGAACATATCACTAGGAATCAGACATTTCAGTCCCCTCTTATAAAGGTTTGCCCTGTCCCACACATATGCTGAGTTTGAGGATAAATTTGGGTGTGCAAAAAACAACTATATCCACATTATTGGGAAATGGCAGTTTAAAACAGAAATGAAATCAGAAAACTCACACCATTTAAATGAACACAGAGAAATTGTATTGAAAATATCCACAGTAAACACTATGGGGCATATTTATCAAGGGTTGAATTCGAATTGAAAAAACTTCAAAATTCGAATTCAAAAAGACCAACCGAAATTAAGTCAAAGTTTTTTTTGGTCAAATAGGCCTGTTTTTGATCGTATATGTACATATTCGGCCAAATGCGAATCAGGAATCGAAGGAATATCGCATTAGATTGAATTTGTTTGAAAGTTTTTCCCAAAAAAACCTTAAATTTTTCAAAGTCCACCAATTGACTCGAGTTAGGTTCTAGGAGGTCCCCCATAGGCTAAAACAGCAATTCGGCAGGTTTTAGATGGGGAACTGTACTGTAATCTCTGCCTCTCTATCTCTCTCTATATATATACCTAAACACATTAAAACTCTATAGGGTATGCTAACAGGGCAGCTGGAATGTTGTCCAAATATATATATGGCTAGCCTGCAGGCTCTGCATGGGTTAACCATGTATATATAGATGATATCTGTAATTCAATAAAGCCCAGTAAAATTGAAGACAGACTAAGTAACTATATCTACAGAAATACAGTGCTATACGCCAGTTTGGTAAAGCAAAGCACACGTGTTTTAATATGGTCATGAAACTCTGATTAGCAGTTAATATATCATATTTGTTTGCATTTTCCTCACATCCAACTCACAGAATCGGTTAAGCATCCAGAGGAGAGGGATCCCTTATTCCATATGCAGTGCTGCTTGCTTTTAAGTTTATTTTAACCAGAACAATATAGCAATATAGGTGAATAAATATTGCCTTTTTACCTTTATGCTTTGATTATTTGAGCATCTGTGAGCTGTTGGCTGGGGACTAAGTCCCATTTTCTGTATATATATTTACAATTGGTTTGGTTGTGGACACTCCAACCTATATAGCCCATGGTCTTTATAATCACAGTTATACCTTGCTTGAGAAAAAATGGTACTATTTAAGTTATAATAACCCTTTATAATTTACAATAGGGGTACTTTATTCACTATATAATACAAAGGGTGCCTTTTTGAGCAGAGGCTGATCCAAGCTGCCTGAACGACTACAGAGAGATTAACTGCTGTAAAAACAGCAAATAAAAAGCAAAGAGACTAACAAGCAATTGGCCAAATAGTTCTTCCGCCAAAACCAGCAGTATAGCATACCTCCCAACATTTTGGAAGTAAAAAGAGGGACAAAAAATGTTTTCCAGCGCAGCAATTTCTTTGACCACACCACTTTCTGTGGCCACACCCCCTAATTACCATGTTTGTTTTACAAAATTTGGCAGGTTATGAAAGTTTGAAAATATTTCTCCTTATCTAAACTGTGTTTTTGTGTCTCAAAATTGTTACAAAGTATCTTATTTGCACCTGTTAACTATTCTGGGCTCTGCTAAAGGCCAATTAAGTGAGAAACTTTGTTTCTTTTTCTGGCTGTTCAGTTCATAGAAAAGAGGGACTTTCCAGTACAAATGAGGGACTGCGGGTTGAGCTTTCAAAAGAGGGACTGTCCCTCCGAAAAAGGGACAGTTGGGAGGTCTGGTATAGTGAGGAGTTAATGTGTATATACTGCAGCTAATAACATTCTATTTTCTATTACAGAGAGAGCTCTGCCTCATGTTTCTACCTGCTTAGAAGATAAGGAAGTGAACTGTTTTCTTCCACTGACATCACATCCCTGTCTTTCTCCGCTCCCAGCCTGGCTTTCGCTGCCTTAACTCATTCCTTCTCACCCAATCACAACTACATCTGATTCTGCCAATCCTATATAATAAAGTCCAAGTGTTTCTGCGTCCAGTCCCTGTGTCCGTGGAATTGCGCTACTGCACATGTGCCCCACGGACCGTTAGCTGCTGTAACTGCGCATGTGCCCCACGGACTGTTAGCTGCTGGAATTACCTGTCCGAAGAGAGGATCTGCCGCCTGCCACCTGAAGAGGATCCACCGCCGGCTGAAGAGGATCCACCGCCGGCGTCTGAAGAGAGGATCCACCGCCGGCGTCTGAAGAGAGGATCCACCACTGTCTGAAGAGAAGAAGAGGCCACCACCGAGGAAGAAGACGTCACTAAGGAGAAACTGCGTGAAAGGGCCCTGGCGAACTTGACAGGTAAGTCCCACTGGCCACCAATGTTAACACCCCCTGGCCACCAATGTTAACCCCCCCTGGCCACCAATGTTAACCCCCCAGCCACCAATGTTAACACCCCCCTGGCCACCAATGTTAACCCCCCAGCCACCAATGTTAACACCCCCCTGGCCACCAATGTTAACCCCCCCTGGCCACCAATGCCCCCTGGCCACCAATGTTAACACCCCCTGCCACCAATGTTAACCCCCCCCTGGCCACCAATGTTAACCCCCCTGGCCACCAATGCCCCCTGGCCACTAATGTTAACCCCCCTGGCCACCAATGTTAACCCCCCCGGCCACCAATGTTAACCCCCCCTGCCCACCAATGTTAACACCCCCCTAGCCACCAATGTTAACACCCCCTGGGCACCAGCATTAACCCCCTGGCCACCAGTGCTACAAAGGGGGCCCTGCCTACTAATGTTACCCATTCTGAAATGTTGGGAGGTATGTGACGACATATGTTCTAGCGCCCGTTAATTTAACGGGCTTAATGTCTAGTATTTAAATATAATCCATAACTATTTCTTATGTAACCTTAATGTAATAAATATCTGAATGAAAAGCATGAGACAGGAGGGTGATTTAGACAAGCCGTTTGTTGGCAGTGTCTTGAGATCTACTGATCACCAGCTAAATGTCTACTGGTAGACCCCGATCTATTGGGCACCCGTCTTTAAGATAGGGTTTAAATTAGGCTTTAACAAGTTAAACAGCAGACTCCAGCAGAGGCTCATACTCAGGGCACTGTCTCCAGTAGAGAAATGCCACTAAGACTCTTAAGGTGGCCATGCACAGGCTGATTAAAGCTGCTGATATTGGTCATTCAGACTGATTCAGCTGCTTATCTGCCCATGTATGTGGGCTCCCGACAGGTCCAACCGATCTGTATCAGGCCAAAAATCGGGCAGATATTCGAATGTCACGAAGTGAAATCGGAAAACTTCGTGACATTCGGTGCATGCACAGTAGAGCCGTACCGGTACCTGTTCCTACTGCGCATGCGCCAGAAGACGCCGGTCAGAGCAGGAAGAAGACGCGCGTGGAAGAAGATGGTGACTGCGAACTCCATGGACAGGACCTGCGCAGAGGGGTGAGTAATAAGTTAGGGGCATTTGCCCAGGGGGAGGGGTAGGCCAGGGGGGAGGAGGGAGGGGGGCAACGGGGAGGGGTTTTGCGCCCTGGGGCTTTCCTTCTCCTTTAAAACCTAATTAAGTTATGGCCCAACTAGCGAGAAACTTCGGCATCATATTACTCGAAGTGCCACAGCTCCACACCTACAGCGTTACACAATTTTCATTGTGTAACACAGCCACTAACCCATGTAACGCAACCAGCAGCAAACATGAAGACTCTTGTTAGATACGCCCACTTTGAGCATGTGACCTGCACGTTGTATTGCGTTTGGCACGCAGAGTCCCTATTTACTAGCTACGCGAGTGGAGGACGCTATGGCTGGTGTGAGTCGGGTGTTTTGCTCGTTATGGAGAAGATGCGGGGTGCAGGAGCTTCGGGTGCCTTGCGCTTCTTATCATAAGAAGGTACATCGCGCAGTGTGTGTGACGTGCAAGCTGGATACGTAACAGTCTAGTTTGAGGGCACGAGAAGGAGTGTTACGTAAGGATGAGCTACACAGCAGGTGTCAGTGCGTATTACGGAACGCATTTTAGGACATCCTGCAGCGAAATACTTCTTATCCTTCATGCGATGTCTTTGGAATGGCGCATCGGTTGCTTTAACCGTCAGTCATCGTTGAAATCTGCAATCGCACCTCCGTTCTCTACCCTCCCTTCTCAACCTTCAGTCTTACCAACTCCGCCCCTCAGCCTTCTATCCTCCACCCTCAATCCTCTACCTTCCGCCTTCAATCCTCTTCCTTTTAGTCCTCCCCTCCGCCCTCCCTGCTCAGCACTCACCCCTCAGATCTCTCTTTTCAGCCGACAGTCTTAAAGGAGAAGGAAAGCCCCAGGGCGCAAAACCCCTCCCCCCTCCCCTCCGTTGCCCCCCCTCCCTCCTCCCCCCTGGCCTACCTGTCCCCCTGGGCAAATGCCCCTAACTTGTTACTCACCCCTCTGCGCAGGTCCTGTCCATGGAGTTCGCAGTCGCCATCTTCTTCCACGCGCGTCTTCCTGCAATGACCGGCGTTTTCTGGCGCATGCGCAGTAGGAACAGTTACCAGTATGGCTCTACTGCGCATGCGCCGAATGTCACGAAGTTTTCCGATTTCACTTTGTGACTTTCGGCGCATGCGCAGTAGAGCCATACCGGTAACTGTTCCTACTGCGCATGCGCCAGAAAACACCGGTCATCGCAGGAAGAAGACGCGCGTGGAAGAAGATGGCGACTGCGAACTCCATGGACAGGACCTGCGCAGAGGGGTGAGTAACAAGTTA
The DNA here is from genome assembly GCA_038501925.1 of Xenopus petersii. Lineage (NCBI taxonomy): Eukaryota > Metazoa > Chordata > Amphibia > Anura > Pipidae > Xenopus > Xenopus petersii. The sequence goes on from CM076673.1 coordinate 139,382,459, forward strand.
GGGGCATTTGCCCAGGGGGACAGGTAGGCCAGGGGGAAGGAGGGAGGGGTTTTGCGCCCTGGGGCTTTCCTTCTCCTTTAAGCTGGCCATAGACTCAAAGATCTGATTGTACGAATCATCGTACGATCTGACTTTCCCATCTCCCGACCCACCACTAACCATTCAGATCAAAGTCTTACCAGTCAGATTAGTTAAAGAACAGATCAGCAATGTTCTGCCCCTGACAGCAATCGTACGATATCTATGTCCAACCAAAGCTAGTGACAGTCTCCCACTGAAAATCGTACGATCGGCAATACACGCAGAGATATTATTGGCAGCCGACAGAAATTTTCTAACCTGTCCGATCGACCAAACGACCGATCTCCGCCGGACGAAAAATGTCGGGACTCTCCACACACGTTCCGAAAATCGTACGAATCGATTTTCGGAACGTGTGTGGAGAGTCCCGACATTTTTCGTCCGGCGGAGATCGGTCGTTTGGTCGATCGGACAGGTTAGAAAATTTCTGTCGGCTGCCGATAATATCTCTGCGTGTATTGCCGATCGTACGATTTTCAGTGGGAGACTGTCACTAGCTTTGGTTGGACATAGATATCGTACGATTGCTGTCAGGGGCAGAACATTGCTGATCTGTTCTTTAACTACTTTATTTGATCTGACTGGTAAGACTTTGATCTGAATGGTTAGTGGCGGGTCGGGAGATGGGAAAGTCAGATCGTACGATGATTCGTACGATCGGATCTTTGCATCTATGGCCAGCTTTATTCATAGCTTTCTAAAGTGGAGGGCTGAGGGGGAAAGACTGAGGGTGCAGTTCGTATGACGGCTGAGAATGAAGGATAGAGGACGGAGGTGCGACTGCAGATTTGGACGATGATTGACGGTAAAAGCAACGGATGCACCATTCCGAAAACATAGGACATCGCATGAAGGAGATGTATTTCGCAGCAGGATGTACTAAAATGCGTTCCGTAGTGCGAGCCTCGCAGTCCTTACTATAAAGTTACTTTTTAGCCAGTGCAGCCCGACACCTTTGTCTTTGAAAAACATTACCAAAGGCGTTGTTTAGTTGCTAATGCAAGTCTAGCAGTTTTGCGTGTGGTGAGTTACTAACCAATTTAGTAATGTAATAGCAGCCAGTGGGGACCTAGGGTCTCACTCCTTTAAAACCGAACACATATGGAACCCACAGTCTGCATGGCTAATTAGTAATTCGTTTAGATGAACTGATTTATGTGCAGCCATGCATCTAAACAAATTGCGAATTAGCCATGCAGACTGTGGATTCCATATGTGTTCGGTTTTAAAGGTGTGTGATGACAACCCTTAGTGGGGCTGTCACTTACACACTACTTCTCTAAGTGTCTCAACTGAAGAACATGCTTGATAAAGAGTCCTGTGAGACACGAAACGTTGCATTTTTTGTCTACTGATAATGAGCCAATAAATCACAAAAAAACTTCACAGAAACAACGTGTCAGTGTACTGCGGTCTGTTGGATATTTCAACTGAAGAACAAGGCTGAGTTACTCCTACATGTATGACCTTGGGTATCTGTCTCAAGTGCCAGGGTGAGGGTATAGCGGAGACACGCCAACAACTAATGCCAGGTCAGACATATCTGGGCACCTGCTGTACACTCTTATGTTATGTACTCATGTAAATGCCATGCTATTTAGCAAGTTCTTGAGGGGACACATGGGGAATTCACAAAATGGATTGCAGCAGCAAACTCACAAATTTTCTGATATGTTTCTGCCCCTACTGTCAGTTTTGCAAAAAAAAATAGCTTAAAGGGATACTGTCATGGGAAAATGTTTTTTTTTCAAAATGTATCAGTTAATAGTGCTGCTCCAGCATAATTCTGCACTGAAATCTGTTTCTCAAAATAACAGATTTTTTTATATTAATTTTGAAATCTGACATGGGACTAGACATATTGGCAGTTTCCCAGATGCCCCCAGTCATGTGACTTGTGCTCTGATAAACTTCAGTCACACTTTACTGCTGTACTGCAAGTTGGAATGATATCACCCCCCTCTTCATCCTCCCTCAGCAGCCTAATAACAGAACAATCGAAAGCTCCCTAACACAAGATAACTGCTCCCTAGTAGATCTAGCAACATCACTCAATAGTAAACTCCAGTTCCCACTGCGACTCATTCAGTTACATTGAGTAGGAGAAAAAACAGCCTGCCAGAAAGCAGTTCCATCCTAAAGTGCTGGCTTTTTCTGAAAGCACATGACCTGGCAAAATGACCCGAGATGGCTGCCTACACACCAATATTACAACGAAAAAAATATACACTTGCTGGTTCAGGAATGAAATTTTATATTGTAGAGTGAATTATTTGCAGTGTAAACAGTGTTATTTAGAAATAAAAACGACATAAAAAAAAATCATGACAGAATCCCTTTAATAAATGGGGATGACTATTTTTCTGTCAATACCTGTTGTGAAAGTGTTTTACATAATACACCTCTAAATTTAATTTTGCCTTAAAGGGATACTGATACTAAAAAACGACTTTTTTTAAAAAATATGAATGTACATTAAAAGTTACCTACAGGTCATATTGATCATTTTTTGCTGAGAGGTTTATTTTTATAAGTTATTATTAGTTGACGTTCCTAAACCTGACTGTTTTGCCAACCTGACTGTCCCATCTGAGCCTGTCAGTTTGAGTTTCTAATGCTAACGGACTCCTGCTGCACAAATATGGCAGCCCCCTCATACAGGAATATGGGGCATTAGACAGGTAATGTAAAAGCCTTGTGCAAATACTTTATGGTAAAGTTATAAGTAGCTTTCAAAGGCAATATTATGATAGATGTAAAAAAGAGTTTAATTTCTGGTGTCAGTATCTCTTAAATTATTTTTTTTTTTCCTTTGGTTTCCTTTGGCGGCTTTCTGGAATTTGGACAGCAGGATGACTCTTGTGAGTCACACTTTTGCACCAAGTTTAGGTATTACAGCTTTATCCTGAGTAGAACTCCTGCAATAGCGCTAATCAAAAATGCACTGTAATTTTAATAGAATAAGAAGTCAGTGGGAAAGAGGGATAATCAAAGTTGTCTGATAGTTGTCACTTGGTACACACAGATTCCCAGAAGCTTTGACTCTCTCTTTCGCTGTGGTTTTTACAAAGTCTCCGTTTTTGTTTCACCTGCTGTTTAGTTAGTTTAGATAACACAGTATTCAGAACTTGCTTTCATTAACTACATAGTGCAGGTATTCAAAATAATTGCTTAGTGCTGGCACAGATTTGCTATAAAACCTCTACTTTATTCCTGCATTGTACACCTTCTTCCATACACCTTTACAATTAATTCCAAAATGCTCATTTCACTTCTTTGAATTTATATTTTATTACATCAATGTGGCTCCATGAGAAATGAAAAACTAAGGTTATGCTTTATTTAAATATTCAAACTAAGTGATAATACACTTTCATTTAATAAGAAGACTTAATAAGAGGACTAAAGTGTTACTGTGTGCTTTTACTTTGTAGTTTGTCGGAGCAAGCAAGTGTAATTTAAAAAAAAAAAAATGCATTTTGTATAGAATTGTTAAAAATGTAAAATTGTATTTTTATATAATCTAAATCTGATTAATAATTAGGGATTTTTTTTAATATTTTGGGGCCATTGATATGGTCACTCAAGGTACTTAATTATGTATATGTTGCATTGTTCTCTTATGGGGATGTTCACTGGCATCTTGGAAAAATAAACTACGATCTGTAATTTATTTATTAATTTTTTTTTTTTTAAGCCGCATTTGTAACAGGAGTAAACATCCGCAAGTGCTTTTTAATTTGTCACTAGTTACATAATCGTAGACCAATTTAGGATGGCAGAACTTGTGACCTTGACCATATTAATACAGTATGCTGTTTCTGCCACTGGATAATTGCAGGCCTCAGAATTATTTGCATTACACTCAAGAGCATATATTTAAACTGTTTAGCTTAACCTGTTACCTTTAAGGACACTGCAACAATAGTCTCTCCATAAAAATAAGGGAGAAACCTAAAGCCAGAATTAAACTGAAATGAACTAAAAATGTTGCTTCGTTAGATATGAAATGGGCTAAAGTATGTCTGCAGCTGAAGTGTTAGCTGATGCTTTAAACGTGTATTTGTCTAATTATCGTTCTTCATGCAAAATGATTTGTGCAGCATTAACAAGAAATCTTACTGCAGGCATTGGGTTTTTTCATGGGGAATGATTGGTACCTGGCATTTGTCTGCCAATTGCTGGCATGAGTGCTCAAATGCATGATTTCAGGATACAATCTAAAAATCTCCAGTGCTGCCTTTTTCAGATAATTTGAGGCATTTAGGGGAGTGGAGGAAAAGTAGACGTTTACCACAATTAGTGGTATTGTATGCATGCCCAGACTGGGACTTTTCTGTGTATACAGGGATATGGTTTTAATTCTTATGGTCACAAGACCAGGAGAACAGTGGTCCCATTTCCAATATAGTTAGTTAGCCAAAAATGTAATGTATAAAGGCTTGAGTGACTGGAAGTCAACATAACACAACTTTCTGCTTTTCAGTTCTCTGAGTTAGTCAGAGACTTGAAGGGGGGGGCACATAACTGTTCAGTGAGTTTGCAATTCATCCTTAGCATTCAGCTCAGATTCAAAAGCAAACTGTAATGAGCCAAGTGGCCCCCCTCAAGTCACTGATTGGTTTCTTCCTGGTATCCAATTGTTGGAACCAAAGACAGCTACAAAGCAGGAAGTAGTGTTCTGGCTATTATGTTAGACATCCTGTCACTCCAGCCTTTATACATTGTATTTTTGGCTAACTAAATATATCAGAAACCTTTTTTTATTTTCACTGACTATTTACCCACTTTTTATTTTTATACTGAACTGTTCCTTTAAATGGCAACTAGAGCCCCTGTACATAAATGTTCATCATAAATGTTCATAGTGAATGTGCATGTTTGTGCCCAAAGCTACAGTAGCCATATGACAGCCTAGGTTCTAAAATTAGACTAGTGGCTAGCAGGTGTTCAGTGTTACAAGATAATTATAGCATTATGGGATTTCTTATCTGGAGACCTGATATCCAGAAAGCATTAAGTCTACATTATTTTATTTTTTAACAGAAAAGAAAAGCTACATTATTTTAAGCAAATAATTAAATTTTGTTTTATAGATGAATTCCTATTTCTCTGTAATAAAACAGTACCTTGTACTTAATGAAAACAAAACGGCATAAATCCATTTTGAGGGAAAAATAATCCTGTTGGTCATATTTAATGTTTCATTTTTTAAATGTTTTTATAGTGGGTTTAAAGTATTATGGTGACCTAAATTTTGGAAAAGTGCTTGTCCGGAAAACATAGGCCCCATTCGTTTTTGATAATTGGCCAGGCTTCTTTCCCATTGATAAAAAAAGTACTTAGACTTTTTCAAAAAATATCTTTAAAAATTAACTGTAACTTCATATTATGCGATTAAAATCGTACACTTGCTTTTCCTCGCAGGTAGTTGATCATTATGAAAATCCAAGAAATGTTGGATCCCTTGACAAGAACGCAAAGAATGTTGGGACAGGTTTGGTGGGCGCACCAGCATGCGGTGATGTCATGAAACTACAGGTAAATGACTGGAGTTAATGTGGAATGGCTTTTACAGAACTAGATTTGAATCTAAGATTTGTATTTCTCTGTGTGTTCAAAACTTTTTCTAAGAGGTGCTAAGGATAAAAAAATATCGTAAAACTTAGTAGAAATGTTATAATATAGCTCATTTGGCTTGTGACCTCTAGTTCAGTGTGCTTTTGGAGCACTGATTTGTGGGTAACAAAGAGTTCATTTAGGTCTTACCAGATCTGCATGTGAACATTTTTAGGGGCATATTTATTCACATTGGAGACAAACACCCGTGATGTTGCCCATAGCAAATAATCAACAATTCGATTTTGACAGTCGCCTACAAATTAGATAACAGCAAAGATGTAAATGGTTGCTATGGGCAACATCACTGCTGATGTTTGTCTTCAATGTTAAGGCGTTGTTCACCTTTAAAGGGCATGTAAAGGCAAAAATATAAAATCCCATTTTTACTTTCTTTAATGAAAAAGAATATACTTTAATTAAAAGATGTCTACAGTTTTTATCATAAACCTGACTGTATGCAGTGCAACTCCCCCTTCTTTTACTGCTGTGGATAGGAATTGTCAGATGGTCCCCAACTGCTGTGCAGGTAAATGATCATACTTTCAAATGGCAGGGGGAGCCCCCCCACCTTACTTCCCAGAACTCAAGCAGCATTGTTGGATTCCCTGTAGAGATTTGTATCCAGAGATGCAGTGCAGTCTCTATATTATGATTATTAATCAGTCTTGCTGTATTGGCTTCTATGGCAGATATTATTTGACTTGTGCTGTTTTGATAACTTATGACGATCCCTAAGCTTAACCTCCCAACTGAAGCCCAGACCACACTGAGCATGTGCGAGTCTTGATATTGCAGAAATGTCTAACAAAGTTACAAGATGACAGCCCCCTGCGCCAACTTTGAAAGCATAAATCATTTGACTTATTAGGCTGCTGGTGCAGTAAGTTCATGTTTATATTTAGTATACATAATACAGCTTTTCTAACATTATTCTATTTTAGACTTTAGTTGCCCTTAAAACACTTTTTTCAGTTCAGTTGGTTTCAGATTGCTCACCAGAAATAAAGCTTTTTTTCCCCCGATTACTTTGTATTTTCCATTTGTGACCATATTTCTAATATTGAAATGTAGTTTCATTTTTTCACCTGCTGAAGTAGCTCTGGGAAGGGGGTCGCCGACTTTTTTACTGTTTTAAATTGATACATTTGTTATCTTTGGCCCTGTTGAGCAGAATCCCTGAGCTTCATTACAGGCAGCTGTTGGAATTGATAAAATAGTTGCTAATACTCCACTGATATTGCTGAGAAATGTATCAACTCAATGTATCCAATTGTAACAGTTCAGAATCTGCACCCGGATCACTGAGTTGCCAGACTGAGGCACTAGAGACACGAACATTACATCTTAAACTTAAATTTTGGTTAAATGGTAATAAATAAAAGATGAAAAGCAATTGAAAAAAGTCTTCATGAATACAAAAGGGGTTGTTCAGTTGTTCAGCATAAACAAAGATTTATTTTTTTTCTGTTGCTTTCCAGGTGAAAAATGAAACTTTATACTTTAATATTAGAAAAATAATCACATATAGAAAGTAATTGGGAAAAGTCTTTAATTCTGGGGAACTGTCTGAAACCAACTGAACTGAAAAAAGTGTTTGAAGGTGAACAACCCCTTTAAATAAATAGTGTTTTCCCATACACAATACTGACCAACTTTCTAATGAGCTTTATCACAGCTAGTGTGTTAATTCTTTATGGAAGATATATGTTTAACGAGTATGTATTTTCACACAGATGCAGTTAGCAGAACTGGCAACACCACACTGTTTACTTTTTATACTTGCTGTAGAGCCCATTTTTCAATGTCTTACTCGCATGGCAGTTCTAATCAGACTGAATTTTGCATGCTTTTTCACTTTGCAGATTGAAGTGGATGACCATGGAAAAATTATTGAAGCCAAGTTCAAAACGTTTGGTTGTGGGTCTGCCATTGCCTCCAGTTCTCTGGCCACAGAGTGGGTTAAGGGAAAAACGGTAATATGACAATTGCTTTTGTAGATATTTTTTTTAACATCCCTTTTGTGCATTATTATGATATTCAGAGATGCATGATGTTAAAAGGCATTTCTTTAACACTTTGTAATTGATATATTGAGATAATCATATAGGTCAGTCAAACACTACATCACCAGTGATGTTGCTCATAGCAACCAATAAGAAATTAGATTAGATCAGTTACCTACAAATTAGAAAACAAAAGCAAATATCTTATTGGTTGCTATCGGCAGTGATGTTTTTTTCCCAGTGTTAATAGATATGCTTCTTAGGGTAAACCAATGGTTAGTTAATTTTCCCTTGTTTCTTTGTTAAACACAGGTTGATGAAGCTATGACTATCAGGAATACAGACATAGCCAAAGAACTGTGCCTTCCACCTGTGAAGCTTCACTGTTCCAGTAAGGATGTCTGATTTTACCAGACTTCTAAATGTTTATCAGCATCAGTCTAATTTAATTGCTTTTGAACATATTGTCTAAATCAGCTGTGAACGGATGAATGGGCTGGTATTAGCACTATTTTATATACTGGTAGGAATTTTAATGTAAAAGTAGACATTTTTTTTTTTTTTTTTTAATAGAGCCCACATTCCAGTTGGGGATAACAGTATTTTTTTTTTTTTTTTTTTTTTTTAAATTGCCCCCGGCTAGCGCTACGCTACCTGCACTGGGAGGGAGCTGATGGTACGAGCAGCCATGTCCGGTCATTCGCATGCGCATAATGAAAAGCTGCCCCGAATTGATCATTATGCGCATGACGCCACATATGCATTATGCGCATGCAAGTGACTGGACATGGCTGCTCGTACCAGCAGCTCCCTCCCAGCGCATCCTATATCCTACTTCTCATGATATATTATCTACTGCAGCTATAATGCTAAAAGCAACCTAAGATGAGATGCAGGGAATATGTCAGAGGCTTTTTAAATGCTTTAACTATCCTTAGCTCAGTTAACATGACTGAAAATATTTTATTTGAACATCATGGATTAGTTTAAACCCGTTAATATTTTTAACTGACACACTTGTCTGCACATAATTTCTGCTTTGACTAGTTGATTTGTCACTTTTAACTAATTGTGCCTGTGTTGTCCACCATTGTTTTTCAGTGTTGGCTGAAGATGCCATTAGAGCAGCCCTGGCAGATTACAGACTGAAGCAGGATAAAGAAGAAGCTGCAGCAAGTGGCTAACTGAGCCAAGTATGAGATGTACCATCATGGCAACATTCAGTCACTTTATGCCGTTCCTTTGGGCATTAAAGCATGTCTTTACCATTTGAACAGCAGATTTTAATACGCACAATTATATAGCAGCTTGTCAAACTGTGTGTGAATCTCCTCCTAATAATGCGATTACTTTCAATTTGCAAGCTGAGTATATTTAGATATTGAAAAGAAAGTAACTTTGTTCTTTATTCCCTAATATTCAAGACTGTCACCTGTCCTCTCTTCACATGTCATTTTAACAATGTCTGGTGTACACACATGACTTTCCACTACATTAAATTGCTAGGTTTCACATACCACCCCTATAAAGTGATATAGAAATTTAATCCAGTCAGTTTAAGTATGGCCGTAAAATGGATTTTGGAAAATACTACAACACGCGTCTTCACCGGCACTACCATTGTGAAGATGTGGGGGTTGTGGGTTTTTTTGCATCATTCTACTTGAGTGCTTGGTAAATATGGTACGGTTTTGTACATAAATGGCTATGCAGTCATAATATAATATAAAATCCATGCTGAATTACAAGAATTAAACAACATAGCCACAGTGCACTGTTCATATGTACTTCATACATTTTTTCTTTTTTCTGGAAGCAATTTTTTGTGACTGTACATTATAGAACTGAAATGTAATTGTTCTCAGAAGGGTTCATTTTTGAGAATTGGATGTCTGACTGGAAACCTCCTATCCTGTACTTCTGTTAACACAACTGGGTCTCCTAAGCGATTCAGCCCTTTACAATAGGCTTTAAAAAAGCAAGTTACATATTCCACCCTTACTACCAGCATCCCTGAAACCTCCCTATTTTGAGGTCTGAGGAATGATAATAGAATCGAAAGCAGGAATTGTATGATGCTTTGTAGTTTTGTATGCAGTGCATTTGAACAGCTGCCTTTTGCGTTTGTGTATATATTTGCTATAAGATAAATAAAAAAAGAAAATGGAGTTGTCTTTCTATAATTTAGATAATTTAGACAAGGCTGTTGGTTGTATGTATGATATGATATGATATATTTTTGTTAACCATAAAGATGGAGACTGTCTGATCCATAAGTAACTCTATGACAATAGAAGACAAAGTTAATATTATCACTAACATTAGATCCCGGGCCAGCTCTTCTGTCTGCTTAAAAATGTGTTGGACACTCCACAATACCCCAGGGTCTGTCTATGGCCTCTCACAACAGCCTCTCTGGCAGTTGCCAGTCCAGGTCTGATTGGTGGCAGTTTGCTGCTGGAATACTACCCTTGCCAGACTAAGGTTAGCAGTGATGTTTACTAGGGTGTTCATAACCCATTGGAACCCACAGTAAATTTCCCTTTCTTTTTTCTTTACGGAGAAACGGTTATAGTTTATTTTTTTGGTTAACTATATTGGGCTGTGTATACCCTTTTAACAACACATTCTTAAATTTTGACAGTTTTAACCTATTGAATATACACTCGGTAGGATGTTAAAAAATGCTCATATCAGAATATTTGTAATGCAAACTGGAAATAAACTATTCCACCAGCAGAGGTCGTTATGACTTAAAGAATATGAGGGGATTTCTAACCATTTTGTTATCACAGAGCAGAGGATTTTAGATTGTTTCAAGCACCCATTTGAGCTCTACTGTTTGATCAGGGCCCATTTGGTAATAGTAAATAATACTTAAAGGAAAACTGTACCCCCAAAATGAATACTTAAGCAACAGATAGTTTATATCAAATTGAATGACATTTTAAAGAATCTTACCAAACTGGAATATATATTTACATAAATATTGCCCTTTTACATCTCTTGCCTTGAACCACCATTTCGTGACTCTATCTGTGCTGTCTCAGAGATCACCTGACCAGAAATACTACAACACTAACTGTAACAGGAAGAAGTGAGGAAGCAAAAGGCAGAACTCTGTCTGTTAATTGGCTCATGTGACGTTACATGTGGTTTGTATGTGTGCACAGTGAATCTTACGATCTCAGGGGGCGGCCCTTGTTTTTTAAAATGGCAATTTTCTATTTATGATTACCCAATGGCACATACTACTAAAAAAGTATATTATTATGATAATGGTTCATTTACATGAAGCAGGGTTTTACACATGAGCTGTTTTACTCAGTATTTTTTATTAGAGACCTACATTGTTTGTGGGGTATAGTTTTCCTTTAATAAACCATTCAGTCATAAATATATTTTTCAAGGCAGCAATTGCATGTTTTTCATCTTAAAATTCCAGATGGTTTTACAGGGGTATCCCAAAGACCAAATCGTACCCTGTCTTTCGGGTTGCTATAGATGCAGCATATTATCCTTTTTTCAAATTGTATTATCAGTTATACATTAGGTTATCTATCCAGCTGTTTCCAAACCAAAATTAAATGTACTTCATAGCAAACTGATAGATGAACTGTTAACGTTTCTTTCTTTGTTTTTCCTGCCCCTCAGGGCCAGAACTAGGGGTAGGCAGAACCTCTTCTTTCAGCCTACCTCTGGTCTGAACTCGTTCTCTCCACCTGCACTCTGCAGCTTATGTGCGCGCTCTCTTCCCCCTCCACGAATTAAAATATTGGGCGCGGATGCGCAGTTCCCGAGTTCTGGAGCTGCACGCATGCACACTCGAGGCCATGCCGGCAAGGGGGTGAAGCTGGGGTTGCCTTTGGCGCCCGGCTGGTTTGGCTGGGGCTTTTCCTTGACCATATAAAGAATAACCCCCTGCCCCAATCCAGCTTCACTGTAACTAGTTTAAACATGAAGATATTCTGAAGCTCGTTGTCTAATAATGTAATGTTTGGTGTCACTAGGGTTGCCACCTTTTCTGGAAAAAAATACCAGCCATCCTATATTTTTATGCTTTTTCCCTATTAATAGCATTGTCACCAAGCAGAATTTTTGCCGGGCGGGTAAAACACTGGCCAACTGGCAACCCTAGGTGTCACTGTGTTTCATAATCTTAAAAACATTAATTTAGCTATTTATCATTTATTTTAAATGGGCACACATGGAGCAATGCACAATGCTAGAAATCCAAATAATTTACCCCTAGTAAAGGCTGTTTGGGCAACAGTTGTGAAAAATGTTTCTACTGTCCCATCCAATTCACTTAAGACCGAGGCCCTGATCCCTTGTACAGCAGTGGCAGTCATTGCTTTGTTATTGCAGGGGACCTCATTCTTTTTGCCTGTGCGCAACATTCAGATGTAAAAAGAGTTGGGGAGCAACAACAGCATGAAATGGGTGGTGCAAAATAAATGCTATGATTGGCTGTTTGGTAGCCCCTATGTGGACTGGCAGCCTACAGGAGGCTCTCTTGGCAGTACACCTGGGTTTATGCAACCATAACTTTTCTCCAAACCATGAGTTAAAAAATAAGCACCTGCTTTAATTACTGTGAGCAACATTCAATATGTTGGTGAGCAACACTTTTCTCATGAGCCACTGATTGGGGATCACTGTGTAAACGGCTTGAATTGTATCTGAGATAAATGCCATTGTCTGGCCTGTTAGAGTGGTGAGCACTTGTGTGATGCAACATCCTTGCTTCATGATGGTTTGGAAACCTGTATGACGTCAGCTTTACACAAGGGCAATGTAATAATATATGTTTTTCTATCTTAGTTAACTGTTTATGTAATTGTGTAATTGGCAAATACGTAGTGAAAGGCTGGCACAAACTGAAACACACCATTAGTTGATGTAGTTAAAAAGTGTTTAAGCAAAAAACTTCTAAAAAGAGCCTATGACTAAGTGCCCACAAGGCACGAAACGCATTAGGCTTGTTTGAGATGTTTTTTGTTTAAAAAAAAGTACAGTAACTGGCTCTCAATAGATAGAATGTCCCTTGATGTCCATATACTTTCACTAAATATGTGATAGTACCCACTGTCTTTTAACATATAATGTATTTTTGGTGCCCATTTCCACTACTTCTCACTGTATATAATATGCTGTGGGTGGCATTAAAGGAAAACGATACCCCCCATGTAGGTCTCTATAATAGATATTGCATAAAAGAGCTCATATGTAAAACCCTGCTTTATGCAAATAAACCATTTTCATAATAATATACTTTTCTAGTAGTATGTGCCATTGGGTAATCATGAATAGAAAATTGCCATTATTAGAAAATAAGGGATCGTACGAGTCACGGTGCATACAAACATACCAACTACTTGTTAGGTCACATGAGCCAATTAACAGACAGAGTTCTGTCTTTTGCTTCCTACACTTCTTCCTGTTACAGTTAGAGTTGTAGTATTTCTGGTCAGGTGATCTCAGAGGCAGCACATAGACCATCACAAAATGGTGGCTCAAGGCAAGAGATGTAAAAGGGCAAGATTTACTTAACTATATATACCAGTTTAAGATTCTTAAAGATAAGATTCTTTCAATATGCCACTTATTATATAATCTGTTACTTAAGTATTAATTTTGGGGGTATAGTTTTTAATCTGTTACTTAAGTATTAATTTTGGGGGTATAGTTTTCCTTTAACCACTCTTACTTTATATAATGTGCTGGAGTTGCCAATGCCTACTATTAGTTATTTGCTGTCAATACCAACTGCCACATTTTGTATATTGTGCTTGGGATGCCAGTATCCACTGCTATTCATGTATAATATGCTTGGGGTGGCAGTTCCCGCTGCCTTCTCTTGTATAATGTGTTTAAAGGAACAGTAACATCAAAAAATGTGTGTTTTAAAGTAATACAAATATAATGCAGTGTTGCCTTGCACTTGTAAAACTGGTGTGTTTGCTTCAGAAACACTACTATTGTTTATATAAATAATCTGCTGTGTAGGGGGCAGCATTTTAAGAGAAAAAAAGGCTCAGGTTACACAGCAGATTAGCTCTGTAGAACATAATGGTGTTATCTGTTATCCACTATTTAACCTGTGCCATATAGCATTTTTTCAATTTCCGCCATTGCTACACAGCAGCTTGTTTATATGAACTATAGTAGAGTTTCTGAAGCAAACACTGCAGTTTTATAAGTGCAGGGCAACACTACATGATATTTTCATTAATACACTTTTTTTTGTGTTACTGTTCCTTTATGATGGTAGAATGTGCAACCTGTTTCCACATAGGAGAGTAAGGTGCATTTTTGGATTGATGGATGATGCTTCACTGTCTGACATTTCTGGGACATATAGATGCCAGTAGACTGGTACCTGCCTGATTGTGTAATGTCTATTGTAAAATGTAGATAATGGCCTTGCACGGTTGGTTCTGGCAAGGGACCCTTGTTCTAGTAATGCCCAACCATACAGGGATCTTTCCAATTCTGTGCTTCCTACTTTGCAGTAACCATTTTAAAAAATGCCCTTTTCGGTTTCATAACTAAGAATACCGACGTTTCCTGATTAGTTTCCCATTAATAAGATTAACCTATTCTAAGCAATATTTCAGTTGGTTTTCTGCAATTGTGTATTGTTTACTTTTTGGTTGTTATTCTTTAGTTTAGTTGAGCTTTCATTTGTAACTACCTGGTTGCTATGGTGATTTTACATTAACAGCTATCCAGCAGTAGAAATTCTAAGAGGACTTTAAAGGAGAAGGAAAGGTTAAAACTAAGTAAGCCTTATCAGAAAGGTCCACCTAAATATACCAGTAAACCCCCAAAGTAATGCTGCTCTGAGTCCTCTGTCAAAAGAAACACTGCATTTCTTTCCTTCTATTGTGTACACATGGACTTCTCTATCAGACTTCCTGCCTTCAGTTAAACCTCATTGCCCTGGGCAAGAGCATGCTCAGTTTGCTCCTCTCCCCCACCCCTCCCTTCTTTACTGTAATCTGAGCCCAGAGCAGGGAGAGACTCAGGCAGGAACTGATGTCACACCACATTAATACTGCAGCTCCTATTCTAAACAAACAGAGTTTCTAGAGCTTTTTACTCAGGTATGGTAAAATATTCTACAGAAGAAATATAGCATTCTAGCTTGCACTATTGCAGTTAATCTATTGGCAATAAAATGCCTCCGTAGCTTTCCTTCTCCTTTAAAACAGAAAAATGTAAATAATTCAAAACCACAAAGCATAAACTAATTGCAAATTAGAATTATTCCATCTTCATCCTACAGAACCTGATTGAGCTCCTGCCTGTGATACAAAGGTGTTTTTATGTAATTTGCATGTTTAATGAATACGTAAGAGCTCTGTGGAATGTGTTGGCATTTTTATTCTGCTAAATATTACACAGGAAGCTCATTTTATGGCCAACTACCCTTTATGTTTTGGGGCTTTGCTGAGTTTAAAGATCAGCTGTTTAGTGGGAAGTAGAAACGGACAGCATAAGCAAGTTACTTTGCACTAGTAGAGCTTGGTAGTGAGGTCATATACAGTGGTGTGCAAAACTATTTTCCCCCTTCCTGATTTCTTATTCTTTTGCATGTTTGTCACACTTAAATGTTTCTGCTCATCAAAAACCGTTGACTATTAGTCAAAGATAACATAATTGAATACAAAATGCAGTTTTTAAATGAAGGTTTACGTTATTAAGGGAGAAAAAAAACTAAAACTAAAACAAATCTACATGGGCCTGTGTGAAAAAGTGATTGCCCCCTTGTTAAAAAATAACTTAACTGTGTTTTATCACACCTGAGTTCAATCCCAAAGGTTATAAAGCCATTTCTAAAGCTTTGGGACTCCAGCGAACCACAGTGAGAGCCATTATCCACAAATGGCAAAAACATGGAACAGTGGTGAACCTTCCCAGGAGTGGCCGGCCGACCAAAATTACCCTAAGAGCGCAGAGACAACTCATCCGAGAGGCCACAAAAGACCCCAGGACAACATCTAAAGAACTGCAGGCCTCACTTGCCTCAATTAAGGTCAGTGTTCACGACTCCACCATAAGAAAGAGACTGGGCAAAAACAGCCTGCATGGCAGATTTCCAAGGCGCAAACCACTTTTAAGCAAAAAGAACATTAAGGCTCGTCTCAATTTTGCTAAAAAACATCTCAATGATTGCCAAGACTTTTGGGAAAATATGCAAAAGAATAAGAAATCAGGAAGGGGGCAAATAGTTTTGCACACCACTGTATTAGGTTCAGGGGGCAATTACTTTTTCACACATGAAAATGTAGATTTGGATTTCTTTTCTCCCTAAATAATAAAAACCCTCATTTAAAAACTGCATTTTGTGTTTACTTGTGTTATCTTTGACTAATAGTTAAATGTGTTTGATGATCAGAAACATTTTGTGTGACAAACATGCAAAAGAATAAGAAATCAGGAAGGGGGCAAATAGTTTTGCACACCACTGTATGTCATCACTTTATTGTGTGTGTTTAATCACTTACCTGCCATAGATTATAAATTCTCTGCTGCTGGTTGTCGGGTCCCTGACTTGCTGTCACCATAGAATTAACATTTCTGGGTTACTCTTTATTCTATGCAATAACCGTGCCAAGATCAAAGGGGTTTTGGCAGAAAAGTGGTTATTGTATCTGTTGGCCATTTTTCTTTAGATATAAATATCTGATTGCCATGTATATTATTAGATCCCACAACATGTAGGTACCTACCTGGTCTCTCACCTCACTACACCACTATGGATAGTTTGGATGAATTGTTGTACAGAGTATTACAGTGTAAGAAATGGAGTAGTAAAACATTGTGAGCATACATGTCTTTCTGTGGGCTCATTTTATTACTTCCTAGGGAGGAAAAAGGAACTGGATTTCAATGCATTTCATCACTGCTTGAGCATGTTGGCCCAGGCAGCTGTTTACTTTGGCCTGTGTTCTTGAGTGGGAGAAATGCATCTCAAGGTTTTTACAATCTTGTATAGAAAGCAAGGGGGAAACAAGACCAAGGTTTTCAAATGGACTGTCACCTACCCAGTTATCTGATTATTTGAATACATGTAACTGCTCAATACTGATTACTGGCAACACCAAATTGGTTGGATTGGCTCGTTAAGCCTTGAACTTCATAGGCAGGTGTGTCCAATCATGAGAAAAGGTATTTAAGGTGACCAATTGCAAGTTGTGCTTCTGTTTGACTCTCCTCTGAACAGCGAGAGCATGGGATGCTCAAAGCAACTCTCAAAGATATGAAAACAAAGATTGTTCAGTATCATGGTTTAGGGGAAGGTTACAAAAAGCTATCTCTGAGGTTTAAACTGTCAGTTTCATCTGTAAGGAATGTAATCAGGAAATGGAAGGCCACAGGCACAGTTGCTGTAAAACCCAGGTCTGGCAGGCCAAGAAAAATACAGGCGCAGCATATGTGGAGGGTTGCAACAATGGTTACAGACAACCCCAAGATCACCTCCAAAAACATCTTGCTGCAGATGGTGTATCTGTACATCGTTCTACAAGTCAGCGCAATTTTGCTGCTGTTTTTCTACAAGACAGCTTCTTTTTCTGCTGTTCGTTTTTGTTATTTGTGATCATGTCCCACTAAAGAAAACATCCTACAGTTACAATGGAGACATCCTGGTTTTATTTGAAGTAATAGTTTTTTCAGGAATACATAAAATAAATAATAGGTCATTGCAAAAATCAAATCTAACAGTTTTGTAAAAAGATATTTTTATAAGGCACTTCACATACTGTGTACTTAGGGGACCAAGGTCAATAAAAACCCTAGATTTAGAGAAATTAAATATTTAATCAGGGGTGCTCTAGCTGTGGCCCTCAAAATGTTAAAAGTCACAGGTTGACTATCACTGCCAAATATTAAAAATTCAAACTTTTCCTCTAATCAGTGGCACCAGGACAAATGTCCTGTTCACCCCATGCTAAAGTAGCCCCAAACTCATTGGGAAAAAAAATAAAAAAAAAAAAGCTAAAACACTATAAATGTTAGCACAGAGATGTTAGCCCTACACTATAGGCTCCCCCTTCTGCTGACAAACTCCCCGAGATCACACTCCCTGCTGTCTTATCTGTGAAAAAATAGATCTTATGCAAATCTAAAACAATATCACTTATATCACTATTTGCAGGCTTATCTTTACCATTTCTTTTTATGTCCTCTGTAACGCAAATGACAATAATGAAAACGAGTAAGGAATCAACGCAAGTAAGCAAATAACAACAAACTTAAAAAAAACTTTCATAACGGTTCTGAAGGTGAAGCCTTCCATCCTGTGAAATATACATAAACACTAGGTTTTACTATTTGTCCTCTGAACATGGAAATAAACTTTTGTACACAGTCTGTTTTTGGGGACAATCACAAGTCATTTAATTACAGTCGTTTTTAACTGCTGTACATTTGACCCCTTTGGCATCACTTTCTGCCCTGATGGGTTTCAATCCCTTGCATTCACTGTCAATCTTTAGCTGTTGAGAAGTGTAGTTTGGCAACCGGCTGAGGTTAGATATGATTGCGCTGTTTCTGGTGCAGGTAAATTAAGGGCTAACGTTTATTTTACTCCTTGGTATTTTTTTTTTTTTGCAAGGTGGATTACTCCATTCTTTCAAATACCACATTTTCCTTTTATATTGTAAGTTGTAATGAGCAAGGTCTTCTTTACCTGTATCAGCCAGTATGTGTACATCCTTCTACACTTCCATGTTAACAATAATTCAGGAGAAAAAAAGTTAAACTGCCCTGTAATCTTCATGAATGCTTTTGACATTGACAAATTCATACAATAACTATTTTATTGGTAATATCAATGATAATTTTGTCCCAGAGGTAAGTGAGTTCATTTTGCCTTAGCCTACTATCATTTTTAGGATAAAGAATATTGCTGCTGGGTGGGTAATGAGCAGTAATGATGTTTGGGGAAAACATTTTATCTTCCTAAAACATTGCCAAAGCTTTAGCTCTAGTTTTGTGTTTGAGGTTTTTACAGGTTTGTATAAAATATCTATCTGGATGAGTGTGTGGTTCTTCTGATGTTATGACCAGCTCAACAAGGTGAACATATTTGCCCTACAGGTCCTTGTTTTTTGCACGAATAAAATAGTTAATTTCTTAAATGTAACCCTTTGTTTGTTTAAACTCCACATGTATCTGAAGGCTGCTGATGAGATTCCTGTGCTTCTTGTTCATTGCATGGGCTGTTTTCTGCTAGAGGAGGAACACATGGGCGTGGGTTGGTCTCATCCACAACTTCAATTGCCTCCTCTTGATTCTTCTGCTCGCCTAAGTTAGCAGAAGGTTCCTCAGGGCAGTTAGTAGGGGTTGGTTCCTTTGCACACTCACTTTGATTTTCTTCTGCTTCTCCAGAGGGAGATTCTACATGAGTGTTATAATTAGTAGCCCCATTTTTGTCTTCAGTTGTAGTCTCCACTTTGGGATCATTGGTTTCCTCTTGTATTTTGTGTTCCTCTTTGTTGCTACCACCTTTAGCTGGGGATTTTAAGTTCTGAGCAACATTAAGGATGTCCGCCTGGAGCTGTTTACTACTGTCTTGAACTTCTTCAGCCTTGGCATCCTGAGCTTTCTCTGGAATTTCATTAAAGGCCTTTGTCCCACCAGATCTATCTTTGTGATTGACATACTCCTTCTGTGTGAATGAAGAAGGGTAGTAGGCAGATGCCTTGTGTTTGTGGCTCATAATTATAGCACCACACACTACAAATATCAACATTATAATTAAGGTACCAACTACAATGGCAAGCAACATGTATTCTTTAAGGAATTTTGTTATTTTGTCAAATATATTAACATGGTTCGCTGTTCCATTAGAAAATGACCCTGGACCTTCTGTTGTAAGGTTGATAAGATCGTGGCTCTGATTAGGAGACATCGCTGTCACAAGTTCTCCATCTCCGCTGCCTGCTGGTAAGTCTGAATAAGAAGTTGTATATCTTGCTAGGCACAAGGGGAAAGTTATTATAAGGAACACGCAGACGATCTTAAGGCATGCCATACTTATTCAGCAGATCTCCTTTTATTATCTTTGATTCTGTGAAAGAAAAAAAGCAGCACATGTCAGTTGGGGATATAGCTCTGAGCTAACTGGAAAATCTTTGGAGAAGAATAATTTTAAAACCCTATTTGTATGGCAAAAAGGAACCTTCACTTATTTATGGAGATATAATTATATGGAATGACTCATTAACCATGACATTGAGGTCTTAGTCCAGAAGATTCCATCACGATCACTTACGAGTATCCTGGATACTTCAGTGAAACTCTCTTTTAAAGTTTAAGAATTGCATCTTAATCTCCAATGTTTATATATAAGTTGTAATATGTATAATATTTGTAAAAAAAAATATGTTTAATCACTCAGTCCTTATGTAAGACACAGGGGCCGCTTGGCTGAAAAAAATATTGATAATCAAACAAAGGACAGATTCTACTGCAAAGAAGCAACAGGTATATATTTGAAATTACTGTAGTTTAACTTCTACTCCCTGCATGGTGGTGATGGGATCTAAATCTGGGGGGGGGGGGGGCTTACAGGCTGCAAGTCCTAAATTGCATTTATTGTTTTCCATTTGGATTCAGGCTCAAGTTCCACAGCCCCCCAAGACCTATTGTGCTTCTCCTACTTCACTTACATCTATTCTGTGTATTTCAAATGAAACACAGATCTACATATGCTGGGAAAAAATGCTAAAAAATAAAATATACCAGATTACTAAACAGCATTGTTTTTGTGTACTTCAACCCCCAGCATCCTTAGCTAACTTAACAACTTGGCATGAATAGCCTGGAATTCACAACAGCTGGAGGTCCACCACTTTGACATCACAAGGACTCGCAAGAAAAAGGAATTTCTATCAGTCATTACTATGTCATGCTAGTAAAGTCACATAGATATTGTTAGAACGTAACAAGACTTCTCCCATTAGTGGCCTCTAGTTACCTACGAGAACAGTTTATGGCAGACATAATAAGATGAAAACAGAGTTGAACAGTGCATTGATTTTTTCCAGAAAGCCCACTGGCTTTCCCTGCAAACATACAGAATCAAATCCTGCCTCTGTATCCGTTACACCCCCCCCCCAACCCCTCTTAAAACTTTAGCAAGCACATCTGGCCTATGTCTGCCTTTTTGTTGCACATTTCTGTCCCTGGGGACCTCTCTACCCAGTCACACTGGTCTGCTTGGAGAAAATGTTTTACATCTGGAGGCTAAATTGGCATGGGAGTTGATTTTCTAGATGATCCTTTTATACCTCGTACGTTACTATAATTAAGTCAAAATGTCTTAAAGCCACAGTATTTTGACAGTCATTTGGTGTTTTTTCCATAAATATGAATAATTTCTAAAAATTTGTCTTAATACTCAAATAGTTCCAGTTCATTTCTGATTTATCTCAGTGCCAGAATGAGTTGCTTTATTAAGCCATGCAACGCATTTCTCATCATTCTTATACCAAGATATAAATAAAAGTCACTGGTAACATCATGCAGCATCATGCTTCATACATGGTCATTTCAGTAATAATATGACAGCAGCTTACAACTATGACTTGTTCATAGGTACTATAGTTAATAACACAATATGTTTATATAGACCTGTGCCCAGGTACATATAAACACAATATATTTATGTATATACCGCTGCCCAATTCCTGTAAGGATTGAGATGTTAGTTAGCTAGAGGAGGGGGTGATTTAAGAACTTACTGTATTTTCCAGCCTTGCAATTTCCTGCTGCCTGTCTGCCTTGATAGCCAGACTCCAACTCTGCCTTATGCAGACTGTTTTCATTAAAAGAGAGGGAAAAAGGGGGGTGGCTCAACCCTTAAAATTAGATCCCTCCTGCCTTTTCTGTGCATCCTTCTGGATCCATGGGCGGAATATTAACCCTTTTGGTGTCTGGGAGCCACACATAAATTTCCACACACCCCCTTAATAAACCAGGCAGCCGCAGAGTGCTTTGCGGTGTTATGTCTTTTTTGATCTAAAATTAAGCAGTAATATTAAAATGCCGTCAAAAAGACTTAAATGATGTAGACAACTTTATTACATTTTGCAAAGTGAGCTGTTTTTCATTTTTGGCCATATATTTAATGGCAAAAAGGCTTGTTACAAATCAAAGTGACTGGAAGATTACTGCTGTGCCATGTAAAGCAGAGATCCCTGACCAGTAGCTAGCTTGAAGGCAAGCTTTAGTTGCATAAAACCATGTATACTGGCAAATAAAGCCTCACGTAGGCTGCCAGATCACATCAATAACCTCTCCAACTTTTTTTTACATTTGAATGTGTCGCATGGGTAAAAAAATGTTGAGTACCCCTGATGTAAAGCCTTGTCTCCTGCACCAAGGATCACGTTTTGTGGTTCAACTTCAGGTTACCTTTTAAGTAGTTATAGAATGACCGATTCTAAGCAACCTTTCAAATGGCCTTCATTTTTTCTGTTTTATACTTTTTTAATGAATTGCCTTCTTCTTCTGACTCGTTCCCGCTTTCAAATGGGGGTCACTGACCCATCTAAAATAATGCTTTATAAGGCTACAGATTTATCGTCATTGCTAAATTTTATTGCTTATCTTTTCTATTCGGGTCCTCTCCTATTCATATTCTGGTCTCTTATTCAGATCAGTGAACGGTTGTTTGGACCCTAGCAACCAGGGTGCTTACAAACTGGAGAGCTGCTGAATATAAAGCTAAATAACGCAAAAAAAATAATAATGGAATCTAATTGTAACATCATACTACATCAAACCTAAACTTAATTCAAGTCCTTAAATATGAAAATTCTTACCAGTGGTATAACAGAAACAAGTTTGGTGCAGTGTAATTTTCAATTGAAATTCCATGGGTAAATGTGGCAAAAGTGTTACTGTTGCTGCATAATAAATTGCCAAAATACATGTCTGCATGAAATGAAAGTGTTACGTTTGTGTTTTGATGAAGGGCAGAATGTTTATTATTAACTACAAGCTCTTTTTTTTTGTCAGCTGGTAATTGGCATGAAAAATGGTAGATTGCTTGCTTGATATTACCCCGCAATAACGAGGAAGGATTTTGTTTTACTCAGCAAAAAAACAAGGCACCTAAAATGTCCTTCCTACATAACAAACTTATAAGGTCTCATGTACAAATGGAGGGCAAAGCACCCTGTCTATATTCTTGTATTTCCCAGCATGCTGTGCAGAAAATTGAATGGCTCTCCTTTAAAATCACAAAAAAGAAATACATTTTATGTTGTTTTCAATATGGTCTTCTAACATTTAAAAGAGAACTAAAGCTTAACTAAAGAAGTGGGCTAGAAATTGTACTGTACATTATGTTTTGGGCTTCTGTACCAGCCTAAGGCAACCACAACCCTTTAGCAGGGAAGATCTGTGCTTCCAATGATGCCCCAGTAGCTCCCCGTTTTCTTTTCTGCTGATTCACTGCACATGCTCTGTGCTGATGTCACTTACTGAGCTTAGGGAGCCACTCACAATATATAGTACACATAGAAAATAAATGTCACAATATAAGACTGATTAGTAATTTATACAGATAATTACTACATGGCAGCACAGAAACCAGTGCAATAAGCATCAGAATTTAATAATCAGCCCTGTAGCATCAGCTTATATTACAGACCAAATTCATTTTCTGCTTGATAATTTGTGACAACCCCTAAACTTAGCTTCTCAACCGCAGCTCAGGGCTCACTGAGCATGTCAGTGTCACTTTCCAAGATGGTGACCCCCCTGTGACAAGTTTGAAATCCTGGATCATTGCTGTTTTTGAGAAGCTGAAAGTTCAGGCTGGTGCAATAAGTTCATTATATAAAGTAAGGCATTTTTAGCCATATTATTTTTTAGGGTTAGTTCTCCTTTAAAATAAATTAGTTTGACAATTCTTTTTCTGAAGGAAATCACACTGCTGTCTGTTGTGGGCTTGTGGCAGTGTCTCATAAAGCTGAAATCATGCTTTCCACAGACCCAAAACACATTTTCTGTTCAATGCCCAGAAAATAAAAGCACACACAGCATTTCTTACATTAAAAGTTCTTGGTCAGTGACTTTTCAGCAGATTGCTCTTAACCAGTTAAATCCCTTGCAGGCAGAGCCGGTGGTAGGAGTGGGCAAAAAAGGCAATTGTTCTAGGCTTCCTGACCTTAGGGGCTGTCAGCATGGAGTCTTGCCAGTTATGCTGCTATAAAATGCTTGGGTTCGTTTTAATAAAGGGAAACTGTATCCAGAAGTTGGTTCAGTATTATGCAGCATTTTGTAACACATTTGACATAACTTTACAGAACAGAAATTTGCAATACTGCTTAACTAACAGCAATTTAGAATTTATGAACTAGAACTTTGTAATATTCATTCTTCTGTATTCAGAACTTTCCATACGTTGATAAGCAGGGGACATTGCATATTATTGTAACAACAAGGCACCAGTGACAGGAAGTGGAGTGTGCATAAAAATCTTCATCCCACTGCAATAATGTTTAGTTTTTAAATAACACATGTGTATGTTACCTTTTGGATTTCTTTCAAAACATCAAAATGTGCACCAAAAAAAATAAAACACACTTCTCCTTTCCATTCTTTCACTGCAGTTTTATTATTTTAAAAAAGGAAATAAAACAACCCAACAACCACTTGGGCCATAACAGGACATCTTACCTCCCATGGTCTTGACAATAACAGTAGTACTTGTATCCAGTTGCCAAAAGGGAAATTTGGATTTGAAACCAGAGGTGAGAGTAGCGGGGGAGGAAGGGGGTGACAATGAGGCACGAATTGTGTATTTAGGAAATTATAAAGGCAAGAGTCCAAAGGCCCTGTGATTTTATATCCTCATATTTTACCAAAGGGGATACATTATTATTTATAATACAGAAGTTACAAATTACGTCACTGAGCACTTATTTTAAATGATGACATCACTAAGCACCATTTATAATAA
Organism: Xenopus petersii; assembly: GCA_038501925.1. NCBI lineage: Eukaryota > Metazoa > Chordata > Amphibia > Anura > Pipidae > Xenopus > Xenopus petersii. Next base: position 139,407,152 of record CM076673.1, read on the forward strand.
TATAACTTGCAGGATATTCATCGCTCTTGTGTGTCAGATGGATCTATGGCATAGTATGTCTCCCATCATTCATCCATCCAGGATAATTCAATAATGGGCAAAACCATAATATATGAATAAAAGAAAGTACCTAATGCTATGTTGTATCTCGAACACATGTTTGACAAATGTCTACCAAATGTTTAACAGTTTAACCTAGATTAGATAACATTGGTGATTTAGTTAACACTGAATTAGCCAGTCTTTAGTAGAAACCTAGAAAAAATAATTGGCTAAAACTTCATCTCAATCTTATCTAGATCTGTTTCTGATGTTTTGCAGTCTATTGTAGATTCCTTAATTAGTCTCTAGAGATCAGAAACTATCTTTTTGGGGATCTTCTTGTCTCAATAAATTCAATTATCATAGATAGGAATACTTTATTATAAAATTGTAATTAAAAAGCATTGTGAGCTGTGAGTTACCCCATAAGGAGAGAGTTTAGAAGCGTGATTGCCACACTTTTCATGTGGTTGTAATTAACGAATAACGAGAACCTGGTATGTGCCATTGTTTCTAAAGTTTGTAACCTATAAGAGAATATTGAGCTTTTCAAAATCAGGGTACAGATACATATTTCAGATAAGAGGTAGAAGAAATACACTTGAGTTGACCTTTGCCAATCTCCCCACACACAGTTGTTAATTTATTTCTAGTGATGAGCAAAATGTTTTGCCAGGTTTCACCATGTTTCACTGTGAAAAAGATGGATATTGACTCCAATGCGTGAAAAAAAATGGTCACACATCAAAAAATAGTCGCACCTCAAAAAAAAAAAACCTTTGCCACCCATAGACTTAAATGCATTTGAAGAATTTTTCACCATTTTGTGAAGTTACAGTGAAGTGAAAAGGGTCAGATTCACCCATCACTACTTCTTTCATGAACATCGAGAGATAAAAATAATATAATTGCAGAGAAAGAGTATTACAGTTTTTTCTAGCAAAGAGCACCTTGGGCATATAAATTGGGGATTGCTGCAGAACATATACAATTCTGACAAATAATAATACAATTTCTGTTGCCACAAATTGCCGACACCCAAATGAAATGGCGTACCCATGCGTTCGCACACCGTTGCGCCGCGTCGCATCATGCAAGTGCCGATAGTCTTTAATTTAGGGGACAGCAAATCTGAGGAGTAGGCCTGGGTCAGCGGTGGCCCATGAGGGCCAACCCTGGTTGTAAGGGAGCATGGTTACTCAATCTTGCAGGTAGAACTGGATTTTTCTTAGGAACTCTTCGTTTGCTTCAATGGTGCCAGCCTGTGTATGCACGAAGCCATGCAGAAGTTGCTGTAAAATACACTATACTGGGCTGAACTTGCCATTTAAAAGGGTTGCTCTGCTTTAAAAATTAACTTTTAGTATGATGTAGAGCGTGTTATACTGAGAAAATTTGCATTTATTTTTTTATTATTTGGGGTTTTTGAGTTATTTAGCTTTTTATTCAGCAGCTCTCCAGTTTGCAATTCTAGCAATGTGGTTTATAGGGTTCTAATTACCCTAGCAACCATGCATTGATTCAAATAAGACTGGAATAGGAATAGCAGAGGGCCTGAATAGAAAGATGACTAGTAAATAATACATTTGTAGAATTAAATAGCATTTGTTTTTTTTAGAAAAAAATTGTTTTTCTTTAGTCAATAACCCCCATTTCAAAGCTGGAAAGAGTCAGACAAAGAAGGCAAATGTTTCAAAAACTTAAAAAGAAAAAATGTAGACCAATTGAAAAAGTGCTTAGAATTGGCCATTCTATGTCATGCTAAAAGTTAACTTAAAGTTGAACTACCCTTTTAACAGAGCTTTAATTAAGATCGTACCAAACTGGATATGCTGACTGTTTTAAAGTAGAAGGAAAGGCGAATTCAATGGGGGATGGCAAAAGTTAGGCACCCCCTAGTGATTATATATACTTATCTCAAATCCCTGGCTGATGTTCCTATCAGGAGAAAACTGCACTGGCCCGGGGGTTCTTCCAGCGAGCACCACAGAGCAATCAACTTCTTTCTTCAAATTTCACAGGGCAGACGCAAGCGAAGTAGAACGAAATAGCTATCTTCTTAAAATTTGGCTTTTCATGAGAAGAAGCCGGAAGCCAATCGCTTCCTTGTGCCAGCTAGAAGAACCTGGTGCAGTTTTCTGCTGGTAGGAGCACTGACCCTGGGTGTGAGGTAAGTATACTGTATATTATCACTTGGTGTGCTTCATTTTGGCAACCCCAAGTAAAGTACACCTTCCCGTCTCCTTTAAAGGTAAAAACACTATAAACAGGGTTTACTTAGCCTTTGGCTTTCTAAAAATCTTTAGGAAAATCTCTTCAGGGGTGGAAATGCTTTTATCTGCATATTATTGTATATCAGGGCTACATAACTGGAGGACCCAGTCTGCTCCAAAAATTTCTTGATCATCTGGCCTTTTAATATGCAGTAAATTAACTGTAAAATTAACTGTTTGGGTGACCACTTCTCATATCTTGCCCCAGACAGTTTGCATGTAAGTCTACAGACATGTTTTTAAGCATTAATGTGAGACCTATGAATGTGACATTTTTGACGTAGTTGGCCAGCTTCAGTATATTGCAATATATGGACAAACAATTCACAGCGATAAAATTGCAAAACCAAACACAATTTGCAAGATTTAAAGGAAAAGTAAACCCTCAGAATTTTTTCCTTTGCCAATCTTTTTCACAGTTCCTCCACTGGATCATTAAATCAAGACACAGTTGTAGATCAGCGCCATAGGCTATGGAAAAAACAAATAACAGAACCTAGTGCAGTATTGTTAGTATTCGGTGCAGTCACCAAAATGTTAAAACACTGTGTATTGAACCATAGAGAGTCTAGGCACAGATTTTTCGTGTGTGTTCTAAAGTGCTATAGTGATTTCAACAAGGTGCTATCTCCAAAATAAAATTATAATTAAGTCAAACAAGGTGCTTGTAGTGCTTGCTTCAAAAGGTAAAATGATTTAAAATAAGGTGCAATGGTGTTTTCTTCAATCAGTAAAACTCAGCATGTGGCACTTTGTAGAAATCACTATAGCACTTTAGAACACAAACAAACAATATGTGCATAGGCTTTTTATGGTTTAAGACACACACAGATTTGTGTTGTAACACTCACTGCACTGAATATTAACAATATTGTACTAGGTTCTGTAATTTGTTTTTTTTTCCATAGCCTGTGGTGCTAATCTAGAATTGTATCTGGATATGGACTAACAATCCCTGTTTTGTTTAAAAGGTAAGGGCCTGGCCACATGGGCAGATTCGGGGAGATTAGTCGCCAGGCGACAAATCTCCTCTCCTTCACGGCGACTAATCTGCCCGATTTGCCTTCCTCTGCCTTCCGCCAGCTAAAATGAAAATGGCCTGGGGGCAGGCATTTGGAGCGCTTAATTTTCCGAAGTCGCCCGTAATTGCCTCAAGAGGAAACTTTGAGCGACTTTGGAAAACGAAGTGCTCCGTGTGCCTGCCCCTAGGCGATTTACAATTTAGCTGGCGGAAGGCAGATCGGGGAGATTAGTCGCCGCGAAGAAGAGGAGATTTGTCCCCTGGCGACTAATCTCTCTGAATCTGGCCCGTGTGGCCAGACCCTAAGGCATTTTTAGTCGCTTAAGGCACAAAATGTCTCAATGTCCTAAATATATTGATAATGCGTTGTGTGCAGAGGACCTCTTGTATTTGTCTATATGTAACATGTTGTTGTTGTCATTGCAAGTGTAATATTAAAGGGTGCCATATTGCAGAAGACTTTTATGCTCTCATGACACCAGAACAATTTTTTAAGTGAAGGTTCTTTCAGTATCTGTGACTTTGCAGACAAGGGGATCAGATATGAGATAAAGTGGGATTTATTTTCCCTGGGAAAAGAGGGAGGAATGGTGCGGAATCTTTTTTTACTATTTTCCCAGGGGCATGATTCCAAATAGATCTTTCAGATGATTAACTATGATGCAATGTCTAAAAATCTGACTTTAAAAAAAATGGATCCACTCTACACAGGAAATCAGATTAATTTTGTTATATTTGTCTTCCCATGAATAAATCAAGGTTCTAGCTATAAGTGTAAAGGCCATTGGAGATAATAATTAAAGATACATTTTACAGTTTGCAGTGTTTGTTTATAAAATCTAATTTATTAAAAAGGGAAATATGTGTTCTGTTTAGAATAACCAGACAGAGATGAAGCTAGTTTTTAAATGACTGGTATCTTAATTGCAATGTGTAATGTAAATATATATAAACATATAATTTGTAATACTCAGAATGCTTTTGACATGTATGCATTTGTAAACAGGAAACACTGAATTCACGCAAGTGTTTATATAAATGTATACAAAAGCAGCTCTGGACAGATAATAATCCACATCCAATCCAGAAAGCTCTGAATTAACAAAATAAAGTCTCCTATAGTTTCCATTTTATCCAAGTAATTCAATTAAAACAGGGAGCATAGGACAAACAGGGAGCATAGGGCAGGCAGAGTATGGCACACACAGAGAGTATAGGGAAGGCGGGAGACAGGGAAACCTATCAGGGCTCTAAGATGACCAGTTCATACTGTGCTACATACAGTGACACAGTGTATGTGTCGCTCGAGCAGTTTGTATGAGTGTGAACATGTGAACAATGTGGGCACTTTCAGTCTGGGTCTGAGGTGTGAACAGTACAGGGCTTTAGAGGTGTGAACAATAGAGATGTTATAAGTGTGAACAATGCAGGTGGGATTACAGGTGTGAAAAATAGTTTATAGTCTGAATCAGAGGTATAAACAATGTAGGGGCCAGTTAATCTCAGTACTGAGATTGTACTGAGATCGCCGGTGGGATGGCACTCAGACTGCTTAGTTTTCCGAAGTTGCCTCACGCGGAAACTTCGGGCAACTTCGGAAAGCGAATCTATCCGACTGCCATTCTGCCAGCGATTTACATTCCAGCCGGCGGAAAGGCTGTTCGGGGATATTGGTCGCCTAAAGAAGAAGTTATTTGTCACTGGGCAACTAATCTCTCAAAATAGCAGGGTGTGCCCTTACCCTTAGTCCCTTGGCAGCAACCGTGAGATTTATCTCCCTCCCTGTTAGGTAGGACAAGTGGCCAATCACAATTTAAGTAACCATGCCTATAAATAGGAGTAAACTCCCCCTCATCACCAGTGCATCAAAAAAGCACACAAACAGAATGCAAGAATTGTATTAGGGTGGGACCATTTTTGCTGCTGAAGGGACTAAGGGAAAAGTAGATTTTGGTATGTATAAAATTTACTCATTCCCTTACGGCAGCAGCCGTGAGAGTTATCAAGATAAGGGCTGGATCCAGTTACATCATCTTTTGGAGAACTTTCCTACCAAAGGAATCTTCCTGAGAGGCTGAGATGTCCTGTAGTGCTGAATTAATGTATTCGGGTTACTCCAAGTGGCTGATCTGCAGATATTGTCCATAGACACTCCTGCTGCTTCTGCCCACAATGTGGAGATGTTTCTGGTGGAATGGCTCCTGATCCTGAAGGGAGGCATGCGACCATCTTTAATATATGCCATCTGAATTGTTTCCATAATCCATCTAGAAATGGTAGACTTGGCTGCCTTTATACCTTTGTTCTTTCCAGAAAATTAGATTTTCACACTTTCAAAACTCCTTGATAGCTCACCAACATCTAGGAGGAGCAATTGCGTTTCTTGTTCTTCTCCTGCTTGGTTTATATATGTAAGCACAATCTCCTGATTGTTGTTGGAAAAGGAATTTACATTCGGCATGAACGAGGGAAGAGGTCTCAGGATTACTCGATCTGGTAAAAACACCAGGTAAAGTTCTTTGACGGGTAAAGACTGCAATTCTCCAATTCTCTTAGCTGATGTAATAGTTACCAGGAATAAAGCCTTGAAAGAAAGACATTTTAGGGGGCATTCTTCCAAGGGCTCAAAGGGGTTTCTAGACAACTTTTCCAACACCAACGATAAATCCCATGCATGAAAAGGTTAGAGCTGTCTGGGCCGAATCTTAGATGTGGCCCTGAGAAACCCCTTAATGAGGGCCAACGAGGACAGTGGTTTATTGAAGAGAGCTGACAGAGCCGAAATCTGCACCTTGAGTGTATTTACCTTGTCAAACCCCTACTGTAGAAACTTAAGGAGTGTATTGGTGGAAGATAACTCCTTCCCAATCACATGCTTGACTCCCCACTTTTGAAAAATCTTCCAAATTCTTGAGTAAACTCTATTCGTAGATCTTTTTCTGGACTGAATATGGATGCCATTCACCTCAGTAGACAGCCCCTGGGCTTCTAGAATGGACCTGTCAGTCTCCAAGCAGTCATCTGAAGTAGTTGCAGATTCTGACACCATAGGACCCCCTGCGTCAGAAGTGAGGGAATCTGGGGAAGTATCCAGTAGTCATTCCTGGACATTCTCTTCAGAAGGGAAAACCAGCTCCTCCTGAGCCAAAATGGTGCTATAAAGATGGCATTCGCCAGTTCCTGTCTGATCTTCTGCAAGACTCTTGGGATCATTGGCAGAGGGGGAAAATGTATACTAAGGGAAAATCCCACCTAAATGACATAGCGTCAATGACAATCCTGTCTGTTCAGAGAGCACAATCCTGTCTGTTCAGAGAACCGACTCTATCTTCTGATTTCCTCTGGTTGCCATCAGATCTATACAAGGGTGGCCCCAACGATGGTAAATTTTCTGGAAAATTTCCTGATCCAGCATCCACTCCCCCGGCCTCAGACATTTCCTGCTGTGTTGATCCGCAAGGATATTGTCTTCTCCTCTTATATGGACTGCTGAAATCCTGGGAACAATCATCTCTGCCCAAGAGCGGATCTTTGAAACTTCCCTGTTCAGCACTCCGGATCTGGTTCCCCCCTGTCTGTTGATATATGCCACAGTCATGATCTTTCCATCTCAACCACCATCTTGGTTCTGAAAAACTGAGATTGCATTGTAGACTGCCCTCAACTCCCTGAATTTCGAAGACATGGAGGCTTCCATGCGGTTCCAAAGACCTTGTCTGAAGGTAGTCTTCTTCCTCTGAGCTGAGTGTCCATCACTCCCTCTTTCATTCTTCCTGGAGAGGGAATTTCTGAATGGACGAAAAACACCCTGCACAGCTCTGCCTCTTGGTCTCTTGGTTTCTGAAAGCTAGATTCGCTTTAGGGAGAATATCTCCTTGAGCAGTTTCCTACGGAAGATGTTTGGCTCCCTTAGAGCCTGAAATGGACCATATAAGCTTGTCAAGTTCTGATCCGAACAAACGCCCAGGTTCAAATCCCATGGAACAGAAGCTGCTTTTAGATGTAATATCAGCCGACCACGTTATAAGCCATAGAGCTCTTCTGGCCATGGTGGAAAGTGCCATAGCTTTTGCAGACATCTTACTACTCTCTATTGTGGAATCACACAAAAAATCTACAACTAATCCAATCCTAGATAGGGATTCCAATAAGTTAGTTAAATTGTGATTGGCCACTTGTCCTACCTAACAGGGAAGAAGATAAATCTCACGGTTGCTGCCGTATGGGGCGTAAGGGAACAAATAATTGTAAGACACTCCCATTATAGGAGAAAATGTCCCAGGTGCTTCCAAAAGAAATGACTATCCACATGAAAAAGTGGATCACTCATGGGAGTGAGAAGTCTTGAGAAGGTCCTCTAAGCGGAACCAAAAGAACCATTAGTGCTCCATTTTTTCATGTCATGGGGATATGTTGTATTGATAGACTGTAAATATATACATGTACTTTAATAAAATCCAAACTCCATGGGTCACGTTTCAGTGGTGCTCTATCTGGGAACTTTGCTGCTCAACAGTTCCATATATACAGCAGTAACCAAGAAGATTCAGATGGCACACACATAGCAAAATGTGCTTAAATATTGGGATTTATTTGGATCTCTGCACAATGTTTCAGGGGAATATATACATATATATTTTAAATGATGATGTCCTAGTCTCATCAATAATTTAAGCAGACCATTGCCTATGCACAAAGTTCCATATATTAGCATTTCTTTCTGTTTGTTAGTGCAGTATGGACTGCCATTCTGCAGTACTCTCTGTTTGTCATTACTCTTGTCTCTTTGTGCCACCAAGAATTGCTTTTAAAATATCGCCTGTTTTTATGTAACCGAGAGCAACATCGATTGAGGTAGAACGTTGCTAGCAAGTCACTGGTTAGGGATCAGTGCACTAATATGATGCTTTTATCAGCTTGAAAAGGATGTCCACAATGTTACTGTGAGCATCCAATTGCATGCTTCAGTATTTTGTCTTGTGAGTTCAATAGTCACATCTTCCAGCAGCAATGCCATCAGCCCTGCTGATAATCAATTCAATATGTTGTGAAAGCCACGGTACAATACTGGGCCCATTACATTTGTTGGCAGCAATAATATATTAGTTAATCATACTGCACACAGACCAAATTTTACTTGTAAACCTGTTGCAGTTCTCCCCATATTAATAAGCAGTACATTTATATAGTACATTTATTTTCAGGGTAACCAAATAAATCGTCCTTCACATGATCATTCCAGCTGGTTTCTGCCATTTAGCTTGCAGACCTTTCATTTTCTGTTGCAGCCAGACTTTAATCAAGGCAAGAGCAAATTAGTAGAATTTGGGTCTGGGCCGACTTTCAATGATAACCTGCAGCAGCAAAGGTTATGATTTCAAAGTAAACTGTGTTATCCTTATTTTATCCAGGGCAAATTATAGAGGAGAGTGCAGGCAACACAGGCTGCTCAGTGTCAAAATAATGAATAGTGCAATACCACAAGTTATACTGGCACAGTAACATATACTGTAAGTAAATACAGTTTGTAACACAGTGCTATGTGCAGTTACAGAGAAGCAACACATCCAAGACATTTTTAGCCCCCTCACTGCCAAGGAGGTCAGCCATATATTGAGACAGTATGGACGGAGCGGCTCTAACTAATGCACATTACCATATCATTGCATTAAGGTTATTTTCTGCCTTAACAGCAGGATTCCTTAAATCCTAACTACAGTGTGTGTTCTTTTTAAATACTGTTTCAGAATAGATATTTACAAATAGATCCTCTGAAAAACCGAGTACAAACAAAGAAGTGCTGTTGCTGAAAATACGAAGCCCTAGGAGTTGTTTTTAAAGGGGATGTTCACCTTTAAATTAACTGCAATTCAATTTCATGTTTTATTATTAGCAGTTTTTAGATTTGTATTGCTTCTGGATAGTTACGTTACTAAGCATTTGTTTTTGAGATGCAGTCAGTGTCCCCCATTTGAAAGCTGGAAAGAGTCAAAAGAAGAAGGCAAATCAATTAAAAACTATAACTGAAAAACAGAAAAACGAAGGTCATTTGAAAGGATGTTTAGAATTAGCCATTCTTTGACATACAACAAGTTAAACCACCCTGTTAATGGTGATTTTTCATTAAACTAGAAACGCTTGTGTAACGCAGAGTCTGACGTATTATCTTAGATCTTTGCTGTCATCACAATGGAAATGGCCTGTTATTATTAGACTTCTATTTTAGCCCATATACCTTTCCTTCCCTTCCTGAGAGCTGATATCTCACCTGTAAACTGTACATCCTCTTTGTAGTTCTGTTAACTTCTTCACCCAATTCTTGGTTACTAGTCTACGATTGTCTGCATGGAAATGAATGGACCTTCTGATGAAAGGGGTAAAAATGTTTATACTGTTCCCCAAAAAGGCTTTGTTCCTTGTTTGCTCTTCTCAATGTACTGCTTCTTTGTTTATAATACTTATCATTTAGCAGTCTCGTCTATGAAATGAAGCTTAAAGTCACCCTAAAGTCAACTGTCAGCTCCTTCATTCAAGGTTCCAAACTCTCATAGCAAAATTAGCGTAAGCTTTATTGTTTGAAGTGGTCCATTAAAGAGGATGTAAACCCCCAAATAAACAGCATTCCATTATATATAAACTAAACCCTTTCAAGGGTTTTAAAGTTATTTGTAAAGGGAATTGTAACTGAAAGTAATTTGTGTCCATCTCTTTGTTATCTTTGCACTGCTGGTTCTGACAAGTGAAACACTAAAGCCCAGTGTCGGACTGGCTCACCGGGATACCAGAAAAAATCCTGGTGGGCCCAGGTGTCAGTGGGCCTCTTGCTTAACCATTTGGCCTATTTCATGGTCATTCCCTATTTGTTTATGGAATAAAAGAGGCTAAATAATGGTAGAATATAGTATAGTAAGTAGATATAAAAGAGTAGGAGAATAAAGAGGTTGAGTGAGTAGAGGCGGAATAATAGTTTGGAAAGTGGGCCCATGGTCTAAGTTTTTACAGTGGGCCACTGGCATCTCAGTACGACACTGCTAAAGCCAGACTTGTAAAATAGGCATTGTGGGAAATGCAGTCTTGCCTTGAGCAAAAGTATCAGAACCAGGGGTGCAGACGAGACATACATTTCTCTGTTTTATAAACAAAAGCTGATAAGATACTGGTAAGATATTACATTACACAAGACCAGGGAAATCTGTTTGTTGCATCAGAGCAAAAAATAAATACCTAAATAAATTAAAAAAAAACATATTTCCTGATGGAAGTAAAGTATAAGCAAGTTTCCAATGTACATTTCTTTAAAATGTAAGTGTTTTCTTTTTTTTTTTGCTAATGTTACTGCAGCTGAATGCAGAATAAACTTAACTATATTCTAAGTCTTTTCTAAGCATATCCAGGTAGAATATACAAACCTACAATCTGGAAGTTGTGTCTGCTTCTTTATGAAATTTCTGTTTTTAAAGTTAGATTTCTCAATGGATAATGTGGCTCTGTTAATGAGTGAGATTACAATTTGAGGAAGTTTTTCCTAGCTGATTTTAAATTCCAGTGGGATACAGACAGAGCCAGGGCTGCCTTTCAGCAATCAACCTTATAATATGTAATTCTTCTTTTCCAATAAGAGCATATTTTAAATCGATCCTCTTATATTTGTGTGATCATTTTTCCAGCTAGCAATAGTATTTATAATGCATCTGTGAAGTTGTTTTCATAGTGGAAATGCATCATCCATCTGTAGTAGAGGGTCCCGTGGGAGAAGAAAAAAAACAAGGGGAAGTCATTTTATTTGTTTGATTTGTGCTGAACACACTGAAATGCAATTACACCGACTCTTTTCTATCTCTGTAAGTCCCAGGGACAGGGCTACTACACTCTTCTTGACTCCTGAAAGTTTAAATAAGAGCAATTTCCTACCTAGCTTTGAATTGTAGATACTAGTAGCCTAGAAGCCTCACTGTGCCATTTCTAGACTGTTACTCACTCGGGAGACTTTGGGCTTTAGCATTTTTTTCTTGCAAACATACTGTAAGTTAATTTTAGAAAATTGGCTTTATAAGGCAAATCAAATCTCCTGTTGCCAAAAAGGCAAATAAATCATTGTTCTGCCACAAACAATGTGAATAACAGAATTTTAGCTGTAGGGAGGAAATAGAAAATCAGTCAAGTCTGGAAATTTTGACCAAGACAGTGGAAAAATTCTTCAGCCAACCTTTCTTGTGCATATGCTGTAGGACAACCCATTGTAAGTTAATTTTACATTTGTGAAACCTTTGTTTCATTAAAAGCAAAGCCTCATATAATAATATAATTGGGAAACTTCCTAGATATTTAAACTGACCAGCCCCACCAACTCTTCATACTTCTACCACCTTACACTTACCAGCCCTATGCAGGTGCACACTAAAAAAATGTTATTTGTTAGAAGAGTAATGTACTCCTTGCTGCTAAATGTTTACAATCTTAACATATACATAATGTTACCTTGGAGTGGTGTCTTCTAATTCCACGTGGCTTTGTGCCTTTATATGGTTATGGATACCTAGATACTAGATACCTAGAAGGAGTTGCATTATCCCATATCTAGAGTACAGCCATAGAACAGTATGACATTTTTAACTAATAAAAGGAAACTTTTTTTATTAGCTTAAGTAAGTTTTATACTTACTCTAGAGCAGTGATCCCCAACCAGTAGCTTGTGAGCAACATGTTGCTCTCCAATCCCTTGGATGTTGCTCTCAGTGTCCTCAAAGCTGCAAAGGTGCTTATTTTTGAATTCCAGGCTTGGAAGTGAGTTTTAATTGCATAAATACTAAGTATAGTGTTAAGCAGAGCCTCCTGTAGGCTGCCAGTCCACATAGTGGCTACCAAATAGCCAATCACAGCCCTTATTTGGCACCCCAAGGCAATTTCACATGCTTGTGCTGCTCCCCAACTCTTTTGACATTTGAATGTGGCTCACGGGTAAAAAAGGTTGGGGACCCCTGCTCTAGAGTAACAATCTCTGAAATCTGGCAATCCCTGAGTGTTCTGAGCAACTCAACCCACTGATTTAGGGAGGTAAGTAATAGAATGACTGACTGATTTTACACCCCTGGGCTGAATAGTTGTCTTTCTATTTTATTCTGCAATTTTCTGTAACAGCATCCCCTATGCCCTGTTCCCCATCATTCTCTCTGTGCTTTTGGAGGTAGGATCCACCCTCTATTATAAAGTAATTATGTAATAGTTTTATATAAACTAAATATACATTTTAAATGGATTTAACCAGCTAAGCATAGTTTTCAGTTAATAACATAATATTGATTTATTAACATTAAAGTAACTTAGGCTATGGACATACAGGCTGTTGTCAGCCTGAGCATTTTTCAGGCTGAAAGGAGCAGATCTGCTCAGTGTCACTGCTCCATTGATTTGAATCCAATCAACAGGTTGACACAGGTTGAAGTCAACCCAAATACTGACCTCAGCTTCAGCTCCACTATATGTGACTGCAGACATGCTGATTGGATTCAAATCAATGGAGAAAGGGCACTGAGCAGATCTGCTCCTCTCAGCCTGCAAAAGTACACAGGCTGACAACAGTTGCTGACAACAGTCTGTGTATCCATAGCCTTACTGGCTGTTTAGGAATAGGATGTTATTAGATGCTCATCTAAACTGCTGCAGGGCTATACATTTAAGTATGTGCTTTTATGCAAATCTTATTATCTTTTATCAGTTCTGGAGAATTTCAAGACTGACAACAAAATCATTTTTTTTTTTCGAAATGAGCGGAAGCTAGGAGCAGATATGGCTTTTTAATATCATCTGAAGTCAGACCTCAAAAGTCCTATCACAGTGGAGGGTTGTCATAAGTGAATAATATCAATATGAACATTCCCAGAAGCCATGCATTACTTATAAGTGCCTTAGACTATTTTCTATCTCGATTTGGCTCTTAAATTAAAATGATCACCACATCACCTGAATTCAGTGTACTAGATAGATTGAAGGAGATTTAAAAGAACAGTAACACCAAAAATGAAAGTTTATTGAAAATATAATGTAGTGTTGCCCTGCACTGGTACAACTGGTGTGTTTGCTTCGGAAACTCTAATATAGTTTATATAAACAAGCTGCTGCGTAGCAATGGGGGCAGCCATTCAAAGCTGAAAAAGGAGAAAGGTTACAAAGTCGATAACAGATAACTTATATAGTATACAATGGGATTCTTCAGAACTTATCTGTTATCTACTGTGTATCCTGTGCTTGAATGGCTGCCCCCATGGCTACACAGCAGCTTGTTTATAAAAACTATAGTTGTCTATAGCAAACTCATCAGTTTTACTAGTGGAGGGTGTCATGCCAGGGCAGTAATGCTCTGGCATCATGAGTTAACACGGGAAATATTTGGCCTTGTTTGGATATCCCACCAGGGGGCTGTGGAAAAGTGACATCCATATCTGCCTTCTGAGACAATTTGGAGTCACAGCATTTGGGCAGGGAAGCTGGACCAGTCAGTTCCTTGATAAGTTGATCAAAGTACAGAGCTATGGGCCTAGAGCAGCAGGGGGGGATAGTTAGTAGAAAAATATGGATTATAGGAAAGGATCCATATATCCTGTGTTATAGGATCCACATCCACATACATATTGGTTATGAGGAGGTCTAATGATACCAAACAGGGCCAGCCTATACCCACCAGTTAGGAAGGATGGTTCCTGGGGGACTGGAACATGAGACCCCATTAGGGCAGGACTACACGGGTGATTCTGCCGCGATCCGCCGCACAGCGCAAAATCGCAGGTGTCACGTCTGATGCAATGGAAATAAGGTAAGTAATTCAATTGTCAAATCGTGTCGCAGCGTTGTTGCGGCACAACCCGACTGTCGGATGCAGACGCAGCACGCTGCCCTTTGTGTTTGGTACCATTCTGATTGCCCGCATATGGATCACAGCCTGCCCATGTTTTCATTATATTATTGGGTACTGGCAAGTACCAATATTATTTTGGGAAATCTTGCCTGAAAATAACAACCTCCTACAGAGGCACTCCTACCTCATGCATAAGGTAATGAGAGGAATGTCCCAGCAAGCAATAAAAAGGTGATAGACCCAGTACTCCATGTCATGCAAGGAGGCTCCATATCTGTGGATTGTATGCCCAATGTTTCCCACTCTTGCCTCACAGGAAATTCCTAAACTTGGCTAAGTACCTAGGGTTTTCTCAGTGTTTTATTCCCTTTAGTTTTTGCAGTTTTATGTCTTCTTTGTAATATATTTTTTTATATACATGCACTGTTACTGCGGTAATATTAAAATTAACCTTTTAATAACTTTTGTCCTTGTGCTCTAACAAACTCATTGTGCCTAAGTGTATTAACTCTTTGTATGCGTGGAAAGGGAAAGTTACCTATTTGTATCTTGAATAACTAGTACGGCTAGCAGGAAAGTGTGTGAGTTTGAATGTAAATTAGTCCTTTGGCTGCTGGAGTGTTTGTTGAACTAGTTCGATCTTACTCTCTATTACTATCTAGCATAGGAGAGAGTGGTTGCTGCATTGTTGTAGTGTGAGTTATTACCTGTAATAGAGAGCAGGGGAATTGTCACATTGGGTTTCTATCACTTGTTAATGATAGATGGTGGCAGCGAATTCATTTTGTGGGTGTTGGTATGTTTTGGGGTGTCTGACATTAGTCTAACTTGAGTGTAACCCTTTATAGCCAAAACCAAGAGTTATATGTGGTTGAGAGTCCCGTTTTCATGACAGTGGGCAACAGTGCACTACATTGTCATTCATTTAAACCACTTACATTTTTTTGGTGTTACTGTTTCTTTAATGTCTTAAAAATGATTTGTTTAAATAATATTTATATATATAAGTTGCTAATGAGAATGAAAAATCACTCAAGATGACACAACAATCACTTTCTCAGTTTTTTTTACTTTTCCCACTTATTTAAAAAAGCAAAACATTACATAACGTAAAATATTATAATACTGACAACTGGCGTATCCACTCCCATCTTGTGCCATTGTTGACCCTATGGGCTGTGTCCTGCCATTTTTCTATTGCTATGGGACCTATTGATAAACCATCAGAAATGCTACATGACCATAAACTAACATGAAAATAACGATGACAAGGAAGACAATAACATAACTATATGCATATATG
Source organism: Xenopus petersii (assembly GCA_038501925.1). Taxonomy (NCBI): domain Eukaryota; kingdom Metazoa; phylum Chordata; class Amphibia; order Anura; family Pipidae; genus Xenopus; species Xenopus petersii. The sequence goes on from CM076673.1 coordinate 139,422,643, forward strand.
TATGTGAATATTACCAATATTCCTTGGCTAAGGCTCACTTTACAATTTTGTTGTTTGACACATAGATTCCCTGTGTAATAAGTACAATGTGCAGATTTCAGAGATGTTAAAGCTGGCATAAATATCTCAATAGCTGAACAAGCAGCTGACTGTTCACTACGGTACACTGGTAGCCAAAATCTCAAGTACAGGTATGGAATACGTTATGCGGAAACCCGTTATCCAGAAAGATCCGAATTACGGAAAGCCCATCTCCCATAGACTCCATTATAATCAAATAATCCAAATTTTTACAAATGATTTCCTTTTTCTCTGTAATAATAAAACAGTACTTTGTACTTGATCCCAACTAAGATATAATTAATCCTTATTGGAAGCAAAACCAGCCTGTTGGGGCTATTTAATCTTTAAATTATTTTTTAGTAGACTTAAGGTATATAGATCCAAATTACGGAAAGACCCACTATCTGGAAAACCCCAGGTCCGGAGCATTCTTGATAACAGGTCCCACAGTCCTCTTAAGGGTAAGGCCACACAAGGAGATTCGGGGAGATTAGTCGCCTGGCGACTAATCGCATCGTCTTTTTCGCGACTATCTCCCCGAACTGCCTCTGCGTTTTTCCCCATAGGCTGCAACGCAAAGTCGCAAAGTCGCCTTGTGTGGCAACTTCGGGCGATTATAGAAAACGCATTGCCGCGTGTGCATTAGCACAGGCGACTTTGCGTTGCAGCCTATGGGGAAAAACGCTGAGGCAGTTCGGGGAGATTAGTCACCAGGCGACAAAATCTCCCCGAATCTCCTCGTGTGGACTAGCCCTAAAATAGTTTGATAGTTGCCCACTGAATTAATTGACCAACATATCTGATTGGAATGGGAACACTTGCTTGCTGGTTCTGATTTGAAATTCAGTTGTTTGGAGTTGGACACATCACCATCTGTCAACCAGTTTGATCATAAATTGGCAGCCTTTAGGCGCTTATGTGTACCCATCATAATCCCAAAGAAGCAGACAATTTCCCTGGAACTGTTAACCATGTAGAAAACTGTAATTGTGCATTGACACCTTTCTTGTTTGTATTGTGTGATGCTTTAAAATGTATAAATCTAAATTCACACTGTTGGAAATGTTTGTTAACTAAACAACAGAAGGGACTAAGCAAGTACAAAGGGACTTTTTCTCCCTCATCATCAGTATTGCAACCACAGGGGTTTGAAGCAGATATAAATAGCATCAGAGGAATGCATGTTGGTTAGGGGCTGAGACTGTGTAGTTGCTGCTCTCTGTAATTTTATGGGCTTTGAAATTTCTGCCTGTCATTTGTCTAAACCAAAAGCTGTATGTTACAGGGCCCCTCTGGGCAGGAAAGGGTTAGCAGTGACTTGTACAACGTGTATATAACTGAACAGTTGGTGAACGGGAGCCATCAGTCTCTTCATAAATAGAGTAAAATGTATTTTGAGTATATTCTGTATATAATTCCGATTTTGTTTGTTTTCCATGTGCTGGCTTGTGTTTTTCCCTTAGCTGGTTGACCCTTCCCTATTAGGACGGCCACCTATAATTTACAACTTTGTACCTCACAACCATACATGGGTTCAGAAATAAAGTCTTATTTTTGACTTTATCCAAGACCAAGATTTGGTGGAATGAGCAATTGGGGAGAAGGGATTACACATCTAATTCCCACTAATCTCTTGCACTCATTATTTCAATACAATACATTTTACTTTTCTACCTCTATAGAGGGTTCTATGCTTCTCACTGAAAAACAAAAATTGTCTTCCTCCATACAAAGAAATTGGGGCATTTGACAAAGTCAGGCTCTCCTGTACAATGGGTATCTGCTCAGTAGGGATATTATACTTCTTAGGTCTCTACTGTTGTCTGTTTCCTTCTCTCAAATTGCCACTTCCTAAAAGGCAGAACGTCCCGGACGGCCCCATACAGGAAGCACTCAAAGGTTTTGCATTTAATCTTAAATAATGTAAGATGTTAATTACTGGGCATTGTGCAAGGTTAAGCGACTTAAAGATTTGCCTCAAGGGGCACTTTAAAAAAACATATCAACCCTGTCTACTTTTATTCTTTTATTCTAAAATATGAGATTAAACCATATACAATATACCAGACATTTTGTACTCCGCACTCCAATCACTAGACTAGAGTCTGCCCGCTACTATCCTAGTGCCAAGAAATTAGAATACAGTGTACAGTCAAAAACCAGAAGGTGTGCAAAATCAAATTAAACTGAATAGGGTAACTGAAGAATGCAAAGATGTAAAAAAACAATTTATTGTATTAACTAAAGAGGAACCCAGCAGTGCTGTTCATACCTGGATAAGATGGGCCCCCTGCTGTGACCTGCAGACTTTGGTAGAGCGACCAAGAGCTTGGCTGCTGCACAATCTATCCCCTACGCAGGTTCTATACGATCGTAAGGTCTGGTAAATCTGCACAGAGATTGGATGAGTGAAGTTTGGACTTCCCCTCCAGCCCATCCAGTCACCATGCTGCTTTACCGAGACTAATTCAGTGACCAATGAGCGCACAGGAAGCTGCAGAGGAAAGAAGAAGCTGGCACTGCCTAATGGTTTATGCCCAAAGGTTTGCCTGTTGCATATAGTTGATGACCTGCTGCCGCTTCCTGTACCCTAATGTTCTTCCTAATATTTTATGTAAAAAAAATGAATAGCAACAGCAATACACATGTATGTGCTCTGCTCTACCAACTGTTGCTAGATGGAAAGCCTTGGTAAATAAGCAACAGGGTCCATTTAAATGTGGGGCATAAAATGAGTTTACTGTGTGGCCAAGTAACCTTTAGTTAGACCACTGATCATTATTATTTCTGCACACCAGGACAAAGGATAAAAATTATAATGAGCAAATTAACACAAACGAGGATGAAGGCACCTGCAAACGTTAAGTGGTTCCAGACGTGTTCACCATTGGCCAACTATGTGGGATTTATGGGGCATCATAAACATTAGCCGTGACCTCCAGGATACTTTCATCCTCCTCTGCATGTTCAGTGTTTCCCAGAAAATCCTTGCCACACACTTCATTCTAAGAAGCATAAACATTTGCTTTTCCATCTAAACAAGAAAATATTTGAAGAAGAGCCCAGATGCGACATACAATATCATTGGATAAACACCCTCGGTGGAAAGCCAAGTGGGATATGGGAAATGGATTAGCTGGTCTGTATATAAGGAACCGTTCCAAATCCCAGCATTAAAAACTAGCAAAAGTACAACGATGCAAGTAGAACACAAGGTACAGACTGTTGGCTCACAAAGGGACTTTGATGAAAGTCTTTTTTTAATTAGAGAAATGAATTTAAATTAAATGATCCTACTTTTAAATAATTTTTATGGTTGGACATACTTGGTATAAATAGAAAAACATAATTACACCATGATAAAAAGGTTGGTTTTTTAAAGAATGTTTTATTCCTGAGGGGCCCCTTTATGAGGTAGAAAAATACACCGTCTATGTCCTGCCCTAAACTATGACCTCCAGAACCTTAATCCAAAATGATTGGCTTCTACCTGTTCTGTATTGTAGCATGTTACTCGATTCAGATGCCATTGTCCTGTTTACCTGGGCAGCAACCACCAGTGAACTAACCATACGTGATGAAGCTTTAGCTGCTCTTTTTACAGAACTTAAGCGGCATTGTGCTTTTGCAAGACTTCTATTAGCCCAGCTAGAATTACCACTGGATAGACTAGTAAAAAAAAAAGATGAGTAAGCACTCCAAAAATCCCACTGTGCAATAAAGATGGGCATAAACCATAAAAATTATAATGAGCAAATTAACACAAATGAAGATGAAGGCACCTGCAAACGTTAAGTGGTTCCAGACGTGTTCACCATTGGCCAACTATGTGGGATTTATGGGGCATCATAAACATTAGCCGTGACCTCCAGGATACTTTCATCCTCCTCTGCATGTTCAGTGTTTCCCAGAAAATCCTTGCCACACACTTTACCATCTTTATTGAAGTTTACATTTCAATAAAAAAAAGCCTTACGCGTTTCATGCTCCTGTCATTGGAAAACATGTTTTTTTTCAAAACGCATCAGTTAATAGTGCTACTCCAGCAGAATTCAGCACTGAAATCCATTTCTCAAAAGAGCAAACAGATTTTTTATATTCAATTTTGAAATCTGACATGGGGCTAGACATATTGTCAATTTCCCAGCTGCTCCTGGTCATGTGACTAGGAGAAAAATGCTTTCTGGCAGGCTGCTGTTTTTCCTTCTCAATGTAAATGTGTCTCAGTGGGACATGGGTTTTTACTATTGAGTGTTGTTCTTAGATCTACCAGGCAGCTGTTATCTTGTGTTAGGGAGCTGCTATCTGGTTACCTTCCCATTGTTCTTTTGTTTGGCTGCTGGGGGGGAAAAGGGAGGGGGTGATATCACTCCAACTTGCAGTACAGCAGTAAAGAGCGATTGAAGTTTATCAGAGCACAATTCACATGACTTTGGGCAGCTGGGAAACTGACAATATGTCTAGCCCCATGTCAGATTTTTAAAATTGAATATAAAAAAATCTGTTTGCTCTTTTGAGAAATGGATTTCAGTACAGAATTCTGCTGGAGCAGCACTATTAACTGATTCATTTTGGAAAAAAAATGTTTTTCCCATGACAGTATCCCTTTAAAGGCACTTAATCACTAAATTTTACTATTTTAGTTTTAATGTATTAGTGAATTTAAGGAATTTTAAGGGCTTGTTTTCCTTAAAGATGCTGCACTAGAACTCAGATTAAAACAGAACTTCAAAAAATCGGAGGTTGACTCAGTTTATCGCCTGACAGGCTTCTCGATGCTTGAACTCTTGTGCAAGTCTGGCCCCTTGTGGATTCTGCTGAATATTGCAATAGATTGTGATTAATAGCGCGAGGCATTGAATAAAATAAATGCCTGTGCTACAATATGTGCTGACCTTGCTTATAATTGTAAAGCCATTTATCCAGCTTTACAGGATACCCCCCCCCCCATCCCAACTCCTAGAAAGTCAACATGTTCATAAAGGGAAAGGAAGGAAAATAAGTAAAGAAACACAACAATGACAGTGTTGTTTGAGATACGATGCATAAAATTGCTTTGAAAAAGCAAAAAGCAGCCGGCCAAGACGTGTTCCTGACTCTCTGGTCAGTGTGGTTAAAACTGATTTGCCTGTTTCTATTTTTGTAAAAAAAGAGGGGACTGAACAAAGGTTCATTGATTTATGGCATTTACAATACACTTGCTTTGTGTGCTTGGCTCCTCTTGGAGATGGATACATTTACTTTAATTTATGGGAGCTTGTGTGTGTTGGGGTGAGGATATGCCTCCCCCTCTTGTGTTTACTGGATCTCTTAACTCTCCCCGCCCCCCAACTACAATGAGAGGAGCCGTTTCTGGAATGATGGAAGGGGTAAGATAAGGGGATGACTTTTGATCTGCCTTCATTGTTATGGAAAATTGCACTTAAGGGTAAGGCCACACTGGGCCAGCTCGAGCTCTAAACTATTCAATAATACTTCCTGTGCCAATATACATTTAGAAATAGGCTGCGGGGAGACCTTTTTGCTGGTCAAATGTAAATATAGATACATGTACAGACATCAATTTACAGTATGATCACTAGGGGGTGATGTTGGCAATGCATGAAAACTGACCCTTACACAAGTGTATATTTGGATGGGGGGGGCACAAAACTTGGAAGGTCACACCTGGAACTCCACTTAAAAATCCCTGGTAAGTTTAATTGCTTAAACTAAACTATATTTTTATCTTTTTACATATATAGCTTGGCCTTCCAAAGCAGTTACCTAAACTCCAATATATGGTCTTGCAAATAATCCATTAAAGTCATTAATTGCCTCTAATGCTTTTTACAGCCATTGCCATACTCTGAGCATGAACAGAGTCGTTTGTTCTTTACAAACAGAAGCAAGAACCGTGGTCTGATGTTGGCTAAATGGTTAAAGGTAGGGTAGATATTTAAAGCAGTGTTTTTTTGTTGTCTTTTTGGGTTTTTTTTTTACTCTTTTGAGTTAAGACCTTGATTTGAGGACACAGGAGTAACACTGCATCAAGGAGTGCTGCCTTCTAGTGCAGTAGGTCTGGGCAGGCCCGGACTGGCAATCTGTGGGTTCTGGCAAATGCCAGAGGGGCTGCTATAAGGTCCCATAGAAAGTCAGTATTTAGTGGGCTGGTGGGGGCTGTTTGGGCCTCTGTGTACCTGAAATGCCAGCGCCTATTTTAATTCTCAGTCCGGACCTGGGTCTGGGCTTGACCTGAGCAGGATCTGCGTGGAGTTTGCATCATCTTTCCATCTGTTTGGGTTTCCTCCAATATCATACTGACAAGTTAATTGGCATTCGGCAGTGCGTGCTAAACAATCTCTTCTAAAAATGTTGCTTCTATATATAAATTATTATGATTATGGTCAGGGATTCCTTACCTTATAGGAAGCTTACAGGTAAATAAATCTATGGTTGTATCAGTCACTTGCTATAAAGCCCATATATATGGCCCTATGGTGACCATAATGTAACAATTACGATCTTTCCTGGAATAGATCTTTCCAAGAAAGGTTGTTTGTTACAACACACATGTGTAGAGCAGAATTGTCAGATATACAGGTAGAAACAATAGAATTCTACCCGTATCTGACGATTCAGCACTAACAATGGGCCATTTACGTGTACCTTCAAAGGTGCCCAATCAAAATTTTCCACCTGCCCTGCTCGATGAGCCGCCCGATATCCAAGTCATCTGCCAATATCGGTCGGCTAATCTCCCACCATACACGCACTGAATATTGTACGAAAATTCACTTTGTATGATAATATCGGTACGTCTATGGCCACCTTTATTGGCACCCATCCCCAGGAGGACAATCGTTACTGGACTAGCTAAATACACATCTTGGTCAGTTTTACTATCAATATTTTAGTGCTACATAATGCAAGCAGGCAGATTTCTCTGTTATGAAATTTTAAAGTGTTGCATGCAGAAAACATTTCTACTGAGATGCACAAATGTGCATATGCCAGCTTATGTATCATTAATCTATGTCAAGGGCATGTAAAGGCAAAAAAATAAAATCCAATTTTTACTTTCTTCAATGAAAAAGAAACCTATCTCCAATATATTTTAATTTAAAAATGTGTACCGTTTTGATAAGAAACCTGACTATATGCAGTGAAATTCTCCCTTCATTTACTGCTGTGGATAGGAATTGTCAGACAGTCCCTAACTGCTGGGCAGGGAAACAATCATACTTATGAACATCTTACATACCAGCCATGCAGAACTCAAGCAACTTTGGTTTTTTTTCCTGTAGAGCAGTTGGCGACTGTGAAGAGATTTGTATTGGATTTTATTTTTGCCTTTACATCCCCTTTACTGTTTCCAACTCCAGCTGCAGGGACAATGGAGCCAGATATAAACAGATAAACTGGGATTCTGTTTGAAGGATTATTTTGCTGCAGCCACTGGTTCTGCAGAGCTGGAGAAAGTTTGTATTAAACAATACAAAAACTCTGAAATCAACATTAGATTACATGACAACACAGGACCCAGTGCAGTCTGCATATTCTGATTATTGATCAGTCTTGCTGTATCGGCTTCTGGCAGATATAATTTGGCTGTTTTGATAATTTATGACGATCCCTAAGCAGCCCAGACCACACTGAGCATGTGCACAGTCTTGGGGGCAAATTCACTAAGCGCCGAAGCGCCTAACGCTAGCGTGAATGCGCTAGCGTTGGGCATTTTCGTTACTTCGCAAATTCACTAACGGACGCTGGCGTAACTTCGCTAGTTTTACTTCGCACCCTTACGCCAGACGAAGTTGCACAACGGACGTAACTACGCAAATACACTAACGTGCGCATTGTACTGAACGCTACCTTTTACGCTAGACTTCCTTCGCCACCTCAGACCAGGTGAAGTGCAATAGAGTAAATAGGGATTGCTTCAAAAAAAGTTAAAAATGTTTCTAAGTCCCAAAAAACGCTGGCGTTTTTTATTTATTATGGGTGATAGGCTGAAAAAGATCGAAAACATTTTTTCCCCCCTACATTTCCTAACTCATGGCACCTAAACTATACAGTGGGCACATGTGTAGGGCAAAATAAAAATTTTATTTGATGTTTTGAAGGTTTCCCAGGCTTGTGTAGTGCTGCTACGAATACTTCCATTGAAATTTGAATTTGGCGCCGTATGCAAATTAACCATCGCTAGCGTAACTTTGCTTCGCTTAGCGCGAATCAACGCTAGCGCAACTTCGCAACCTTACGCTACCCGTGAGCGCAACTTCGGATTTTAGTGAATTTGCGGAGCGCTGGCGACAATACGCCAACTACGATTCTTAGTGAATGTCACACTTGGTCTTGCAAAGATGTTTAACAAAGGTATGGTGACCCCCTGTTGCCGACTTTGAAAGCATAAATAATTTGTTTGATTAGGCTTGTGGTGCAGTAAGTTCATGTTTATGTTTAGTATACAAAATACAGCATTTCTAGCCTTATTCTATTTTTGACTTTACTTCCCCTTTAAGTGTGAGTTGTTACTAACACTAGATATTTCATATGTTTTTTCAAAGGCTACGTAGACTTATGACGTAATCTGGCCCACAGACATGTGGTATGTTGCCTCACTACATGGAAAAGAAATAATCGAGCAGGACTGCTATAAATCATATGTTGCTCTTGATGGGTCTCTTTTGTCATGGCCTCATTGAAGTGCACCTAAAAACAAACAAACATGTGCTCCTCCTACATATGTGTGTGCCATGGATAGCTATTTATGCTCAGTACAATGAGGCATAAGAAGAAAAGCTTCCATACTAAAGCACTGCTTCTCTATTACTGACTGCCTAGTCATTGCACCATAATGTCTTTTGGACACATGCCTTGCAAGGCATTGATGATATCACTCAAGTAGAAGAAAGGTGTTTTGACTTGTAGAAATATTTGCAAGGTTGCTAGTGACTTAATTGGAAGATTCCTGCAATACGCCTGGGGTATATATTTAACCTTTTGTAAGGCATAATTAACTGTAATCATGGGACAACTCTCCTGCTGCCTTTGCTCTTGATGTGCACAGATTTACTTTCTCTAAAACTCACAATAAAAGAAGATTTGAGAAATAGTTTGTTATCTTTTAAACTACTGAGATGCTGGCCTTTTTAATGTATGTATTACAGAGCTTCGAGATACCAAAGATCAAAGTAAGATTACTCAGCCAGTTTATAATGTGGATGTAAAATGAGCATCTAGTTGCTGTCCCACAGATAAACAGGATGCATAATCCTATTTCAAAAGACCACATGCACCGCCCAAAGGGGAACGGATGTGATCAGTTCTGGGTTAAAGGAGGAGAGAAAGGGAGGCCCTGGTTAATAAAGGAGGTTAAGATCTGTTGAAAGGTGGGGTGCAGGAAGCTGTAGATCAACAACACCCAGCAGTGGCAGGTTGAAATTTGTGTTAAGTGCATTTGAATGCAAAAATGTAATTTGTACTATTGATTTCCAGTGCTGTAAACCTGCCTGATCCTCTGTAATAGTAATATTATTAATAGTCATATCTCAGGGTATCATTACAAGCAGAACATTTTGGCAAGGTCTTGTTCTCCCAAAATACCTTTAATTTTATTCAAGGAAGACCTTGAGTTTTATACCTATATTGGCTAAAATTAGCAGGATGACAGAATAGTAAAGTCTCTTTTTTGAAGAAGGATCTAGTTAATTCTACACCCTACAAGGACAGATGCTTAAATGTTGGGACAGCTTGGCTCATGAGCCCATGATGTCACCTATAAACAGTTAAAATAAATAGTGTTTTTCAGTAGCCCCAAGACCTCTTGTGAGCACATTTGTGGCATACAGTATACATCTTTATGGTCTCTCTGACAGAGGTGTCTCGATAAAGCGCTGCCTGTGACCAGCTTGAAACCCAGTCTCCAAATTGTAAAGCACTATCAGGCCCTGTTGCTCCAACAAGAAGCCGTAATCCGTTTTCAGAATTGTGGAATGGTCATATACTGTATGCATGATTCTTTCATGGTTGGTCTTCAGGGGTATGTCTGACCCCACTGTTAATAAATTCATGCAATTAGTTTAAAAAATGTTATTAGTGAAGGATAGTGTTGATGGGTTTAATCATAATGGGAGTCAAGGCTGGGGGCTGTGGGTCAACTCTGTGATCATCCATGAAGGTTTTCCATGGCTGACAATAAGTTTAATCCAGCTGTACTTTAGTTTAGCTGTACTTTTTATAAAGTGGTGAATTGACTCACTTCCCAAAAATCACTGCTTAGTGTTAAATACTGTTTGTGGGATCATGTAATATAAGTACTAGTACTTGCACCTGGTTTGGTAATCCATAGCTAATGTCCAAAACAAATGTTTGCTTTCAAACAGGTAAATATTAAAGGTTATATTCTGGTTGATATGTGTTACTAGACTTTATGACATTATATTACCCCTTAGAGTTGTTTTTTATTAGGTGTACTGGAATAACAGGTGCAAGGATTCCACTACATCTACTAACTGGTTGTTCTAGGCCATTTGCACATAAGCAAACTTTGCGCCTGGTATTACATTACCCCTATAGATATTTGAACTCATAAATGCATAGCAGTTCTGTTTCTTGCTGATGAACAGAATATATGTTGCTCACGTCTAATCATTTTATTGAGACAGAAGTAGAAACTAACAGAATATTTAAAACAAATATTTAAAAAAAAATAAAAAACATTAACATTATTTTCAAATGTATGCTCCAGATATAAAAGTGTATACATCAGTTATCAGTCAAAAGAATAATCAGATGGGTGGAGCAATCTGAAACTGCAAACATTTCCTTATAGTGCAAACTCAAGTATCAAAACATCTCTGCCCTGTGGCCTGGCTCTCATCAGCCCTTCTCACTCGCTTCCGTTTCTCTCCCTGACTTATTTCTGATTTAGTCAGCTCTAAATAACTAATTGAAATTTGATACAATGAAATCTTACGCTGTTTTTCCTTTCACCTCCTTGATAAATGTACCAGAATTCCTGCATTGTAGAACACAGTTTCCTCATTTGTATAAATCTAGGTGAACAATTCAGGGTCACAGTCCAACCTAATGCAAGAAGTGCAGCCCTGCAGTTTGCATTTATTAGAATTAGAATTTTCAAATAATCTGCTAAATGTGGTATAAATGTACCCATGAACAATCATTATAGATCTGAAGGCTGAATGTAACGTTCATTTTCAGACCTGAATGTACTTTAGAAAATGTTTAAAAAAAAAAAAAAAAAAAAAAAAAAAATATATATATATATATATATATATATATATATATATATATATATATATATATATATTAATATAAATTTAAATCTTGCCTGGCTTGACAAAACTTAGACACAATTGTTATGTTTTTTTATCCACAATACAGTGTTTTTCCCCAAAATTCCAGCATATTAGCATTGTGACACAACTGCATTGAAAATAGAACAGCTGCGCTCACACTGGATGCATTAGATGAAAATCAGAATAAAACGGTGTCCGCTCTGAGATGGACTCTAAGGAATGCTGAGCACTGTGGAAACACTGTAGCAAAGTTGAGTTTCAGACAAACATTGCCATGTTTTTGCCCAACATGCAGCATTTCCTATAATTCCAGTGTAACTGCATTCATGAGTGGGAGTGGGAGATGTACTTGACACAATTGTTTCTGATGTGTCAAACTGCACTTATAATGCTGCTGGCCACTGTGGTAACCCTGGAGCTACTGCCACCATTCCTCAGCACCAGTTGGTGCACCTGTGCATTATTTGCAACAGGAGGCAGGACAGATAGAGCACGATGGATGCAGCGGCACTGAGAAAAACACCGAAGTGCAATGAGCGGCTTTGGATCAAAGTACCTTTAATGAATGGTGTCAAATCCTACAATAACTTCATCAATATGTGTGCAACTGTAGCTGTTGTCACAATTGAGCCTCTATATCTTATACTTTGTTGTTCAAGCATGGGTAAACCTATTACATAGCTTTCATTTTTACAATAGAAAAAAGACAGTATCTTAACTGCCAGCTTTTGAACACAGGCCCTAATCTGTGTGCATACATGTATGGATACACACCCGCACAAAAAAAATGGAATGCAACCTCAACTATTCCACCTGTCATCTCTCAACACAGTTGGCAGTTTAGTTCATACTGACTGTTCATCTGTCTATCCAATTTTCTACTGTCCCATAATGACCAGCCTGGGTATTCCACTATCTTTCAAAGCTCATGTTTTGACATTTGACAAGAAAGGAAGAATAAGGAAAGGTCATACTTAGACATTCTGTAAGATAAAAGAGCAAGGAGAATTCATATTTAAGACTTGATGACTTGCTTCAGACTTAATTCAGACCTTAGTAAAGTCCTCAAAGCATATTGTTCTAGTGGTCAGGCAGGAAGCTGTTGAGCGTTGTATTATCTCCATCACTCTCCTCTACATTGGCAGCAAATGTCTTCAGCTTTTTTGGCTTCACTTTACTTTGTTGGTCACTTTCTGGAAGCAGAGAAGTGATACAGGTCATCTCTGTAAAGTTTGACTGGCGCATCTTGTAGCGGCTTTTAACTCTGGAAAGTTTAGCAGCAAGCGCAATAGTAGATATAATAAAAATTGTGCATATAACAGCCAGAATCAAGATAGCCAACATGCATTGCCTCATGAGGGAATGTACAGGAGGTGAGTGCTCTGCGGAAGTTGTTATGAATGTCACAACCATAGGTTTGGAAGATGAAATGGAATCATCTGTTTTAGGTTTGGTGGTATCCTCGTAGTCTCTAGGATGAGGAGTTGATGTCACTATGGATTCAAATTGTGATTTTGTTGAAAACTGCAAAGGTGGACTTAATGTATTATCTTTATTCACATGGCCTGTGTCGTTGTTTGACTGGGTAGTGGAATGAATGGTTTCTGTGTGAATGTGATCAGAGTTAGTGGTTTCCTCAATGTCTTCAGTGGTGCTAAAATTTACTTCTGGAGACTCTGTAGAATTTAGGAATGAAATACGATCTGGAGAACCTGTAGACTTGTGGATGAGTGTTGTCTGAGTTGTTTCTTGTTCAGGTGAAATGCTATTAGTTTCACTTAAATCTAGGCTTGATTCTGAGTGGGTCACCAGCATGGGAGCGTCAGTGGATTCCTCTAATAATGACGTTGGTTTGATGGTCACGATCATAGGCTCAGATGTCCATGAAATTGGTGCACTGCTATTCTGCAGCGAAGCATCTACAGAATTATTAGCATTTTCCCTTTTCTTACGGAATAATCTAGAATACTGTAATTCCATTTTTCCCTCATATGCCCCCGTGGCCGGGTCTTGCAAGGTTTCATCTTTCTGCAAAGCCAAATGTCCATTGTCTTGAGCTGGAAGTTTGTAGGCAAAAGAAAGGAGAATAAAAATGCTCAATTCCAAGAAGGCGACCCATGGGGAAAGCATTTTACCTGTAACATCGAAACCAAGAATTAGTATGCAAAGACCCTGGGGCAACTCAAACAAGTCAGAAACCACTGCTATAGACTGTGTTGTTGCAACATTTGTCTCTAGCTTATCTATATCTGATGGAAAGCAGTGTAGCAGCTCCCTCTCTATGTGGATAGGCTTTGAAAGTCTCTGTGGCTGAAATAGAAAAAAAAGGATAGAAATAGGAGAAGAAGAAGAGAAGAGTGCAGCAGAAATCATTGGAACACAATGGTAGAGCAGGAGAGCAAAGGGAAGGGCAAAGAAATTCGGAGAGCGAGAACCAAAGACAAAGTGGGTAGAGAAGAATGATGCTTTAATTGCCATAGACTACAGGAACTGATACAACCTTTATCAAAGGAACTGAACCCTGAGCCTGTTAGACAGAATACTGTGAATTAACTAAGCCATTCTCTAAGCCATATTTTCAGACACTTTATTGTTGCGGGGTTAAATAGGATAAAGGCTTGGGCAATGTTTTGTATTCTTCTTTTTAGAATAATGGGCTTTCTACAATACTGGAGACCCAACAGCAGCTGGACCTGCTGTCTCTAATGTTGCATCACTTGTTGAGATGAACACTACGTAACTGCTCAGGAACTAATGGAGTGTATAGAATGTGCACATTAACTGCATAAGGAACACAGGAATCCTCATACAGTATGTGCTAGAGGTGACATTAAACAACAAAGCTAGTTCCACAAAAACATGTGCTGCCTTTGTGGTAATAAACCTTCACCAAGTGAACACTTTTATTAAACTGAATTAGAAATACAGACATAAGATGTTACATACGCGTATTTACTAGTCAGCTCTGACATTCTACCAAAACGAAAAATCCCATATTAAGCAGTGACTGTATTTTGGGAGGATCGCAGACATGCCATTAAGGTGGGGGTGTCAACACGTCAACTTAAACAGCATTCTGAGAACTTTGTGGTGCAACCATAGAAAAATATAACGCACGGTTTTATTTCAGTGAATGTGTCTGTTAGATCATGTGTTTAACAGGAAGAACCAAGGCTTGTGATCTAATTAAACTGATTCAGAGAATTGATCTGCTGTTCTGATCAACTTGTCTCCGGGTACATGTCTAGCAGTAGGCGACAATCTACCTTATGTATCACGGATTACACGGAACTTGTATGCTGGATTGCACGGGATTTTTCCAAAATTAGTTATCTGGAACAAATTTCATTGTGAAAACCCTTAGAGCATTGATTAAAGACACATGCATCAATCAGAACTCCCTGGATTTTAGGTTTCCTGATAAGAGATCGCATATATGTAGCATGCTTACTAGGCTTTAGCAAGCAATGCATTTGGAACACAGTAGCTTTCAAACATAGCAAAACCATTAGTAAACACATGAAATACACAAATTGCTTTTAAAATCCATGATGGTTCAATATAAAGCTATACAACATACTATACTTTCCCTATTCAGTGTGTACTGGGGGTCTAATATGTTATATATTGTTTGCTTAGGTTACAAGGGTTTAAATAGAAGTTTCACTCACCCCAGATACTAGCCCTTTACTTTCAGTGTTATGATATGTTTTGCATATAACTTTGCATGTATTTATATAAACAACTTACATTTTCTACACAACCCATATTTTGTTGTGCTCATGTTTTTTTTCATTGCCCAGATGATTTAATTTTTTCATAAAGTGCCTATGATGTTTCCCCATAGCTATTTCTCAATAGTTTTGGGTTGCGTAGAGAGCCAGCTATCTGGCATAGCAAGGGCTTTGTTACTTGGGCTTAATAATGCGAATAAAATCACTGATTTCACAATCCCACAAAATCTTATGACACAATTTCCTAGGACAGCTCAAACATTTGTGGAATATCCCACAATGCGATCCTTAATGATGTAAGATAAAATCAGATGCTTTTGTTTTTCCATGTGCACTTGCATTGTATATCAAGTCATGCCAGCTTCGGTGGCAGATCTCCCATGTAATGAATAAAAACTATGTTAAGGAAATGTGCGACTACCTCAGTTACGGGGGCATCTGAGAAAAATCCCTTGTGAAGTTAAGTCCCGACTTTATTTTTAATTGCTACTGCTACGCCAAGATACAATTTAGGAGTACTACATGCCCCTTAGGCACAATAGCAGAAGTTGCCATACTGGTTGGAACATTTTGTGTGGTCAGAGTGAGCATGGAATCACTTAACTGCATTGGCAATTGCAGAGATGAACATTCTTTTAACTGTTTGGGAGAATGTATAATGCACTTCCCTTGCAGTTTAACTGCTTCTCGCTACACAGAAGCCAAGCAGCTTGTTTTTCAGATGCCTAAACATTTTCTTAATATCTTTCTGCCTACCTACTTAGCGAATATTACAAATAAACCCTTTCTCTATTGTTCAATAGCATTAAAAATCCCATATTTTACCTACATCACTGGCTATTACCCTAATGTGATCATATACAGTTGTTTGTAACATTCACATCTACTTACCCTACAAACCTGTACAGACTGCAGAATGGGCTCCGGGTGTGTGGCTCAGCATCCAAAGTGCTCAGGTTGACCGAGTCCTTCCCAGCACTGGGGCATGTCCCAGCTTCAGAGTTGTATACACAGTATACCTGCACAGGATATAGAGGAGGGTGTGGAAAGTTTAATAAATAAGGAAGGATACTGCCGTAGGCTGTGGTTTTGAGAGAGGCGGGGAAGAAGTAGAAGAGATGTGAGTGTGTTAAAAGCAAACGGCTGATAAACAATGACAAGGGAGGGACAGAGCAAATAAATGTTGGCAGGAGAAGGGTGAAAAGAATAAAAGAAACAGAGTGGGTTGATGGAGAAGAAGGAGTAATAGCAGGCAGCACTATACCTCAGACAGTCCTGAAGTGAGGAGTGGGGGAATGGTCATTACAGAGGCAGATCCCATGTGTCTTGCTGGGAGCCAAACTTGCAGACATGACGGCACATGCTGAAAATCTACCGTTTGTGGGGCATCTGATGACTGATTAGCACTGAAACCATCCTTATGCTCTTAACTGGGATTCACGCTATGAATAATCATAAAGCTTCAGGTCTGAATGAATGGGGCCAAAGGTAATAACATAATCCCGGTCTCAAAAAATATGAATGAGCAGAATGGCGGATATAAGTCAGAGTGCATTCTTACAGGATTATTAGTATTTCCCAGTTTTTCAAAGAAATTACAAGTTAGTAGCATTATAGTTTGGGTTGAAAAAAGACACGCATCCATTGAGTTCATCCTTTTTGTCCATATGAAACCTGACTACCTGCTAGGTGATCCAAAGGAAAAAATATGCAACACAAGCCTTTAAATGGATTCTGTCATGATTTTATGGTGTCGTTTTTATTTCTGAAATAACAATGTTTAGACTGCAAATAAATCACTCTACCATATAAAATTTTATTTCTGAACCAAGTATTTTTTTTTTTTAGTTGTAATATTGGTGTGTAGGCAGCCATCTCAGGTCATTTTGCCTGGTCATGTGCTTTCAGAAAGAGCTAGCACTTCAGAATGGAACTGCTTTCTGGCAGTCTGTTGTTTCTCCTACTCAATGTAAACAAAGGAGTCGCAGTGGGACCTTGATTTTTACTATTGAGTGATGTTCTTATATCTACCAGGAAGCTGTTATCTTGTGTCAGGGAGCTGTTATCTGGTTAACTTCCCATTGTTCTGCTGATTGAGAGGAAAAGGAGGGGGTCATAGCACTCCAACTTGTAGCGCAGGACTAAAGAGTAACTGAAGTTTATCAGAGCACAAGTCACATGGCTAAGGGCACCTAGGAAACTAACACCATGCATAGTCCCTTGTAACATTTTAAAATTAAATAAAACAAAATCAGTTTGCTCTTTTAAAAATAGATATAAGTGAAGAAATCTGCTGGAGCAGCACTATTAACTAATGTGTTTTGCAAAAACTATATTTTATTATACTGTTTCACCACTAGGTCTCATACTACCTAGGCTAAGTACCTCTTCCAGGAGATGGCTCTACTGCTGCAGAGCCCACTGCTCAGCTTTCTTCCCATGATGCATCTCAAAATATAAATTCCTGAAACCTTCCCTTATATAACCTACTATTCTCCACCCACTGGGGACTTTCCCTCTTAACTGTTATTCTTCAGCTCCCCTAGTGGCCAACCTAAACATACGTATTAGCCATTACTTAAACATTTATAGTAAACCATTAACATCCTATTACCCTTCACCCTCCTGAAAACCACACACGCCCTCGTGTCTGCCAATTAAACTATTACTCTACATCTTCACAGGTAGTTGGAACCATATGCAAGACTACCCTATGGGCTCACTGACACTACTCACCACATCATCATTTTATGACCTACTGTTTACAAAACCATGAAAAAAACCATAGTTAGGTATTGCCAATAGTCTGCATTCTTTATTTGCATGTATACGTGCCAGGGCTAGGCTAGGCCAGCTGCATTGTCCCCTGCGTTTGCGTGAATAGGAGCACATTAGTGGACAGGGAAAGTACATGCCTGGCATCCCCCAAGCTTTGGGCCATAGGCATGTGCCTCTTCTGCCTACCCTTAGTTCTGGTCCTGATACATGCAGGGTCACTTTAAGATACTGGTGGCACCAGGACAAATATGTGGTTGATGGTGCCCAACAGCTTATTTATGGCAACACTTCAGTAACCCTATTCAAAACATTTGTTTATATGAGGGTTGTCTGCTAGCAAATCATAGTACTTTTGTTTTAATTACCATTATGGACTCTCACCCACTATGTAGTGAGAATAGCAAACCCTAAGGATAAGGAAAAGCTAATTCATTGGGTGGTGTCCAGTGAAAAAATACAAGTTTTTTCCCTAGGAAAATAAAGAACAGTGCAGTTATGTGAACTTATAGAACATTGTACATTAATGCATAATGCCATCTCTCTAATCTCTCTATAGAAAAAGGATGATCAATATAAAGTGACTTTGTTGTTTGAGGGAACAACATCAGTAAAATTGTGGAGGTCGCACAGTCTGCAACTCAGAACCCAAAGCAGAAACGGGAATGTGAAACCAGATTTTGTGTACTTCATAACAAATTAAAAATAAGATTCATTTAAATGGCGCTCCACTAGTGCTTGATGTTGCAGGGAGGGATTAACTAATTGAATGGATATTGGGAATGGAAGTTTGTTATGGGGCCTTTCCTTAACCTTTTGTGTTCCAATCCAGTGTTTTCTGTAAGAGTCATCACTCAGCACGTAGCCGCACAACTCAAATATTTACTGCCGTATCCATAGCTAGGAGCTGGCAGGGGTGAGTCACTGGGTTAACCCCTTAGTCCTTACTTATTTATTTGCGATTTTTGTCATGTGAACCATATACTGTGCAATATTACTGGAAAAAGTAATTTTACATTCATTTTTTCAAAAATTCCTATACAACAATAATAGATGTCAACACCATATAAAATGGATGACATACAGTTTTACAGGTTCCAGATAAAGAAACCCCCACTGCCCACGGGGCTGTAATTTTGGTCTGTGCTGCTCTAGACTTACCCTCCTACTGCAGTCAGAGCATGTTCAGTACAGTTCTATATTGCACATTCACTAAATCCAGTAGACATGGTAACCCTCTTCCCCCATAAAGGCTATTGAAGCTTTTGTTTTACTATAGATTATTTAAGCTATGCAGCACCCATGTCTCTGGTGGTGGGGCACTTCCAGTATTTCACAGAGGCCTCTAACAGTGTTATAACTCAGCAGTAGGGATGCACTGAATCCACTATTTTAAGATAAGACGGGATCCCGAACCCTTTGTGAAAGATTCAGCCGAATACCGGAGCCTAATTTGCATATGTAAATTAGGGAAACGAGAGGGAAAGAGAACTGTGTTAAAATGTTTTACTTTCTTGTTGGCGTGATCAAGTCATTCGATTTTTTTTTTAGATTCAGAGTCGGTTCAGCCAGGCGTTTAAATTTGGCCGAATACGAATTCTGCTGAAAAAGGCAAAATCATGGTCAAATCCCAAACTGAAACCTGGATTTGGTGTATCTGTAGTCAACAGGTTTACTGCAATTGCTATCATCAGTAATAAAATAAAAATCCATAGGGGTCATTTACAAAGTGGAAAGCTGGTGCAAAATGAGCATACACAGGGGGCAAAGGGCAGGCAGAGTAGGGCACACACAGGGAGCATAGGGCAGACAGAGTATGGCACAAGCAGGGAGTATAGGGCAGGAAGAATATGGCACACACAGGGAGCATAGGGCAGACAGAGTATGGCACACAGGGAGCATAGGGCAGACAGAGTATGGCGCACACACAGGGAGCATAGGGCAGACAGAATATGGCACACAGGGAGCATAGGGCTGACAGAGTATGGAACACAGGGAGCATAGGGCAGACAGAGTATGGCGCACACACAGGGAGTATAGGGCAGAGTATGGCACACACAGGGGGCACAGGGCAGGCAGAGTAGGGCACACACAGGGAGCATAGGGCAGACAGAGTATGGCACACACAGGGAGCATAGGGCAGGCAGAGTATGGCACACACAGGGGGCAAAGGGCAGATAGAGTATGGCAGACACAGGGAGCATAGGCCAGACAGAGTATGGCACACACACAGGGAGCATAGGGCAGACAGAGTATGGCACACAGGGAGCATAGGGCAGACAGAGTATGGCACACAGGGAGCACAGGCCAGACAGAATATGGCGCACACACAGGGAGCATAGGGCAGACAGAGTATGACACGCAGGGAGCATAGGGCAGACAGAGTATGGCACAAGCAGGGAGTATAGGGCAGGAAGAATATGGCACACACAGGGAGCATAGGGCAGGCAGAGAATGGCGCCGACAGGGGGCATAGGGCAGGCAGAGTATGGCACACACAGGGGGCATAGGACAGGCAGAGTATGGCACACACAGGGAGCATATTGCAGACAGAGTATGGCACACACAGGGTGCATAGGGCAGACAGAGTATGGCACACAGGGAGCATAGGGCAGACAAAGTATGGCGCACACACAGGGAGCATAGGGCAGACAGAATATGACACACACAGGGAGCATAGGGCAGGCAGAATATGGCACACGCAGGGGGCATAGGGCAGGCAGAGTATGGCACAAGCAGGGAGCATAGGGCAGGCAGAATATGGCACACACAGGGAGCATAGGGCAGGCAGAGTATGGCACACACAGGGGGCATATGGCAGGCAGAGTATGGCACATACAGGGGGCATAGGGCAGGCAGAATATGGCACATACAGGGGGCACAGGGCAGGCAGAGTATGGCACATACAGGGGGCATAGGGCAGGCAGAGTATGGCACATACAGGGGGCACAGGACAGGCAGAGTATGGCACACACAGGGGCCATAGGGTGAGTTGGGCAGCCATGGTTTAGATAATGCATCTGAATGAACCTAAAATTCAGGGTTACAATAATTTAAACAATCAAATAAATATTGTTGATCCTCAAAAAATATGCTGTTTAGTGGTGTTGCTTTGTAAAGCTCTGATCCTAAATGACCAATGAAAATATGAAAGTATCTGGGCATTCCTGTTGCTTCTATAATTAACACTATAGACAAATATTAATTTGTTTTGTTAATTGTGTCTTTGATAAAGAGTCCTGTTCTATTTACTGGGAGCAGTACTTTAATATTGCTGCTGGCTAACAAGATAGTACTGGTAGAGTTCCTGTTGGTATCTGACCGCATCAAGCTCCACCCCACTGGCCAACGTCTTGTCAGTTAGAGCTGTTATCTTTGTTCAGGCCATTATCGTGCTTCTCATTTCTCTTCCTTCTTCTTAAAATAGCTGCTCAGGGGGTTTGGTGCAACTGCTTTGCAGCATTAAATCATGACTGCTCTCATACCTAGCAGATCAGTTAGCCCAGAGCTAAGCCGACATAAACTGTGACCACAGTTCTCAATAACTGGGAATGTTAAAAAGATTTATTATTCTGGAAATTTTATTTTAGAGCTCGCAAAATCATTTCTACTTTTCTAAAGTGGCATGCTTATTACTCCTCTGCAGTTACTGATAGCTGCAACATGGGATGAGGATATGAAAGGGGTAGTTCAGCCTTTAAATTAACTTTCAGTATTCTGTAGATATAGATATTCTGAGACAATTTGCAATTGGTCTGCATTTAAAAATATATATATCTTTAGCGATTAGGTTTATAGGGGTCCAATTTACCCTAGCAACCACGCAGTGTTGTGAATGAGTGATTTGAAGATGAATAGGAGAGGGCCTACATAGAAATATAAAAAGTATAACAATAGCTAAAATTATAGCCTCATTGAGCAATAGTTTTTTTTATGTTGTTTTAATTTCTTAATTCTCAAGGGACATTCAAGTCAATTTGCACTGCACCAAAGCAAACTTACTGAGCACAGGAGAGGTATACATCTTTAGGTCAGACTGGGGCTCAAAATAATAAGCCAATCCAAAATCCAAAACGTAAGTATACCCTGTGGGGTCTGAGTGGGCATGCTTCCAATAAGGATTAATTATATCTTAGTTTGGATCAAGTACAAGATACTGTTTTATTGATAGAGAAAAAGTAAATAATGTTTAAAAATTCAGAGCTTTCTGGATAATGTGTTTTCGGATAGCGGATTCCATTCCTGTACCAAATAATGCAGTCGTTCACACCAGCATGTTTATTCTATAGCAAAACTTACAAAGGCCTGTGAGAGGTGCTACAACTAAAAGTTACTGTGCCACCAAGTAAATCATTTCACAGGCTATCCTTGTCCGCAGTCACACATTACTTGTCTCCAACACACAGTTAAGCAATAAGCTAGTGAAGTAAAACTACACTATATGCATTTGTTCTGTTAGGTTTCCCTGATCCCATTGAGGCATCTTCAAAAGAAAAAGCTCAGACTCTATTTCTAGAATATGCATTAGGCACCATTTGGATAATGGTTCCAAAAATGCAGAGCTGGATTAATTGATTACTTGCACCACCCCCAGGTAAGGGTAAACATTGTATAGTTGAAACTAGTTATAAGCGAATTTTTTTTTTGCAGAGTTTCGCCTCAAAAATTACAGACTCCAATGGGTGAAATTATACATCAAAAATAAATTAGTTGCCCATGGACTTCAATGAATTTTAGAGGTACTGACATCAGAAAATAACCTTTTTTATTATCTATCATAACATTGTCTTTGAGTGCTATTTATAATTTTGCCATAAAAGTATTTGCCTGATGCTTTTACATTACCTTTCTTACCCCCATGTTCCTGTATGAGTGGCAGCCATATTTGTGCAGCAGGAGTCCATTAGCATTAGAAACTCTGACAGGTTGAGAAGGGTCAGTCAGGTTGGTAAAACAGTTAGGTTTAGGAACTTCAACTAACAATTACTTACAACAGCAGAAGTATCAGCGAAAAGTGATCATCATGACCTACAGGTAAGATTAATATTTTGAAAAGAACATTTTTAGTGACAGTATCACTTTAAAGAATTTTCACCATTTCGCAAATTGTTTGCTAAACAGGTCAGGGTTCACCCATCCCCAGTTGCAGCTGTTTTCATTGAAGTACAATAGCTGGAGGGCTATACACCACTGATATACAGTATATACTGCAATCTTTAGAGTCAGGATAGGCAACCCGTGGCTGTGCCATTTTATGCCTTAGAACCAAATTTAGACTTTGGCGCCCTTTAACTAAATAGTTTGTAGCTTTGGTTTCTGTTTGCATGACTGTCTTTAATTTATCCTACGCTCTTCTCTTTTTTTCTCCCAGTTGCAGGTCTTAATGTCCCTCTACTCTGAATAATGCCACACGTACTCTATCATAGGGCTTTCACATATACGATATGGACGGTCATACTTATCAAAGGGTGTCGTCAGAGAATGCATGACATGGGCCTTTCCTATAGTTGAGCCACAGGATTAAAGGGACATCTTGCCTTCTATGTTGGAAGCTTAACATCACTTATCAAGCCAACTTTTAAAACAGCAATTTGTGTTTGCTTTTTCATCTCATCATTTATACGAGTAAAAATGTTCTTCCAAATGACACAGAATAAATGCAGTTTTTTTCCAAAGTAATTCAATGCCAACACTTAAATGTTGGATAGAAGAATAGCCAAAATGGCAAAGACTCAGCCAATGATCAGCTCCAGGAAGATCAAGAAAGGACTAAAGTTACCTGTGAGTACTGTTACAATTAGAAGATGCCTGTGATGCCAAGCTATTGACAAGAAGCCCCCGCAAAGTCCCATTGTTGAAAAAAAATTGCCAAAGAACATTGACTGGCCTAAAGAGAAATGGAGCAACATTTTGTGGACGGATGAAAGCAAGATTGTTGTTTTTGGGTCTAGGGGCCAAAGACAGTTTGTCAGACGACCCCCAAACACTGAATTCAAGCCACAGTACACTGTGAAGACCGTGAAACATGGTGGCGCAAGCATCATGATATGGGGATGTTTCTCATACTATGGTGTTGGGCCTATTTATCACATACCAGGGATCATGGATCAGTTTCAATACATCAAAATAGTTGAAGAGGTCATGTTGCCTTATGCTAAAGAGGAAATACCCTTGAAATGGGAGCTTAAACAAGACAACGACCCCAAACACACCAGTAACGAGCAACATCTTGGTTCCAGACCAACAAGATTGACATTATGGAGTGACCAGCCCAATCCCCAGACCTTAATCCAATAGAAAAACTTGTGGGGTGACATAAAATGCTCTTTCTGAGGCAAAGCCAAGAAATGCTGAAGAATTTGGTAACACAGATGTGCAGCAGCAAAATCTTTAAAATGTTTCAGTTTATACAGTGAATGTTTGAGTTTGTAAAGAATTCAGACACTGCTATTTTTTTTTTTTTTTAACAACCTAATATTCCCTTTGCTTCACTTTCAGTAAAGTAATAACACAAATTTACAAATTTTTTTGATTTCAGATCTTGCATACTAGTCCATTACTGAAGGACCTCTCACAATTAATGTACTTAAAACAAAGAAAATTTGAAATGAACTTGCCAAAGAAGAAATGAGGGGGTCTACACCTTACGAAACACCAGGGCAATGTCATAGGAAAAAAATATTAAGAAACTCTCCGTTTTTATTTATACAGGGCGACTGTCTCCTGTTCTGAATTAAAAGAATGCTGCATTTAACTATAAATTTAAAGTTTCATCAAAAAGCCATTTATGGAACTTTCCAAGACAGACTGTCTCCCATGGAACTGCACTGTTGTCAGATACAAATGTAAAATCCAATCCAATCTGATAGGAGCATTATAATTTCGTTCAGCAGGAAAGGCAAGCATCTGAAAGCAGAGACATGTTCAAGAGACCGAAAAGCAGCCAATAAATTGCAAGGACAATAAATAGCAGTAACTATATCCTGGACTGCAATGCTGGGACTTGAAATCGGCAGTCTTACCTTGTGGTTCCCTCTTTTACAAAAGAGAAAAGTCTTGGGTTTGAGGCCTATACAAGACTGGGGTTAAAAACTATTTTCACTATATTCAAAATGGAGAAGTCAAAATGTCGTATTTTGGAGGCAACCACGTTCAAGGGCATGTAAAGTCTAAAATAGAATAAGGCTAGACATGCTGTATTTTGTATACTAAATATAAACATGAACTTACTGCACCACAAGCCTAATCAAACAAATAATTTATGCTTTCAAAGTTGGCTACAGGGGGTCACCATCTTGTAACTTTGTTAAACATCTTTGCAAGACTAAGACTAAGTGCACATGCTCAGTGTGGTCTGGGCTGCTTAGGGATCGTTATAAACAAAGCTGCTTGAGTTCTGCATGGCTGGGAAGTAAGGCGGGGGCTCCCCCTGCTGTTCATAAGTATGATTGTTTCCCTGCTCAGCAGTTAGGGACTGTCTGACAATTCCTATCCACAGCAGTAAATGGAGGGAGAATTTCACTGCATACAGTCAGGTTTCTTATAAAAACAGCAAACATTTTTTAATTAAAATATAATGGAGATAGGTTTCTTTTTCATTAAAGAAAGTAAAAATGGGATTTTATTTTTGTTCGGCTTTACATGCCCTTTAAAAGTAGCATAGGCTTGTAACCTGATAAACTTTATTTTGTCCTGATTTGTGCCATCATTGGAACAGCTACTAAACAGAAGGTTATACAAAGTGTGGCAGTTTGCACTTCAGATTATGGCTAACTTGCAGCCAGCCACATCTTCCTCAGAGTTAGACACTTCACCAAACAATCCGATATCTATTCGATTTGAACACCCATTTGCTAACCCCAATCTGGCTGGTCCTACTATCAGATAGAGTGGGCCTACGGAAACATCAGATAAAAATCACATCAAGGCGCTGAAAAGGCTGGGCTCCGCCTCAACATTTTCCTTTTTGTCCCTTTCGCTCCTCCTTACACATTGCCCCCTCCATTGTTTTTGCATTATATGTACTTTTATCACCCTCTTTATTCTTCCAGCCTTCCTTTCTGTGTTCAACTCTTGTCTTTTCTCCAAAGTACCTTTTTCCCAGCAATCCAGAGAGCCACAGTCTTTAGCAAAACAGTAAAGGCATAACGTGGTTCCTGAATTTCAAAGCTCACTTTTCCCTAATACACAAGATACACACTAATCAATTTTTTTAGGGGGAAAAACTTGTTTATGGTCCAAATCCACACATTAATTTAAGCCCAACTCCGCCTCATCCAATAAGCAGTATACTGGCATTTATTTATTCCTTTGAATAAGAAATTGGCATACATTCTTCTCACAAATACCCACATATTGGTAGACAGTCAGTGTAAACCAGTTAACATACATACTATATAAAATATAAATCTTCAGTGAACATCATACTCAACATCAGTTTTTTGAAAGGAGTCAAGTAATGGAGTTCTAATTGCAGAGCATGTATCAATATTTCTACTCTAAGCAACCTTTTTGGCATTACTCCAAACATTCTGGTTCCATTTCAAGCTAAACCTAGTTTTTTTGCCTTTTTTCTCTCAAATACAACTATGCATGCTTAATTCTGTAATTGGTTCTGCCTAGGTCTGTGCAATATGAGCTTGATGATATATAATAACGAAAACCTACTTCCCATAATATGTTCCCTAAAATCCAGAGCAATAAGCCTGAAGATAGAAGTAATGACAATTAAACATTAAAATGAAACGGTAAACGTTTATCTTCACTATAATTTTGCTAGCCCCTTTCTGAAATGTACCGGTAGTTCTGTAATAACAAGATTTAGTTGATGCCCACTTACTTATTCACGTCAGCATATAGTTATCCCTATAGTGTTACTAGTAAGAAATGTGGATTTAGGAACACCTTGTGTGAATTGCAGAAAGTGACCGGATACTACATTTATCCTGGATGAATATCTTTAATCTAATACCAGACATACAGACATAAGAAAAAGCTCATCCTCCTTTTTAGCAGTCATTATGCAAGAGAATCAGTTAGGATTACAAAATTAGCAATATCACTTGCTAATCAAGGAAATGCTTTTTTCCACCCTTGAAATATGGTTGATCTTCATTCAAGAGCAAGTATATGCTCTCTAGTTTCTGTACAGAACATCAAATAATTCATGCACCTGGAGGTCATCAGGCTGCTGCCCTGAGCCATTGAAAAGGAATTTCCTTGATCATTCAGAAGAATTATACAATAATACATACTTTCTAGGAGGACAATTATTCCTCCCTTCATGCTTGCCATACAAGTGAATCTTTCTGTGCATCAGTTTCAGTCTGAAATCAACATAAACCACTTATCAGGAGGTGAATGTACATGAGTACACATATAGCAGTAAAGCAGTAGCATATCTGGATTTGTCTACATTGGACCTACCATGCATAAAAATATGGGCAAAATTCATTTTGCTACCAAAAGTGCAGCTGGAGATCCATTCATTAACTTCAATGGAAGCTACTGATTTATCAGTTGGTACTATGGCTTTCATGATTTTATAAAAAGACCTGAAAGATAACTAATGTATGGGAAAAAAACACCATAAATAAGCATGGTTATTTCTTAAAAAGTAATTAATCCCTCATGGCACAAATATGCACACAAGTCTAAACTGTGCGCAAAACGGATTGTCAACAGTTTGTTTTGACTGAAGATCTGTTATAAGGAGGACACCAACCAAAAAGTGATGTGAAGTACGTCCCAGGTTATCAATCAATTAAAGGCATAGTGATACATAAAGTCTCAATCTGCTTAAAAGCAAGGAAAACCATGGAATACCAAACTGAAATGTACACGCCTCCCTTGTTTTTAGTGAGGCTTATAGGGCTTTTTAATAACGTTCAGTTTTAATACATGTTGTTAAAAAATGCTCTCTCAACCCCCCAGCCAGACACGGAGTCCAAAAGAAACTCTTCTACACATTAATAGCAAAAAGATTTATATAAAACTCATAAAGCCGTTATGGGTAATTACTATTTTTGCAATCCAGACAGTGTAACACAGTGCTTTCTGCTTGACATTAAAATAAAAAAAATATAAGATGCATGGTCCCAATATAACAACCTCACAGAAAGGTCTTTTTGGCAAAAGAAAACAGTGTGGCATTGGTCCATCCTCTATATCACCTCCCCTGAAAATCAATTTCAGAACCAAAATGATAAAAAACAACTATATATATTGTACTGATGTTGGAATTAGGAAATTATTTTCATGTAACACTTTATAGCTAAGGGTAAAAAAAAACTTGGCTTTTAATGTAAGGGCTGGGGCAGATGTTGGTCTAAATGTCTTCCTTTGGAATATGGGTCTTGCCTAAGAAAGTACCAGCTGAAATGTAAATAATGAACCCTCAGTAGTTGGACTCTCAAGCAATACTTCTGAAGTGGCACTATAAGGGTCTTAAGAGAGGCACCTGGTAGAAGGAGTATTTGGAAAGTGTCAGTGAAATAAAGGGAATGGTGGGAAGTCTGTTTTTGGAATGGTGATCATTTGGGCCTGGAGGAATGTGAAGGGTGGAATCTGATCTGGCAGTGGGATCCTCCAGCTCAGTCAGGAGTATGGACTGCTCATTCTTCTGACTCATCATTGGTGGTGAGACTGGCAACTATATCTTCTAGCTTGGCGATTCGTTCCCCATGGCGCCGCATGGTCTCTTTCATTGACCGAAGCTCCATCATGATGTCATCCACCTTGTCATCATTAGGCTAGAAATTAGAGAAAGATTCAGTACAGAAATATTTCTCTTAAAGGAGAAGGAAAGCTCCAAGACAGTTTATTGTCAACAGATTAGCCACAATAGTGCAAGCTAGAATGCTATATTTATTCTGCAGAATGCTTTACCATACCTGAGTAAACTGCTCTAGACACTGTCTCTTTTTGTTTAGGATAGAAACTGCCATATAAGCTTGGTGTGACATCACTTCCTACCAGAGTCTCTCCCTGCTCACTTACAGCTCTGAGCTGAGATTACAGCAGGGATGGAAGGAGGGAGGGGGAGAGGAGCAAACTGAGCATGCTCAAGCCCTGCCCTGGAGGTTTATGCTGAGAACAGGAAGTCTGATACAGAAGCCCATGTGTACACAATAAAAAGAAAGAAATGCTGTTTTCTTTTGACAGAGGACTCAGAGCAGCATTACTTTGAGGGTTTACTGGTGTATTTATATAGACCTTTCTGATAAACCTAACTTAATTTTAGCCTTTCCTTCTCCTTTAACGTATCTGCGATACTATAAATTTTCATACAAGTTTGCGTTTTCCACACTACAATAGATAATACATTTAAATGAAGAAAAAAATAAAATAAATTAATGAGAATTCTAAGAATTTGCAATAGGTTGTCTTTTTTTTTTATTATTTGTGATTTTTGAGTTATTTAGCTTTTTATTCAACAGCTCTCCAAGTTTGCAATTTCAGCATTCTGGCTCCTACAGTCCAAATTACCCTAGCAACCATGAATAGATCTGAATAAGAGACTGGAATATGAATAGGAGAGGCCTGAATAGAAAGAGCAATAAAAGTAGAAAATCAATAAATTTGTAGCTTTACACAGCATTTGTTTTTTTTTTTTTTTAGATGGGATTGGGGTGCCCCTTTGAAAGCGGCAAAGAGGAAGAAGGCGACAAAAACTATAAAAAAAAAAAAAAATGAAGGCCAATAAAAAAAAAAAAAACAATCGCTTAGAAGAAGTCATTTTATAACATACTAAAAGTTAACTTAAAATTGAACCACCCTTTTAAGGAGTGCCTTTAAATGATCAGAGGAAAACATATCAAGTTTTATAACATTGATAAGTTTGTCTACAAGACACAATGTGGATGAAGGCAAATATTTAATTTCTATCTGTGATGAATCAAAACAACAATTTCTCAAGTTAAATCAGAAACTCTTTTTCAGCAAAGCTCCCTCAGCCCAGATGTCAACAAATACTGAACCATTTGTACATCAATGGTTCTTTATATCCCCACTCTTGAAATCAAACTGAAAGAGAAGTTGGCATACACAAGACAACCTCTATATGGTGCATTAAGACAATACTAATTTATAAGTGAGGGGGGATGGAGAGAAAGACAGTGCCCTAATTTGCAAGAACAAATACATTGAATGAATTTTGTGTTTTCAAGCATTTACTCACTGGATGGGAAGTCTCAGCCATCTTCTTGGGGGCACTGGCTGGCTCAGCCTTTTTATGGGCTGCTGGCTTGCTGCCAAGGATATTCTTCTTAACTACATTGAGGTCTCTGCCTTTGGTTGGCACATACCCCTGCTTTAGGGAAATCAGGACGGGGTCTGCATTTTTCCCATCAAACCAGTCCTCTGCCTCTATTGGAGCATCAGGTCCAGCAGTATCAGGGTATAGATCATCTTGGAATAGATCAGACTGAAAGACAAGTAGATCACAAACTGAAAAGCAATTCATTAATATTTTCCAATAGGGAAATGATGTGCATAAAAATGTAAGACAAAACACATCACAACCAATTTGTTATGAATGAGGCATCCTACTTCCTACAGTAAAATTAGAAATTGCCAGAGAAGGATTAGATGCTAGGGTTATGCTGAAGGTTCAGAAATGTACACTATTCTTTTGCCCTGTCAAGTGGTGACCCACATAAAACCCCAGATGTCTGTCTGCAATTACAAGGCAGCTTCCTTTTATAAAATAAGAACAAGCTATACATCTGTGAAATAAATATGGTGGGAAAAGGCTGGTTCAAATTAGTCATAGTAAAATCCACAGGGTCCAATGATTACGCATAAAGGACTTACTGTTTTCATTAGTTATTTTCTGACTAGTGCTTAAATCCTTAAAAATATGATATAAAGTATACCTACACTGATACAGAAATGAAAAACATTAATTTAATCATGTGAGTAATAACATGTGGAAGCTAAAATCCTTATGCTCTTAAACAAATAATAAAATCATGAAGCGCACATACATGGTTTTATTATTTGTTTAATAAAGAGAAGTCCAAGTGCTCCGAGCATAAGAATTTTTCTCTGTTGGATTACGTATTCCGCAGGTAAACAAACTCGCAGCAGCACAGAGTGAGCATGCAGACTTTGAGAGTGCTCCCATTTTGTAAGCTGAATATCTCTCTCTCTCGGGGGATTAGTCATACCCAACACCCTATTCCATATAAGAACCACAAGGACCAATAGAAATAGTTGCGTTAAGTGTTGTAGAACCTTTTAAAGCTAAAGATTTTCATAAATGTACTTGTGATAAACTGTATCAAATTCACGTTTGTCCATAAGTTTTTTTTTTTTTTTAAAGGGTTGTTCACCTTCCAAACACTATTTTCAGTTCAACTGTTTTCAAATTGTTCACCACAAATACTTTCCATTACTTTCATTTTTTACCGTTTACTTTTAGTATTTTATAGAATGGCCAATTCTAAGCAACTTTTCATTATTTATTTTTTATAGTTTTATAGTTATTTGCCTTTTTCTTTGCAGCATTCAAATGGGTATCAATGATCCCTTCTAAAAAGCAAATGCTCTGTAAGGCTACAAATGTATGGTTACTTTTTATCACTCATCTTCTATTCAGTATTCTATTCATATTTCAGTCTCTTATTCAAATCAATGCATGGTTGCTAGGGTAATTTGGACCCTAATTACCATATTGGTTAAGAATTAAAGAGCTGCTGAATAAATAGCGAAATAACTCAAAAACCT
Organism: Xenopus petersii; assembly: GCA_038501925.1. Taxonomy (NCBI): domain Eukaryota; kingdom Metazoa; phylum Chordata; class Amphibia; order Anura; family Pipidae; genus Xenopus; species Xenopus petersii. The sequence continues at coordinate 139,454,246 of CM076673.1, forward strand.
TAACTAATAAAAAACTGCAAATTGTCTCAGACTACCAATCGCTACATCATACTAAAAGTTATGTCAAAGGCAGGGTCGGACTGGGGGGCCCAGGGCCCACCGGGACTAATGTCCAGGGCCCCCCGCCGACCCTACTACTATGACGCATCAAGCGCGCATGGATGAAGGCGCTGCGGCACTCCTAAATCAATAGGTGCCACGCACATGGCGCTGTGCCTTGAAAAACTTGTTTGGAGAGGAGACTGACCCAAGGGGGCCCATTAAGGGTCGGGGACCACCGTCAAAGTCTGGCACTGGTCAACGATGAACAAACCCTTTAATGTGCCTGGTGTTTCAGTCTGGCAGCTCAGTAATACACATGCAGATTCTCAATTGTTATATTTAATTGTAGCAAGTGTTACAATATGCTACATTTAGTTGATAGCATGGGTAAAAATAACAAATGTATCAGATTAATGTATCAGAACATATACAATATTAAAAAACAGTCGCAAATAGAAAGTGGAAAAAAAAGTCTAATTTTGATGAACAATCTTAAACCAACTGAAGTGTTGGAATGTGAACAACCTCTGGAAACATAGTATGTCCTATCCCAATGGGTTGTATTGTAATGCAATTGTTGGCCCTTAGGCCAAATTATCCACAACTTGATTTGGGAAGCCAAATCAAATTTATGTATACGTTTAATTTAAGCTAGGACACAACTCAAACTTTTATGTAATACAGTAGTGTTAGGAAATATTTACTGATTTCCAGACAAGCAAGCCTTAGTTCTTAGTTATGTTTTTACAAGATGTTGCCCAATATAAAATGGAAAAACAATGTTCAATAGTTACTATTCTAATAAAATAAAAAGCTCAATGCAGTTTATGTTCTAGTGCAGAATCAATTTCCACAATGAAGAGAATTCTGACGATTTCTATAATAATAGATGTAGGCCAAAAATGGTTAATTTTCAGCCACATATAAATAGGATATTTTAAGTCTATGAGGGAATGGCACATTAATAAAACAGTTGGACAGCAATAAACAAAAGAATGAATTGAATAATTTCTAAATCTGCATCATTCAGTGGTTTTTAAAAAGCTCTAGGAGTCATAAACCACAAAGCACCTGGTTATGTAAAAAGAATTAATTGCTGTAATTGGAGTTGCTTATTTTGGCTGCTTGCTTGCAATTGAAATCCCTTGATTTGCTTACCTTCCTGGGAACAGTCATGATGATTGGTTCACACTTCCTCTCATGCAGTTTGTAGAACCTTTTTGGAAGATACACAGACAAATATTAAAGCTGTATACAGATAAAAATCGCCTCTCTCTTCCATATTATCTCCAAAAAACATAACATTTAGAGACTATTTATTCAGATACCAAAATTTGTATTTATAACTGGCTGTAAAGATATGGCTGATGGAAGAAATATGCTTGTAATATTCTTGATTACTGTGGTTTAGTTTACCACTACCAGTGAATATTTTAACTCAAGCCTGGTTATATCTGGTACAGAAGTGCTTTGCTGGAATTGAAAAACAAGTCTTTAAACACCAAATATATTTTTCAGCTTACAACTGTCAAAGAAAAATCATAAATTGTTGGGCAGAAAGTTTTCACTGAACTGCAACAAAGAACAGATATGAAAACAAATGCTCATAAGAGACATTTAAAAAGAAAAAGTGGGACACTTTGGTATGAAAGCTAAATGGCAAAATGTTTAACGGTCAATTAGTCTCAACATTCTCATGAAGTATCACTACAATATACAACTTGAAACTTATCAGATGTAGTTTCCATCAGTGGGGAAAAAAGGAAAAGATGTGATTAGCTAAACCATGGCTACAAAACAATACCTGGCGATTTCACACTTGTTGACATCCAACCCTCTCTTTGGCATATAACCCATCCCTCGCTGTGGTTCCTTACTACTGAATGTATTGAGGTAGTGGACGTATGGGGACTCATCTGTGATTTCAAAATACCGAATACTGCTATCACCCTGCAAGGAAGAAAAAGCGGTATCCACTCAATTTTTTATAGTCAAAATTGTCAAATTCGACTAGGGAGTTATTTCGATTCAGGTTTTTAGAAAAAAAATTATTTTGATTTTCGAGTTTTATAATACTGTGGCCCTTTAAGAACTCAAATTCGACTATTCGCCACCTAAAACCTGCAGAATTGCTGTTTAAGTCAGTCAATGGAAGACGTCCAGGGATCAATTTGCAGCCTTCCTGACATTCGGGTTTTTCTTCGGAGAAAAAACACGAATCTCGGTTTTTTTTTAAAATTCAAATCTAATTTGAATCGAGTTTTCGGGTTGATTTAATTTTAAAAATCAGATTTTTTTTTTTAATTTTGATGCGTTATATTTCGAATTTATGGGAGTTTAGGGGAGTTTTTAAAAACTCACATGAATTTGAAATTCGACCATTGATAAAAGTATGTTCTTCCTTTATGGAAATTCATCAGAGTGGTGTAATCCAAAGACAGGTCAGCCAATTAACAGACAGAGTTCTAACATGTACGGCTTGTTTGTGTGCAAAGTGAATTCTAGGATCCCAAGGGGAAGCCCTTATTTTTTTTTAAATGGCGATTACCAATGGCATATACTTCTAAAAAAGTATATTATTATGAAAATGTTATATTTACGCGAAGCAGGGTTTTACATGTGAGCTGTTTTATTCAATATATTTTTAGAGACCTACATTGTGCTTAGATTTAAGCAAAAATCACTTACTGAATCTTAAATCGGAGAGTAAAATTCTACACACGCATGGGCAAATAACTTGAGGAGCTACAAAAATATATAACTGGGTATGTCAACAATACTTCATTGTGTTTCGACACCAGAGGTGAAAACACCCATCTGTCTCTCTATTTCTGGTTCTCAGAGGTATGGGATAAGTACACCACCAAAGAGAAAGGCTTGCTTCGACGTTCTGCATCAGTCAAAATGCCTGTGTCCCATAATGTAAATCATTTTTATTCTATTACAGGTTAGTATAGCCCAAAGGTCATTTTCAAAGTACATTTATAGTGTATAGTAAAAGAGCTGCATGTACAGCCTGGGTAATCCTCAAGGAGACACGATCATAGAAGCAGAATGGATTGATTAGCTTACCTTTCCACACAAGTAAATGATATTCGTGTCTGGATCATAAAATGGTAGCAAAACTCCATTGCTAGTGTCCATTTCATGTAGTGCAATTGGCTCGTCCATATTTTTCTGCAATAGCAAATGTGATTAGATTACAATAAAATAAAATTCATTTGACTGGTTCAAAGTTTTCAGATTCCACTTGGCACCCTCCCTGATCAGCTCTCCTGCTCGCAGTTTTCATATTCCTCCAGGCTCCCTCCCAAACTCCCCTCTCTGCACTCCTGCTTGCAGTATTTAGATTCATTTTGGCTCCCTTACACCTGTCCTGATAAGCTCTATCCTGCCTGCAGTGATCCACTACTAGATCTGCCCAATTGTATTACAAGCTGATCACATACCCAAGCCCCAGATCATAATCATAGTTTATGTTGTGAGCAATTGGCAAACATATATGTTTCCTACATACAATAAACAGTGCAGCGAGTTATATAGCAACAAAAATACATTTTCTTTGACTGGATAAAAATTAAACAGTGTGCATTAACTGTATATCAATAATAATAATTGCAGGGAGTTATGACAGATATGAATTAGGAATGGGATGCCAGGGAGGAAGGTGGGAGGGTTTTTTCCCCTGCTAATGCAGAGTTCAGTAAAAGACACTCGCGTTCAGCCTAGCCTCTGAAGTAGAAGATTCTCTCTGCAGCTCTGATATGATAGATTGAGCAGATAAAAAGCTTTCAAAACTTGTTTTTTTTTTCCTGCATCATTATAAATTGTAAGGAAGGGAGAATATCATACTAAAAAATTAGTATTTGTAATATCTACTTGAACACATGGTCAAGTCAACAGAAATATCATAAACGAAAAAAACATCTTCAATGCGGTTTCTGATTGAGGGTAAGAAAAGCCATCAGCTGCAGACAAGAGGAATAGGATTAGTACATACAGGATTCCACAATGCTAGCTGACGTTCGCTCATCCGACTGAACCCTGTAGTAAAGACGTTTCCATCAGATAAAAAGATTGCTCTCATGGGCCGGGCACCTTCGTGAGCTTTTTCTTTCTCCTGGAAGAAAAAGCAAAACATATGACAGCTCTTCCCATTATCACAGAAATTATGAGCATGAGAACACAACACAATCAACACATGCAGTAAGGGTGATTTTTAGGGCCTACTCTCTGAGTGCAATAAGGCAAATAAGCTCGGTATAATGAATTTGCCATCTAACCTTGGCCACTATATTTCTGCAAAAATATTAAAAAAAAAAAAAAAAAAAAAAAAAAAACCATAACAGCAGCATTAACTAATGTAGCAAATTGTAACAGTAAGTGTACGCTTAGATAGCAACATTGAAATATTAATTTCACTCTGAGAAAAATGGTCCTGTGTAAAAAATAGAAAATAACAGGAAAAAAAAAAAAAAAGTCTGAAATAAGAGATTATGACTAGGGATGCACCGAATCCACTTTTTTGGATTCGGCCGAACCCCCGAATCCTTCACGAATGATTCGGCATATGCAAATTAGGGGTGGGAAGGGGAAAACATTTTTTACTTCCTTGTTTTCTGACAAAAAGTCACGCAATTTCCCTCCCTGACCCTAATTTGCATATGCAAATTAGGATTCAGTTCGGCCGGGCAGAAGGATTCAGCCGAATTCGAATCCTGCTGAAAAAGGCCGAATCCTGGCCGAATCCCGAACCGAATCCTGGATTCGGTGCATCCCTAATTATGACTAAACAGTCCTTAACAGGGATGTTCACCTTCCAACCACTTTATGGTATACTATCTGAAAACTGCTGATCTGAAAATTTAGTGTAAAGCGCTTGGGTCTTCTCTAACATTCCACAAACATACAGGCAGCTTAACTGGCTCTTGATAGTATACACGTGTTGTGTAGATGTGCTTAGCACCTTGTAGGCTACACATATAACCGAGAAGCAAATGAGCGCAGGCAAACTCCACATACGGGGTAAGGTGAGAGCTCTATCCCTCTGTCCAGTTGTTCCACTCTGGTCACGTGATGCAAACAATTCAAATAAATTAATGGCGCATTCATTGGCTCAATGGTAGGGGTAGAGATTACCATGTAGGTAAGGATAATAGTAAAAATCCAAATTTATTAGTTCATTTAAAAATCTCTACCCCTACCATTGAGCCAGTGAATGCGCCATTAATTGAATTGAATTACACATATTACTGATATGTTTAACAACCACAACAAGAGATATGCCTACTAAATAATGTTGATAAACATGTCATATTATAAATATGGTCAGTAATATTATAGTTAAAATGTGTTATCAACATAACATATTTACATTGACATCAATGACAAACTATCTATCTTGTAAGACAGTGATTTTATGCTCAATTCTACTTCCCTTGAACCGTGGTGGAGCCACAGAGTGCCTTTCCAATATACAATACATAGACTTATGCATATTCAGGGAGTCTAAAATTATTCAGCTCTTAGAGACCTACCGATACCACTTCCATCTTTCGTGGATCTATTACAAGAAGTTTCTTGTCTTTGGCGGCTGTGCAGATGAGGCTCCCATTACGGTTCCAGCAAACACTGTAGATCATATCATTGTGCATATCTTCCAAGTTTATCAAAGCCTCTCCAGTGCCCACATTCCAAATTATGATGGCATTATCACATCCTATGAAATAAAATAGCAAATGAATATTTGTTTCTTTCTTCAAGCCAGGCCATGTTAACATCTGATTTTACTTGTGCATTGCATGAGAGCTATATACAATTACAGAATTAATATTTTTTTTTTTTAAAGGAAAACTATACCCACCAAAATGGATACTTGAGCAACAGATAGTTTATATCAAATTAAGTGGCATATTAAAGAATCTTATCAAACTGGTATATATGTTAAAGTAAATTTTCCTTTACATCTCTTGCCTTGAACCACCAGTTCGTGATGGTCTCTGTGTGCTGCCTCAGAGATCACCTGACCAGAAATACTGCAACTCTAACTGTAACAGGAAGAAGCGTGGAAGCAAATGACAGAACTTGTCTGTTATTTGGCTCATGTGACCTAACATGTATGGTTTGTTTGTGTGTGCCGTGAATCATACGATCACAGGGGGCGGCCCTTATTTTTTAAATTACCCAATGCAACATACGAATAAAAAAGTATATGATGATGAAAATGGTTTATTTACATGAAGCAGGGTTTAACATATGAGCTGTTTTATGCAATATCTTTTTATTGAGACCTACATTATTTAAGAGGTATAGTACAAGGATGAACAGAATCCAGGATTCAGCCTTTTTCAATAGGATCTGGATTTAGCTAAATCCAAGTGACTGGCCAAACCTGAATACTTAAAATCAAGTAACTTTTCAGCACACAAACAAGGAAGTTGAACATTTTTAACTGTGCAGATTTACATATGCATATTAGGGTTCAGGATTTGGCTGAATCTTTCATGAAGGATCAGGGTTTCATTCAAATCCCAAAACAGTGGATTCAGTATATCCCTAGTTTTTAAACACTCTTTCATTTTAGAAAATCCAATAGTTGCCATATCAAAGCATACACGGCATTGTCAGTTTGCTATGTTGCTGAATGCACACTATTTTCTTACCTGCACTAAGCAATACATTACGAGCAGTTGGATGCCACGTTACAATGCCAACTCGCTTGGAATGTCCTTCCAGCACAACCACAGGATCAGTGAGAGGGATAGTCAAACCATTCTCTGGGATCTGCCATACCTGAATAATTATAGTAAACCACAAAATTTGATTACTAGATAGAAGTAAAAAATTAAATTATTTATACACACACACACTATAAAAAGGGCAGGTTAATTACCATAACTGTGCAATCTTCAGAGCCACTGGCAATAACATTGTCATTGTGTGGACACCAGTCAATGTCCAGCACTGGTCCTGTGTGGCCACAGACTGTTGGGTAGGCTTTATCGATTCTTCCAGACTGATAAAATAAAGAAGGATAACGTGAGAACAGAATTCTTTAACTGGAGCATAAGATTACTTTGATTAGGCCTGACATCTGCTTTTAGAATTGCACCCATACAAATGCCTAACCTGTGCTCATCTACTTGACTGCGGTTTGCTAATTCGACAGTTGTTGTTCATGGAAAGGCACAGTGCATGCATACTGACATCACTACTTCCCCAATAAGTATTAAGGATTCATTGCAAAAGCCTCAAATTTCTAGTATATCTGGCTAGGGAAGAGTTGGGAGTCCATGATATACATATTCCTAACAATTTTTTTTATATAAAAGCCATAAAACAGCAGCTGTGTTAATTATCAACATAACTATAAATGAAATAAGAGTTGTGAAACTATCAAGATATTTGAAAAAACTAACAAAAAAACAAAAAAATGAATGAGGGAAAACCAAAAAGATAATGCTTTCCACCCCATAATCAAATAAACAGGAAATGTGGCAGATGAAGGCATCACTGGCTAACTTTAGTTTTAGTGTTCCCAAGCAGCCCTGTGCCAAGATAGGGAGGTGTGAGTGCTGTTATTCTTTCTGGCAGCACACTGGTAATTAAAAATGTCCCTTGTATTAGTACAGGTATGGGATCAGTTATCTGGAAACCCGTTATACAGAAAGTCCTGAATTACGGTAAAGGCCGTCGTCTCAGATAAGGCTCCATTTTATCCAAATAATCCACATTTTTAAAAATGATTTCCTTTTTCTCTGCAATAGTAGAACAGTACCTTGTACTTGATCCGAACAAAGAGAAAACATTTTGAAAATGTTGCACTATTTGATTATGGTCATATCTATGGGAGATGGCGTTCTCCTACTTCAGTGCTTGCTATATAACTGGGTTGCTGGATAAAGGATACCCGTACCAGTATTGAAAAAACAATTAAATGCAACCAGCGGGAAAAGATACATTTGAGCACTTTTTATTCATACTTCTATATTTATGTCATGTATGTACACAATACTTTGCGAATTGCATCAAAGTTCATTCTTTTATTTTCAAAAAAGACACATCAGGCAGTACACAAATATGGCATTACGTCTAAGGGGAAGTAGCATTTTGCAGAACACTTGTTTCCCAGTGATAAGCACAACACTCCTATTTTAGAGACATCTAAATATAAACAATCCAGTACAAACAAACAGATAAAAATATTGTGCACTACTGTTTAAACAAGTTGTATAAGAGCCATAGAAGCCAGTGTTCTACAGCACAAGGGAGTCCTGTAATTAGTACAGGTATGGGATCCGTTATCTGGAAACCGGTTATCCAGAATGCTCCAAATTACAGAAAAGCAGACTCCATTTTATCCAAATAATCTCCTTTTTCTCAGTAATAATAAAACAATACCTTGTTCCTGATCTAAACCAAGATATAATTAACCCTTATTGAAAGCAAACCCAGCATATTGGGTTCATTTAATGTTTACATTATTTTCTAGTAGACTTAAGGTATGAAGATCCAAATTATGGAAAGATACATTATGCAGAAAACCCCAGGTCCCAAGCATTCTGGATAATAGGTCCCATACCTGTACTCTTACAACAATTCTTGTAGTTACCAACACTGAAAAAAAAGTGTTTGTTTTATCCACTAGGGGGAGATCAAAGTACACAATTCATAATACATGTGCCACTGGAGTACTTACTACAATGGAGTTTTATTTCATTCACACAATTATCAAGGCCTTGTGCACGATTCATCATTTGAAAAATTAGGGCCACCTGACATTTTTCTCTTTGTAATTATACAAAGGAAATACTAAGGTGAATACAAAAATGTATCCGTGAGCTGAGCAACTACAGAAAGGTGCCTCAGCTTTTCTCCAATGCACTCTGCCGAATCGTCAGATATACAGGTAGAAACACCAGAATTCTACCTGTATGTGACGATTCAGAAGTAATAGTGGCCGATGTTCGGGTGCCTTCAAAGGAGCCCAATCAAAATATTCCAGCCAGCCTGATTGACGAGCCGACCCATATCCAAGTCTTCTGCCAATATTGATCAGCTCGACTCCAGCCACACACACACACACACACATTATATTGTACGAAAATTAGTTTTAAACAATATTATCAGTGCATCTATGCCCACCTTTAAGCTAGGAAGTAAGTAATACATGAGTAAGTAATAGATGTGTAATCAAACTTACATGTGCCATATGTTTAGCAAACAATATTTTAATAAACAAGCGTTCTTCTATCCCCTAAAGTTAAGGGTAGCTGAGAAATTGTTCACAAATTTTGGGGGGGGGGAAAAAACTGTGCCGTATAACACAGAAATTGCCTACTATAGAACGTTTAGCTTCCCAATACAGGTATGGGACCTGTTCTCCAGAATGATTGATACCTGGGGATTTTTGGATAAGGAATATTGGATCTCCATACCTTAGATCTATTAAAAAGAGAACTGAAATATTAAACATGAATGATTAGCCTCCAATAAGGATTTATTGGGATCAACTACAATGTACCGTATATACTCGTGTATAAGCCGACCCGTGTATAAGCCGAGGTACCTAATTTACCTAAGAAAACTGGAAAAATGTATTGACTCGTGTATAAGCCTAGGGGCTGCCCGGATTTCATGTTTGCTTCCCTCTGCCACTTCCCCCCCATCTGTCGCTCTCCCCACCCTGGCTGCTCTTCCCTCTGTCCTTCCCTCTGTCACCTCTGCTCTTCCCGCTGTCACCTCTGCCCCAGCATCGCTCTCCCCACCCTGGCTGCTCTTCCCTCTGTCCTTCCCTCTGTCCTTCCCTCTGTCACCTCTGCCCCAGCAGGACTGCCTGTGTCACCGCCCGGAGCAGGTCCAGGAGCTCCGGGCGGCGCGTCCTTCCCTGCCGGCGTTCGCTTTCAAAATGGCGGCGCCCATGGCCGCCACGTGGGTAGCGGCCGGCGCCGCTACCCACGTGGCGGCCATGGGCGCCGCCATTTTGAAAGCGAACGCCGGCAGGGAAGGACGCGCCGCCCGGAGCTCCTGGACCTGCTCCGGGCGGCGACACAGGCAGTCCTGCTGGGGCAGAGGTGACAGAGGGAAGGACAGAGGTATGACCCGCGTATAAGCCGAGTTTGAGTTTTTCAGCACATTTTGGGTGCTGAAAAACTCGGCTTATACGCGAGTATATACGGTATTGTTTTATTAGTGCAAAGAGAAATCATTTTGAAAAAATTGCACGATTTGATTATGGTCATATCTTCAGTGCTTGCTATACAACGGGTTGCTGGATTAAAGGATACTCGTAAAAAGCAATTAAATGCAACCGGAGGGAAAAGTTATATATCTGAGCACTTTTTATTCATAATTCTAGATTTATGCCATGTATGTGCACAATGTTTTACAAATGTTGCTAAATGCATCAAAGCTCACTCTTTAATTTTCAAAAAAGACCAACAGGCAGTATACAAATATGGCATTAGGTCTAAGGGGAAGTAGCATTTTGCAGAACACTTGTTTCCCAGTGATAAGCACAACACTCCTATTTTAGAGACATCTAAATATAAACAATCCAGTACAAAAAAAAAAAAACAGCTAAAAATACAGTATTGTGCACTACTGATTAACCAAGCTGTACAAGAGCCATAGAAGCCAGTGTTCTACAGCACAATGGAGTCCTGTAATTAGTACAGGTATGGGATCGGTTATCCGGAAACTTGTTTTACAGAAAGCTCAGAATTACAGAAAGGCAGTCTCCCTGTAATAAAACAGTAGCTTGTACTTGATCCCAACTAAGATATAATGAATCCTTATTGGAAGCAAAAGCAGCCTATTGGGTTTATTTAGATTTTCAAATAGACAAGGGATTGATGATTCAAATTACGGAAACATCCATTATCCGGAAAGCCCCAGGTCCTGATCATTCTGGATAACAGGTCCCATACCTTTACCATACTGTGTAGTGTTAGAACTGGGTGGTGGGGGCAATATGAAGGTAGCTAGGAAACATGTGTTTTCGATAAACATATCCAAAAATGTAAGAATGGAGCAGTCTCCATGGCTATATGCTTATTTAAAAAAAAAAAAAAAAAATTATTAGAGTAAATACCCGTTAAAAAAATAAAAAAAAGTCACATTTATTTCCTCTTAAGGTAAGGACACACTGGACGATTTGTCGCCAACGTTTTTAAAAAATAAATCGCAGCGACAAGACTATCGTCTTTTTTGAACAGATGATTCACAGCGACTATTGGCACAGAGCGATTTGTATCCCATTACTCTGTGCGGTACGTGCTCCACCCAAACCGGAAACGGTTTGTGCTTCCCGCTGTAACCTGGCGTCTTTGCGTTCTTGCGTCATTGCGTTCGCATTGTAATTTGAATACAATTGCTGCTACTTATCTGTATGTGTGTGCGTGTCTAGGAGATTTCAGTGCTTTTCTAAGTACATGCTATTTCTGATAAATCGCTCGGAAAAGGGTCTCGGTGCGTTTTGGAGCTACAGGCGATTCACAAACGCGCTGTGGGCACAGGAGCGGGCCTCTTTCATTTGGTTTTGTTCAGAGACAAAACGAGCGATATGTCACCGCGATTTGCTTTTTAAAAACGTTGGCGAGAAATCGTCCAGTGTGTCCTTACCCTTAGAGAGTCAGTTAAGATGGAATAGTTTATGTACAAATATTCCTTTCCAAATAAAGCACAGAAGCACTCTAAGAAACAGCCCCATAAAATTATGACTACATCAAGTGATAATTTAATAAAAGGTGAAAATGTACGACAGTTCTATTTATATATAGAAATGGCTCCACAGGTATCATGAACTGTTAAGAGTCTGTTAGAAGCCTTATAAAACAGGAGAGTGTGCCCCAAAGGTTTGTTTATGCAAGCACAGGATTTAGCAGCATCATCACCTAGTTGCAAAGTAATGTGGGATGAGTCATCTTTAAAAAGCATCAAAGAAATCTGCTAAGTGTGTTTGCCTCAAAGCTGATTCAACACTACACGAAGCGCAAACCCCCAGTAGCTCACAGCCTTGTGTGCCAGTCCCTAAGCTCAGTAAGTGACAGCAGCACAGAGCATGTGCAGTGAATCAGCAGAAAAGATGGGGAGCTACTGGGGCATCTTTGGAGACACAGATCTGCTGTGGTCGCCTTAGGATGGTACAGAAGCCCAAAACATAATTTACAACGTTTCTGCCCTACTGCTTTAGTAAACAAACAAAAAAACTGTTGGAAAAAGAACAAAAACAATAGGGCTAAAAATGTTCATTTATATGGTGAAGTATCAGTCCTGTTCAGTCCCATTTTGGAGCGTCCATAATTTACAGTTGACAGCCCAACATTAATCAGTTTTAAAATTAAGCCGTCGTGGATGCAATAAGCATAATATAATGACGGTGTCACAGGAGCAATGACAAACAGAGTTGTGTATTTGAGTCTAATTAAACAAATGACCATGCATTCACAGAATGGGCATAATCTCAATATATAAGGAAACAAAAAAAAAAAAAGCAAACAGACACAACTGGGTGCTTCATGAAGTTATTCTCTATGAAAAGAACAATACTATGTCTTCCAAGCAGGGGATATGACAAACTATTTTCTATCCCAGCAGTGAGTGAGAGATGGTGGAAGATCACATGCACACCACTCCCCTCCCCAGCTCTGCCTAAGCTCTCAGTAAAATTGCCCATATAAGGCTATGGGAGATATGAGGACTGACAAGCTCACAAGCCCGGCTTCATATCCAGACTGCTCATTGGTTGCACTGTCTCACAATCCCAGCTTTTTATCCTGCCTGCTCATTGGCTGCACGGTCTCAAACCCAGCTTCCTATCCAGCCTCCTCATTGGCTGCATGGTCTCTCAGGCACAGTGACAAGGACAGGGTGTGTGCTTAGCAAGAATAGACACAGCAGCATCATCAGCTAAACCCTTCATCTGCCAAATCAAAGAGCACGGGATCATGGGAAGGCTGTAACACGTAGCCTCACACATGGTTAAAAAGATCATCTGAATATCCACATTAGCAATACCCAGCCTGTAGAAATCCCTTAAAGGACAGGGTTCTCTGCGTAAAGAAAAAAATATATTTTTCCCTGAATGAAAGTAAATAAACCTTTCCAATATACATACATTGAACAATTAACTCAGTGGTCTGTATCCCTGTCACAGTGATCTGAAGTGTGCAATATTCGCTTGAATCTCAATGTGGGTATATGAGCAGCAGAGCGCCTGCAATGAGGCAAAACCTTGCCTCGGGTAGGGTTGCCACATTTTTTGGAAAAAAATACCGACCTTCCGGTATATTTAGATTTTTTTTCCCTATTAATAACATTGGGGTCAAGCTTCATTGACATTCAAGTCGGGAAAATACTGGCCAGGTGGCAACTCTACTCAGGAGGCATTTCCCTGCAAGCTACAAGGGGCAGCAAAAAGCCGAATTTCCACTTTAAAACCCAATTGCACTCTCTGCACTAGCCATATGGACCCACTCTGACGGAAGAGCGGCATCACAGGATCCGCCTCAGGATGGCTTAGGGGCCGAATCACTCTTGCATACGGGAGAAAGATCCGTTCGGCGACCTCGACAAATTAACTGATCTTTTCGCTTATGGCCAATAGGCAGGAATGGAGGGGAAGCTACTGGGGCATCATCAGTGACACAGATCTTTAATGTTAAAGGGCTGTGGCTGCCTGGACCTGCTAGAGAATCTCATTTGTGCATTAAAGGGGAACAATCTCGAAAATTAAAATGTAATATTAGATAGATCATACGGAAATAAGAAGTTTTCTAAATATAATCAATTAAACATTATGTAGAGTCATTGACTACCTGATACCTAACTGCTGCATGAAGACAGAATGAAGAGAACAGATGCAGAGAGAGGAATAGTGAAGATGAGCTTTATTATTTCAGAAAATGCAGAATATTTAATTTACTGTATTAAGAACGTTTCTTATTTCAGTATGAAGCTTATATTACATTTTAATTTTCACAATAGTTCCCCCTATAAGCTTTGATTTTCCTGCAATTGCATGTACAAATAACTGTCATTAAAGCAATAAAAAAATTGTCATTAAAGCAATTCCCCTTTTAAATATTTTACTTTACTCTTTCATTCCCCTTTGCCGGGTATACTAAAAAGTTACATCTAAAGGTTCATTTAACAAGCAAATTAAGTTTTGAACGAGAACAACTGATCTAAACACTTTCCTTTGGGTCTTAAAGCAATTGCTTTGTGTAGAAAGGTTAACAGAATAGGCTGTGCGCTGTACTGCTATTTTTTCTAGCAACACAAGAACATGGGGGAGTAAGTGAAGCACAAGAAGGAACACTCCAAGCAATATTCATATGCTAAAACAGGGCACCATATGGCATGGAATTTCATATCAGAACAAAGAGAAAGAACAGCTTTGGGACAGATTTGTCAAGAATTATAGAATCACAACAAAGGGGAAGAAGGGATTTATATTTTTGAAATACAGGTATGGGATCCGTTATGCGGAAACCAGTTATCTAGAAAGCCACGAATTATGGAAAGGTTGTCTGCCACAGACTTCATAATAATCAAATAAGCCAGTTTTTTAAATTTATTTCCTTTATCTCTGGAATAATAAAACAGTACCTTGACCCAAACTATGATATAAGTATTCCTTATTGAAGGCAAAGCCAGCCTATTGGGTTTATTTAATGTTTACATGCTTTTCTAGAAGTAAGGTATGAAGATCCAAATTACAGAAAGATCCGTTATTCGGAAAACCACAGGTCCCGAGCATTCTGGATAACAGGTCCCATACCTGTACTATTGAAATACACTGTTAAAAGACAGCATATCTCAAATCAGAATGAGCAATATGAAGTTTTAAGTAATAGTATGTGTGTAGGTAAGCTCTAATTAATGCATTGTTTTTTGTTTTGTTTTTTTTTTTTAAAGGTTTATTTCACTGCTTCTTTTATACCAGAGAATTCAACTAGTAATTCATATATTTAAATTAGGGTTAAATCAGTTAGCCATTGCTTTATAGTTAGGGTTTGGCTCTGGTTCAGCTATGCACTAAGATTCAATGCACTAAAGACAGGATTTGCTTCAGGATGTGGCACAGTTTTCATAATTCAGCTAAATCCAGGTCTCCAATTTTTCATAGCAAAGTCAGACGACATTATAGCCCATGTTACAACAGGAAATATTCCCTATTTGTGTACGGATTTCATATGTACAGAAGGGCACAGAATTTTTTTTTTTTTTGCAATTTGCTTCTGCATTTATACATGTGCCCAATAAATGACACTTCATCCAAGGTCCACAGAGAACATATCAGGTCTCAATTTCATAAGCAATAGGAATAAGCAAAGAAGGCAATGTCCAATCATACTCTTTGTTTTATACACATCCATAATAAAATAGCACGTTTTTTGTCCTCCACTGTAATATCACAAGGTGCACAAGTCAACAGTGTCTGCTGAACAGTGAGAATGCCAGAGACAAAAAAAATGAAAACGTAGAATAAACAAAACGTAGGCTGGGAGGAACTATTTGCCCTCCTGTTTGCACTCAGAGGTCATACAGCAAATAGCTGCCAAGGAATGCAGACATTTCCAATAATGAAGAGCTGTAACACGTATTTCCCCTCTAATATTTACTCAATTATCAAACACTGATCACTATGCACCAGGGCCGGACTGCGAGTAAAAAGCAGCCCCCGTAAAAAAAAAAAAAATCAAAGCAGCCCACACAAATGCGTGCCGGTGTTTTACTTATCTTTATATACATATATAAAATATGCATGTGTATATCTTTATTTACACTAGGGGGTACATTATCCCTTATAATACATGAGTGATACTCAAGAGTTCCCTGTATAACTCAGCCTCCCACTCTTCTCCCCTTCTTTTGTCCTGACACTAATAGTCCCTTCTCACCTGTCTGCCCCACATTGATTAAGTTTACGATATCCCTGTTCGGTCAATGCATTATGTTTGGCAGCCTCTCCTTTTCTGTAAATATTATTCAAAAATCAGATGTTTTTAGTAAACTCCCCCTCATCATAAACTGCAGTTTACAGCAGTTGAGCCAGCTCTTACAATAAGTTAGACATTTCCCAACCTGTACTAGAGCCTTCTCGACCTGGCTTAACATTTGTTTTGTGTGTTTGCACTGGAGAAAGAAATTCATGTTATTTTTGTGCCCGGCTTCCTTTCAATCCTTACAAGTTTTGCAGACTAACTGGGATCAAATAACACCTAAATATTAGTAACCAGAAGAGCCACAAGTCTTCAGAATGTGATAATATGCAGAAAATGTATGATGGACAGGAGTGTTATCAGGAAATGATCAGACATTCAGGACAATTACAAATGCCTCCATCAATGCCTAAGGGAAGAAATTCTTGATAAGAAGGGGGGCATTTTTATCAAATGCCATGTAACAGCCCCAAGTCATACAAAGAGATTAAAAGCTGCTGTTTCTGGTTGACTTGTGAAAAGTTTTATTTCAAATAGGAAAAGTAAACAAACACTTTCTATCATAATACAGGTATGGCACCCGTTATCCACAATGCTCAGAATAATAATTAAACCCAATAGGACTGTTTTGCCTTCAACAAGGATTAATTATATCTTAGTTGGGATAAAGTACAATACACAGTTTTATTATTACAGAAAAAACATTCAAGCTTTTGGATAAAGGGTCTCTGGATAACAGATCCCATACCTGCACAATGTACATGATTGTGTTTCATGACTTATAATGTGACAATTACCTTTTGTAGAGGCAACACCAGGAAGGCCCCTCCTCCACTTGCTTCAATAATTATGGCAACAAAATTGGGGTTTACCGCACAGAAAGAGCTGTCCCAAGTAACACGGGAGACCCGTATGTCATCGTAGCATTGGTCGTTTTTTAGCGCTTGCCCAAAGACGTGACGGAACTTGCTTTGTCGCACCACACGCCTCATTGTATCTGCAAAAGTACATTAACAAACAGTTAAACAAAAGAATGGTACTACACATACTGCTGATTAAAACCATCTATACTAAAAGTATAGGGCCTATACGTAGAATCTATCCCAATATCAAGGGGCAGATTTATCAAGGGTCGAAGTGAATTTGAGGAAATTTTCGATGTAAAAAAATTCTAAATTCGAAGTAATTTTTGGATACTTCGACCATCGAATAGGATACTACGACTTTGATTCAAAGTAAAATTGTTCGATATTCGACCATTCGATAATCGAAGTACTGTCTCTTTAACAAAAAAAACCCTTCGATTTCAATACTTCACCAAATTAAACCTGCCGAAGTGCTATGTTAGCCTATTTTGACCTTCTAGAGCATTTTTCTAAGTTTTTGGAAGTCAAAGTAAAATTGTTCGATCGATGAAATCCTTCGATCAAACGATTTTACTTCGATCGCAGAATACCCAAATTCAATGAAAAAAAACTTCGATATTCGAAGTTGAAGTATTTCAATTCGATGGTCGAATTTCAAAGTATTTTTAACTGCGAAATTCGACCCTTGATCAATCTGCCCCAAAGTCTAAAAAATGTTAGACAATAGAATCAATGATGCAGAGCTCAAATAAATAGGGCTTGTGATATACATTTCTTTATTACAACTGTCAAAAAGTATCTAGCTTGGGCTTTTTTCCCCTAAAGAAAAAAACAAAAACAAATGTAATTTTAAACATCCTGCCAAGTCACTTCTTTTAAACTAAAGAAACAAAACAGAACGCTTTTCAAAACAAGTACGTATATTGTAATCAAGTTTAGAAAAGGCGTATATAGGTATATACTGACCTTTATACCACAAATAACGTTGAATTTGTTCAACCCATTTCATACCCAAAGAAACTCATTTCCTCACTAAAACGAAGGCTTGAGTGTCTGACAAACGCTAGCTTACTGATGCAAGGTGCACCTTGTTTTTTCAAGATGGAAGTCATTGCATTGTGCCAGCAGAATCGGAGAATTAGCCAACTCCCTTCCAATTGCGGCTTTCCTTTAACATTTTCACAATGCATTATAGGGTTGCAGGTTTTCTTAATGTGCTAGTGATAAATTACAGCTACAGGTATGGGACCTGTTATCCAGAATGCTCAGGACCTGGGGTTTTCCAGATAATGGACCTTTCTGTAATTTGGACCTTCATACCTTAAGTCTACTTGAAAATCCTGTAAACATTAAATAAACCCACTAGGTTGGGGTTGCTTACAATAAGGATTAATTATATCTTGGTTTGGATCAAGTACAAGGTACTGTTTTATTATTAGAGAGAAAAAGGAATACATTTTTTAAAACCTGGATTATTTGGATAAAATGGAGTCTATGGGAGATGGCCTTTCCGTAATTCGGTACTAGAGTGTGTAGGCCTTTATGGGATATTTATGTTGTAGCAACAGCAGTGCTCTGCCATGTATAACTTTCTATATCATGGGATTTGTAAAATTTTCAAAAAGAACACATGAACAAGCATTTTCACATACACAGTAGCACCATGAAAGAAGTATCTTATGGCTGAAAGTGCAGGCACCTCATAAGTTATTTGCTTTTTACCCTAACAGCAAAGTTAGTTCAGAATGATAGAACCACCTTGCTTGACTCACAGAATATTGAAGCCTAATAGCTACTACAGACCTTCCCTTACCTGCTAAGTGCCGGCAGCACATTTCCAGTAAAAAAAAGCACATGGAGCCCTATAGGCCAGTACCATTAGATAACTTTGCTGCTGAAAATGGGTGTTCAGTTAAACGTGTTTTCTCTCAGTGTAATGCAATTCAGCAACATCTTCTAAGCAAACACCTACTTTTCAGCAACACATCAAAAGTCAAGTTAAAGCTAGATCACACTAGTGATTTCAGACCAATGCCATGAATGTCAGCAGAATATACTAAATATATGAAACCTAACTCAGAGCAAAATCCATAAAAACATCATCATTCTGCATTCTCTTAGTGTACTAAGAATGCTGCCCCTATCCCAAGAAAAAAAAAATGCATACATAAACCTGTAAATAAATCTAAAAGCCCAAAAATACATACGCTTAAAGCAGGAATTTCAGTTACTGATCTTAAGGTATTGTACACAAAATTCAATAGCAACTCTGTTGCTCACCAGTTCGCATGGTTTCCTGCAATTTTGCTACTGCACGTTATAATAAAAAGCAAAATGAGCATGTTCAAATGAATAGAGCAGTACCTGTACCTTCAAGTCTTTGTGTGGTAATGGAGACCAGTCCTGGATTTGGTGCATCCTTCCTGAATACTATGAAGGTCAAAGAACCTATACTAATTAATACAGGCTTTATATCTACATTACATGGCTAAATAAGGAATACAGAAGGACGCTAGATTCACTTTAACACAGCATTCTAGTCCTTATAAGGCTAGGCTATTCTATAGAAAATAGGATACACGGAGCTTCCAGACATGGTGTTTCATATACAAAAGCCTTTCTACATATCTTTGCCTACTTGTTACAGCACAGTACAAAAGTTTCAACTCTTTATGGCCTTGGGCAGCATTAAAGCAAGCTCTAACACGAAGAAAAGAAGAAAAAACAACATGGCAAGCAAAATACCTAAAATTTCCTTGCGCACCACTGCCCTAAATATCCCACATTATCACTACAATACACAAAGGACTCACAACTGTACAGCAATCACCTACTTTGGTGCAAACAGGTCTACAGTGAGATTGGTTTCAGGATAGAAGGAGGGCACAAACAAACCAACAAGGCAGACAGAAATGAAAAAGGACGTTCACCTTTTCAATATATACTATGTTACAGATGCATCTTTCCAAGCAATTTTTCCATTGGTCTTCATATTATGTTTTTAGCTATTAGACTTATGGCATTCACATTGCTTGCATTAGCCTTCTACCGCATTCAGTGGATCAACATACTATGCTCTGTTTGCATAGTGACAAGCAAATAATTGCAAAGTGAATGCAGGAGGCAGAAGCAGAAGGGCAGTGTACTATTAGCCTTAGCATTTCTATTTTGCCTTTTTCCAGACCAACTGCAACTTGTCTTTATGGCGTTTGTGCATAAATCATCTTTTTCAACTGCCCAGTTATACCCAGTCAACTTAGATAGTTCCTTGTGTTACATATTAGATAGTTCCTTGTATTACATAGTTCAGGAGAGCTGGGATACAGCTGAACAAGTTAAAAAGCAAGTTTTTTTTACACTTGCTACGCACAAATTTGTTTCAGGGAGCTGCCTACTGTATTGTCTGCCAAAAACATTGTCGTTTTACTAATCAGTACCATCTAGTGGGAAAAATAGCAGCATGTGTGCATGGTTTTGCCAATCATTTTATTAACAAGTATTTATATGCACCATTGTTTCAGCAGCACTGTACTACAGAGCATATACCACATCGCTCAGAGTGTTTCAGCTAAGCTATCCCTTGACATCAAATAATCCTTGGATGCGCTAGAAAATATTTATACAAGGATTACGCTGTTGTGTTTCTGGAAGAGGCAACAATAAAACAGCTTTACTATGAGAAGTAATAATGTACATACATATTCCTATAACTATATTTAAGTGTGTGCAACTACAGCACATATCTATCACAAGCCCATTGGTATACATGCGGAAGGAACGTAAACAAGTTTTTGGCCACATTGTTGCTTTAACAACAAATTGGGTTGTCTTCCTCATTTTGTCTTGTGGTTCCATACTAGCTGGCTAGATTCTCTTCTTCATTCTGGGGACTTCCTCTACTGTGTGGCACTGCTGGGTAGATAGGATTTGGATCTATCATAGCCCACAGATATGATTTTGGAAATATGTTTGAAGCGGTCTCTTTAGGCAAAAAAAAAAAAAAAAATTATATCTATCTATATATATATACACACATATACACACACACACACATATATATACACAGTGCTCAACATGACTTCATGACTCTCACAGTAGTCACATTTCATGTTTAAAGGAACAGTAACACCACAAATTGAAAGGGTTTTTTTAAAGGAGAAGGAAACCCTGTACAAAAAAATGTGTACCCCCCAAGTAGACTGCACCCCGGGGAAATGACCCATACTTTGTACTTAACCTTCGTCGCAGACGCGCCGAGATGCCGATTTCCCAGTCAGCTTAACTAGGACCCCAAAGATGGATGCCGTGAAGTCTGCCAGAATCTGCGACGAGGGGTAAGTATAAAGTATGGGGCATTTCCCCGGGGGGCAGTTAGCCGGGGGGGGGGGGGGGGGTTACGGGGTTTCTTTTTTCTACAGGGTTTCCTTCTGCTTTAAGGAATTACAATATAATGTACTGTTCCCTGCGCTGGTAAGGTGTATTTGCTTCAGATATACTACTATAGTTTATATAAACAAGCTGCTGTGTAGCCATGGGGCAGCCATTCAAGCACAGGATACACTGCAGATAACATAAGTTCAGAAGAACACCATTGTATACTTCAGAGCTTATCTGTTATGTACTATGTATCCTGTGTCTTTTCTCCTTTTCAGATTTGAACGGCTGCCCCCATGGCTACACATGCTTTTTTATATTACTATAGAAGTGTTTCTGAAGGAAACACACCAATTTTAACAGTGCAGGGCAAAAGTATATTACATGTTCAATAGTTTCATTTGTTGGTGTTACTGTTCCTTTAAGTAAAGAAACAGGAGCAGTAGAGCAATATAGACCTTGCCTGTCATGAGACAGACACCTCAAAAGACCTCCTTGTGCAGTTTGCAAGCTACAATTTTTCCCTTAAGACATAGGATCAAAGAGCCTAGATTGTGCTGCTTTCAGTGATTTTTAGGCAGGCGAAGAAAATCTTCCGCAGCTCTATGTATCTGCACTGAAAAATACAGCTTCCATCTGAATGCAGGTACATGGAGCAGAGAAAATACTGGCCCAAAATACTCGAGGCAGCTTTTCAGGTCATCTTCATTCCATGTACCTGAACTTAAGCAGAAGCTGTAATTGATACACATAGCTGCAGGAGAGAGTGAATCCGCTTCTCTCTGCCTAAAAATGCAGGTTAACAGCAACACAGGCAATGTTCGGTGTGCTCTTGCACTTAGGATACTGGAAGAGATTTGTTTTCTTACAGTTTAATTCATGGTTAATCAAGGTGCTTCCTCTTGCTAACATTGTTTTACCTACTGCAAATAATTTAGCCGTGCTGGTTGACCATTAAAGGGGACCTGTCACCCTAATAACCAATTCGAATCCTATTTTACCATGTTAAGTCATACTATATAAATAAACTATATAAATGATTTTAATCTTATTTCTTTCCTTCTGGGAATTCATAATTATAGCAAACAGACAGGCGCCCTTTTGTGGACCCTGTTATTGAGGCAAGCCTAAATTTTTCTTGTGCACCAGAATAGGGCACCTGATATCCATCCCCATGCACTGGCTAAACAATTAAATGGTGATCAGAAAGGGGGAATGCGAGGAGTTCAGTGACATCTAGGAAAAGCTGAATGGAAAGTGAAATGGTCTGCCCTGCCAGACATATTTGATTGGCATGCTTTAATAAAAAAAATATATACAGGTATGGGACCTGTTATCCAGAATGCTCGGGACCTGGGGGTTTCCTGATAACGGATCTTTCTGTAATTTGGGTCTTCATGCCTTAAGTCTACTAGAATTTAAACATTAAATAACCCAACAGGCTGGTTTTGCTTCCAATAAGGATTATTTATATTGTAATTGGGATCAAGTACAAGCTACTGTTTTATTATTACAGAGAAAAAGGAAATCATTTTTAAAAAATTTGGAAAGTGTGTGTGTGTGTGTGTGTGGTATGGGCTGAAATAAGCGACTTCAAAAATGTGCATGGTGCCTGCCTTGACTATAAAGGCGACCACTTCGGTCCTGTACACAGAGTGACAGGCTGTTGCTAAAAAACAGTTTTGTTTGCAACAAAGGCAAGGATATTGTTGTTATCAGACCCTAGGTTTTTTATAATAAAGAAAAACGATTAACATGCTCAACCGAATCCTTCGGTGTGTATGGCCAAAGACCAAGCTTTTCTACAATCATATCTGCAAGAGAGCAGTCTTCATGCTACAAACTCATTCTATTATATACCAAAAATCTATCATACAGCCATGCCAAAAAAACTATAATTAAGTCATTAAGGCTGTATACATCAGCAACTATAAGGATTCTGGCACATGTCCTCTACCGCAAGCGACTAATCTCCTAAAAATGCTTTCCCAATAATATAATCGCCAGTTGGAAAATAAGCAAGATTTTGGTTTCGAAGTAGCCAGAAGTTCCCATTGAGAAAACTGCAGGCCACCTCAGGAAACAAAAACGACGTGAGCAACGTAAAGGATTCCTTTCCATGCGTAAATGAATCACTGAGTCGGATCCCCTATATGGACTTATGAATAGTTTTAAATCCAAGTATAGCGATAGATATTTTAATAGTTTTGGTGTAATTCCACTTCTGTAAAAAGATAAGCTTCTAAGTGTGTCTGATAAAATTAAAAAAAATATTTTTTTTTTTTATTCTTATGTATGAGAACACAGACTATTTCGAAAGGTCTATGTCTCCTGAACGTGGCAATACCAAATATATATAGTTTTATGGAGATTTCTCACTTGTATATATCAAAATCTCCAAGCAGAACACTACCAAATTTCCAAAGCATCGCTCCACAAAACGGTATACTTCCTATTTCAAGGCCAAACATTCCACGAACAGAAGGTTTACCCTAGAAAACTACCCATTATTAGAAAGAACAGATTCTGGCAAATCAAAATGGGTAAATATATCTATGTACGGCAAACTACCAAGTTGCAATTCTTTCCTAAAGTTATTTTTATAGAAATTGGTTAATTTTTTCAAAAGTGACCTCAAAGCTTCCAATCTACAGCATCATATATCCCACACATTATTAGGTACACCCCAAATATGCCTGGGGTCCACTGAACAGTTTGATGCCCAATATGTATAGGTTTACCTAAGCATGTGGCATATAGGGGCCCCAAAATGTAGACACCCCATTTGAGCCATCAGTTGTGTAATTCCAGATGTGCAAAATCAACACATTTACATCATTGGGGGGGCGGCAAAGTTAGAAAGAATTATGTTCACCCCTGAAAACCATATATTTTCAGAAAGTACAAATTCCCCCGAATCCAAATTGGGTATGCATGTCTTTCTAATGCAAAGCACCAAGATGCAAACCTTTTCTTTTTCTTTGGCAATTTTGGTGATATTTTCAAAAATCAGCTCAAAATTTCCACCCTGCACATTCTATTAGATATCAAGATAAATCACCCCAATTATGAAAGCCTGGGGTTCTCTGAACAGTTTGATGCCTACATTCTACCCCAGAAAACCATATATTTTAGGAAAGCACATACTACTCCGAATCCAAATTGCGTATGCATGTCTTTCTACTCAAAAACACCAAGCCGCAAACCTTTCCTAACTTTGGCGATAAAGGCAGCAGTTTTTACATTTCTGAAAATCACCTAAAATATTACAATTGGCCGCATTTATCTCACCCAATTTCTTAAATACAATTGTAAAATACCCTTAATACTGACACCAAGGGTTTACTGGGTTTGATGCCCAATTTGCATAGATATAACAAAGCAGCTGGCATGTGCGGGCACCAAATACAAATAAATCATATGAATTTTCTCGCTGCCGGTTCACTTTCTGTAAACAAAGACCACTGACTGTGTATTATTTGCCACAAGACCCTCCTAACGGCACAAAGACCCCCCAAAATATATTTTTATACAAATTCTGACGAATCCGAAATAGGTAATTATGTTTTTCTACGCCAGACTACCATACTGCAAAGCTACGCTAAAGGCAGCGTTTGATATTTCTGAAAATCACCTAAAAATATTGGCCACATTTATCTCACCCAATTTCTTACATACAATTATAAAACAGCCTAAATGTTGATGCCAAAGGCTACTGAACAGTTTGATGCCCAATATACCAGAGCAGCTGGCATGTGCGGACCCCAAATAAAAATAGTGCATATGAATTCTCGCCTTCTGTGAATAAAGACCACTGACTGTGTATTATTTGCCACAATACCCACCTAACAGTACAAAGACCCCCCAGAAAGATATATTTTTGTAGAGTAAACATTCTGACGAATCCAAAATTGCTAAAAAAAAAAAAAAAAAAAAAAAAAAAAAAAAAGTTGAACTCCAAATGATCAAAGTGCAAACGACGCTAAAAACAACGTAAGGAACAGCAATGTAAGTATAAAAACCACAATAAAAAAATCACAAAAATCAAATACAATTAGGCAAATCAACTAAATAACTGATCTGACAGCCTTTTTAGAGGGAAACTGATAAAATGAACTAAAACATAAATAAAAAAAACCTATAAGTGTGTGTGTATGCATGTGCGTACAGCTCTAAAAAGTGTATATGTGTATTTGACTGTGTAAATATGTGCATATGTATGAAAAACAAAAAAAGGCAGAAAATAAATAGAGAGAGAGAGTGTGTGTGTGTGTGTGTGTGTGTATATATATATATAAAAAAGGGGCACTTAAGAGTCTCTAGAAGAAGGAGTCCTTAGCAGAGGATCGCAGAGACACGCAGCAGGAAGTGAATGGGCAGCACTGATCGCACAAGGTTCAGTACAGGATGTTGGAAGAAGCCACACAATGACGGGAGCACGTAAAAAGTTGAGTCCTGCGACGATTGCGACGCAGGACCCGCATAGCAGGCCCACTAGGCTCGTTGTCTAGGGGGTTGGGGGCAAACGCTGCTAGTGCAGCAAGGAGAGGCTTTTCAGCTGAGCACGTATGTAATAAGTGCTTGGCAGTGAGAGCATTTTCCTACCAGCACATATTATATATGTGCTTGGCAGTTAAAGCTGCATTTACAAATATTTATAAGAATGCACCATGTCAACTAGCTGACAATGTGGTAGCAGGAAATGTTTCTTACACAGGAAATCTTTTCCTCACAACAGAAAAAGGGAATTCAACTAAAATAGAGCAATTACATGATGCTAGAATGGACAGTAGAGGGAAGGGAAATAGAATTGAGAAAAAAGATGGATGAGCGAAAGAGCAAGAGAAGGAGGTACTTAACAGATGGAAACAGTAATGAAGACAGAGGCAATCCATGGTGCCCACACATCATCTGTTTCCATATGAATAATGACATTGCACCTTTAATGAATAAAACCCATCTGGAAATGAACTGTTGGATTTGCCACATATACAACAGATTGCAGACAACAAATGGATTTCTTTTCTATCTAATGCACAAACCACCACATGCCAACCATTTGTATATTTAGGGATAAGGACAATTTGCTGTAGACCACTGTATTCGCTAAGTGTTTAATTTTTTTTATATAGCACTTAAAACAAAGTTATGGATCAAAGGCTTAAAAAAAAAAAAAAAAAACAATGTTAATGAATTTTCTTAATGCTCTACCTCCTTCTACTACTGAAATAAGACAGAGGAGACAGAAAAGCCTCCTCCAAGGCAAATTAATTTCTTTAATTCACATGGCTTAAAAATTAAATATGAAGGAGGAGAGAGGAAGAGAAAAACACAGGAAAGGAAAAACAGCTGCTGCCCTCCTGTATGTGAATAGTTGACACGTCCATTCATTTCTAACCTAATAGGGCATCTCATGCTGCCAGCTAATTCATGCGAAGGACATGCACAAACAAGAAAGAGAAAACTACAGACATCTGTGCAAAGGGTTATCAGCTCTTCTCTAACAGCACCAGAGGTAATATACTGGCCCCACGGCTATTTTTGAAGGTAAGTTAACTTTTAATGGTGGGAGATCCCTCCTAGAGAATAATGCAGTACACTATGCAATAACAGCCATAAAACACACCCTAGTTAAGACAGACTATGCTGATATAGACTTTTAGTGATTTGAGTTATTTGTGGTTATTTATCAAACTCGAACACGCCCTACATATAGAGCCAGTACTGCCACACACCCTGTCAATTCCCATCTACATGACAATGTAAGAGCAGGGATACGCTGGATAAGAAGCACTAAAACCAGCATTAACAACTCATGCCCAAAAGACCTACAGTTCAGTCCATAAATATTTGGACAGAGACAAAGTTTTCTAATTTGGGTTCTGTACATTACAACAATGAATTTTAAATGAAAACTCAGATGCAGTTGAACTGCAGACTTTCAGCTTTAATTCAGTGGCTTAAACAAAAGGATTGCATAAAAATGTGAGCAACTAAAGCCTTTTTTTAACACAATCACTTAATTTCAGGGGCTCAAAGGTAATTAGACAAATTAAAACACTGAAAATAAAATGTTCATTTCTAATACTTGGTTGAAAACCCTTTGCTGACAATGACAGCCTGAAGTATTTAACTCATGGACATCACCATATTCTGGGTTTCCTCCTTTTTAATGGTCTGCCAGGCCTTTACAGCAGCGGCTTTCAGTTGCTGTTTGTTTGTGGGCCTTTCTGTCTGAAGTTTAGCAACAAGTGAAATGCAGCTCAATTGGGTTCAGATCAGATGACTGACTTGGCCATTCAAGAATATTCCACTTCTTTGCTTTAATAAACTCCTGGGTTGCTTTGGCTGTATGTTTTGGGTCGTTGTCCATCTGTATTATGAAACGCCTCCCAATCAATCAATTTACGGGTTTCCCTAACCGGTTTACCTTTAACTGTTTAAAAATGGGTGTTGGTTTTGGCAATCTCTCTCGCAGAAGTTAAAGGCATGAGACCACCTTTGTTGAAGGGGCGGGTGTGGGGGTGCTACAAACCACATGGAAGCCTAGTCTGCTTCTGGCTACAAAACAAAAAGTACAAGGGGGGTTGTGGGAGCACTCCAAGGCCAAGTAAAATTGTCTAAATACAATGGAGGTGCAACGGATTTGTCCAATTAATCAATGCACATTCACTGGTCCCGTCTCACAAGGATGGATAGATAGATAGATAGATAGATAGATAGATAGATCTTGGTTTTATCTATCCAAAGAATGTTTTTCCAGAACTATGCTAGCTTTTTTTAGATGTTTTTAGCAAAGTCCAATCTAGCCTTTCTATTCTTGATGCACCTTCAGTGCACCCTCTGTATTTACTTTCATGCAGTCTTCTCTTTATAGTAGAGTATAGTAGACTTGGATATCAATACTCCTACCTCCTGGAGAGTGTTGTTCACTTGTTTGGCTATTGTGAGGGGGTTTCTCTTCACCATGGAAATTATTCTGCGATCATCCACCACTGTTTTCTTAAGTGGTGAGACCAGGTGATGTCCAGGTCATTTTGTGTTGCTGAGTTCACCAGTGCTTTCTTTCTTTCTCGGGATGTACCAAACTGTAGATTTTGCCACTCCTCATATTGTAGCAATTTCTTGGATGTTTTTTTTCTCTGTTTTTGCAGCTTAAGGATGGCTTGTTTCACCTGCATGGAGAGCTCCTTTGACCCCACGTTCTTAGTTCACAGCAAAATCTTCCACATACAAGTGCCCCCACCCCCCAAATAAATGCTACCTGGCCATGAAGTAGCATTTGAGTCAATTGTCCAATTACTTTGGAGCCCTTGAAATGAAGTGATTGTGTTAAAAAAAAAAAAAACATATATAAAAAAATGCTTCAGTTCCTCACATTTTTATGCAATCTTTTTGTTCAACCCACTGAATTAAAGCTGAAAGTCTGCAGTTCAACTGCATCTGAGTGGTTTCATTTAAAATTCATTGTGGTAATGTACAGAACCAAAATGAGAAAAAGTTCTCTATCCAAATATTTATGGACCTAACTGTATATGGAGCACATAGAAAGTTAATGCCAAACCATCAGCAACATTAAATCTATGAAGCTTTTTTCCCCCTAAGGGAAGGGCGCAAAATCGCCTGCGCTAATGCGCACGCAGCAATGAGTTTTCAATAGTCACCCAAAATTGCCTCAGTGAGGCAACTTTGGGCGACTATTGAAAACGCATCGCCGTGTGTGCATTAGTGCAGGCAATTTTGCGCTTTAGCCTATGGGGAAAAAACGCTGAGGCAGTTTGGGTAGATAGTCGCGCAAAAGACGTGGCGATAAGTCGCCAGGCGACAAAATCTCCTTGTCTGGCCTTACCCTAAAGGGCACTGTAAAAATATGTGCAAGGGATATGCAACTTACACCACTGGCCAACCAAAATACTAAATTTGTGGGAAATTATGTGTTAATCAACAGTGGTCATTTTAAAACAAAGATCAGATGTCTAATATTTGCTGCATCAAGCCATATTTATCTGAATATTGCAGATTTGTTATTTAAAAAAAGCGGCTATACTTTACAGTGCAGAGAAATCTGTCGGTGCTATATAAATACTTGCTCAGTGGATTTGCATGAAATATGGATACACGCCAAAAAAAACACTGCCTCTAGTGAGTACACCATCATGAGGACATTGATATTAAAACATTGCTGAAACACAGGAGGCCTGCACTCTCCATTCAACGAACAGTTTTCAGACTGCCACTCCACAGGCGATCGCTGGACGGCAAAGGGTTAAAAGCGAAGAATGGCAAATGCTCACAGCCAGGATCAGTCAATGACCGGCTAATGGGCAATAATGGTCACTTACGAGACAGCCAATGTAAAGTCATTCAGAGCCCTTTAGCTTCCTGCAACGTATGAGCAAGAGATTCCAATAGAACCGACCCTCCAGCCTCAAATGGCCAGTGGCATCTAAGCACTCTGCTCCTGCCCAACATAAAACAGCTAAGGAATCCGATCAGGGAAATATTATATAATGAGCCTATACGGGCTTCCGTATTATTCCTACACCGAGCCCTTCTGTTTCACTGACATTGTGAATTGCATTGAGCCAAACCCTCCCACAGTGCAGGCCCGTCATGGTATCAGCGCTGCACAATGTGCGCCAATTCATACAGATCACGGGTCAGCCTGCGCTCACGCCACATCATTGCACCGGCGTTACAGAAAAGGCTGAGCTTCCTCACTCACGGCCAATAGGGCGGCTTTGCGACAAGCAGCGCTCCAGATGTGACTGCACTGCCCCACGTGGATGCTGGGACTTGTAGTACAATAAATAGCTGGAGAGTGGTAGTTGAAGGTTCCGGGTTAATAACACCGCGCTGCTACATGAATTCAAGTGCTTAGTCCTTACCTGGCTCAATGGTCTATTCTTGGTGCCCTCCTCTGAGGAGCTTTGTTTATTCCAGGAGTAGGTCTTCCTCACCGGGCTGATAGCAGCGCTTAGCGGCACTCAGCTCTGTATCGCTCACACCCGCTACCCTACCTCGCAGCCGGAAGCGCAGCTACAGTCCCCACCTCCCTCCCGCCATTACTGACTGACGTAGCCAGTAGCCAATGGATAAGCGAACGGGCTGCACCCAAAGCCGAAACTATATTTCTATCACTCCGCCTGGTGAGAAGCCCAATAGGGAGGGAACATAAAATAGTACCATGCTTGCTGAGAGTGCAGACAGATTGTCTTATAGTGTCACTATAGAAATACTAAGCATTTATTAGTTATGTCTTAAATTAACGTTTATGTGACTTTGTTTTAAGTGTAACTCTCAAGTGCTATGGCATTTCTCCACATAATACCCTTCATCTCAATTTGTGGTGCAATAATTGGTTGGTACCACTGCCCCATACCCCAAAGGAGTCCATAAACTAGAGTCCTGCGGGGAACCAATTTGTTAAACCCGCAACCCGGACCTGCATAGGGTTGCCACCTGGCCGGTATCTTAGCGGCCTTGCCGGTAAAAATGTTACTTGATTCCAATGTTATTTATAGGGAAAACCCATAAAATATAGGAAGGTGGGGCAACCCGCATACTTACCCGCTTGGACCCACTACCCTAACCTGACCCTACCCGCAAGTACCTTATCCGCAACTAGGGTTGCCACCTTTTTCGGAAAAAAATACCAGCCTTGCTATGAAATTATCTTTTTTCCATACTAATAACATTGGGATGAACCATCATTTTTACCAGCCAGGCGGCTAAAATGCCGGCCAGGTGGCAACCCTATCCGCGACCCAATCCACGACCCGCTGACCATCAAGAAACAGGAAGTGCTGTTATTGTAAACCGGAAGTGAAGTAGGCATGATCAGAAAAAAAGGAGTAAAACTCGATATTGAGAAGACCCGGTGAACCGACCGTGACCGCAAACCCGGAGAACCGCTGGCCCGCATCTATACCCGCTCCCGAAACGTCTACCTGCAACCCCGCAGGTTTTTTTTTTCGGGTAACCCACTGGCACCCGACCCGCTGCAGGATTCTATCATAAACACAATAGGCATAACTGTAGAGCTAGCAGAAATTATATAATTACTAATAGACACCCAAATTCTAACAATACTTGGCATTCACTTTGGCATTCCAAAAATATATGAGACAATGTGTGTTGCTGTCTTGCTGATATCACCCTAAGGGCCTGTACTTGTTAGCTGCCTTTGGCTTCTTATTACCTACAGTACCAAAATGGTCCCTTTTTAAATATGCCCCCAGATGTTGAGGAGAAAAATTCACATTTCCTCGTGAGATGACTTTGGGAAACGAAGCGCCGTGAGTGCCATCCCACTGGTGATTTTTCATTATAGCTGGTGGGAAGGTAGGGGAAGGCAGTTCGGGGAGATTGCCGCCCGAAGAAAAGGCGATTTGTCGCTGGGGCGTCTAATCTCACCTTATCTGCCCGTATGTCCTTACCCTTAGGGCTCTTACACATTGGCGATTTTTTTCTGTGTTTTTTAGCAGTTTAACGCATGTTTGAGTGCAAATAAACACATTCACTAATTGATTCCATTATATTATGCCTGGCTGTGTTCATGAGTGTTTTGAGTTGCATTTTAATTCATTTGTGTTTCAGTGAGTTTTCTTAGCCCCAGCATGCTGCATTTTCTTGTGGTCAACACTCATGCAACTATCAATAAAATAGAGGGTTGCATTTGGAAGGAAAAAAAGTGCGCTTAGTAGCATTTATTTTTGCACTCAGTATGCAGTATGAAACCAATACCCAATGTGCCCCTACAAATTAAAAAAAACATATAGAACTGAAGATGTTTCCACCACAATAAAAAACATTTAACCTTAATGGCGTATAGTTGTTGGGGACTTACATTATATTGCATATTTGTCATTTGATTCAACATCCTCTATTTGGCACAAGATTAAATACTCTGCTAATCAGGAAATCCCAGTTTATTGGGAACTTTATCAAGCTCCCCATGTTCAGTGAGTTAAAAAAGGGACCAGGAGGATGTTATTAGGCAGACTGGAACAGCTCAAGCTCAAGAAAAGCAGATTAAAAACAACAGCCAAACATGGGTCTGAGAAGATAGCAGGAAAACCACAAAGAAGAGCAGCCAGAGACACTGCAAGTGGCAGTAAGTTGGTAATGTGAGGTTACACAATTTCCTGAATCAGCATGTAAATCTTTGAACATCACCAAAAATGGAGGAGCAGGGAGAGGAAAACGAAACACTGAAGGATGTCCACAATAAATCCAAAATATATAATTAGGCCCATAAATCTTTGGACAACTTTTTTCTAATTTTGGTTCTGTACATTACCACAATACATTTTAAATGAAAGAACTCAGATGCAGTTGAAATGCAGACTTTTAGCTTTAATTCAGTGGGTTGAACAAAAAGATTGCATAAAAATGTGAGGAACTAAAGCCTTTTTTTTAACACAATCACTTCATTTCAGGGGCTCAAAAGTAATTGGACAATTGACTCAAAGGCTATTAATGGGCCCTTTAGGGGAAAAAAGCTTCATAGATTTAATGTTGCTGATGGTTTGGCATTTACTTTCTATGTGCTCCATATACAGTATGCCTTAAGACACATACAGCTTCCTTCCTTATAGTAGCTCTATTTCCATACCCGCAAATGCATTGGGAACACTGCACATTCTATTCCAAATCAAATCATAAAGAAAAATGTATCAAATTTGTGTTATTCCTTTACAGGAAGGGAAGAAAAGGGAATATTAGGCTGTTCCAAAAATAACAGTATAAGTATTCTTCTTTACAAACTCAAACATTCACTGTATAAACTGAAAAATGTTTTATGATTTTGCTTTCCTTTGAATCACTGAACTAATATTTAGTTGTATAAGAAGTGTTTCTGAGAACTGCTGCACATTTGTGTTGCATAGAGTCAACCAACTTCTGGCACCTGTTACATACACAATTCTTCTGCATTTTTTGGTTTTGCCTCAGAAACAGCACTTTTGATGTCACCCCATACATTTTCTATTAGATTAAAGTCTGGGGATTGGTCTGGTCACTCCATAATTTTGATGTATTGAAACTGATTCATAATCCCTTGGATGCGATAAATAGGAACAACGCCATAGTATTGTAACGGTTGGCACCCTAAATCTAAAACCAATGCCAAGCACCAAGTCTCGGCTTCTGCCTGTAGCAACCACCTTTGGCCTCGGGAGGAGCCCTCGGCTACTCAGATGCCACCAGGTCTTAAAACGAGAGGTGCAAGGCGAAGGGTTCTAGACAAGCAGAGGGGCACAACAGTAAGGCAGAGTCTTTGGGCTGAAGGTCACAGTACAAGGCGTGAGACAAAATCAAAGTCAGATCAGGCCGGGTCGGGGAAGGCAGAGAATAAGCGTAGTCAGGCAGGCAAGGGTCAAACCGGGTAATCAATCAGCAAGGATTTAGCAGAAGAGGTAGTCGTATAACAGGCAATGGTCAGAGATCGGAAGTTCAGGACAGTCAATAGCCAGGCTTTAATAAGCTGGTTTTATTGGTGTCTGGCATCTTGGCATATTCCGTAGAATACGGAATCTGTTAAAAATATTTTGGAATAAATATATAAAAATATTAGTATATAAAAGTATATTGAAAAATAATCACTCAAAAACAAAACCGAGAGTGTACCCTAATAATGCAGTAGATATATTTAAATACATGTGATGCCAATATGCAAAGGAGACATTTTCCTCAGTTTTGGGCACCATTCCTTATCTCTGCTAAAAATCACCAAAACATTAAATAAGCCCAATGCAGTAGCTTACCACATTTTGCCAAAGGAAAATGTCACAGCTTGCTGTTCACTTGTATAGAATAGAATGTTGGGAAGCTCCACTATGTTGAACTGTGGTGAACTCTGTTTTTACCTCTTGCTATATGCTCCTAAAATCGTAATCAAGTAAAACATCTAGATTGTTTGTAGCCTGACTTTTCTGTGATCATGACTCCCTTTTTTTTCATCCTGTTGTTTCTGAAATCTCTAATGCATCTCAGCATCCCCATTTCAGTGTTATCCAGAAGATGAAGTAAAGCATTAGCATCTCTGTGCATAGCAGTGTATAGTAGCCAGCAACCATATATATATATAACTATTTATCTACTGTCCACTACTAGCAATGTATATAATATATATATATTATTTTTGTTGCATTAGTATCCAACGTTTCAGTCAGTCTTAATTCTTTGGAGTTTTGTTTATCATTGGTTGAGCTTTCAAAGTAGCAACTTCCTTTTAATATATAACATGCCTTACGGAAACAGTAGTATTTCAGCAGTGACATAAAGTTTATTGGATTAACAGAAAATATGCAATATGCATCATAACAAAATGAGACAGGTGCATAAATTTGGGCACCCCAACATCATTACTTAGTCAAACCTCCTTTTGCCTCCTATAGCTTTTGATGAGTGTCTGGATTTTGGATGGTGGTATTTTTGACCATTCGTCCATACAAAATCTCTCCAGTTCAGTTCAATTTGATGGCTGCCGAGCATGGACAGCCTGCTTCAAATCATCCCATAGATTTTCCATGATATTCAAGTTGGGGGACTGTGATGGCCATTCCAGAATATTGTACTTCTCCCTCTGCATAAATGCCTTTGTAGATTTCTAAATGTGTTAAGCCTGACCTCACAACCAGTTAACTAGAAATACAAATAGCAATCCCCTCCTTCAGATTAATGACAAGGTAAAACTTTTTGAGTTTATTTGAAGTATGATGTAAATAAAATATGTTTTATGAATTACAGCACAATTCCTCTGAACAGGGCTACCTTATACTTTTTATTTAAACAGGACATCCAAAAAACAGTTTAAAAGTAACCTATAAAGGATAAGTAAACTTTTTTTAAAAATGAGAAATTGCTGATGGTCTGCTTTTAAGCGATTTTGCAATTTACATCTTTTTTTTCTATTTCGAAGTTATTTAGCTGTTTATTAACTGACAATTAATTTTGCCAATTAATTTTGAAACAACAGTGCCACATTGTCATTTCCTGGGCAGAGCAACATCAGAACAGTTTTCTGGTTTTATTCTGATTCTGTATCTCTCCGACTGTACAGTCAGAGAAACTGACTAGCAGGTGGCAATGCTGGTAAAAAAAAAAAAAAAAATAATGTAAATTGCAAAAGTGTTTAGAAAAGCACCCTGAGCAATTTACATTATTTTTTATATATCCAGGAGTATGTATTCCACATATATATAAAAGTATTTCCTTTTTGCATTATTTTGCCTTGTATAATAGTTTTGCCTTGTTAAATGTACTAGGGATGCAACAAATCCACTTTTTAGGATTCGGCCGAATCCCCAAATCCTTGGTGAACAATTCGGCTGAATACCGAACCAAATCCGAATTTGCATATGCAAATTAGGGGCAGGAAAGGAAAAACTGGAAAAAATTCTTCTTTTGTGACAGAAAGTCACGTGATTTCCCTAACCGTCCCTAATTTACATATGCAAATTAGGATTCCGATTCGGTTGGGCCAGGCACAAGGATTCGGCCAAATCCGAAATCCTGCTGAAAAAGGCCGAATCCTGGCCGAATCCCGAACCCGAATCCTGGATTCGGTGCATCCCTAAAATGTACCCTTTCCCATTCCTCAAAGATATGTAAATGATTTTGGAAACTATTTTGGATTTAACTTATTCCTAATGTATAACAACTTTGTAGCAGATCTTTGTTTGAAGGGCAAAATGTATACCCAATTTTGATATCATCTATGACCATAGGACACGGTAGAGTACCCTACGGAACATCAGTAATTACCTTTCCTCATATGTATTTAAACTGGTTATGTAGCTTGACCACCAATTTACCTAAGGCTAGGGCGAGATGATGCATACCATTGTTGATTCTCCTTGTGTTCTGAAGGCAAGACAGATTTCGGTGCAAAATGCTGAATTTAATTTTGCATGGGTGCATTTGTCTGCACCCAAGTAGAGACAATGTTTCTGGGTGCAGGCAGAGGAGGAGCAGTGGGGGAGACAATTCTTGGCCCGCGTTTCTCCACAATTGTCTGGCCCTAGTCCAATATCCCTCTGGCCTATTAGGGTTTTCAAGCAGGACATCAATTTAAGTATATATTGATATTTAGTTCTTCAGCTTGCACTGTAAGAATAGCCGCTGTATTAAAAAGGGAAACGTGTTAACTGTGTGATTCAGAAGCATAAATCCTTCTCCTTAAATGGACATCTTAATTCAACTGTGCTGTTGCTTACAGCAGAGAGATTCAGAAAGGATTCCACCAGTTGGCACAGGGAGACATTAGGGCAGATTTACTAAAGGGCGAAGTGGCAAACACTGGTGACAATTCGCAAATGTTACCGCCCGCAGGGACATCAACAATTTACTAATGGGCTCAGTGAAAGTGATAGGCGCTAGCGCTTATTCGCACTCTATCGGCAAGCATCAATATGCTCTGGTGAATGGACGTTACTCTGCAAATTCACCAAAATGAAGATTTTACTGAACGTTACCTCTTTCGCCAGACTTTCCTTCACCAGCTCAGACCAGGCCAAGTGTACTGGAGTGCATAGATCTTCCTCAATGTCCTGTTACTTAATTCATATTCTGTTAGTGGAAAAAGCATCAAAGTTCAAAAAATGCTGGCGTCTTTTCCTTTTTTCAGAGTGATAGCCTGCAAAAGTCCTAAAATTTTTTTTTAGGGGTAACCGGTTTCCCCCATACATTTTCTAACATATGGAACATTAATTATACAGTGGGCTCATGTGTAGGGCATTATAACAACTCTATTGTCTTTATTAAGGTTACCTGGACTTTTGTAATAAACAGTGGCAATGTAATGTATTTGCTACAACATAACATAAAGACGCTCGCGCAGCTTCGTTTAGAATTGCTTGCATTGCCGAAGTAACGCTAGCGAAAAGTCGCCAGCGTTTTGCGCCCATGACGAAACGCCGCATTTTAGTGAATTAGCATTGTCTGGGCGAGTTTTCACCTGGCGAAGTGTAGCGATGGGTGCGAAGTGGTCACTGGCAACTTTTCTACAGTTAGTGAATCTGCTCCATCGTATATTTTCATTAGTATAATTTTGCAAGTTAGGTAAACAGGATTATAAGTAACCATCCATAAACCAATCACAATAGACCGTGTAAAAATCTGACTTTCTGCTTTTCTAAATTTAAATTAATCAATGTATAGTAAAAATCATATCACTTTTGGAACTGAAGAAACATAATGATACTTTTCTTTTCAAGAACACAATATTATACAATAAAAGACAGTGTCTAATGGAGATATGGTTTAAAAGTGCTTTATGTATCTACAGCAAGAGAAGAGCAAATCATATGTGTATTTGTATATACAGATATATTGAAGTATATACATATATAAATGTGTAAATGGACGGCCACACCCCCCAAACTAACCGATGCTGAAATTGTAAAGGAAATCTGCCCTCAAAGGTCTTATCTAGGCTAAATCACAAGCAATGTAATTCTAAGCAAATATTTGGCACAGCCAAAATATTGGATAATTGAATTGCTTTAGACAGAACACTACAATTTCCAGTGTTTCCACTGGAAACAAATCAGGAGTCTCTTACATGACCTGAGTACAATTTGTTTAATCCATGAAAAAAAAAAATTCAGAAATGGAAGAAACTCTCTCTTAATGAAGTGCAGTGAAAGGAAAGTAACTTGGGGCAGATTTATCAAAGGTCGAGATGAATTTTATAATTCAAAAAATTCGAATTTCAATCTAATCAGAAAATCAGAAGCGATTCAAATGCCATCCTGCCAGCAAGAATATGAATCGCATTTGGCATAAGAATACGAATAGCATTTGGGGAGATTAGTCATCCGCAGAAGAGATCATCATCACAGACTTATTCTTAAATAGGAAGGATAGCGTAAGACCAGCTAAACGCATTCTCGTTTAAAGGACCAGTAACATCAAATTTTTTTTTTCAAAAATTCGTTAGTACATAACTCTGCTGTCTGCCAGATCGGATATCTGATCCGGGGACTGCGAGGATGCACGGTGCCGGTGCGCTGATGCAGTTGTCTGGGTTACCATGGCAATTTATTTGACTAAAACTGTTGTCTTATCCTCGCACAGTGCATCCTCGCAGTCCCCGGGTCAGATATCCGATCACATCGCTCACAATAATTTTTCATGCCAGTGTCTGGGAGACAAGGGGTGCACAGACTTTCCCCGGGCTATTCCCTGCTCAGTCCCCGCAGTGACCCCACCAGAGAAGCGCTCAGTGGAGCAGGAACAGTGCAGGGATCGGACTCGCAAAGAAGTTGGGAGAAAAGTTTCCAGGGGGCAGCCTGTTTATGGGGGCGGCGGCGGAAGCAGTGCAAGGGGCAGCCGGGGACCCCCGAGGGAGCGAGACAGCAGCAGCATTTCCTTAGGCAGCCAGCAAGAGGGGAGACTGGGCCAGGAGGGCACAGTGCTGGTGTGCAGGGGCAGCAGTTCGAGACGCTACCAGCTCAAGAACCGAGGTGAAGGGCAGCAGCAGCCAGAGCCGGCTGGGGTGGGATTAGTTCGGAGACTGTTTCTAAAAGAAAAGCCTCCCGAAGGTGTCAACCCGAAGCCCCGTGACGACAGCATCCCCTGCCCCTCGGAAAGGCATTTCCTGGGGAAGTAAAGAGCGGACTCCTGCACCAGAAGCTGTTTGCAGGTCAGAGCGGGTGGATAAGCGGAATCTGCTGCTGCCGGAGCCTTCGTAGTCATGGTAACCGCCCGAGTAACTGCCACACGTCGGACCAGCTGGTTCCTCGGCCGCAGTGGAGCTACTGTCATCGTCGGGTTACATCTTGTACCGACTCCTCCCCAGTCACACGGGGCTGCAGGTTCAGCGCCGCTACAAAAACACTTCCACTGGCTCTACGCGCGTCTCCTCTACAAGTTCCCAGTCGTGTCACAGCAGAAAGGTCTTCGGTCTGTGTCGGTCCCGAAGGGTCTTGATCCGCAGCTTCAACTCTCTTCACTTCACACGCTGTCAGGGAGGACAAATCGAGCGCTGCAGGAAGGATGGTCGCCTTTTCGCCGTTTCTGAAGAGGACAGGAAGTGGAGTATCTGTAAGTTATTTCTTAATAAAGGCTTTGCTATTTTAAATTTTAATTTGTGTTGGTGTTATTTTTTCGTTATGTACTAACGAATTTTTGAAAAAAAAAATTTGATGTTACTGGTCCTTTAAATCTCCTGAGTCCTTTGTTTAACAAGTCCTGGCATCCCACATATATTGTGCATGCTGTCGCTGCTTGAGCTGCGTGTGAGGTTAGAGCTAATAGACGATGATGTTGGGGTGTAGCATATGGTCTTTAAAGGAGAATTCAACACTAAACTTAAAAAACCCTACCCTACATAGACCCCCTACCTCCTCCCCCCAGCCTAAGTGTTACCCCAGGTAAATGCCCCTAACGTTTTACTTACCCCTCGGTGCAGATTCAGGCATCGGAGTTCATGTGCGCCATCTTCTTCTCTTTGGAAATCTTTGCAATGACGGCGCATGCGCAATTTTCTGCATTGGAACAACTGCGCATGAGCCGAAACTCACGAAAATTGCCGAAGTGCCAGTCTCATTACGAAGGCTACCAAAGTGTCTGAAGATGGCACCCGTGAACTCTGATGCCTGAATTTGCCCGGGGTAACAATTAGGCTGGGGGGGAGGAAGGAGGGGGGTCTATGTAGGGTGGGGGAGTAGGGTTTTTTTAAGTTTGGGGTTGAATTCTCCTTTAAGAAGTCTCTAGTGTAACTGCTGATCTGATCCAGTTTCCAAAATTTTTAAGTTGAGGTCTTCTAAAACAGCCCATCCCAGGGTCTAGCATTTTTGTTTTGTCACATTACTCTTTCCTAGTTCTTGATATGCAGGCACGTTTTTGGTACCATATAAGACATCAGAATTGGTCTTCTCTATAGAAACTTCTTTGCCAACAGAAGCACCTTCACTCTTGAGGCGCTCCAATTCTTTTGTATGTTTTCTGACCAATCCAGCCTTTTGTAGTTGAATAATAGATTCTTGATGCTGCATCAAGTAGCTATGCATTGTAGGCATTTCCAACTACTTAATGCAAACAAAATATTTTGTTCTGTATTTTGTTTTGGATCCCTCCTGGACAGCAAACCTCCAGTCACAAGGGGTTCTACTTCAGGAGTCACTGTTGATTGCTTTTGTGTTTTGTGTAATGGCTTTTGATGGGTTACAGTAATAACCTTGGAAGGTGTATGTAAATGGTCAGGGCAAGATTTTGCCAGCTTTTTATCCATTTTGTCTTCATGCATGCTGCCCAACACTACTGAAGTCATGTGCCGTAATAAGGTAGGCTGGGTGCATACAGTTGTGGAATTTAATGCCCTTTCACAATATGGCTGCTGGGGTCAGGACCGCAGTTCGAAATCACGGGGCCCCGTACAACAACTTTTTCGGGGCACCTTGGGCCCCGTCCATCCCAGCCCCCAAGCCCCACCCCAGATCCCGCCCACTCCACATCACAGTTAAAAGACCACACAGACATCAGCGTTAAAAAAGGTAACCCCCCACACACATAAGTTATAAAAAGCTATCGGGGACCAGGCCCTCCCCCTATAAGTTAAAAAAAAAACACATTTTTAAAAAAGCATTGGTGCCAGGGCCCCCCTTACAAGAAAAAAAAA
This sequence comes from Xenopus petersii, assembly GCA_038501925.1. Lineage (NCBI taxonomy): Eukaryota > Metazoa > Chordata > Amphibia > Anura > Pipidae > Xenopus > Xenopus petersii. The sequence goes on from CM076673.1 coordinate 139,495,102, forward strand.
ATTGAGGCCCCAAAGAATTTTTTTTAAAAAAAACATTGGCGCCAGGGCCCCCCTTACAAGTTAAAAAAATTGGGGCCCCAAAGAATATTTTTTTAAAAAACATTGGTGTCAGGGGCCTATAGAGTATTAAAATAATACATTGGTGGCCAGGGAATTAAAAATATTGGTGTTCAGAGGAATTGAACTCGTGGCTTCAGGACTTCAGCTTTGCCTCCTTATGTGACTTTGGGTATTTTCGCCGCTTCAGGACTTAAATTTCGTCTGTTTTCATAATTTCAGGTCTTTTTGCCACTTCAGGACTTCAATTTTGTCTGTTTCCATGACTTTGGGTCTTATCGCTGCTTCAGGACTTCAACTTCGGCTGTTTTCATGACTTTGAATCTTTTCGGTGCTCGGCTATTTCCGTGGCTTCGGGTCTTTTTGCAGTTTCGGAACTTTCAGCACTTCCGCATTTCAGCTGTCGGGACTTCGGAAGGAGGCGGCACGGGTTCAGAGCTGTCAAGGGGGCCTGGTTCTTTCGAAAAGTTCAGTACTGCCGGGCCCCCCGGTACACTTTTACCCCCTGTCCCCCCCTGACGGTGGCCCTGGCTGGGGTTCCTCACTTACTTGTGAGGACATAGGTTTTGGGTACATACAGTCAGTACAGGATAGATAAGGAGGCTTCACTCAGAAAGCCAAAAATGGTTTCTTCCTATAATATATATAAGGAAAACAAATTAGTGAGGTTAGTTACAGAACAGTTGCAAAGTACAAAATTCAAAATGCTATAAAGGAGTTTTGAGCAGTATGTTTTCAAGGTACAATAAAGTATTATAATCTAGCACAGTGACATAGGCAAGTTACATGGCGGTTAAAATAAAGGCATACAGGGTATATTCTCCACTGACATGTTGTTACTAATGGACAGCACTTATAGTGGCACTTTTCAGGATGAAGAGATTCTAGTTAGCATTTACTGGCCACAAGCACCAGTACCAGCAGTGTCATGCATTTCACTCTAAGCGAAATGGAAGGAACATTAGCAATTTTTGGCTTTTCTATCCCAACTGAAATATACTGGCAGAGAAAATGCCCCATATGCTTTAAGACTTTCAAAAGCAATTGGGGATCTTAATTAAAGGACCAGTAACATGACTTTTTTACATTTAAAATTACATCTGTCCACTCAACACATAAAAATAAACAATTTCTGGGCAATAAATGCAGATATCCATAATTAATGTTACAACCTATTAATCTTGCACTATAAGAACTAAAACCACCGTATTTTTAAAAGAAAATGTGAACTTGTATAACATGAGAACACATCTAAGATATCTGGTGGATATAATTTGTATTCAAGATAAGATATCCACTTATTAAAATATACCACCAGAAAGGCCAGCACTCTCATATAAAGTGTTCATATGCCTGGGTGCGTGATCAGTGAATCATTTCCATACATTCCAAAAGGATCAGCACTCACAGGACTTAAAAATGTGAAGTACGGACAAGACAAGGCTGCCCGCTCTCTCCATTATTGTTCAACTTAGCCATAGACCTTTTACTCAGACATTTTTTGAAAAACCCAAATATCTCAGGTATCCCAATTAATCAAACACGACATTTTTTGAAAAACCCGAATATCTCAGGTATCCCAATTAATCAAACACAAAGTTTTTTGAAAAACCCAAATATCTCAGGTATCCCAATTAATCAAACACGAAGTTTTTTGAAAAACCCGAATATCTCAGGTATCCCAATTAATCAAACACGACTGAAAGTCACAACTTTTGCTGACGACATATTACTCTCTATACAAAACCCTCAAATAGAAATCCTAACCATGCTATCAATCATAAACAGATTTGGATGAATCAAATTAATGCCGGAAAATCCGAGGCACTCCATCTCCATGATACCACGCCACAAAATTGGTCTGACGACTTTCCTTTCACAAAGGCTCAATACTATATATAACATAAGATCCCCAATCGTTGAAAGATAACCCATTGTTTTTAGATACATATAAAACTTGGCAATTATTGAGACTAAAACATCACCTACCTCCGCACCACTCTCCATACCTAACATGGCTAGGAAAAGAAAACTTTCCTATAGGACTATCAAACACAATCCTACACAACTGGCGAGACGCTGGATTAGATACGATACGAAATCTTATCAAAAATAATCAAGACCTGCTTTCCCTAGCGGAAGTAAAAGAGAAATTCCCATTTACACACTCACACATATTCCTTAGTCTGCAAATACTACACTTCACGAGAAACACGATACACAAAATAAAACACAAGCGATAACAACTTGATAGACAACCTTTTGAAAGAGAAATCTATTATACATTCAACTGCACAAATATATCACATACTACGAAGTATAAACATAGACACCGAAGAATCCCGCTTATTTAAATAGACAATTCTCACACCATAAATTCCTATTACAGAAATTCTAAAAGCCCATACACGCACAACACAATTGTTACCAACCAGCAGATACCAAGAAATGGCATTACAACTTCTTCACAACTCATATCTAACACCTGAAAAACTATGTGGATAGGAACTATCCCCTCAGACAGGTGCACTCGATGCATGGCCCCCAAGGCGGATCTTTTCCACATGCTCTGGTCTTGCCCTTGAATACAAAACTTTTGGCTGGATGTAACCTCCTATTGGACGCAAATAACAAACAAACCAATTCAACCAACAATAGAATGGGCTCTATTTAGCATTATTCAACAATACCCAAATTTAAATAAAGGGGAGAAACACTTGGCAGCTAGGTTGGCAGCAGCGTCTCGGAAAACAATTTTACACCAATGGCTTTCCACAGAAACCCCATCACTCACACTCATGAAACTACACCATATCTTTCATATGGACTGGTTTGAAGCCATGACAAGAAAAGATCTACAAGCGGAAAAATTATTTTCTACTTGGACTACATACATCAATAGTCTTCCCTCACCACTTAGATACTTAACCACTCACACCTTTATAAATACATGGTATGATATAGAAATCTTAAAAGGCAATTCTTTGCTACAAGAAACGAACAACTACATCCAAAATACACTTCAAGGAACTAGATCAACCACGAGCTCACCCCCCAGGAGTCATTGCATAGGCTTTTGATACCTTTCTTAAAGGGATCCTGTCATCAGTTAATAGTTATACTCCATCAGAATTCTGCACTGAAATCCATTTCTCAAAAGAGCAAACAGATTTTTTTATATTCAATTTTGAAATATGACACTGGGCTAGACATTTTGTCAATTTCTCAGCTGCCCCTGGTCATGTGACTTGTGCCTGCACTATAGGAGAGAAATGCTTTCTGGCAGGCTGCTGTTTTTCCTTCCTGAATGTGTCTCAGTGGGACATGGGTTTTTACTATTGAGTGCTGTTCTTAGATCTACCAAGCAGCTGTTATCTTGTGTTAGGGAGCTGCTATCTGGTTACCTTCCCATTGTTCTTTTGTTTGGCTGCTGGGGGTAAAAGGGAGGGGGTGATATCACTCCAACTTGCAGTACAGCAGTAAAGAGTGATTGAAGTTTATCAGAGCACAAGTCACATGACTTGGGGCAGCTGGGAAATTGACAATATGTCTAGCCTCATGCCAGATTTCAAAATTGAATATAAAAAAATCTGCTCTTTTGAGAAATGGATTTCTGTGCAGAATTCTGCTGGAGCAGCACTATTAACTGATTCATTTTGAAAAACATTTTTTTTTCCCATGACAGTATCCCTTTAAGGTAAATAAACCTAACCTGTCTGTTCAATATTCTAGATCTGAAACTGATCTTGAAAATTTTATATATAATCATGCAAAGCAATGGAAATGTAATGTTATGCTAAGTTTGTTTATGTTTGAGTTTCCTCCTTTTTCTAATCTCTCATATCCTATATTGAATGCATGTTTCTTTAACAACAATAATTGTCAAATATTACTAAATTGGACACGTATTGTCTAAAAAATGTATAACATGATTAAAAATTAATAAAAACAATTAAAAAAAAAGTGTGAAGTAAGTTTATTTGTAACGTTTCGGCTCCATCAGAAGCCTTTCTCAAAGTGTATAACATGAGAACACATCTAAGATATCTGGTGCATATAATTTGTATTCAAGATAAGATATCCACTTATTAAAATAAATATAACACATGTTCTAAGCATTAACAATCTGTTGACCCACTGGCTGCTGACACAGGTACAGATGGGGTTTGGGCCTGCTGCCTTGGGGGCAATATTGATTGCTAATGCCTAATGACTACTGGGCTGGCACAGGTATATGTGGGGATTGGGCAGTATTGATGCGTTTGGGCTCATTGGCTGCTGGCACAGGTACAGATGGGGGAGAGCTTGGGCCTTGGGTTCAATATTGATACATAATGGCTGCTGGCATGGCACAGGTACAGATGGGGGACTTGGGGCAATATTGGTGGATAATGGCTGCTGGCACAGGTACATGGGGGTAGTGTGATGGCTGCTGGCAATGTTACATTGGGGCAACATGCTGGCACAAGTACATGACACCATGACATCACACTTAATGGGTGTCAGTAAGTAATTTTTTTTAGATTGATATTTATGAGTTCTATTTATCTATTAGACTATCTGGGCCAGGGCTGAGCCTTGGGTGGGGTGATATGTGTGACTGTGCTGTGACTGAGGGGTGGGGGCTGCTATTTTATGTTATGTGATTATCTGGTTGTAAGTTTGGGCACATGTGCTGCCTGTGCTGTGACTGTTTTTTTGTGATTTATTATATAGTGAATAAAGTACCCCCTCTTATAAATTTTAAGACTATAAGTTACCGAGGAGTTTCATGACCATATATAAACACAAGGCCGAAGGCCTAATATCCTCATATTTTGCAACACGGGGTACTTTATTTTAAGTTCATTTTAAGTTTACTTAAGTTTTAGTGAGTCATGTGACAGAAATTACATCACTAAGCTCCGATTTTAACCGATGACATCACTAAGCACCGTTTATAAGGATATAATTTACAGGATATTCATGGCTCTTGTGTATTATATAGTGAATAAAGTACCCCCTTTTGTAAAATATAAGGATATTATAAGTTACCGAGGAGTTTCATGACCATATAAAAACACGAGGCCGAAGGCCGAGTGTTTTTATACAGGTCATGAAACTCCGAGGTAACTTCTAATATCCTCATATTTTGCAACTGGGGGTACTTTATTTATTATAATACACAAGTTTCGGTGAGTCATGTGACAGAAATGACATCAGAACTCACCGTTTATAACTGATGACATCAGAACTCACCAGAAACGTAACTGGAGGGGGGCGGGCCCTGGCGCAGGACGCGCAGCGGGCCCCCGCCCCCCTCCGTACACCCGGAAACTATCCAGTAATGTGCGCCGCGCAGCGGCGCGCGGACTGCCGGGGGGCCCTGAGGGGGTGCGGGCCCTGGCCCGCTCGCACCCCCTGCTCCCCCGGTAGTTCCGCCACTGGAACTCACCGTTTATAAGGATATAATTTACAGGATATTCATGGCTTTTGTGTATTATAAGAATATAATACTTTGAAAATGCTAGATTTGACAAGCTTTAATAATAAGCAACTTTTTATGTTTATATGCTGTTTATAAGAATTCAGTAAATCATCAGGTATTACTTGTGACACTGGCTTCATTTGTCTGAGGGCTGGGCTTCAGACTAGGGGGACCAGATCACAAGAAAATTCAGGGACACTTCTAGAAAATCAAGCTAAAAGGGCTGCACTGATTGCAATTTAAATGCAACATGCATTTATTTGATTTGTCCCTGAATTTTCAAGATATCTGGTCACCCTTCATCAGACCTCACTTCTTGTTGGTTATTGATAGGATGTTTGTGTCTTTATAAAGTTGATACTGCTCTGGGTATTATATTACACTTTGATACCTGCCCTTCTCTATCTGTTATAATGTGTCTACAATTCAGAAGTTTTAATGTGATGCATTGAAGCAATAATCTACATAAAATATCAAGTTATATATAAAGGGGCAGATATATCATGGGTCGAATTTCGAAGTGCAAAAAACTTTGAAATTCGACCATCGAATTGCATTACTTCGATATTTGAAGACGAAATCAAGTTTTTTTATCTAATTTGGCCATATTCGGTCGAAGTCAAATCGTTTGATCATACGATGAAATCCTTCAAATTTAACAATTTGAACGATTTAATCAATCGATTGAACGATTTTACTTCGACTTATAAAAACTTAGCCAAATGTTGGCTATAGGTTCCAGGAGGTCCCCGTAGGCTAACATAGCCATTCGGCAGGTTTAAGGTGGCGAAGTGTCAAAGTCGAACTTCGATTTTCAAAGTCAAACTTTACTTCGAAACGAAGTTGAAGTCGAATTTAGGCCTATTCGATGGTCGAAGTACCCAAAAATTTGTTCGAAATTCAAAGTTTTAAATTCGAAAATTCACTTCGACCCTTAGTAAATGTGCCCCAAAGCGTTATAATAGGTTTACAATTCAGGTGTTTTATTCTGATGCATTAACTGGTGATTTGGGTTGGATATGTTAAAATGTGGTTTTTTAATGAGAAAATTGCTTTTCTCTATATGTACCAGTTTAAGGTTAAGTGTGCTTAATTAAACAATAATCTATGTGATCCAGAGAAGGTCAAATAATGTGAATCTGCCTCCAGTTTGTCTGAGCTGGGAGGGCCAGGGTAATTTTTACTGACCCACAAAATGGCTTAGTCCTTAGGCTAAAAGTGTTTATATTAGTAAGCTTGTATTTACTCTCTTAAAATATTCTGGCTGTAACAAACAGGGCCGGATTTACATAGTGGGTGCCCTTAGGCCCACTGCCGTTCGTCGCCCCTGTCCCCTCCCCTTTTTCATCATCTGGACTGGAGCAATGGGGATTGGCGCACAGGAAATTTAAAAAATGATCTCCAGCACATCCCCAGTGTGAAACAATGTGGTTGTGATTGGGCAGCATGCCGCCCCCCTAAAATCCTGCCACCCTAGGCCCGGGCCTAGGTGGCCTTTCCACAAATCTGGGCCTGTTAAACCTTTCATGCCTGCTTGAAGGGCAGTGAGTTATTATATGGTCTCCCTATATATTTATATATCATATCATACCCCACCCTTCACTTCCTCTTATCCAGTGTAACCAATCCCAACTTGGCCAGTCTTTCCTCATAACTGATCACTTCAAGTCACTTTCCTTTTATTTCAATAAATGGTTCTTTTAGCATTGGGAAAGTTAATTATAGGTGCTTTATGCGTGGTATAAATGGCCTGACCATACTGAATTAAATTTTTTTAACTTGTAAGGAATGTCATCCAAAAAACCTTCTGGTGCAGAAATCAGAAAAAGAAGATAGATAAGGGAAGATGAAGCAAGTAAACTTTCAGAGCATTTTCAAAAATGGCTAAAACCAAGCAAAAGTACAGAAGCACCTTCAACTTCAGAAGAAATTGGCATTGGTTTGAGTGGTGAGGGCATCAGCATCATGGAAACAGCTCCTGAAATCTGTGAACCTGAGCAAGATTTAGAACTAATCCCAGAAAAAGAGAAAAGTAAAATCTGTGCAGAATCAGACAGTGAGGAAAGGGTCACTGAAATAGATGCCACACGCTCTCCTATTGCCAGTAAAAGTTTGATACAGGGTGACACTATATCAGAAGATACTCTGACTGAAGACAGTCCTAACATAGAGATAAATCTAAATGATCCACCCTCATGGCCAGAAAAAATCAAAAGATACCTTGTACATCAGGGCCCTGATCAAGGTAAAGATGGGGATTTTGGAAAGTCCCAGTCACACGAGGAGCACTCCTTTAACCCTATGTGGTTCACCAAACAAATACCCAGAGGTAGAAAGATCAAAAGAACAAATGCATTGTTTTCCACACCTTTTCACTGATCAACTCGAAAAAGAACTGGAAGAAGTTGAACCCACACATTCCAACTCATGAAAATTCTGCAGAGACTCGCAACCATTCAAATGAAAACCTTTTTTGGTACAGTTTGACTAATCACATTTTTCTCCTCATCTATCGTCAGTGGGAAATACTGAAAAATATGATGAAAACAACTCTCAAAGGGCACACAGACACCCAATGGGCATCAAGGGCAAGTACTGTGAAAGCACTGTTTGCTGAAATCATTAATGTGTGTGAGGCAGTCAGATATCAGAGAAAACTCTTCAAACTCTGATTCTGTGTCTACAGCACAATCTCTTCTTTTACAAGTTGACTATCATTTTCTCTGCACTTTATTTGTATGGAATAAGATTTTAGGCCATGTTGATAGAGTTAACCAAGCCTTGAAAGCCAAAGATATATCCATCCTTGATGCTTCGAAAATGATTGATGGCCTAAGAAGAACATTCCAAGAAATGCGAGGCATCAGTGCTGATGAAATATACCTTTATGCCAGAGATGTCTGTGAAAAACTTGATATTCCAGCAACATTTCTCCAAAAGAGGAAAAGAAGAGTGAAAGCCAGAGCATCATATGAATCAGCAAGCCTCTCTGTTGGAGATAACTTTAGAATCAGCCTTAACCAAATTTTTGATGTTCTGATATCTGACTTGACATGGAAATCAAAAGCACTAATGGACACCTCAGTGGATTTTGAGTGTCTTTCTTGCCCTGCCCTTGTCACATTTGAATTGCCACAATTACAGAAAGCTGCAACTGATCTTGCTTTAGCAAGGATTTTGATGCTCCTGAATTGTGCTCAGAGATTGAGAGCTTTGAAGATAAAGTGGAAGCCATATTGCCAGATGCAAACTCAGCAACACCTCTAGACCTGTGCCAGATGATACAGGACTATACACTTCCTGACTTTGCCTGTATCTGTAGCATCATGTGAAAGAAGTTTTAGAAAGCTGAAACTTATTAAAAATTATTTACGTTCATATATGGGACAAGAGAGGCTTTCAAACCTAAGCATCCTTTCAATTGAGCATGACATTGCAAAGAAAATAGACATTGATGATGTTATAGATCATTTTGCGGTCATAAAAGCAAGAAAAAATTGCAGTTTAATTTCAATGTATAAATAATAGCAGAAGGATTGGCTGAAAACTCTGCAGCAACATATTAATATTTAGTACGCTACTGTACCTCAGAAATGGGCATGCTAGCAGTGTAAGGGCTACCTCATTGCTGAGGAGGTTTCAGCTTAGACATATATTGCACTTTTCTCATAGGAGTTGTGTTAAATGTAAAAGCATTCCAGTATTGGAGTTAAGTGAACCCTTCGTACTTTGTTTACCAGGTTCAATTTTTTTTCTTTTTTGGTGTACCTTATTTTCATTTGTAAACATTACATATTTATATAAATTAAAAGTTTCATTAAATAATGCATTTTCTTTTATTAAAAAAATGTCATGGTAAGGAAGGAAATGCTAATATAGGAGGGGGGGGGGCCATCAGAGACTTGAAGGGGGCCCACATGGTACATTTCTGTTCAGTGAGTTTGCAATTGATCCTCAGCATGCAACTCAGAGTCAACAGCAACAGATATGACCCATGTGAGCCCCCCTCAAGTCATGGCAGGCCTCTGTCACATACATAACCTAAAGAAATAAGTGATTGGCGCAGGACTGTATAAGGGGCAGACTAATTGGAATTGACCATTTACACGCAGAGCAAAATATTCTGTTAGTATTTTAAACCTCTTTATTTCACAAATAATAACATTCATAGAGGAAATCAAGCAGTTTTTGGGTACGCCAGGACAAATTTTTGATGTAAAATCCAGGAAAACATTACTTAAGATCAGTAATGATCACTCCTTACTTTCCTCTGATCCTTATTTCTGTTCTAACCTCACTACCACTATGCTCCCTTCATATCCTGCATCCTCCCCTATCCCTTGCACAATTAAAGGTTGTTCTACATGAACAATCACATTTGAATGGTGGTTTTGGCGCAATTAAACATATGTGGGTTTAAATTCTGGGTGTAACGTTCACAGCGGGAAATCGCTGCAACAGGAGTTAAATTCACACTTGGTAGTGCGTGTGGTGGAAGCCCAGGGAAAAAGCCACAAATACTTGAAGCAGGCATGTTGAAATATACAGGGTTTAATGAAACTGAAGCAAAACAGGAACAGGTCAAAAATAAAGTCTTTACCAGGCAGGCAATGAAAAACTGGAACAAAAACACAGGAACAAGATTCAGGAACTTGGAATATCCAGGAACAGATTCGGGAACAACCCAAACAGATTCAGATTCAAGGTTTAGGTCAGGAACAGACAGAATACATTCAATGACTCAGCCCTGAGCAAGGCTCAGGGCGTGGTTTATAAAGGGCAACTGATTAGAAAACACAAAACACATGAGGGTAACAAGAAGGGAGGAGACCAGGAAGGAGACAAACTGGAAACGTAACAAGATACGATTACTATAACAGGATCAGGAACAGCCCAAAGAGCCTCTAGTGGCTCACTTGGTAAGTGCACTGACTGTGCACTTAAAGTCCAGCAACCCCAGTCCAAGTGTTCAAATCCCAGATGGTCCTTACACTGGGGTGGTGATTGGCCTCTGGTTGTTTGTTATCTCCTGACGAAGATCCCTGTGAGGGATCGAAACGTTGAGTAAAATAAATACTTATCTGCATTTAAAACAAATCCCGTGAGTGTCGATATTCTTCATACATATGTTTATCCTTCCTGGCTGGCACCCAGGTGTATACATAGGAAACGGAGTGCACCTTCAGAACATATATATATTTATATAATTTGGTATTGGTGTGTTCATAAGACATAGAACTTCCCAAATCTACTGTGTTCTCTTACATACAATAAATTATGTTTCTGATATATGTGATTGTACTATGTGAAACATGATTTTTCATTTTATTAGACACTTAGAAGCCTATATCATTTTACAGAAGTGGAATTACATGAAAATTCTAGCATATTTTGAAAGCTCAGGTTGTCCTGAAAAAAAAACAATATATTTTTTCCTGGGTAACCTAAAGGACCCACCCCAGGAAAAGCCCTTAATGTGAGAGAGTACAAAATGTCTAAAAACTGCTTGGCAGTAGATGCTCGCATTTAGGACAAATCAGCTAGCAGGGTAAGGGGTAAAGGAAAGGTGCACATTTTTCACTGTTGTACAGGTTTTATTTATTTTATCCCCTGTGGACTCAGGAATTATGGGATAAGGAGGCAGGACACAGAAGAAAACTTGAAGTCTATCCCTCTGTATAACCACCTTCTACCACTGGATATTTCAGTTGTGTGTCCTTGCAAAGTCAAGAGGTTTGGGCAAAGCCCCTAGCGGGGCATGCACAGGACTCAAAAAGACGTATATTCCGCAAGGGAGAGAGGGGACCAGACTTGGGGTAGGCGACGGAGCAGGTACGTGCCTGGCGCCTCCACCAGCCTTGCATCCCCAGGCAAGTGCCTACTCTGCCTACCCCTTGGCTCGGCCCTGCTGAGTGCCCACAACTTGGAGATTGAACTGGGACAGCACAGACAGACCTACAGACCCAGGGAGAACAGACTGTGCCAGCAATGTGACCAGGAGGCAGTGAAAGATGAGGCCCACTTCTTGCTACAGTGCCCCAAGTACTCAGCACTGAGATTCTCCAGTCACATCCCAGACTTCACATCCATAAAAGAAGAGAGGAAACTCCACTTCCTATTGAGAGAAGAGGCACTGACAGTAACAATAGCGGCACAATATGTAAGAGACTGAGAGAGACCACACTTTCCCCTATTCCCATAAAGTGCCCCACCTAACCCCACCCATTTCACCCCTCTACCTGCTTTGGCAATGCTTAATGTATTTGGTCCTGTCAATAAAGCTCATTTGATTTGATTTGAAGGAGCAGTGGGGGAGAGGGAGTAAAATGAATACAGCAGAGAGTGACAAAAAACGAGCAGTGGAGGGAGGGGGGAAATGAGCAGATAGGGAGTAAAAGGAGCAGGGAGGAGGGGGTTAAATAAATAGAGCAGAGACTGACAGAAAAGGAGCAGTGGAAGGAGGGGGAACAAACAACAAACAGAGGCAGAGAAATGAGCAGGGGAGGAGGGGGTTAACCAAATTGAGCAGAGAGTATGAGAAACCAACAGAGAAGGGAGACGAGCATTCTGGAGCACATAGCACTTCACAATGGTCATTGCTAAAGCTGGACGCAGTTCAACTGCATGATTTGGATGCGTGATCAAACCTGTGATACAATGCTACACCTAATTATTATTGTGTGATCCGTCTTTCTCCCTCTGCTACTTTTTTTCTTTGGTTTATTTTCCTTTGAGCCCTAATCTGAATCGTGACAGAAGGGGGCGCCGATTTCACATTCTTCCTGTTGATAAGTTATTTTCAAGCTGCCGGTGGAACGCAGTCTTCCTCCTTTCTTCTGTGGAACGCACGCTCCCCTCCCCACTTCTCCCTGGTCTTTCTTGTCCTTCCGTGACAGCAACGCTTCCAAGATCCTCGCCTCCCTTAAGCTCCCCATAGACGCAAAGATTTCTCTTGCCGAACGACCGATTTTAGCGAAGTCCGACCAATCCTTCGAAAGTATCGCACACATTCATTCGAACGATTGAACATCGGCCAGGTTAATAAATCTTTGTTGGTCCCAGTGCAATCTATCTATGTTTGCAGGGCCAAGCAGGCAGCTAACCTTTGTTTTCCTGGCAAATTGGTCTTTATAGTTGATGGACAATTCGTATGATCATACGATCGTTCCGAGATAATTGTGGTCTCACGATGATGATCGGATTTTTTAAAAATCTCTATGGCCAGCTTAACTCTGTCAGTGTGTTTTTCAGTCGTGTCTGAGCTGGGCCGACACATGGAATTGGACTTAAAGTGTTTGGGAATATAGAAGATGGAACGGGAAGATGGATGGGTATGTTATTCTTGGTGAAAAAAGGTTTGGGTTCTGAGTTCTTGTCGTAAATGTAACTTAACATGGCAGGAAGCATTTCCATGTCATACACAAAAAATGGTTATTATAGTATGAGGTTCAATTTTGATCGAAAGAGAGGAACTTGTTCAATACCTCCTGTTTTATCCCAAATGCCATAACTAGGGATAATGCCATGAATGAGTTAAGTCCATCTGTTGCACAATGTGCTGTACCTACAGCAACTCATGTTATACTCCTCCAATAGATATTCTACCATCTCTGAACAAAGAAAACTCACTGCTCTCGCCATTGTTTCCTCTATGCTGCCAGAAAGAATGTATTTTTATTATATAAATAAAGGTCCTTGTTATACAGGTATGGGACCTGTTATCCAGAATGTTTGGGACCTGGGGATTTCCAGATAAAGGATCTTTCCATAATTTGTATCTCCATACCTGAAAGCTACTTAAAAATAATTTAAACATGAATTAAACCCAATAGGATTGCTTTGCCTCCAATTTGGATTCATTATAACTTAGTTGGAAAGATGTACAGAGTTCTGCTTCAATATTACTGAGCAAAAGGAAATCTATTTTATATGTTGAATTATTTCATTACAAGTGTATGGGAGATGGCCGTCCTGTAATTCTGAGCTTTCTGGATAACAGGTTTCTGGATAACAGATCCTGTACCTCTATGTTTCACTAGAAAGACACCCTGCTGCTGCTGAGTATTTTGGTATAACCTTAGAAATAAGCTCAAGTTTGTCTTTCTCTTTTTTATACAGCTACAGTATGTACCTTTGAATTTTTCTGTGTTTTAAAGAACCTAAAACTCCCAAAAATGTATACAGAATTTGTCAGTGTCCTCTTCTGAGTACGTCAGTAATTTACATTAATTTCTTTTCTGTTTCTTTGCATGATATAAGTATGTTTATACTACTAATTTTATGTTTTTTCTTTCATGCCATGCTGTCCAGCAGCGGACTATCCACATTCTAGGCACAGCCAACAGCTTTGTATTTATTCCTTGCAGTGTTCCCCATATCATGTGTTTGTATTGTATATAATAATTCTCTGAATCATTTGATAACTGATTGGTATAGGCAGGGTATGAGAGAGTAAATCTGTATGCTCGGAACCATGTAACCTTTATTACATAGAAATTGGATGTATAATTACATATGCATAAGATGGGTGTGTCTATTGCCTTTAGAATTGCGTAATGTTATAGGTGTTAACATTGCTTGAGAAAGGGGTGGGAGCCCGAAACGTTGCACGTTTGTTTTGCCTGCACTGGTAAAAGTGATTTGCTTCACAAAAAACTTGTGTCTGGACTTCCTTGAAAGATATATTATTTGTCTGCGAAAGTGGACTATTTCATTTCCTAGGAACATCTGAGTACTGGGGTGTTTTCTGCACAAAGATTTTTAGTGAAGCAGTATTCAGTTGTGTGAAACTAAATCAAATGTGAAAAACTGGCTGTGCAAAACTTTGGGTACCCTTGTAATTTTGCTACTTTGAATGCATGTAACTGCTCAATACTGATTACCGACAACACCAAATTGGTTTGATTAGCTCATTAAGCCTTGAACTTCATAGGCAGGTGTGTCCAATCATAAGAAAAGGTATTTAAGGTGACCGATTGCAAGTTGTGCTTCTGTTTGACTTTCCTCTGAAGAGTGACAGCATGGGATCCTCAAAGAAACTCTCGAAAGATCTAAAAACATGGTTTAGGGGAAGGCTACAAAAAGCTATCTCAGAGGTTTAAACTGTCAGTTTCAATTGTAAGGAATCAGGAAATGTGAGGCCACAGGCACAGTTGCTGTTAAACCCAGGTCTAGCATATGAGAATGGTTACAGACAACCCAAAGACCACCTCCAAAGACCTGCAAGAGCAACTTGCTGCAGATGGTGTATCTGTACATCGTTCTACAATGAACATCTGTATGGCAGGGTAATGAGTAGGGATGCACCGAATCCACTATTTTGGATTCGGCCGAACCCCCGAATCCTTCTATAAAGATTCGGCCAAATACCGAACCAAATCCTAATTTGCATATGTAAATTAGGGGTGGGAAGGGGAAAACATTTTTTACTTCCTTGTTTTGTGACAAAAAGTCATGTGATTTCCCTCCCCGTCCCTAATTTGCATATGCAAATTAGGATTCGGTTCGGCCAGGCAGAAGGATTCGGCCGAATCTGAATCCTGCTGAAAAAGATGAATCCTAGCCGAATCCTGGATTCGGTGCATCCCTAGTAATGAGAAAGCATCCCTTTCTGCACTCACGCCACAGAGTGGCTTGTTGTATGCAAAAGCTCATTTAGAGAAGCCACAGTAGAGTCCTGCACGGGTCCATCTTTTGGAACCCGTACCCGACCTGTACCCGCAACCTGCAATGCGCAACCCGGACCCGCATTCTTACCCGTATGGACCCGCTACCCGACCCGCAAGTATCTTATCCGCAACCCAGACCCGCTGACCATCAAGAATCAGGAATTGCTGTCATTGTAAACCGGAAGTGACATCATCGGAAGTAGGTGTGATCAGAAAAAAAGGAGTAAAACAGTCAGTGCTATCATTGTAAACCGGAAGTGACATCATCGGAAATAGACGTGATCAGAAAAAAGGAGTAAAAACCACTCTTGACCCGACCCGCTGCAGGACTCTAAGCCACAGTCATTTTGGACTGATAAGACAAAAAAAAAAATTAGTTATAAAGATTTTGTATGGACGAATTTGTATGTCTGTCATCCAGACAGTAATCAAAGGCTATAGGAGGCATCTAGAGACTGTTACATTTGCAAAAGGAGGCTCAACTAAGTATTGATGTAATATCTTTGTTGGAGTGCCCAAATTTATACACCTGTCTAATTTTGTTATGATGCATATTTTCTGTTAATCCAATAAACGTTATGTCATTGCTGAAATACTACTGTTTCCATAAGACATGTTATATATTAAAAGGAAGTTGCTACTTTGAAAGCTCTGCCAATGATAAACAAAACTCCAAAGAATTAAGAGGGCAGTGTGGGATGTATATAACTTATTAATGACCTGGAGGTGGGCATTGAAAGTACTGTTTCTATTTTTGCAGATGATACTAAATTGTGCAGAACTATAGGTTCCATGCAGGATGCTGCCACTTTGCAGAGTGATTTGTCTAAACTGGAAAACTGGGCAGAAAACTGGAAAATGAGGTTCAATGTTGATAAATGCAAGGTTATGCACTTTGGCAAAAATAATATAAATGCAAGTTATACACTAAATGGCAGTGTATTGGGAGTTTCCTTAAATGAGAAGGATCTAGGGGTCTTTGTAGATAACACGTTGTCTAATTCTGGGCAGTGTCATTCTGTGGCTACTAAAGCAAATAAAGTTCTGTCTTGCATAAAAAAGGGCATTAACTCAAGGGATGAAAACATAATTATGCCTCTTTATAGGTCCCTGGTAAGGCCTCATCTGGAGTATGCAGTGCAGTTTTGGAATCCAGTCCTTAAGAGGGATATAAATGAGCTGGAGAGAGTGCAGAGACGTGCAACTAAATTGGTTAGAGGGACGGAAGACTTAAATTATGAGGGTAGACTGTCAAGGTTGGGGTTGTTTTCTCTGGAAAAAAGGCGCTTGCGAGGGGACATGATTACACTTTACAAGTACATTAGAGGACATTATAGACAAATGGCAGGGGACCTTTTTACCCATAAAGTGGATCACCGTACCAGAGGCCACCCGTTTAGACTAGAAGAAAAGAACTTTCATTTGAAGCAACGTAGGTGATTCTTCACAATCAGGACAGTGAGGTTGTGGAATGCACTGCCGGGTGATGTTGTGATGGCTGATTCAGTTAATGCCTTTAAGAATGGCTTGGATGATTTTTTGGACAGACATAATATCAAAGGCTATTGTGATACTAAGCTCTATAGTTAGTATGGGTATATAGAATTTAATTCAAAGTAGAGGGGTGTATGTATGGATGCTGGGTTTTCATTTGGAGGGGTTGAACTTGATGGACTTTGTCTTTTTTCAACCCAATTTAACTATGTAACTATGTAACTCTGACTGGAGTATATTTGTCATTAGGAATAAATGTTTAAAATAAGATCCACATCAGACTGCATAAAGATATCTTTACTAAAGATACAAAATGAGCGTCAACATTAAACCAAATAATTAACTGCTTAATTTACAGAGGTTTGTTCACAATAATAAATATAAATAAATGTACATATAATACTGCCTAGTACAATATTAAAATGTATAAAAAGATGAACCATGCACATAAACTATTCTAGAAACATGGAAAAATTTGGATAAAAAGTCATTCTACCATTTGTACAGTGATTTTTTTTCATCTTGAAATTAAAATTAGGTCAAAAAAAGTAATGAAAGGCTCCCAGGTTTTGAATGGGTTGCTGTATACAATACAAATATGTGAAATTGTAGCGAATTGGATTTGCTAGTTGGAATATTTGTTGCCGGTTTCAAATTCCAAAGTAAAATAAAGCTCTCAATTTGAGAAACAGGTGAAAATAAAGCACTCAAAATTACCCTATACCTTTAATATAGCACTACCTCAATTTCAACGCAGTGTCTTCTCTGCTTGCTAGGGTTCCAAAGCTATTGGGCAGCTTGTGCCTCTTAAGTGTTGTTCAGTGTGTTAAGGACAGGAGGCACTGATAACACACGATATACGTATTTTGGGGTGCTTTATGCAGATTAGATCTGGAACATTCTAAAGCCAACATTTGTGGATGCGTTTTCTTGGGAGGTGCAGTGTTAATTGATTGATTAGAGTGTTTGTAAGATTTGGGGTGAATACTTATTTACTGTTGTAGATACTAATAGAACTACAGCAGGACAAGCAATCCAATATTTGTATATATCTGTAACTTAGATTTGTGGGCAGGCTACAAAAAAACTGTGCAGTCAAGGGTATTGAATAGTACTTCCCTATGCAAGCAAAATAAGTGTCTTTTTTTTGTTGTTGACAACAGAAGTTGTGTTTTTACAGTGCAATAAATGTCTTCTTCAGTAGAAAATGTTTTTTGATGCAAAGCCTTCATCCATAGAATATTGATTTTACCCTGAATATGCAACACTGATTTGCTGCAATATTTAACTTTATTTTTCCAACCAAAAAACTGGGTCTAGAGGCAGCAATGGCAATAATAATCGTACAGTAAAAATAATGCTTTGTGTTGTTCAGCAGGCTTCTTGTTTTGCAGATAGTTGGTGGCAGAGTAAATTGTGCAAGTTTGTTTGTTTCCCAGTATCAATAAGGCATCCTAAACCCTGTCAGTTGCTCGTGTTCACCTCTTTCAGTACAGTGCCAATATACATAGAGAAGTCATCACAGTGGGTTTGAATTGAATGATGTCCCGCTATTAAAGCAAAGCAATAGGCTTGGTTCCTGAGCCAGGCACACACTGGGAAGGTGCCACATTTTCCAGAGTTGGATATGTAGTGTACAGGCTGGTAACTTGAAAGTCTGAGAAAGAATGATCCCCGCTGCTAGACACAGGGGTCAGACCTATGGTTCCCAAATCACAGTCTGAGAGTTGTAGAGGGGAACTGCTGAAGGCACCTAATGTGTCCAGACTGAAGCTCTCATCCTTCATGGCCTCCCATATGTTTCCTTTAACATAAAGCATAAGAGAGACTGGAGTTAAAAACCAATATTGGAATGCATTGAGAATAATATACAGAGACAGCCCCATAATGAAATAAGATACAGTGGATATTTATTTGAGAACTTATCACTATGTCAAGGTTATCGTCAAACATTGGATTCACTATGAATGGCCCTTTTTATACCCACGTAAGTTAAAGGATAAGTAAACCTTTAAAATAAGTGAATGTAAAATTGATGAGAGTGCTATTCTAAGAACTTTTGCAATGTTCATTGATTATTTATATTTTTTTAATTCCAGGATATTAAAGGATATATTTACTATTAATATAAATTCATTTTGTTACAACAGCACCACCTGCTGGTCAGTTTCCGACCATTCTGACCACCCAGTAGTCAAGGAAGTTGTCAGGAGAAAGAGGCTGCTCTGATGTTCTTCTGCTTAGGAAAAAATCAGAAGCCTTCCTCAAATCTTTTAAAAAAACAAAACAAAACAGAAGAACATCAGAGCAGCTTCTTTCTTTTTCCTGACAACTTCCTTGACTACTTGGTGGTCAGAATGGTCGGAAACTGACTGGCAGGTGGTGATGTTGTAACACAATTAATTTATATTAACAGTTCATGTATCCTTTAATATCTTGGAATAAAAAATATAATCAGTGTACATTGCAAAAATTCTTAGAATAACTCATCAATTTTGCATTTACTTATCCTTATTGCCTACTCACCTTGTAGCGCAAAGTCCATGATGCTTGGATCAAGGGCATCAACTTCTGTGTTCATATCTGAGGTGAGGCTGAGAAAGTCAGAAGCTGCCCTGCTCATGATGTGCTGTTGAAGGGGACTGTGGGTCATGTCTGGAACAGAGTGAATTGGAGGACTCTGTGCTGGGGCTGGAGAACCTGAAGCAATCCTGGCCTGGGTCTGGATCTGATGGTGCAAAGGAATGGATTGTAATGACAAAGTCATGACAGGGTGTGGCTGGTGCTGAGGAATCCTGCCTGGTAGGTTTCCTATGGTCGTCATAGCTTGAACTTCTGATTCCACCAGTTTACTGGGAGCTTTACAATTCTCTGGTCTGTCCATGATAAGTTTGTCCAGCTCATCTGCAAAGAGATACATGATGTAAATAAGAACACTGAAAGCTTAAACTTCAGTTCAAGTCAAGTTTGTCAAAAGCAGTGGCATTTTACACCTGAATATTTTGTCTTGCATACAACAATGACAGAAGTTAATGATAAAGCTTTTTACAGCATTGAAGGCCCACCCTTGAGGGTGCATTTTAAAGTATTTCAGTTTATCCACGTATTAGGTTTTATTGGTACCCACATAATAATACATTTTGTTATTACCTGGGTTAGCCATGCTCCTTCGTATTGCTGGAAGATCCTTCCTTTTCCATTTCTGCATCTCCTCTTCCATTTTATCAATCTTAGCTGGGTTCAGGGCCCACAAGCAGCCTTTGCGTGAAGATCCACTTAATTTGTTTTCTACCTTCTCAAAGCACTTGTTTAGGGAAAGGTTATGTCGAACTGAGTTCTTCCAGCCATCTGGAGCTGTCTGTAAAGTGAAAACGGAAAAAGAACTGTGAACATCAGAACATGCATCATAATCTAAATTGCTAGGAAAACACAATTCTAGATATCACCAATACAGTGCTTATGCCGTACCTTAAAATATGGAAAATGATCCTTCATAAAACTGTAGATTTCACTCACTGGCAGGCTTCCAGTTTTGCTGTTCTTCAAGGCCATTGCAATAAGGCAACTATTACAAATAAATAAAGTGTAAATCTTTAGACCCTGTAATGGTGTAGTGTACACTGGAAAAGACAGCTGTGCATCCTGAATTGGTACCCATATAGATCTGCCTGTTTCACTTAAATCATAAAGTATAATCATCAAATAATTGAATGTACCTGTATGAATAGATGGGTTTGGGGTAGCTCTTGGGCTGCAGTTCCTGTGTAGGATGAGCTGCAAGATGTGGCTGTGTGAACTGGGCTTGTGCCCTGTATGAGCTGTTGTACAAATTGGCAGAGGAACACTGGAGAAAAGAGAAATATTGAAAAACAGATTTAATTACCTGACAAAAAGACAAGATTAAACTCCATCTTTATCCTACATTTCTTTCAGTTTACATTTTTATTCTATTAGCATATACTCATCCTACTGACTGGTAACTACCCCCCCCCCCCCCCCCCAGCTACTCCATCTAGCTTAAAGGGATACCGTCATGGGAAAAAAATGTTTTTTTCAAAATACATCAGTTAATGGTGCTGCTCTGACATGGGGCTAGACATATTGTCAGTTTCCCAGCTGCCCCAAGTCATGTGCTCTGATAAACTTCAGTCACTCTTTACTGCTGTACTGCAAGTTTTGAAGTGATATCACCCCCTCCCATCAGCCTAACAACAGAACAATGGGAAGGTAACCAGATAGCAGCTCCCTAACACAAGATAACAGCTGCCTGGTAGATATAAGAACAGAACTCAATAGTAAAATTCAGGTCCCACTGAGACTCATTCAATTACATTGAGTAGAAGAAACAAAAGCCTGCTAGAAAGCAGTTCCATCCTATAGTGCTGGCTCTTTCTGAAAGCACATGACCAGGCAAAATTACCTGAGATGGCTGCCTACACACCAATATTACAACTAAAAAAAATACACTTGCTGGTTCAGGCATTACATTTTATATAGTAAAGTGAATTATTTGCAGTGTAAACAGTGTAATTTAGAAATAAAAACTACATCATAAAAATCATGACAGATTCCTTTTAACTTTCTAAAACACATTTGCTCTATAAACTGGAAAAGTGTATTACCTGTGACCCTTGGGACAGTCCATAGATTTGCTGTGAATGAGTTTGGTACACAGGCTGCTGAGCCTGCAAACTAGGAGACACGTGCCCTGCCATACTGTATTGGCTCATCTAATGAAAAGAAAGAGAAACGGATGTTATTTCATCATTGTATTTATACAGTGGCAACATTCCTAGTGACAATAACTTCCTCACTGTGGAAATAAAACTTCTTTGTCTACTATAACATACAGCAGCTGTAAGATTAATATGGGGTTACTTACATTGGACCCATGTGATGTTAACGTATTCAGACCCAGAATCCCCTGTTGCATGCTTGTCGGAACGTGGATCATAGATCCAGGAGAGTGTACATTATTTGATAAATGTCCTGTGGAAAGAAAAATATACATGAAAATGGCACATAGATAGATAAACCATAAAAATACTATGTGAAATGTAAAAGACTCAACCTACCTGACTGCTGCATCAAAGGATTCTGGGAAGTGTGGCTGTAGTCCATCCTTGTATTGGTCATCTGCTGCAACCTGGGGACATCCACAGAAGTCAGCCATGACAGAGACTGCAGGTCATTAGGAAGCTCCTCGGCTCCCATTTGAGAGGGGTTCATATGCCTGTGGTCAGTGCCAAGAAAAGGTCAGTATTATGCATTATTATACTAATATTCAGGTTTTTGAAATAAAATCAACAAACTATCAAGGGGGAATCTACACAGCAGGGTACACATACAGGGTTTCTTAGAATATAGGGACATGCAGTGCTAAAAACCATAAGAAAGAACAATCGATAAGGCACATAATGGTAAAATAATACCATTCCCCATGAGGTTTTGAAAAGGTTTTACAAAATCTATATTTTTTTACTTTTATGAATGTGACAATTGTATTGCCAAATAGCTGATAATAATAGCTGAGATAATAGACATCTGTGCACAAAAATTGTTACGTGGCTAAAGGGCAAATGTAAGCTTTTTATATATTCTGCATTCAATCTTTATCCAAAACAAAACTATTTAGAAAGAAATCAGCAGAACATGGTTTAATATGGATATAACTATTTCACTGTTTTCACTGTTCCAGTGTTATATTATAATCCATGGCAATAGTCAGCTCTGTGCACCTGTCACTACGAATGTATTTCTATAAATTCTAATATTTATCAGGCTATACCTGTATAGGACACACTTCTTTATAAGACTGTATCCAAGCTGGGGTGCATTTCTATTTAATAAGCAATGAACGTATTTAACCATTTCAGTGCAAATGTTATTTTTAAATTCTACAATACATTTGGTGCTCTGATTCTGCTATTGTCACCCAGTAATTAGTAGCTTTACCAGTGACTTCTCACAATGCCCCATTTGGATAATGTAGGGTTAAGGGAGGGGGGATACTCAGCTGACCCTTCTTCCAGCTCTGCCATTGGCCAAATCATAAACAAACACAATCAAACAAAATGATTTAAAAGCTGGGCAGGCCAGGCTCATTTGCAACAGTTGGTTGTGTTATTCAGAGACCACTGCCCTATTGTACTTAGAAAACGGCTAAAGCCAACTGACACGTGTCTCCATTGTTTTTGGGGCAGGATTAATTGTTTCTATTTCTCTACCCCCTCAAGACCTCTTTCCCCCCTTCTTCCCTTTGCAGACCCTTCATTAATCTAGCTGAATGACAGCAGACAAGAGGAGCACAAAAAGAGTGCCATCTGCCACCCGCCTGATGCCTACTGGTCTGAAATGAAGAGTTTGGGGGCTTTTTGTTTCACAAATGGAAAGGTCGAATGGGGAGTGCTAAGAGTCAAAGCCTCTGCGCACACCTCCTGTCACAGGGCAAACTCATTGAGCAACTTCCAAACCTCAAACCCTTGTGTTAACACTTGTGTAACAGTCTGCTAGTGTTCAGTTGGGCTGTTTCAGGATCAGACCCATTACCAGCTGTGCCCTCTTCAGGAAAAGCAAACTGAAAGAATGATAATCTCAAATGACTGTATTTAAACCCAACCCCACACCCTTTAGAATGAATCTTTTAGGTTAAAAAAAATCTTATTTCTATGGGCCACAATCCATTCTTGTTAGAAACATAGCTTGTATGCATGTAGAACCCTGATCATATACAGTATGGGATCTGTTACCTGCAAACCTGTTATCCAGAAAGCTCCGAATTACGGGATGGCTGTCTCCTATAGACTCCATTTTATCCAAATAATCCAAATGTTAAAAATGATTTCCCTTTTCTCTGTGATAATAAAACTGTACCTTGTACTTGATCCCAACTAAAATATAATTAATCCTTATTGGAAGCAAAACCAGTCTATTGGGTTTAATGTTTACATGATTTTCTAGTAGACCTAAGGTATGAAGACCCAAATGACGGAAAGATCCGTTATCCGGAATAACCTAGGTCCCGAGCATTCTGGTTAATACGTCCCATACCTGTACAACTCTTTCTCTGGAACTAGCTATAGGACTACAATGGGCACCGTAGTCTCCCATGTGCGCTTCCCCCGCCTTATATGATATGCTCATTTCCATTACTGCATGGCAATGTTGCACTTCCTGTTTTTAAACAGTATATTCCATGCCAAAGACATCCAGAAGCATACAAATAAAATAAATTGAAGTATAATTCAAGACATTGAAGTAGTAAGAAGTCAAACCCAGCTGTGCAGCCTGTCACTTGTTTCTCTCAGTACTTAATCACCGAGTAAGCTCTGCTGCCTCACCCTAATGCTATAGTGGGGCTCCCAAAAAAAAAAGCTGCCCCAGAAAAGTAAATCTTAGAAATTATGTGTGAATATGTTTACTGCATTTTTTGTTCTTCTAGCCTCCAGACAGAGCTTGTGTTGCCTATAAATACAGATATGGGACCCGTTATCCAGAATGCGTGGGACCTGATAACGGATCTTTCCATTAATTGGATCTCCATACCGTAAATCTAGTAGAGAATCATGTAAACATTAAATAAACCCAATAGAATTGGGTTTTGAACTGTTGAACTGAATTATTGAACTGTTTTATTATTACAGAGAAAAAGGAAATATTTTTTAAAAATTTGGATAAAATGGGAGTCTATGAGAGATGGTCTTTCTGTAATTCGAAGCATTCTGCATAACGGGTTTATGGATAACTGATCCCATACCTGTACTAGAAAAAAATACATTATATAAAATACATTATATAAAATACCCACCACCTAAATTAACAGCTTTACATGTAAATAAGGTAAAGAGCCCCAGGCAGTTCAGTCCAATAAAGGCATTATCAGTTAAATAGGGGACTTAATTATGAATTGCTCTTTAGCTCCCCTTTTTAAGTCCATGTTTTGGTAAAAACTGGACCTAATGAGGTGAAAACCTCACTGAGGTAAGCCCCTTGTAATCATGTTAGCCTCTATAACTTGCCTGGTAGGGAGGAAATACAGGAGGTCTTATTAGGGACCATATGACCTACATTGTGTTGTGGTTTGGATCATGTAAAATAGTAGGAGGTCCAGGTAACAGGGATCCTGTGCCTGGTGGGAAACAGATGAATAAATAAGGTAAGAGTCTGTAGAGACTTCTGACCTCTTAGCCAAGGAGGTTGTGATCAGTTGTACCCAGAGAAACGTTAACCACTATAACCCATGTATATATATCTATATATATAGTGTCCTTATCTATGATGGGGTAGGTGCCACAAAGAAAGTAAAAATGACCATGTTCTATGATCCCCTTAGCCAGGGAAACAAGAGGTCAGCAGCAGGGAGCCTGGCGCCCTTAGTACAGATCCAGATCTGAACAATAACCTTCAAAAAAATAAATTTAACTTGTTTACACCAAACATGCAATTTGCCTTGAAGCACTAATGTTATTAGAAAAGGTCAACTGGAACCTAAAAACATTGACAAACCAGCTGTCACATACCTAGAACTATAAGCATACTGCACCAGCTATGCAGCGGAAGGAAGCAAGAATTTGTAGTTGAGTTATAACATCAACATGTTTGCAATCTGTTCTGTTCTTCTAATTATATATAAATTATTAAGGCCAAGCAATCTTATTACATATGAGTTTTATACATAAATCCTTATTATTTATAACTTATATTGCCTTTGATTGCAGACTAAAATGAAATGTTCTTTTCTGACTAATTGGGAAATATTCACATGCTACTGGGCACATCTGCACCCCCCGCAGTGATTTCTAGAACTCTAGGACCCAGTCATATGCCACGCTGATAAAGGAAGTGTAAACAGAACTCGTACAGTATGACAGATCTATTGTTTTCTCTGTCAGGCTGAATGGAATGAAATTCACATATTAATAGGCTGCCACGGCCTGCTGCAACTCATTACATGAATCTGAAGTATTGTTTGATAAGTCAGTTACAGCCATTTTGGTCACGGCCTCATAAGATTTAGATTATTATTGGGGATGTCTGTATATTCTCCCTTTCAAAAAATGGGTGATGTCACATCTGTGACTTCATTTCTTAAATTGCTAATGGAAGATACAATTCAGCAAACTCTAGAAGACCGCCTTATAAAATAAAATATTAGCTTGAGTAAATCATTTCCTATAATATCAGATATATCATAGCTGCACATTACTTCATTATTCTCCAAACCTGTAGTCATTTATGTGGGTAAATGTATGTATTGACTGATGGCAACTATTTTTTGGGTTTGTTACAGGCAGAGTAAATATTACTTTGTTATCTTTGTATATATTACTTTGTTAATATAGGATTACTTACATAGGACCCATGTGATGTTAACGTATTCAGACCCAGAATCCCCTGTTGCATGCTTGTCGGAACGTGGATCATAGATCCAGGAGAGTGTACATTATTTGATAAATATTACTTTGTTATCCATCTAATGTAGATACATGTTTTATCACTACCGGAGGCCACCATCTACCATCAATCACAAGTACACCCCTTTACTATTGGCATGCAGTAGTTCACCTATACAGCAGGGGGCACTAAAGCTTTTCTCTTCCAAGACAGTTTTAGGAATGAGCACATTTCAATCTACGCACAAGTAACAAGTGTCACTTATGACAACAAAACAGAGTTTGTATAAAAAAAAAATAATAAAAGAACAGAAATATATGCATAGAGGTAGACTATGAAATACAGACAAAATAAGCAGTTACACTTTTATATTTTCAAGTTAAAAAAGGAGTTGCTCACTTCTCTAAAAAAAAATATCTCAGTATAAAATGTGCATAGATCTCACTATTTCATAAGATTTTGATTGTAAATTACATATAATGAGGCAGCTGTCATTGCTAATCATATAGCCTCTGTATAAGCATTCAGAATGTTTACTTATACCTGTTAGTCTTTTTCGTATTGCACATGTTTTATTAAAGGGGAATCTAACCAATTTATAGTGATTTTATTATTCATTAAATACACAACTGTCACGTAGGTATAATGTCAGCTGCAAAAGTACAATCATTATGATCACTAGGGGTGTAGGTATTATCTCTCGCTATAGAAAAATGCTTCTGCCAAGGTAATCAAGTGTGGAATCATTTACCAGTTATAGGGGTACTAGTAACCAAGCACTAAGGGGTTCAGAATTGCCCCCTAAACCTCATAAAGGGAGCAGATATGCCCTTTATGCCAGTCAGCAGCATCAAGAGCAACAGGGGCCTTGATTCAAGGGAGGAGGGGGTCATTCTTCCACTGTATAGAGCACTTATAGGGCCCCATCTAGAATATGCCGTTCAGTTTTGGTCTCCAGCACTCAAACAGGACATTATTGTATTAGAGAGGGTCCAGAGAAGGGAAACTAAGCTGGTAAAAGGTATGGAAAATCTTAGCTATGAGGAAAAACTGGCCAAATTGGGGTTGTTCACGCTGGAGAAGAGGTGCTTAAGGGGTGATATGATAATTATGTGTAAATATATATAAGGGGATCATATAATAATCTCTCTAATGCTTTATTTACCAGTAAGTCTTTCCAACTGACACAAGGTCACCCATTCCGATTAGAATAAAAGAGGTTCTATTTAAATATTCGGAAGGGGTTTTTTTTTACAATGAGAGCTGTGAAGATGTGGAATTCTCTCCCTGAATCAGTTGTACAGGCTGATACATTAGATAACTTTAAAAGGGGGTTGGATGGCTTCCTAGCAAGTGAGGGAATACATGGCTATGGAAGCTCATAGTACAAGTTGATCCAAGGACTAGTCCAATGCCATCTTGGGGTCAGAAAGGATTTTTTACCCCTCTGAGGCAGATTGGACTGGCTTTAGATGGCCTTCCTCTGGCTTAACTAGCAGTTAGGCAGGTTAAAATAGAGTCAAAAAGTTGAACTTGATGGACATATGTCTTTTTTTAACATAACTTACTATGTTATGTTTCTATGTAAAGGCACTAATATAATCAGCTATCATAACCTTACTGCAAAGAACCACCTACGCTGCTTGAAATGAAGGATCTTTTCCTCTAGCCTAAAGGGGAGGCATCTGGTGTGGTGATCCTCTTTATGGGTAAAAAGGTCCCCTGCTATTTGTCTATAATGTTTAGGGATGCACCGAATCCAGGATTCAGTTCGGGATTCTGCCGAATCCTTCTGCCCAGCGGAACCGAATCTGAATCCTAATTTGCATACGCAAATTAGGGGCGGGGAGGGAAATCACGTGACTTTTTGTCAGAAAACAAGGAAATAAAAAATGTTTTCCCCTTCCCAACCCTAATTTGCATATGCAAATAAGGGTTTCCGACTTGGTTTGGTATATGCCCGAATCTTTCGCAAAGGATTCGGGGGTTCGGCCAATTCCAAAATAGTCAATTCAGTGCATCCCTAATAATGTCCTCTATGTACTTGTAAAGTGTAATCATGTCCCCTCTCAAGCGCCTTTTTTCCAGAGAAAACAACCCCAACCGTGACAGTCTACCCTAGAGTAAGTGCTCCATCCCTCTAACCAGTTTGGTTTAGCCACAGAATGAAACTGCCCGGAATTAGACAATGTGTTATTCACAAAAACCCCTAGATCCTTCTCAGTTAATGAAACTGCCATTTAGTGTGTAACTTGCACTCTACATCTTGCACCCTAAGCAGGTATTAAGTTCAGGGCTCAGTAGCACCTTGCACTCCCCAGTTTTCTGCAGCCTGTCTGTTGTTTATTGTATGCAAACTAAGAGTCATTCCAGGAGACATCTAGGTGTTGCCCACCTCCTGCCTCTTCTGAATCCAGCACTTGCAAATGCAGGCAGTGCTGCATAAAGAGTCCGGCAATCCATTCTAGGAGCACAACTAGGTGTACCACAGAGCACAACAAGCAGCACAATGTGCAAAATGAAACAATGACATTACTTTGCTTTACAGAGGGTCTGTGAATCTCTGTGAAATCCATAAAACTAGAAACAATTTCCCTGCATAGGAAGCCCCCTATCCTGCTAATTGTATGTGTATGCACATAGAGTTTATGCTGCATGTGGGTATGCACTTAATAGGGTGAACACTTTAAAGAAGAGAGACCACCACAATCAAGTGGTAAATCTGAGTTTTGCAAACAGTAAACTCCACTAAAGAAAATGTCCTATGGTATCAAGCATAAAGAAGACTGACTTCCAGTGCTTAATCCCATGTACCAAAACGAAAACAAAACAATACCTGTATTCTTGGCTTTGTGGATGATGATTCTGCTCTGATGTCCTTATTATCCCAGACATTATAGAAGAGATGTCACTGTCTATCATCTCCTTTGGGGGAGAGGAAAAAATATGGTATCAGTCAATACTGTGATGCAAAGATTTAGAATTGAAACAGTGGCCCCTAATTGGCATTTGCTACATTTGTCTTAAAGGAAAGTATAATGGACATGGTATATAAATGGGAGGGAGGGGTTTGATTTTATGTACTAGAAATGTCAATGGCATGAATTAGGGTGAGTGTAAAGTCCCTAGCATGTCACACAGAGTTACAGATATGTAATGCATAGGGGGAAATATACATTTTATTATTTAAGCCATTTGCACTTATTAGGACCAGTATGTCTACATACAGTAGTAAGTAAGGTTGAAGAAAACACATGTCCATCAAGTTCAGCCTTTTTAGGTCTATCTAAAACCTGCCTAAATCCCCTTCTGGTCTCTCGATGAAAAAGCGGTGAAAAAAATTCCTCCCTGACTCTAAAAGGCAATCGGACCAGTCCCTGGAATATGAGTTATTTTCAATAACCCTGTATCGCCTCAAACAACCAACCCCTTCTTGAAGCTATTTTTCAGAAATAAAAATATTTAATAATAATGAATACAAATATTATTATTAACATGTATTTATATAGTGCCAACATATTGCATAGCTCTGAATATATTTATTTACAGAAATGTACAAGCTAAAGTAAAAAAACAAATCAGCATCATTTAACTTGAAAGCTTTCTATGAGCGTTTAATAACTGTTGTCCCCACTCCCTGTTTGAATATCTCTATAGATGTGCAGGACTTCAAATATGAACAACGTAAGCATATGCTATTATATTGCTATTATATAAACGTGCCCAGCAAATGTTAGTGAAGACAAACTGGTACATTGAGGTTAAAATATTGATAAGAATAGCAAGTGATTATTAAGAAAAACACACTGACAATCTGCACATATGAAGGGATGTTTAGAAGGAGGGAATTCACCCCCTTATTGCCAGTGATGAAGCCCACAAACAAGTGGGGTTATAAAGAATAACATGTGCATAAGTGTAAGCACACTCCACTTTATGGAAAAACATTATATATATATATTAGCTAGATAAGGAGTAAATGCAATACCTAAATGTCCCAGGCGTAGGTCTCTGGTATGATTAGTGAGCAGGGAAGCTGCAGTGATTGAGCAGCTCTGTGTTTCCAGGGCACTGTGTTCTCTCCTTTGTAATGGGATTTCTCTGTCCCCAAACCGTTTTTAAATTTCCCTCTCAGGAGCTGTCCAGCGCCGCGCATGCGCACACTCTGCCTCGCTGGGTCACTGATAGGGCAGAGCTGCTGAGTACTGAGCTGTTCCCATTAGAGACAAGATGATGTTCCCTACCCCCAACAGCAGCCCGTCTTTGTGCCCACTCACAATTGCTCCTGACAGGCCTCAGTGACACTCAGTGCCATCGGAACTCTGCAACTACAAGCACTGGGGGAGCGCAGGGAATAAATACTAACTATAAAATGACTTGGGCTGAGTGACAGATATTTTGTTCTATATCAGGGTAAGAACGGGGCGCAATTTGGTTTCTCTTTTGTCAGGCGCTATTCTGGCACCTGCTTTAAGGATGTAAAATCAGCATGTGGGGTTAGTGGGCGCTAAGGAAAAGACATAAGGTGCATTAGCTGGGCTGGGACACCTGCAGCATTTTCGGGGGGGGGGGGGGCTACAATAGTCCCTGACCTCCAAAGCAGATGGGGAGGGTGAAAAGTCCTCTGTCCTCCAGTTACTTGTTTAAAAAGACGACTTGCAATTTCAGCCGCGAGTCTGAAACATTTGTGAACACCCCTGGCAAGCGCGGCGGATGGTACGTGCCCGTGGTTGTTTGAAAGTTGGGTCGAAGCTAGCGAGGCGGGATTGGGAGACGGGCCGTGAGTTCCAGTGAGGCAGTTTGTGGCTGTGGCTTCCTGCAATACTGAAGCCGCTCTCTTGGGCTCACGTTCAGTTTGTCAGTGGAGCCCCGTGTGTCCGTGTCCTGCTTGTCTCTCACTCTGCTTCTCTCCAACACACTAGGCACCAGCCGTTGGCTACTCATTGAGCCCGCCCGGCTCGCGCTGTCGCCCGCCGCTCGGCCCGCGCCTCAGCCCGGGAAAGGCAGCTGGGATGGCGGCACCAGTGGGGGGAGAGGAGAGGGAGGGACAGACACGGCGCTCACACAGGGACAAGATGAGAGCGACAAACAAACATGCCTGTGCCATTGTTTCTGACAGCGAACTCTATCGCACAGAAACATCCTCAATACTCGGAGCCCCCTGGGCTTTTACTTTTATCATTACCGTGGAGCTCCAGGGCTTCCGTATCTGATCCTAAGGCCACTGTTTACGTTGTATTGTGTCCCACATCTGTAGAACACCATTAAATCCACATTATACAATCACAACTGTTTCTCTACAAGTGCTTCTGCCGCCTGCCCACAAAGTTCTCTACACTATATATATATGTATCCACACGAGCTAGGCATTTCCTTACTAAAGCCATGAATATCCTGTAAATTATATCCTTATAAACGGTGAGTTCTGATGTCATCAGTTATAAACGGTGAGTTCTGATGTCATCAGTTATAAACGGTGAGTAGTGATGTCATTTCTGTCACATGACTCACTGAAACTTGTGTATTATAATAAATAAAGTACCCCCAGTTGTAAAATATGAGGATATTAGACGTTACTTCGGAGTTCCATGATCTGTATAAAAACATGAAACTCCTCGGTAACTTATAATATGCTTATAATACACAAAAGCTATGAATATCCTGTAAATTATATCCTTATAAACGGTGAGTTCTGATGTCATCAGTTATAAACGGTGAGTTCTGATGTCATTTCTATCACATGACTCACTGAAACGTGTGTATTATAATAAATAAAGTAGCCCCAGTTGCAAAATATGAGGATATTAGAAGTCACCTCGGAGTTCCATGACCTGTATAAAAACACTCGGCCTTCGGCCTCGTGTTTTTATATGGTCATGAAACTCCTCGGTAACTTATAATATCCTTATATTTTACAAGAGGGGGTACTTTATTCACTATATATTTTACAATAGGGGGGGCTTTATTCGCTATATAAACACTTCTTAGTGATTGTATCAGGTATAATCAGTGCTCAGTGTTGTAGCAGTTAGAATCAGTGGTGTCATCTCACGTGACACCACTGGAAAATATTCAGATATTAGTAGTCACCTCAGAGTTTCACAGCCTTTGGCCTCTGTGACTCCTCTGTGACTTATAATGTCCTTATATTTTATAGTATGGGGTACTTTATTCTTTAGATGAACTGTACTTAGTGATGTCAGAATTCCATGACCTTTGGCCTTTGTCTTTTTATATTATCAAATAACTCGGTGATATTATTTACAGTAGGGTACAAAAGGGGGGTTGTGGGAGCACTCCTAAGGCTAAGTAAAATGTATTAAAAGTATAATGGAAATGCTACTGTCTTGGCCAATTAATCAATGCACATTCCATGGGCCCCTGTCTAAGTAATTCAGGGGTTTTTAGTTACAAAGTTAAGATCATAAAGTTGATAAGCCACCATACCACTTCTAGGTAAACCCCACACACTGGTCCCTAACTTGTTTACCTCTGGTCATAGTATAAAAGGACTTGTACCTCTCTGCATAGTAGCATTAATTGACGTAAATTCTCCTGAACCTTGGTTTCAGTCTTATTTCAGTATTGTTTACAGTAGGGGTTACATTACTCATACATACCTACAGTATATACTACCACCTTAATCTAGCTATCCCACTAATAATTGCAGTATTGCTGCAGCTAGGGTTGCCCCTATACTGGCCTTCCTGTATATTAACATTTTTTCCCTATTAATAACATTGGGGCCAAGCATCATTTTTACCGGTCAGACCAGTAAAATACTGGTCAGGTGGCAACCCTAGCTGTAGACACTCGACAGCAAGTGAAGCGTGGCGGACCCCTGCGTGTTTATTGTGATGTAACGTTTCGGGAGCGGACCCCTTCGTCAGACATGCAAAGTAGCGTGCACCCACAACATAAATACCCTCATAATTACATACAATTGTCACCTGATAACAATTCAATTTCCTAATACAAAGCCCTACATACTTGCCAGAGGCAATCATTTACTAATAACTCCTTGTATAATATGCAATAAAAGACAGCATTATGCTTAAAAATCATTGTGAACAAAAAGAATTGTGAATAAAAAATTTTTGTAAATAAAAACATCCTGTGATCCGCACATGCCGCTCCTAAAATCCTGCCACCCTATGCCTGAGCCTTTGTGGCATTCCCAAAAATTTGAGTCTGGGTGGGACATCACACAATTTAGCTTTTTCTTGCATTCCTTCATTTACAGAATCAAGTTTCTACATGTTTATCATAAACAGCATTTAGGTCTCATCCTTTTAAATCTTCACTACCAAAATCAAGATTACTGTTCCATGTGTCTACATCACACCTGATCCAAAAAGCGTTCTTTTACACCAGAGAAGAAGTTGCTCTTGGAAAAAATTGAAATACATGTTCTCTTGTCCTCCAAATACAAGAGTAATTTTTACTGACCTGCCATACTGTTATAGAATCTCAAGTCAGGCTCCGTTTCAGTTCAAAACAGTAGGAGAGCTACTCTTGAAACAGTTTTAGTTCAAGAAGCTTCCAATATACCATCCACTGTCAATGTGCCCTGTGTACCTATTTCAGTTCTGCTCCTGTTACTTCAAGTCCACATTCTAGTGCTGCTCTTGGACTACTTGACTGCTTTTGTTGGGCCAGTCTTTCCCTGACCTCAACTGGGAGGCAACTTCTGTGAGACTTTCAGGCTTTCTATGCAGAGTTCCATTCCATTACTTTCTGTATTCTCAGTGCACTGGCAGGCAAGGCCTCAATCTGACAGCACACCAGAACCATTTTTCATCAGGAATAAAAATCTTATCAGGTATCCAAGCATCTGTTTGTGTTTCCATTAATAGGTTGATGCTGGAATGGAGTGCATCAGCCTTTTAACCACCTGTGTTTATATGCAGAGAAAAATTCTGAAATTCTGCTGGCCTAGAGCACGTCAGTATCACTTGGAATACATGTCAGAATTACTTGGAAGACATATATTTAACATAAACAGTATCTGAACTGCTTGCTGTTGTTAAAAGGAATAGTTTCTTATGAGTGGTGAACAGCCTTTGTAGTACTACATCATAAAGGGAGGATTATGGCAACTACAGACCTACCAGTAGTAGAGAAAGTGATGAAAAAAACATGAGTTACGTTTTTTTCCAGTATTTATTCAAATATTCAATAGTTAACCATTACAACATTTTTTAATACATTGAAACTTCAATTTCACATATTCTGGTTTTAAAGGAGAAGTAAACATGAAATCACTGAGGTGCTAAAAGTTAGGAACCCCCCCCCCGATTGTACTCATTTACCTGCTAGTAGAAAACTGCACCAGCCTGGGGTTCTTCTCAGTGTGCACCACAGAGCGATCCTTTTCTTGCACTTCGTCTTTCTTCGACGCAGGCGCAGTAAAGTGGAAAAGACTTTTTTTTGGATAAGGTTCAGCTTTTCGCTCCATTGTGCTCACTGAGAAGAGCACCAGGTCAGGGCAGTTTTCTGCTCCTTTCTTCATTCTATAAAAATATATATTCCAAATGTTGAAAAGTCATTTATGTTCACAGCATGGTGAAAAAAACATTGGAAATTATCAGGATCTTTATATTCAAATTTTCCATAATCTGGCACAAACTTGTGCGGGAAAACCTGTCAAGATTTTGCCATAATTCAAGAAAATAATATCAAAAAATCTTGAATATATTTCAATTAGCAAACTCTTGATTTTAAAAAAAATTGTGAAAATTTGAACATTTGAAAATTTTGGTAACTAGAGTCTGCCAAGTTTCTAAAGTTTCCAAGTCAGTACGTACAGTAAGTATAGTAGGTACTGTATATCTGAAGCTTACTAGCAAGCTTGTTTTTCAGGTTTTTTTTGTTTGGATATGTGGCTCTGAACTAAGACTGTATCTGCTATAAAACTAGAGGTTCTGGATGCATAGTTGGCCACAGGGACATAAAGGAGTGTTTTCAGAAGGCTTCACACCACTTGTCTTGCATGTGAAGGTTTTTTTGGCTCCTTTTAGCCCGTCTCATGTTAGATTCTCTGCTTTTGTTTATTAAAACAGCTGGAATTTTACATCCTTTAAAACGTAATGAAACAATGTAGTTTTTTCAGTCTACTTTTTCTCTACAAGTAAGCACAATCTTTGGTAACCGATTCATATGTTTTCTTAAATATGGTAGCGAAAAAACCCCCCTCACTATCATTGAAAGTAAGTGAAATCACAAATATTAGTAAATCTGCCTCAGTATTGTGGCTATAAATGTAAACATTTTGTTACTTAATATATTTTCCAGATGTTTTGCGATCAGAAGTCAAACTAACAAGAGGTTACCCAACAACAACTAACAACAAGTTACCAAGAAGCGTAATATTTGATCCTGGTTGTCCTTTGGTTCTTCTTTCAGGTCTGTTTCATTCAGAAAATGTTATATGCCTAATCATATTTATAATATTTTATCTTTTTTTTATGTTTTACCTCAGGTCATGTGGGAGATAAGATGCCCATGATTTTTTTTAGAAATGTCATACAAAATTCAAAATGTATCTTTGATTTGTTGTTTGGTAATTTGGATTAGAACATAAAAACATATTATCCTAAGCAATTGAGCATCATATTGTTTAGAAGTCTCCTAAAATTCACATGATATTTTATAGATATAAGATGTTGCAAAGTGCAAGCTTTAAGGTATTTTTAAGAAATGTTATAATAACCACAAAATGTTGCAATACTGTGCAATACTATGCATATTTATCCGTTTTTAAATTTGGCAGAATCTGTACCTTGAAGAAATAAACTTTGGTTACAGTCAGCTTTTAGGGGCTGTTATGACACATAAGATGCAGGCAGTATACTTGATTTCCAGCAAAGTGTCAGTCCTGAACATCCATATACAGGTATAGGATCCCTTATCCGGAAACCTGATATCCAGAAAGCTCAGAATTACGGAATGGTAGAATGGTCTCCCATAGACTCCATTTTATCCAAATAATTAAAATTTTTAAAAATGATTTCCCTTTTCTCTGTAATAATAAAACAGTAGCTTGTACCTGATTCCAACTAATCCTTATTGGAAGCAAAACCAGCCTATTGGATTTATTTAATGTTTAAATGAATTTCTAGTAGACTTAAGGCATGAAGACCCAAATTACGGAAAGATCCGTTATCCTGAAAACCCCAGGTCTCGAGCATTCTGGATAACATGTCCCATACCTGTACTTAATCTTTAAAAAAAATATATGGTTTTCTGGGGTCAACCTATTCTTAGGGGCTCTTACAAGGCAGGGAGGCTGTGTGTTTGTTTTGCCCAGACTCAAATACAACCTTCTTTTATCTTATAGCTCATAGTCTTTAAATTAAATAACAATAACTTAAAAAATAAACTGTTTTTGAGATACATTTAAATTGAGTATACACTAGTGCTTAAATATATCCAGATTCTACATTGATTAATGTATATAAATCCAAATTCACCATCATGTGCAGCGGAAAGAAGGAAATTGAAATATAAATGACAGAGGAGTCCCCAAGTAAATATTGATTAAATTAGGCACTGTCTATTCATGGCGGTGCCACCAAGAGAAAGACAGGTACCAGTGTGCTGCTGCATCAGATAATTACTAATTTATAAAAACACAAACCCAAGGACAAAGATTGTAACGTACCCATGTAATTAAAAATGTCTGAGGTCTTAACAGACTGAAGTATTATCCATTAAAACTGGCACTATTACGTGAGGTATACTTCAGCATCATCTAACTATATTAAAAAGAGCTTAAAATTTTTAAATTAATATGATTATTATGATAATCTGAATGACGCATTGATGCATGTTTTGTAAAATTGCTTTGTTAAAAGTTATCGCAATCATGATCTGGATGTATATAAAGGACTTTTCCATTTAGGACAACTGATCTTTCCAGTGCTCCTGCTGTCCCATGAAGGGAGAGTGGCACCCAGGTGTCATGTGGAAATATTAGACCCTTAGCATGAAAGTCTTATTATTGAGGATAACAGAAATACATTTTATAAACATGTCATGGTTGGACAAGGCAGTCAGTTTTACTTTTTCAGTTTGAAATGTTTGTTTTGCAACAGCCACAGATCAGCAATGAAAATGTATATTTCTGGGGGCCCTACATGTCACATAATCTTTGGTACTCCCGCTATTGGTTGTCAAACTACTCAGCAGCCTGCCATTTATATTTATGATGTTTTATCTCAGTACTTAAAACATGTGAGAGATTATAGTAAAAAGGTAATCTATTTAACATTTTGGGACAGGGAGTAAAATTCATGGAATGCAGTATGCAAAGTGCAAAAAAATGGTAGATTATGGCTGTTATTTCACTTACACACTGCCTTCCCTTAAAGTGATACTGACACAAAGAAATGTATTTTCAAAATATTAATCTATATTACAACTTACATATAGGCCACGTTGATCGTTTTTTGCTGATAGTTCTGCTTTTGTAATTAATTATTACTTAAAGTTCATAAACCTGACTGTTTTGCCAAACTGACTGTCCCATCTCAGTCTGTCAGTTAGAGTTTCTAATGCTAACGGATTCCTGGTGCACAAATATGGCAGCCCCCTTACAGAGGAAGATGGGGTAGGAAAGGTAATGTTAAAGCACCAGACAAATACTTTAATGGCAAAATTATAAATAGCATTCAAAGATAATGTTAAGATGGATATTAAAGAAGGTTATTTTCTGGTGTCAGTATCTCTTTAAGTAAATGAGCTGTTACTTAACCACACATTTCTATTGCCAATACAGAAATCAGATTGTTCCTGGTTAAAAAGATAACTTTGCGAGATGTGATCTGAAGCTCTCTTGTTGGAATATGAACCTCTCTCTGAGCTGGGTATGAAGATGTTGCATCTGAGTGATATACGGTGAGCCCCTAATAATACATATAACAACATGTCACATAGTATCAGTGAATTCATAGGAACAGTTATATTTCAATGATTTCAACTCATTACATTAAAAAGCTAATAATTTGGGGAATTATTTTAAGGTGCATTTAATATGAGCATGAGTCATGTGCAGGCACTTGCTCTACTACACAATCTGAGGGAAGCATGAGGGATCACTTAAATATGAATACATGTTGTAAGAAATGCCTGTTATTAATAAGCCTTTACCTTTGGCCGCTGATAATGTTCTTGTTTAATAGGACATGTTTATACAAACTGAATACATGGATTGTTTTCAACTGATGCTTTCCTAATTAAGCTGGCCATAGAAGCAAAGATCCGATCGTACGAATCATCGTACGATCGGACATTCCCATCTCGCGACCCGCCACTAACCATTCAGATCAAAGTCTTACCAGTCAGATTAGTTAAAGAACAGATCAGCAATGTTCTGCCCCTGACAGCAATCGTACGATATCTATGTCCAACCAAAGCTAGTGACAGTCCCCCACTGAAAATCGTACGATACACGCAGAGATATTATCGGCAGCCGACAGAAATTTTCTAACCTGTCCGATCGACCAAACGACCGATCTCCGCCGGACGAAAAATGTCGGGACTGTCCACACACGGTTCGAAAATCGTACGAATCCTCGATTCGTACGATCAGATCTTTGCGTCTATGGCCAGCTTTACATTCTGTGTCTGTATGACACTGATTAATGAAATAATAAATAGTGATAACATTATTTCCAGTAATTAAGAGGGTGTGTACACTTTTATGTATTCCCAATAGGGATTATGTTGTCCTGATTTTGATATTATGTTGATGGGGGTTAAAGAGCTGTGAAACATTACCGTTAGAAACTCTCACACAAGTGAATGAACCAGCAGACATTATGTTTTGTTCGTTGATGTTTTTGCTCTGTCATCTGCTTTGTTATTCCCCCTTTCTGTCTAAGCTATTCTTGACTTCTCACGGTGTCCATTCAGTTCTTAACCAGATTACCACCTATTTAGACCAGCATTTGCTCCTTTTGTATAATAAGCTGCAGCATAGGGTGTCCCAATACTATAGTCAGACAGCATTTATTATATACTATAGGTCTCATGGCTTCTATTCTGTCCATAATCTCTAGCCCTTCCCTAACACTGTGACACCAAAATGTAACATTCTGACACATAAAGTCAAATGCCTCCATTCTCCCATGAAACATTCCTATACTGCTGCAAATAGCTTCTTCCCCCAATTTAGTTTACATGTCCTCTTCTTCATCCTGCAGCAAGGAATAGTTATGATAGCAAATAAATAAAATCCTTCTCTTAAATGCTTATAATATACAGTATTATTCAAATGTTCAGTCATTTGGTTTTCTGCTTTGTAAGTATAATAAATATAAAAAAAGAAAAAGATTTTTAACTAGAGGAAAAACATTATTCTGACATTATTCTGTTAATACCTGCCACCTTTCAAAGAGACTGACACTATGAAGCATGTAGTGCCACAATCTTATTTTTTTTTCACAGAAACTATGAGTTAGATGAACTGCATCATTTGAACCTACTGGCTGCTCAGGCACTAAGACTGCTTTGCTTGATTTTTTCCGTTACATTTCCTGTTTAATCATTGGATTGTGCCTATTGTGGATCTAACCTGGACCATCTGTACTCTCGCATGGGGGTGCCTTTATATCACAGCCCCTTATCCCTAGAGACCTATCTGTAATTTCACACTAACTGGCATTTAAGTACAATTTGTTACATGGAAACAGTACAATACAGCATCAGTTACACACAGCATGTGGGTTTAACCCCCCCTTGAGCTACAGTGTAGAAAATTAAGGTGATTGCCTTTGGAAATAATCCACTGACTTCTCGCTTGGCTGCATTTTTTGTCATAGCCTAAGTAAGTCAGGTGATAGACATTGGCACATTGTGGCATTTAGCTATTGTGTGTATGTTGTAATTATCTTAACCATTATGTATATGTTGTAATTATCTTAGAAAAATGTATACAATGTATTTTTTGCACATGTATCAATTTGACTACATTTATTTGCTTTACAGTTGTATTTGCATTTGCAAACTTTTGATTTGGGTCATATATTAAAGGGCAATAGCATGCCTTTCTATTCTTCATAATGTGCTGCTATTACAGAACAGTGGAATTCTATATAACAAATGATAGTCTTATTGTGACAGTTTTTTTATCAGGAAGAATTAAATGCAAGTCACATTATGATTTTCCAGCCAAACAGAAAGGCCTAGGAACACAGTTCCTTTTTTAGTAGGAATCTCAATAACTTGGATACAAACCAATTCCATAGTAGAATGGAAAATGCTTTATTGATTAGTAATTTGATTTCTCAAGCAATTGAAGAAGTGCATTTCCTGGATTTTTAACAGACTACATTTCTTCTAATTCCAATATAGTATTCATCTGTCTGGAAAAAAAGTGCCCTGAAAAAGTGTCCTGATAATATCTCATAAATTTTAGCTTGCTCATTTCCTCACACGATACACACCAATTACACCTATTCATCTGAAGAAAATATCTTGCGAACACTCGGTAGATGGCGAGAACATTTTATAAAACAAAAGTATAAACAAAATCAGTAAAGAGCAATGAAATAAAAGAAACCCTACCCAGTTTTGAATGCAGAAACAGCAGTACAATGAGCTGTGAAAAACAATTCAAAGTACAATTTTTGTTTTTACCTTGTTTGTTTCAAAACATTAGGTTCTGTGTTTCTTTTTTGTGTTTTGTTGCTGTTGTTGCTAATTGTGGATGTTTTACAAGGTTTTGGAAATCCTGCAAATCCCCCATAATCTTTCATTCTGGCCTCTTCTTTACTGAAGAAAACAAAACCAGAGCAAATAGAGTTTACAATAGGCATCAGTGAACTAATCAAGCATGGTTGGATGTTGAGGTTAGAAGTCAAGTTGGCTTTTTCTCTCTGCACTAATGAATTTCCTTCTCATTACTTGTTATTTGACAGGGGACGGACAGTGGCACAAGACTGATTTTAAAGTAATCACTTCTGCTTTAAATACTTTCTGAAGCACTCACTGGATAACACACAGTGAAGTCTACATACAATGTAAAGTAAACATCCCCATCAACTTCTTTTCCCACAAGCTGAATGACTTCATATCCAATATTGTTTCAATCAAAATAGTGCTTGGTTTTACTGTTTCATGGTTTTACTCTATTTTTACCTGTATAGGAGCAATATTTTCCTTCATTTAGCCCATTTTAAACATTATCAGTTGCTCTGAATGGATACTTGCCAAGCCTATATAATAGAATTCAGCTAGCTTAAGGGGCATAAAATGTACACTTTACATGCCTCGTCCTCAGGGGCACCCCTATCACCTGATGCCACTACGAATCCCCACCCCTGGCTTGTCTATTCTCTCAAATCTAAAAAAATTTAAATTTGGCTATTACCATTACCAGGCTTGGCCTTTTGTTCCCCCCTGGTAAATTGTCATCGACATTTAAATCATACCACTTAAACAAGAAGCAAAGTCTTTATATTGGGGGGGTGCCTAATATATGGGATGCATAAGTATAGAAACGTATCCGCACACACTTTAGTTAATGCAGTCGGGGAGTATCTCATTAATGAGAATTTTAGTTATATGCGTTTTCATCCCTGAGCTCCAAATACACTCCTTCACGAAACCTTCGCTCTGCTTCTGATCTTCGCCTCGTTTCTCCTCGCATCACTTATGGCCATTCTTGTCTACAAGACTTCTCTCGGGCTTCTGCTTTTGTCTGGAACTCTCTGCCTTGAGCTGTCAGACTTTTTCCTTCT
Source organism: Xenopus petersii (assembly GCA_038501925.1). Classification (NCBI taxonomy): domain Eukaryota; kingdom Metazoa; phylum Chordata; class Amphibia; order Anura; family Pipidae; genus Xenopus; species Xenopus petersii. The sequence continues at coordinate 139,536,924 of CM076673.1, forward strand.
TTCTAAACTTTCAAGCACTCCTTAAAGACCCACCTGTTTAAAGAAGCGTATTCAATGTATCTTAATTAATCATTCATTGCTGTATCATAAATCATAAAATTGTTTCTAAAATCCTAATGTCTCAATTGTATCCTAACCCTTAGTTTGTAAACTCTAATTTGTAGGGCCCTCTAATCCTATTGCACTCTGTAACCCTTGTTTGTTATCCACCATTTATCCCCTGTTTGTTATAATTAAGGTAAAGCACTGCCTATCTTGTTGGCGCTATATACAGTAAATAAATGATGATGATCATAATTATTAAAGGAATTGTTCAGTGTAAAAATAAAAACTGTGTAAATAGATAGGCTGTGCAAAATAAAAAATGTTTCTAATATAGTTAGTTAGCCAAAAATGTAATGTATAAAGTCTGGAGTGATTTGATATATATTATGTCAGTCAGATCACTACTTCCTGCTTTTCAGCTCTCTTGGTTTACACTGACTGGTTACCCTGGCTACCAGGCAGTAACCAATCAGAGACTTGAAGGGGGGCCACATGGGTCATATCTGTTGCTTTTGAATCTGAGCTGAATGCTGAGGATCAATTGCAAACTCACTGAACAGAAATGTACCATGTGGCCCCCCTTCAAGTCGCTGACTAACTCAGAGTTATAGAGCTGAAAAGCAGGAAGTTGGATTCTGGCTGTTTTATTAGACATCTGTTCACTCCAGCCTTTATACATTACATTTTTGGCTAACTAACTATATTAGAAACATTTTTTATTTTGCACAGCCTATGTATTTATCCGGTTTTTATTTTCACACTGAACTATTCCTTTAAGCTGGTGCTCAGTACAGAGATCGGGAACCCCCTTAGTGCTCCTGTACAGCAAGTCACTGACTGAAAAACATTTCAATATAAATTTATAAAAAAGTATTTTTAAAGTTTAGAGTGGTGGCCTAAAATTTTTTACTGTGAGACCCATTAACCTCTTCTTCCACTATTTTTTACAAAGTAAAGTTCAGGCCCGTACTCGCAATCTCCCCAATCTGGCAAATGGCTGATGGGCCACTCTACTTATTGATAAGTGGACCAGGAAAGACAGCAGCCGGTGAATGGGAGCTGAAGCGATGCCGCTGATGGCAACTGAAGCTAATGAATGGGAGATGGAGCGAAGCCGAGGAGGGGGGGCTGGCAACCAATTTTGCATATATATATATATGGGCTGCTTTGATTTTTTTTGCCAGGGCTGCTTTTTACTCCCAGTACGGTCCTGGAAAGGAGGTCTCTGAGGAAGTGCGTAGATGCGAAACGCGTCAGACCTCATAAACTTTTTTGTAATCAGATGTGTAAACAAAAATGTATACTTTTAACTGAGACCCTGAAGCAAGCAATTCTTAAGAAGTCCCGGAGAGTGCAGCTACAATAGTTGGTGTTCGACCCTGGTAAGGCCCCGGTAAGGTGTCAATATGTAAATGTGCTTATGTTATTCTGTATGACATACAAGGGAGCAGAGCAGAGAGAGTAATGTGCATATGATAGAATAAGTAGCAGCAACTGGAGGTTTCAGTGTTTGGCAAAACATAACAACATTTTTACAGCATGGAAACCAAACTGTAGCAAGAAAGTAAACACAAAATGAACATTAAAGATAATAATACAGATATAATTAAGGATGCTAGTGACAATATCAGAAACTAAAACAGACTTCCTATTACAAACAGAGCCATACATTTTAAATTTGAATATGTTTGATGCTCTCGAATAAACATATCTTCGCCCTTTTTTAAGAGTAAGTAAGATTATTTTTAGGTGACCTATTTCAACCTTTAAATTCTATCGCTTGCATTAGTTTGGTTATGTCTTTAATAAATACTGCAGCCAAGCCTTTACCCTTTTATAGGTAGAGACAGAAATGTAACTATATGCATTAAGTTTACAAAAAAACGTGTTTCTAAGTCCAATTAATGTGCTGCTATAAAACATTTAAATCTGTTCGTGTCTCTCTCTCTCTCTCTGTGTTTTCTTCATAGCACTTATAATGCAGACACCGTCATGGGGACAGAGTGAGTTATTCATTGTGACGGATAATAGGCTTAAAAACGAACATTTTCTCAATCATTTCATGGTGAGGGGGAAGACAGTCAATTAAGTTTTGGTGTTTAGTAAGGAACCCTGCAAAGACCTGTCAACAATCCAGCAGGGAGGGATTTGCTCAGTGACCTACAGGACCTTGAGGTTCACAAGACCCAATGAATAGATCATCTTTTGTGGGCTACTTCCAGACAAGTCCAACCTGATTTTCTTTCAGTGAAAAGGAGGTGTGGAGAAATGCAGCATTTGTGGGGGAAAACAGCATGATCTGCAGTACAGTTTATTCTGTAATGTTTACTGTGTAGGTTTTTGTATGTGCTTTTTTTCTGGGTTTCTATTGTAAAATTAGTACTTTCAAGGAGAAAGAATTTTTTGTATAATACAGACAATAGTAGTCTACATTTTATCGATATATATATATATTTTTTTTATCCTGCCTCTTGTTAACTAAAAATGCAATTTGGTTGTGAGGGCAAGGATATATTATTATGCATTTTTTTGAATTTATTTGTTTGAATTTAGGCTTTTTACTACTCATCTTATATAGTCTGTCACTGAAGCTACTTCAGTAGGATCAGTAACCTTTAAATACCAAACTTCTGTTCAGATTAGTGCTATATGGCCATCCATGTGGATGGCTAAACCAGACAGTATCCGACTGATCTCCCTGTGGCCTCATCGTTTATAGACTCTCAAAGTAAGTGCATGTAGGCTTCACTGCTAATTTAATGGATTCAGGGGCCTATTCCTTTGACCAAAAGAAATTCTCGTGCTGTATCGTTCAGATCCTTTGTCTCCCCACCAACTACAGTGGAGTACTTCTATGTAAAGTGGACCCTGATGCTGTTTCTGTTGCCTCTATTATTCAAATTGGCTTGAAACATGTTTCACTTTTCTAACTGTGTTAGTGTGTTAGAAACTGGAAACAATGCCTGACTGCTACGTAAATTAGTTGTGCAGAAAAGGGAAAGGGGTATTTTCTTCTTTGTATGAAAACGTGTTAGAAGACAATGAGGCAACGGCATATTTATGAATTGATGATTTAGTTATCTATATTTAATGTTGGAGTAATGCACAGGTCAGCATAATGGATGTCAACACCAATTTATGGCTGAGCACAAAGTATCAGGGTGGACTTGAAGTACCTTGTACAATAAGCTACAGTGAACATCTATACAACAAATATAGAACTGAAGCAATACATAAATATATAAATCTTGTGCCAGCATTGCTCCTGGGGCCCATGGGCACTGGTACAATGTTTTTGCCCCTGTGGCCAAGATTACCACTAATTTCTGTCCTGTGGGATTATGTATTGGCTCCTTTAAACAGCAATTTTATTGTTAGTCCCAAACCTTGTAGTTATGGCCCTGGAATGGCCTTATAAATTCTCACACAATGCCTGTATACATTTATACCCTTTTGAGGTCTCTTTGTAGCATGCCTGTCTGGCATCATCTCTCTTTCTATGCTTAAAGGTTAATGCAGTGGTTCTTAGGCAGATTTCTGCTACATAGAAGAAACATAACCCTGTCATAGACTTTCATAGACAAAGTGGATACCAGACATATTTGTGTCTAGAAACATAAAGCAACTCCCAGGTCGAAGTATTAATTAAAAAACAGAACCATAAAGAGCCTACATATCTACCACTAGGTTTACATTTACCAGACTACCTTTGATTTACTAAAGTCCATACTACACAATAGTGCTTTACCATTGCTCTACCTCAGGTCTGTGTAATATATTTTTTTGATCGTCTAGTGTTTTGACCACAAAATGCATTTCTGTAAAGACTAGATTGGAGAACTGTGCTGCTATATATATTTGATTATATATGTACAGGCCCGGATTTGTGGCAAGGCCTAGGGTGGCATAAATGAAGGGACAGCCGCACAAGCAATTTGTTTGTTTTGGGAGCACTAGTAACTAGGTGCTAGTTCTTCAGTCCAAAGAAAATATGCACATGCACTTGATCTTCTGGGAGGGAGGTGTGATGGAGTAAGATGGCCTTCAGGCACAGTTAGGGGAAATCTGACCCTGTATATGTATGTGTATAGATACTGTAGGTCTCTTTTAGGAGAGGTTAAACTTGATGGACTGTTGTCTTGATTTCATCCCTTTGTAACTATGTCAGTGAAGTGAATTGTGCCACAGATAAAGGTAAATAATTTAGTTCACCATCAAATATAAATCTGACCACCAGCTACATTCCAATCCTGCTCACTAGTATCATGTCCTTTAAATAAGGGATTTTTTCAATATATTTGCACAACTATATACAGGCTATTTGTGGTTTATCCCAAAAGTCTGTATAAACTTACACAGACAAGTTAGGATGAATAGGAAGTCTGCTCCAAAATGAAAAAATCTAATAGAAAATTAATATAAATTGTATGTTTTTTTGTCTTGGGTTTTATTCATTACTTTGGTTCATCTGTTAGGTTATGTGTTCCAAAGCTAGTCTCACAATAATCATTTTATATTAATTTATGAAGTAACCCAAACAAATAATATTGAATTTTAGCTCAGATTGGTCTGAGACTGATCCATTTGTTGGGGGATTAAACAGTAAACCAAACTGTTTGGCAATAATATACAAGACATGATCTTTCCAGCTGAATTAATCCTTTCCAGCAGTTCCAAATGTATGCTCCCACCTTGCACATGAATAGGATTTCTTTAATGCATATGTAACGAATCTGCTCATTTAAGAAGCTTGACAATAGAATTAATGGAAGTGTTTCTTTTATAAAGCAAATCTGACTTCATGGGCAGCCATAGTATAGTTCAACCCCTTATTCCCTGTGATAATCAGAAACTGATTTAGTGATTAGCAGCATTTCACTAGAATGTGAAAACTCCATGGCTGTCACATCAAACATCACAACAAATAATGCCAGATCAACCACAAAGGAAGTAAATGCTTATACAAGTGTAATTCTGGTACCTGTATAGGATTATCGGTATATTCACATTTAGATGCATCTTTCCTTTTATTTATGCCTCACTGGCTACTTTCCAGCATCTTGTTCCCAAATGATTTGGTTGCATTATTAAACACTCATTGAGATGAATTGACTTAAATAGCCTGGGTAGCCATATTATTAATGCTGGCAACTATGTTTGCTTCAATGGGCAACATTCAAAGGGAAAATGAGTTTCCCGTTTTACTTTAATGGATCCTAGATTTTTTCTTACCACCTGCTCTTTCCTTGAACAAAAAGAAGGAAATACAGAAATCACACTCTTCAGCAACAAGGCCCTCACAGCTCACTATACCCTATCATAGAAAACACCACACTCTCAAGCCCAGAAATACCCCCAAAGCTTCAGTTTTCTGAGTGCCAATTTACAAATGAATTGTTCTGCCCTTGACAGCATCATTAAATAAAGGCTTAAATCTTATAGTGGTACACAGATTGCATCATCACATTCCTAGCAATTTCATTTTCTGAAATATATTATTATAGTTGTATTATTTTCTATATTTATTATATATTGCTTTGTATGAAAAAGTTATATCATGATGAAAGATTTCATTGTATTGTTCCAGCACTTAGTGTCTTTAGCATCATGCCTAGAGCCATTACATGCCATAACCTTCCCGCCAGCTAGAATTGCCTGCAGGATGGCACTCAAAGCACTTTGTTTTCCAAATTCACCTGAAGTTGCCTCACAAGGAAACTTCAGAAAACAAAGTGCTCCGAGTGCCATCCGCCGGTAATTCCGTTTCTAGTCAGCGGGAAGGCAGTTTGGAGAAATAAGTTGCCTGAAGAAGAGGCGATTTGTCGCCGGGCGACTAATCTCCCAAATCTCCACATGTCTCTGCCCTTAAGGGTGCCTTGCACAAATTGTGTATGGTCATTTATACCAAGAATGTATGAGTAATCATTAAAGAAGAACCATTATAAGTATTTACTTTAATTATTCATAATTTAAACAATATTTTTAGAGCTAGACAGATCCACAAATCAATGCTTTGTGGTCTCTTCTATCCAGTAGATCCTGCTAGACTTCTATCCCCAGTACTGCCTGCCAAAAAACGACATCTATTTGAGAATCTATCACCTCCCATTATGCATAACGGGCCGTGACAGCTGGGGACAGTCCTCATTATTTTTAATTGGGCTGCAGATTAGAACTGTTCACATCATGTATGTGTCTCACACCGTGGACAAATGTGACACAGTCTAGGGCAAATATAGTTACTGGCAAAAAACAAAAAAAATGAAATATTTAGACATAGCTGGAAAACAATTAGTGACATATTACAGTGCTTTGTGGTATTTTCATGTTTCAGAGTTGTATAGTAAATAATTAAATCAAATCTAAGTTTGTTACCTAAAAATTAGCATGTTTCTAAAGGGCAAAGCCCTGTCAGTTTGCTGAGCATCTCCTGACTCAGTGAGCCCCCCACTGTCATTGTGCTTGGTTATATGCAAAATGACACCTGGATTTAGTTGTGCCAATGTTCAAGAGAAATCATACAGTGAATAGAATTATGTGTAAGTCTAGTCTGCAACCAATATGATTTCAATAGAATCAACTAAACATCATCAACTGTAAACCAAAAAGCGCATTCATTAGTTATTAGCACTTTAAGTTTGCATGATTTTATGGGTTTAAATTTAAAGCCAAACTACAGGATTCAGCACATCCCTGCATATAGTCCTGGGAAGGGAATATGCAGTATATAAGTACATACCCAATATTAGAAAATATGGTTTCAAACGTAATGTTATGAGCTGCCAAACTGATTTCTCAGGTCACTTGATAAAAGGGCTTATAGACCCCCACCCGTCATTCCATAATTTAGATATGCAAATAATTAGGTTTGGAATTTGAGGTTCAGCCAAATCCAGAAAATAGGGATTCAGTACATCCCTAATATATATATATATGTATGAAGAAAGGCTGTAGCGGCACGCACTCCCGTTTCGTAAAATACATATACATATTAAATGATACATATTAAAAACATCAACGTTTCAGTCCATGGTCTGGGACCTTTGTCAAGATGCACTACCATATTTAAAAACGGACAATGAAAATACCAATTATAAAAGTTTAAAAATCGCGCCTTGTTGGTGACATCACACACAATTATGCTAATGAGTGTATATTGAACAACATACAATCCACTATGTTAGAATAAATACAAGTACAAAAATGATTAAAGACATATTGGGGGTTATTTATAAACACTGAGCAAATTTGCACCTGGGCAGTAACCCATGGCAACCAATGAGATGATTGCTTCCAGTGTTCAACCTACAGATGGCTGAAAAAAGCTAATCACTGATTGGTTGCTATGGGTTACTGCCCAGGTGCAAATTTGTCCAGTGTTTATGAATGAGCCCCATTATCTTTTAGCCATATATATGTATACAGCTGGAAATACTGGAGGCACTCACGGGCATATTCTTTTGAATTTATTGAAGCTTCCCCCCACATTAATGTGTTTTGGTTCTCCGTGAACAGTCGTCCTGACAAGCTATGAGTGACATTCCAAGGCTATGGGGGGCCCCCTGAAGGTTTATTTTTTATAACAGGGACCCGGTCAATTGTAGTTTCAATAACTTTGTATTTTTTCTCTATATAATGTAGTTGCCAATAAAACCCCTTCGGAGAGAATTCCACAACTTCACAAATCTCACAGTACAAAACTCTTTTTCACATTTTAAGGCGGAAACCTCCTTTCTTCTTGTGTTAATGTATGCAGTTGTGTCTGCTGGAAGGCTCTACTGGTGAATAAATAGTTTATTGTATATGCTTCTTTATATGATTATACATAGTATTCATAGCACATTTTCTTCAGTCTAAAGAATCAGCCACACTACACTGTACTTTCTCTATTTCAGTAATATCCCTTTTGAACACTGGAGACCAAACAATATTCTAGATGTGGCTTTACCAGTCTAAATAAGAATTGCTCTATCCCACCCCATAATTTATAACTCTTTTATTGCAAGACAATACTTTACTGGCCTTACCTACTACTAACTAGCTTGCTAGCCTACTGCTAACTAGCTTGCTATAGCTACGTTTATTATCCACAAGTGCCCCTACGACTTTCTCCAATATGGATTTCCCATGTGGCTTGCATATCTTAAATCAAAGGTATATAACCCAATGTTTTTTTTTATCAGATTTTTTTTATTGGTTACATTTTCACATTAACAAGAAAAAAAAGGAGCAATAAGTAAGGAAAGAAGAAGAAAAGAAATAGCTAATGTTAGCCAGAGTGGGCACTCCATTTAGTTATATCTTAGGTATTCCATTTGGTACACATCACACACTTGGACATTATCATACTTTATACATCTGACAACCATTTGTCCCATATTTCTCCAAATTTGCCTAGACAACCTCGTGCAATATAGGTGAGTTTTTGACCTGGGAGACTGCCATTCACCAATTTCTTCCAGAGTTCCTGCGTTGGGGCTTCCACAACCTTCCAGGTCATTAGTATGGCTTTTTTTGCATAGTGCAAGAGCTGTAACAAGCACAGTCGTTCACTTGACTTTAATGTAAGTCCCTCCAAGTGGCCCAATAGGCAAAAACAGGAGTCCGTATGATCGTCAGGCCTATATTGGAACCCACAACCCTTAATACCTCAGTCCATAAGCGCTGTATTTTGGGGCAATCCCAAAAGATGTGAAGGTAAGTGCCAGCATCCTGGTTGCATTGCATACAGATGTCCGGGCACCCTGGGTATATCTGTGCCAGTCTATGTGGAGTCAAATAGACTCTGTTGAGAAATTTAGTTTAGATATATCTGTCCCGTACTGCAATGCAAGTGTCCGGTCTAATATGTCTTTCCAGTCACCTTCCTCTATGTGGGGAAGGTCTTGGGACCACTTCAAGGAAATGATTTTAATGGAATCAAAGCTGTCTTGGAGTAATATGGTGTAAACCAACTTAGCGCTTTAGAGAGTTCTGGCCTGCAAAGATATTTCTCCAGGGTAAATGTGGCAAGGGTCAAAGTGCCAGGAGGAAATTGGGACTGGAAGGCGTATCTAAATTGCAAAAAACTGAATAACATTTGGTTCTGTAGTGCAAATTCATCTTTGAGCTGGGCAAACTGTTTCAGGACATCCCCCTGTACCACATCCCCCAGGAGTTTCACACCGGCCCCAGCCCACAACTCAGCATCCGGTAGGGTTATAAATTGTGAGAGTTTGTTGTTACCCCAAATCGGGGTCCATTTGCACCAAAGGCCAAGTCCTTGTAGGGAAGTGTTACAGTTCTGTGGAAGACCTGAGTCACTGTTCTCATGAGATGCGTCAATTTATAAATAGAGGGGAGCCCTCTGTGTAATTGGTAAGCCAAAGCTTCAAATGATGAGACCACTGCTGCCTCAAGGACCGTGGCCTGGTTATTAGGGTCTGGGTTGAGCCACCACCAGGCATACACCAGCTGACTGGCATAGAAGTATAGGAGGAAGTTAGGGAGGGCTAGTCCCCCCTTCTTTACTGGGGCTTGCAACCTCTGCATTTTAATCCTTGGTCTCTCCCCAGCCCAAATAAACCCCCTCACCAAGACGTCTAGCTCTCAAAACCATTTCTTGGTGGGTATAATAGGTGAATTATGAAACACATAGAGCAGTTTTGGTAACAGCACCATTTTGAGAAGGTTGATTCGACCCAGCAAGGACAGTGGCAGACCAGACCAATTTTGGAACCTGTTTTTCATGTTACATATGATAGGTGTCAGGTTCAGGTACAGATATCTGGGGGCTTCCCTATGAATCACTATTCCTAGGTACTTAAAGGTAGTTACCCACTGAAAATGAGGGCCATGTTGGGGGTCCCTTCTGGTTTCAGAGTCTATGGGAAAGTTTTCCCCCAGTTTACTTTGAGGCCCGATAGGTTCCCAAAGATGCTGATATTGACTTCCTTGGGTCTGCTAAATAGACCAGCATGTCATCCGCATACATTGAGACCTTTTCCTCCAGCCTCTGCATCTTAAGACCCACTATGTTCATATTGGCTCGTACTCAATGGCTCTATGGCCAGGGCAAAGAGGTAGGGGAATAGTGGGCACCCCTGCCTGGTTCCCCTCTGTAGTGGGAATTCCCTCGATAGTTCTGCATTCACCAGGAGTTTGGCCCTAGGTGCAGAGTACATTGCTTTAACCCACCTTATAAAATTATCTCGTAGTCCAAATCTCTCTAGAGTTGCCCACAGATAAATCCACTCCACTGTATCAAAGGCCTTTTCTGTGTCTAGGGACACCACTACCCTCTCGCCCCCATTTTGGTGCGTGGCCCCAATGTTCATGAACAGGTGCCTAACATTGATATCTGTGGCTCTTTAGGGCATAAATCCTGTCTGGTCTGGATGTATTATGTTATCTATTACCAGCTTTAATCTGTTTGCCAACACTTTAGCCAATACTAATATCAGCGTTAAGGAGAGAGATGGGTCTATACGACTCACACCTTTCAGGGGCTTTCCCTTCTTTCAGTATTAAGGTAATAGTAGTCAGTCCACAGCTGTCAGGCAGCTGAGTCCCTTGTAAAATGGAATTAAAGAGGGAGCAGAGTTTAGGCCCCACCGTGTTAATGTGGGCTTTATACCATTCTACTATAAGACCGTCCGGTCATGGAGCCTTACCATTGGGAAATGAGTTTATAGCCGCAGTGACTTCCTCAAGGGTAATCTGTACATTAAGCTTTTCAGCTTCATCGCGGGGGAGTCTAGGTATAGGGACACCATCTAAATATTGGCCTACATCTTCTGCAGTGGCAGTAAGCTTCGAGCCATATAAGTTAGTATAAAACTCAGAAAGAAAAAAAACTCACATGCCCGTGCTATGGCCACTCCTCCATTGTGTCCAGTCCCAATGGTGTGCAGGTTTTCTCATGCTGGTCTCCATTCCAGGAGACATCATATGTAGGGGATTTAGTGGTTGAGAAAACCATTCCACACGTGTGGAGTAAAATCAGTTATCCAGCTTTATTGGGGTGATTAAAACAACAAACAGGCATCCATTACAGATGTACTCCTACCCTATGACATGTAAGGTAACCTGACGCGTTTCATGCCTCTTTCTGGCACTTCATCAGAGGTGAGGTCACAGGATATCCTGTGCCTTATATACCTGTGTTCATTAAAAAAAGCTCAAATATAAAATAAAACAAACAAAAACCATATATTTTTACTTGTTACAAGTCATATTAGTCACAACAGATATTGTCATAATATAATGGATTTATTGATCCTTACACATCCTTAAAAACAGTGTTATTCACTTATAGGTAATCAAGTATACGCATTTATGGGTTGTTATACATACATTATGGCTGGAAAAAACATGTTACTTTCCAGTCATTATTGAGACCATGTGGATGCCTTGTCTTTAAAGTAAATATCCAATAGATTTCCCTTTGATCGATTATTCTCTTAATATCGCCTCCACGTGGTCCCAATTTGACATGCTCTATGCCTTGAAATTTAATGTGAGTAAAATCACCCCCATGTCTGCGCATAATATGCTTACCAATAGCAGATGTTCTTTTATTTGAAAAGTTAGTTTCTTCTATTTGATCCAAGTCTATGGGTGTTAGATGCTCTCTTGCTCTCTCTTTAAGTGACCTGTATGTTTTGCCCACATATTGCACACCACAGCTACAAGTCACTAAGAAACGTCTCGCCTGATGTCATGCTCTTAAAGAAGTTTTGAACTAATATATGTTTACACACTTTGCATCTATTTTTCTTACATTTAAACGATCCTTGTTTCGCTAACCAATTTTTTTCTATTTGTCTGTTTTTAGGTTGGTATAGGCTGGGTGACACGTCATTTGAGATGGTCCTACTCCTTCTGAATACATACTTCAAGCTTCCCATGACATCAGGAGAGACGTTTCCCATAAAAGTTATATAAATTGTGATTCAAGGAGCCTCATCTACGTAGCGACTTCCTGAGGACGGCTCATGTGACTGGGCCAAAACGAATAAAAGACAACTTTTTTTTTTTTTCTCTCACCTAAGCCCTGTGTGTGTGGACTCTCCTTGTTACTTTAGTACTATTGTTTTTGAAGTTCCAGCACCTAGGCATCCATTTTGTGCTCTGCGCTGTTTTTATATATATATATATATATATATATATATATATATATTGATAGTTAAAATAATTTCCATTAAAGAGAGCAGGGCAGACTGACAGCTGTTTATCTCTGTATGCATCAAGCAGATGTCATTCCCAGGTTCGAAGCCAGAAACCAACTTCTTTGGTAAGCTCCGATTACCTTGATAGACAAAAAAGCCTTCGGCCTTCTCTTGAATTATTTTACCTAGTGTAATCAAAACATTGTCTGAGCACAGCACTATCAAGGAATAAGATTTTACTCCTGATGTGTGAAAATTAAAATGTATTCCAACAACATATGTAGTGAAAGACAACAGACAGGCAGGTCATAGTTGAGAGGATGCCATAAGCAGAAAGGATGGAGAATGTGTAAAGGTGGTCAGTAAAGAGATATTAGTACAGTGTCACAAACTGCTTATGCTGTGAAAGGGTTTAAAATGACATCTTGTGTAAGTGGATACTCACCTGGGCACATCATTCAGAGGACAATAGCAACCTGATACAGTAAATAACAAAGCAGTGTGACTTATACAGGTGTCATTTTGAAGATGGCTCACTCCCCAGATACTGTTAATCCATCTGACAGTGACAATTTAGGTGGCCATAGATTTTCAAAAGATCTTTTCATTATCGTAGGACCAAGCTTATCTTGAAACAATTATTTAAACGTATGATTTGTCAATCAACTAAAATAGTATGATGGATTTGTCGAATTACACTAAAATTGGTCATTAGGGAGAGAAAAATCTTAAAGTCTATGGTCACCTTTATTCTCACATATGGGCTACAGTTATCTACTGCATATTAGCAAAGCAAATGTTAACATATACAGTAAGTTGGTTATTTTATGTTTTTTTTTTTTTCATTTATAAGAACCATGCTATGTAGTATGAGCTACACTAGTTAATTTCCAGATATTGTGGAAATATTTCTACACATTTTTTTTCACACCAATTCAAATAATGGGGCATTACCTGTCCTAAACAAACACATATCTGAAGAAATATATTAGCAAAAATTGTAGTTGGTGTTGTTGAATGACACAGAATTAATCTGAATGTACAAATATACCTATTAATAGTCCTCATAATTAAGTATGTTAACATTGCCACCTTCCGGTACTGGAATGCTGGGTTTGATTCATTAATGAACAAGTTAAATAAAAGTGGACCCAATACCGAGCCCTGATGAACCCCACTTAAAACCTTATTTCAAGTAGAGAATGTACCATTAACAACCAATTTGACAGTAGGTAGCCGGTGTTTTTCTAGGAATGCAGTGTTCTTCTTCTGTCATGCTTTTTGTTATGACCAAATAACTAAATTTTTGTCTCATCAGTCCAAAGCACTTTGTTCCAAAATGACTGTGGCTTGTCTAAATGAGCAAGTGACTCTGTTTGTGGCATGTTTTCAGAAAGGGCTTCTTTCTCATCACCCTGCCATACAGATTTTCTTTGTGCAAACTGCGCTGAATTATAAAACGATGTACAGATACACCATCTGCAACAAGATGTCCTTGCAGGTCTTTGGAGGGGATCTTTGACTTTCTGTAACCATTTTTACAGTCCTCCACATACAGTATGCTGCTCCTGTATTTTTTTTGGCCTGCCCGACCTGGGTTTTATAGAAACTGTGCCTGTGGCCTTCCATTTCCTGATTTCATTCCTTGACATTGAAGCTGACAGTTTAAACCTCTGAGATAGCTTTTTGTAGCCTTCCCCTAAACCATGATACTGAACAATCTTTGTTTTCAGATCGTTTGAGAGTTTCTTTGAGGATCACAGGCTGTCACTCTTCAGAGGAGAGTCCAACAGAAGCACAACTTGCAATTGGCCACCTTAAATACCTTTTCTAATGATTGGACACACCTGCCTATGAAATTCAAAGCTTAAGCTCCCCATAGACGCGACGATTCTTCTTGCTGAACAACCAATTTTAGAGAAGTCCAATTAATCCTTCGAAATTATCGTGCGGTTAGTGGGATTGAAAGCGAACGTACATTGAATTTAATGCACCCAAATCTAAGCAAAAAAAAAAAAGCATATTTAGGTTAAAGTCGATGTGGATGTGGATTATTAAGGGCTAAATTCTCTACCCACCCCTGTGAAAAAAGTAAATCCCATACAAGTTTACTCCTAATGTTAATACATTATTGTTTAGCAGTGTTAAAACAGTCTATCCACTGAAGAGTAGCTTTTGTTTCAGCTATAGTTTACTGATATAGTAGGCGTCATTGAAGGCTTGAGTTTGACACTCCTGCTATTCTAAGAAATCACATTCCTTTCTGTGAATGAGTGACTCCTTATATTTCCACTTGAGTCTGTCACTCTCCTACTTAAGCTCATGACTTCCAATTCTAAAATTTCAACTGTCCTACTGATTGTTACACCGCTCTATCAGAAAATGCTGCCTCTGCGCAATTGCTGTCTTGACTTCTTTTGAGAAAGAAATCTGAAATTAAGGATTTTGAGGCCTGTTGGTAGTAAAGATTGGTGTCACAGCAGAAGAACATTAAATATTAAGCTGATCTCTTGTAAGCACTAGCTCTTGCCCTTGTTGCATATCTGTGTCCTAAAAATTTGATGTGGTGTTCAAACAAAGGCACGTTGAATGACATAGGATCCTGAGGAATATACATTATTAACTTAAGAAAAAACCTTACACCTCCAGCCAGAGAATTCATCAGGTTTTGAATCACCTGATCTGCTTTTCATAAAGACCCTGTCTTGCAAGAAACTTCCTAGGATGCATGGTTATAGTTTACAGTGTAGTCCTATAAATACTGTAAATATAAAGTAATATTTTGCAGTACAATGAAAGCTTTGACAGTTGCACAAATTATCTTATAAAATATATTTTTTAATCTGAAGTCAAGGAATTACAGTATTACAGGAATATGGATTACATGACAATTATATTCTATTATGTTGTATGAATAGTTATTTAACTATTACAGTTATAATTGTATGATACAATGCCGGGAATATGGCATAAATAGTTCTCTGACATGATACGATATGTTATTGCCTAGGTGCAAATTTTCCCAGTATTGATTGAGAGCTGAGACACTTGAACTTCAAGTTGTAGGCTTCTTCCCTGCGACACCAATGTCCCTGGTGGGAGACCTAAACTTGGCTGACAACCACAGTTCATAGATCCATGATAATGATCATCTAGCAATATAAATAGAAAGGAACCTAAACCCATTTTTTCCAGAGAAAACAGGGATTTAAATATTACTTTAAACAGAGTTTAAAAACTGTCAAAAACTGTTAGACTTCTAGAAGAGGGCCAGTTACCTATACTGATAATAGTTGAATGCTACCACAGATATTCATAGTTAGCTATTAAAATCATTAAAACTGTAATATTCCATTACCTGTAACCCTGCAAGTGATATTTTTTTTTCAGTTTAAGGAAAAATGTAATATAACAGCACCAACAAATCTTATATACCGGTAACCACATCTTCCAGTCTCTCAGTCCTCTTTGACTATGGCAATTAAATTCTTTCAACTACTTGATAATGCTATCAGTTTTTTCCCTGAGCATTTTTGGATCTAATTTCTTGGTAAGGAACCATATCTGAATTTTATCCTCTAACTTTTTCTTACTTACTTTGTTATGTTCCTTATTCAAATCCCATGCACTTACATGTGTTGACCTGTCTCACTGGTGCTCATTTAGTATAGCAACGCTGCACACCAGTTGATACATGGCTTTTCAATGTTACATAAGTCACGGAGGAGTATATTTGCATCAAACACTCCCAATTGTCATATATTATTAAACATTGCATTCTCTGCATGTGCATACATTAAAAAAAATATCTTTTTTTCACATGCTGTACATTCTTAACTGCTTATGTTTTTCTCTGTAATACTAAACCAGTACATTGAGCTTTATCCAAACGAGGATAGAATGAATCCTTATTGGAAGCAAAACCACTTTTGGGGTTTATTTAATGTTTACCTGATTTTCTAGTAGATTAAAGGAATTCGGAAGACCCCAGGCCCCGAGCATTCTGGATAACAGGTCCCATACCTGTGCTTAAACATTCCTTTCATGTAGTATTTTTAGTAGGTGTCTCCCTGACCTCTACATTGCTCTTATAGGCCAGAGCCGTTCAATTAGAAACCCATAGATTGTACTCTATTTAGCCGGCACCCTGCTCAGGGACTCCACCTCAGGGACCACTACATGGAAAGTGTAGGAAAGAAACAAATATTGACTTATAACAATACATGTCCAAAGGACACAATTCCTTTGTATAGTTGTACAATTATGGCGAAGTGCACTACACAGAAGGCTAAACTTTTTGTGGCACTGAATTTTTATGTGTTTGTGTGGGAGATCATTCAAAACAGTATAAAAGCTACTACCCTGGGAGAATCAATCTACAGGACAATTTTAAAAGAGATACCAGTGGTATTGCTGATATCAGATACCTTAATTAGCCAGTCTTTTCCCAGGCATATTTCCAAGAACACTATAGTGCACACCAAGAGTCAGAAAATGAGGATAATATAAGGGCCAGAAAAGCAATCATTTTCAGTGGCTGTACTCCTAAAATGTATTTGTCCACATATTTGAGTATATCTGTGTGTAAGACAAAGCTAACTGCATATGTACTTATACCTTGTACCTAATTACTTTGCATTTGCTTTGAATATGCAATTTTGTCTGTGAGATTCTGCTAGCACATGTTTGCTGTTCAACCTACTGTATTTGATTGTTGGACTATTCTTAATTTTGGCTAGACTGCTGAGTGTTAAGACCCAGACGAGAATCTGAATTAAATGGTATTATCTTAAAGTAGGGCCCACTATGGCCTGTGCCAACCAGAGTCTCCACTGTACCCTGGCAGTCTCCATGAGTGCCTGCCCTAAACTTGGCCTGTTTCTCTTTTTATAGATGCCCACTGCTTGCTCTGACTTTGGTATGTCTCATTGGCTCTTTAACACATTTAATTACTTGTTTGTACCAAAGTTTGATTTGCCACATGATTATGTCTCAGCCATAACCTCCTTCAGGATGTTTCTCTGCAGTTAACAGTTCTCCAATAACTTCTTCCTGTATATGATAGGTGTTTCAGTACTTTAATAGGAATATCCCTTTGTTGATGCATTGCCACTCATGCCAATTTCTCAGTACCTTTAAAATCTATGAATGAATGTCTTTATTAAATCAGTTAATGCATTTATACAGAACAGAATTTCTATGTATCGAGTTAATGGTGTACACTGAGGGAAAGTGTCTATAGTGTGGTTTCAGGTATACCCTGATCAAGAAAGAGTCACAATTACTGCATATACAGTAAATAGATTTAATATTCTTGAATGCAGAATATCTGTATACTATGAATATTATCTTCACCTAGCAAGCTTGCAGCTTTTTTTCCTTCTTCTCCCAATCGAAAGTAATTACTCTGTAATGAAACAAACCTAATGAAGGATCAAGAACAGCTGAAACTCAATCGGGAAAAAGGTACAGTTACCACTTCTTATTGATACAGCAGTCACGATACTTGTGTAGCAGGATGTGACCAAAGGGCTGAGCTACTGACTTGAGTGTGAATTATTCAGGGCAGTAGCAGAGGGAAAGAGCAGGACTTACCATACTGACCATACAGTGACGCACAACAGTGGATAATAGACAAGAAGTGAACAAGTTTTGCAGGTTTCTGGGAGTTGCCGCTACCCTCTGAAGGGGGAGGAAGATGAAAACACAGGTATTTTTTAATTAGGTATTATATTTTTTTAAAACTGTATGATTATGACTTGTTGTCTAGTACTTTGCAATCAAAACAATTAATTTCAATGAAGTTAGCAGTACTGTATGAGTGTGGAAGTGAAATGTGAAAATAATGTTTTTTTTCTTAAACAGAATATACTCTACATATTTTACAGAAACAGTTCAATTTGATTCAATGTAGTATGAAAAAGGTAGCCTCATTATTATTATTATTATTATTTACAGTTTACTAGAGTTTGCTTTTATTGTTGCTCCTTTGTGTGGATGTGGGAGGTCTATTTCAAGCGCTACAATAGCTTCCAAATAACCTAGCTTTAAGATTATTGTGGCACACACAGACTTTGCAACTATTCTTTCGGGCATTTTTGCAACGGCACAGTTCTAGAGTGATTTAAGTGCTGTTGCTATTACCCTTGATGTTTCATCTCCAAAAATTATACAAGGCCACTTGTAGAGAATATATATTGGTTAATTTATTAAGAGCGATGATGTTAAACATGCACTCTTCCACTTTGTATCAACCACGGCATCCTGATTTATATGAATTGGCTTTGTAGTTTAACATTTGGGGGCAAATTTACTAACCGGCAAAAATTTGCCACTGACGGCTTTGCAGCCATCGCAACACTTCGCCAGACGAAAATTGGCTCAGACAACGCTAATTTACTAAAATGCGAAGTTTCGTCCTGGGCATTGGATGCTGGCGAAGTTTCGCTAGCATTACTTCGGCAATGCGAGCAAATCAAGTCGAAAAAGGGCTAGCGTTCAAATATGCCTAGCGCAATTTCGTTAGAGGACTTCACTCGGGCTAAACTTGAATGGAGGTCTGTATGTTACATGTTGCAGCTATTACATTACATTTCCACTGATAACTACACATGTCCAGGGAACCTAAATAAAGCCAATACAGTTGTTTTAATGCCCTACACTTGAGCCCACTTTAAAATAATGTTCCATATGTTAGACAATGTATGGGGGAAACTGGGTAGCCTAGAGAAAAAAATGTTATGCCTTTTGCAGCCTATCACCCTGAAAAACTGAAAAGTCGCCAGCGTTTTTTGGACTTTTCCACTCAAAAATTATGATGTAAGTAACTGAAGAGGATGTTCTTTGGTCTCCAATGCACTGTGCCTGGTCTGAGCTGGCAAAGGCAAGTCTGGTGAATGAGGTAACATTCAGTAAAGTCTGCATCTTAGTGAATTTGCGGAGAAACGTCCATTCGCCAGAGCGAAAAGTCGCCTGACGTTAGAGTGTGAATCAGCGCTAGCGTCTATCTCATTCGCTAGCGAATTGTCGCCTGTGCCCGTTAGTAAATCTGCAAAGTAGTCAAAAGTGGTAACGCTGGTGAATTGTCGCCAGTGTTAGTCACTTTTGCCCTTTAGTAAATTTACCCCATGGAGTGAAGCCATCCAACAATTTCTTTTCCAGTTAGACTTGCTGACCATTATTGTGCCAACCAAGTGCATTATTACTACCAAGTGCATTATTACTAGGGATGCACTGAATCCAGAATTCAGCCTTTTTCAGCAGGATTTGAATTAGGCCGAATCCTTCTGCCCGGGCGAACCAAATCAGAATCCTAATTTACATAAGCAAATTGGGGGCAACGAGGGAAATTGTGTGACTTTTTGTCACAAAACAAGGAAGTAAAACATTTTTCCCCTTCCCACTCTAATTTTCATATGCACAATTAATTCATTTTCTGACCCTCTTCAGACTAATAAAAATAATTTTATTATATTTATTATATATATATATATATTATATATTATATATATCTGAAGGTTACTAAGGAAAATCCTCACAAAGCGCAACATTCCATAAGCCACATTTCTAAGTAAGATTTTCTTTGACATGTTAAATGGTTAAAATGGTTTTAAATAGGAAAAAATATTTTAATAGGTAAAATAATACCTGAAAACTAAGCCAATATATAGTAACTATTGTATTGAAAAGCCTCCATTATAGTCCAGTGGAAAGTTGGACTATAATATATATATATATATTAAATATAATAAAATAATTTTTATTAGTCTGAAGAGGGTCAGAAAATTAATTAATTGTGGCGTCGAGGAGGGTGTTCCTTTAAAGTGCTTTCACCTGTCTGTCTGTATTAAATTATATATAGGAGAGTTTCAATGTAAAACTTGGGGCTAAGAGACTGTAGTAGTGGGGGGAAAATGCTTGTGAGCAGGTGGAAGGCAATTTGTCCCACGTATGGAACTGTGTCTTCCTCAGACAATTCCTCATTGTTTCCCCTTATCCAGAAATGAGTGTCAGATCACACAGGGGGTTCTTTGACCGTTAACTGCCCAATTTAGTCCCCCCCCACCTTGGGAAGTGGGCTCCTCCTCCCTGGACTTTCTCAGATTAGGCAGAGAAGAAGCGAGAGAATCCTGCAGTAATGGGCTTACTCTGAGTCTTTGTCCGCAGACTGCCCAGTGTGAAATCCACAACGACATTAAATGTTTTCTAATGAATAATTACTCAAAGGGAATTCGGCAATATATGTGTAATGGATTGTAACAGTGTTAAAACGTTTTTTATACGGACTACAAAAAATGTTATCCATCACAAGCATGGTAATTGTTATGGGGGAGCCTTTGTAATGGAGAGAGAGAGGGAGGGGGCTTCATGGGATTGAAAAGCTGATCTGATAGTCTGACATTCCACAACAACAATCAAAGACAGTCTTTGGCAACAGAAATACGGTTTCAAGAGGGCAGCTATAAAACCCGGCCCTGCGTTTTGTGGTTTGCAGAATGAATGCTTTCCCCTCCCTTTCTAGTACATTTCTATTGAGCTCCTCACAAGCGCTAAGCCACTCTAGGCTGCCCTACTGTTACCTCAGGGAGCTTCATGCGCCGAACCTGGGGCTTGTTCTCAAGCGGTGGGGCTTTTTCTAATCAAAGGGCCCCTGTCAAAACCACTGTGTCAAGAAAAGTGCAACTAATGGCTGTGTATATTTTCTTTATCCTCGGCAGTGCAAAGTATTAAAACCGCCGTTTCTCAGTTACTATGTACTATGTATTTGTATAGGTTCCTTCTTTATATATCTTGTTGGCAGTTAGTGGATCAGAAGTATAAAGTTGGTCATACTGTGAATACTCTAATACAGTTTTTATATGGGAAGTATTTTACCATTTTACCATTTTTTGATTTCGGGGGATAGTCATGAAAGGTGTTAATGATGTGTCTGTGGTGCAGATATACCATGCAGGTTTCCATCCTATGAGAGAAATCTTTGGACCAAACATCCAGTGCTGAAAATGGACACTGAAGTGTCCCCCACACTTATGTTAAGACATATCACAGCAACAGCTTGCAGGGCACATAGAATTCTCATTCAGTGATGCTGGAGTCATGGCACATATTCTAAAAGCTTAAAGGTGGCCATAGACGTAGAGATCCACTCGTTTGGTTATGTCGCCAAACAAGTGGATCTCCCCCTGATATGCCCACATTGAAGTGGGCGATATCGGGCTGATACGATTGTGGACCCTAGGGCCAAATGATCAGAGGATAATGGATCGGATACGGGTGGTCGGATCACCGGACCACATAGACGCACAGATGTGGCCACGATCCAATGGGATGTTTAACCTGCCCGATCGAGATCTGCCCAACTTTCGGCCAGATATTGATTGGAGAAGTCTGTCGGATGGCCCCACAAAAGGGGCCAATAACACTGGCATAACTACCGGGGAGAGGCCAGGGAGTCTGAGTTCACCTATATCTATCTCTCCATAGGGTCCAGAGTGGCAGAAGCAATTTTACTTGAACAGGTATAGTATCCATTATCCGGAAACCCTTTATCCAGAAAGCTCCAAATTATAGAAAAAAGCTGTCTCCCATAGGCTGCATTGTATCCAAATACTTTTTAAAAATTGTTATTTTTTCCGTTAATAATACAGTACCTTGTACTTGATCCAAACTAAGATATTATTAATCCTTATTGGAAGAAAAACCAGCCTATTGAGTTAATTTAAAGGGGAACTCCACAAAAACACAACTTAAGCTTTTTTGAAATGTAAACATAATTTAAAACAACTTTGTATTATATACATCAATTAAAAAAACACAGACTTTTCATGATTTTAATGGTTTCTGACAGTCCTAAGCACTTCTGCTGATCTTTCTGACTAATTTGCTGAGCTGGCTGACTACTGTTACTTTGTATCAGCAACCAGCTGTCCTTAGACTGCATACTCCAAACCCCACAACTCCCTGCACATGTGATTTCAATAAGGAATGTAGCATCACGGTGCAATGCATTGTGGGTTATATAGCTCCTGCATGATGTCCTGCATCAGTGTTTAGTCTCTCCTTCCCTGCCAGGATTTCAAATGATGCAGAAAGAGAAGAACTGTCAAACAGCTGGATTTCAGAATAGAAAATGGCATTTATTCATACATTTTGAGGAAACAGGTAACTGTGATGGGGGGTATATTAGGGGTTTCTGTGTTATGTGGGCCTCTATCAAATTTTGGTTTGGAAGCCAGAGTTCCCCTTTAATGTTTACATGATAAATTTGTTGTAGTTGAAAACCTTTTATGAGACCTCATAGAACTAAAACTCGCAGTTTCATCCCACTGTTAGCGTGTGGAATTATAGAGTATTTGGTAATGTATAATGTTTATAACTACAACCTTGGTAGACAGAGCTGTGGCACAAATAGAATATTATAAAATGGTTTAGGATCACATCTCTATTGTATGATGCATAGTTCATTATTTTGTCCTCCGTGACCTCCGTAGACCACTTTCTACTAACTACTTTGTTACTTGTGTGTCTAGCTATATATATACATTGTATTTAAAATCCATAATTGATTATTGTGTATAATTGTTTATACATAAGTGCACAGCAGAGTGACTTGGAGCATTCCCTGTAAGCACAGTTTCTTTCTGGGGACAGGGTAGGGGAATTGGACCATCGTTGTGACCCACCATCCCCAACAGAGTTGTTTGATGACACAGTGAAGTTCTTTAATACTTGGTATTCTTACAGTACATCTGAAGTTGACAAACATTTGCCTCTATACAGAGGACGGCTGCAGTTTGGCGAGGATATGATAAAGAAAATGTCTTCATTAACAGTGCCGTTTAATACAAAAAAAGTCAAAACTGCTTCAAAATTTTGAGGACCACCAATTCCAAGCACGTGCAAGCTATGTATATGTGTCCCTTGGTATCTATGCAAATTCTTGTCAATTCTAGTCAATTATAAGAAAGAAAGTAAGGAATACGATTTTGTCTGACTTAGTATTTTGGGAAGCTGTCAGATATTTAATATTCTATCTAATAATATTTTATGATGAGCTAATCCATGAGTTACTTATTGTAAGTTTTAGGTATGAAAGTTACATTTTCAATTCAAGCGTAGTTATATAAATTTGTAAGTAAAGTTCTTAGCTATGAAATCCAGTCGTTCATTGGCAACCATTTGTGTCATGATTGGCAGCGTATTCTATATAATGTTCCATTATCAAAAGGCCCACTTGACAACTTGTCTGGTCTGACATACACTATTGAGCTATATTCCCCAGTGGCAGGATGTTACACAGGGATGAGCAACAAAGGAACGTTTTAGTATCACAAGCAGATGGCTGTTTATCCTTTTATGAAGGGCAATATTCCCTCTACTTTTATTTGTCTGGTTTGAGGCTGGTGGAGAAAAATTATTCTCTGCATACCTTTGCTGCAAAAGAAATGTTAAACAATGTTTCCATAACATCACAGGACTTAAAGGAGAGTTATTGGGTGTTGTATTGCACCCTTGTGCCATTCATGATGTGCAAGAAGGAGTGCCAGAGAATGCAAGGCACTCCAAAGCTCTGTACTTTCTAAGCAACTTGCACAGAATACACAGTTAAAAGCAATGTCTTGCACAGGGGCACAGAGTGCAGCTGAGTTGCACTAGATACAATGTGTATTGTGTATTTTTGCACCCATACGTTTGTGCCTGCAGTGGTGTAACTAGATATTGTTGGGCCCCACAAATTATTTTTCAGGCCCCAAAAAATGTCTAGAGGTTGACTTATTTTACCAGTATTTATAAAAAATGTATATGAATTAGGACCTCATGAGGTCCCTATACCTCCCAGCCGCAGGGTCTGCTTCCTGTATGGTTACGCCCCTGTGTGCCTGGTATTAGTAAACAAGGCCCTCTGCACACATGCACACACTTTTAACACATTTCCAACTCAAGTGATTATGTCTTTTGTGCGGAGTATTGGAAATTAATGAATCTGTACCATCTTTAGACATTCAGTATTCAGTTTATCTGCCCATGTATGTGGACCTCCGAAGTGCCCACCCTACCAGTATCTGGCCGATAATCCAGGACTACATCTGCTAGTTGATGTGGTCTCTGCACTGACCTCTTTTATATCAGCAATTGTAATCCAATGGTTAGTCCACCTTAGGTGGGTAAAAGATAGGGATGCACCAAATCCAGGATTCGGTTCGGGATTCGGACTTTATCATCAGGGTTCAGATTCGGCTGAATCCTTTTACCTGGCCGAACCGAATCCTAATTTGCATATGTAACTTAGGGGTGGGGAGGGAAAGTAACACATGTTTTCCCCTTCCCACCCCTAGATTCGGTTCGGTATTCGGGCAAATCTGTCAAGAAGGATTCGGGGGTTCGGCCGAATCCAAAATAGTGGATTCGGTGCATCCCTAGTAAAAGATCCACTCATTTGGTGATGTTGCCAATAAGAGGATAGTGTATAGCCAACTTAAAATATTGGGTAGGTACAATTTGTCTATCACTTGTGTGACCTGAACACCTGCATTACAATAGTCTTAAAGTGACCATAAAAGCAAAGATATAATTGTATGAAATGAAGCAGAAGACGAGCTGACTGATGTCAGTAAAAGACTTGGAATCGGTTGGCTCGTTGATCGACCGATGATCGCAGGAAAGATTGTAATAGTTACGTCTATGGCCACCTTTAGCTACAGGTCCACTGATTTGATTGGACTGGAATTAGCTAGGTTTTTTTTAATACATTTTTTTTTCAACCCTCTGTTGGTGGGAACCTATCCTCATCAGTAATGTAACTATATTCTGCCAGGCCTGGGTGCAGGCAGGGCAGCCGGGCCTCCTTACCCCCCTCCAGCGACAATTTATATGGAGGCAAGCTACCAACAGGCCCCGAGGGGGTGCACCCTCAGAAGTTCTGCCACTGTTGTTCATGCTTAAGATGAAGATCCAAATCTTCGCTTTTTTATCAAGCAGTATAGAAACTGAAAGGCATTATTCTTAAGAGTAAAATAAAGGGTTAAATAGGCAGGGACTGAACGGTCTTGTAAATAATGAATGACAGAACACATTATTTCCAAACAATTGGTCCAGACAAATATATAATACAAGCAGAGAAGCCCTGCAGATGGACATCCTATATCTTGTAAGTTGTATCAGTTGTAAATCTCCAGTTACCTGTTAATCAAGCTTTCGTTGTAGGGACTTGGCAGAGAATCACATTAAATGGAATTGCATCTAATTTCCTCTGTAAATATATACAGTATCTGTTCTGCAACTGGAAAATGGCAAGGGGAAATTAAATAGGATCAATGGAAAACTTAAATATACACTGGAATTTCTTGATAATTATTGTTTATTTCTGCCAGTAATTTCCATTGCCTATAGCCATTGAGATTTTGGTGCATTGTTTTTAATTTTTTCCCATGTGTCCCTTTTGCCTTAAAAGGGTTGCAAACCCTTAGTCAACCTCAAATAAGCAAAATAGCTTGCACTAACTTTGTACTGGCTTTAACCCTCTATTAACTATTTCTGTAATCAATATTTCCAGTAGTGGATTCATATAGAAAGGGTGGGATGATTCTGGTAAATCATTAGTTCCAAGCTGAGTATTCATGTTCAGTTGATTAGAGCGCTTACTCAAGGGTGTTTTATTATGCATTTGCAAACACATGCTGAACATGAAAAAATGCATATACTGTGTTTATATGCATTTTTTTAAAGGAGAACTAAACCCCCTAATGAGACAAGCCCCATCCACTACCCTCCCGCCTTCTCCCTGCATAGTGCATTAGTGCAAAAAGTGTCCCTGAATGTCAGTATCACATATCCATGCACAGTAGTGCAGCCATCTTCTGCATGTTCAGTTTTCTTTGTATCTTCTTCCTTTCCTTCAGCAAGTTAAAGGGCTTTCTGGCACATGCACGGTTGGCGCAAATACAGACTGGCTTCAACTACGCATGCTCCAGATACTGTGCATGGATATGTGATATTGACATTCAGGGACACTTTTTGCACTAATGCAGAGGAGGATGCAGAAGATGGCACGCATTAGCTCCGATGCACTACTCTGCATGGTTAAGTGAGGGACACATTTAGGGACACATTTTGGAATAATGCACTATGCAGAACAGAAGCAGGGAAGGGGGATATCGGAGGGTAGTGAATGGAACTTTTCTCATTGGGGGTTAGTTTGCCTTTAAATGCAACTAAAAACATTTTTGTGAATTCCAAAAGCAACCTGTTATTTGATTGTCTTTGTACACATGATAAGTTGCAGCAAGAAGTTCATGTGTTTAGGTGCACCGAGGCCTGTGTCTCAAACACACGTCACATGCATAAAAATTTCTGTGTGTAAGAGCCCTTAGCAAGGATTTGCTTCTCAAATAAAGCCTGCCATGCACATGTGTATATACAGTCAGCCAGTGCTAACCTATTTAAATGATGAGCACATGAAAAAATGAGAGAGAATTTCAAACGGTGCTTAGAAAGATGAAAACTATATTTAAACGATTATCATATGAAACAGAATGTTCCATTCAGGAAGTCAAGCCTTTTGCCCTTTGAAGGAAAATAGAAATTGGCTTCCCCAAATCATCAGATCGGCCAACATATCAGCTACTACTAGCATTTTAGTTTTTAAAACAGGATGGGCCTAATTCACCATTATGGGCTAACTTTTACTTGGATTAAAACACGAAACACAAAGTGATTGCACTCTTATTGCCTTGCGCTTATGAGCTGGTTGCATTGATTTATGTGAATAAGGCACAGTATGCAGAGGCATAAGATAGCCCTGTACTCTACATGTCCCTCCAAAATTATACACAACTGAGAGTTGTATAACATTTCCTGAGTGTAATTTGTGAGCTATTTACAAATAAGATAATTTTTTTGCCCTTGCATAATGGAATGCACAGAATTATATTATAGTTTGAGGCCCCTGCAATTTACTTTGCATGTATATAGATCACAACTTATCAAATTAATTTTTTAAAAGATTCTGACAATTTGTGCAATGTATTTTGTATACTGTTTTGTGTGTAGACTTGTTCTAATTTGACACTGATGCCCATGTCAACTAACAAATAAAAGCAAATTTTGATTACTGTCAAATCTTTCACTCGGGAGACGGTGGACTGAAAGAGGAATGTGGAGATGGCTGCTGTAGAAAGGAGGCAGCCAACCATCTAGAGAAGGAGCAGTCCTCCAAGAATATATTAAGAGATCAGTGTACAAAAAGCAACTAATTGTAGGGCTTTCAAAGTTAGCAACTAGACTTGTTGGTAATTCATTTCTTAACAGTAAGGCGTATGAGAGAGTTAATAGTAGCACCATTTTTGGAGTGGTAGGATACATGGAAATTATTATACCAATGAGACGTACCTTCTTGCCTTATTATTAACCTTTATTTTATCCCTCATTTACCAACATATAACAATGTCAGTCTGATCCTCTTTATTAAACTCTATTAAGCAACTTTCCTGTTCCTCCAGTTATTGAACTCACCCCTATCCAGTCTGCTTGCAGCATGTGTGTATAGAGTGGGTAGAGGTATGGGATCTATTATTCAGAATGCTTGGGACCTGGATTTTACTGTATCTTTCAGTAATTTGCATCTCCAAACTTTATGTCTACTAATAAATCATTTAAAAATGAAATAAACATCATTGGATTGTTTTGCCTCCAATAAGAATTAATCATTATGCTAGTTGTGATCAAGTACAAGGTACTGTTTTATTATTACAGAGATAAAGGAAATTATTTTTAACATTTTGATTTACTTGATTAAAATGGGAGTCTATGGGAGATAGCTTTCCCATAATTCAAGGTTTCTGGATAACAGGTTTCCATATAATGCATCCCATACCTGCATAGAGAATTATATATAGTGTTATGATTGTACTTGTATATTATGCTCTGCTGTTTTCAGAGGATGTCAGCAACTGGTTCAGTCAATACTGAGAAAGGAAATAATATGCCCCATAAAGTTAGGTTTAGGATTCACTGTATTTACTGCAAAAGTCCAGTATACAATATTGGAATAGGTTATTCTGTTTAGGATGCCTAGGAGTAATTTTATAAATTAATACAGGAAATACTATGCTGTTCTTTGCTAGAGAAAACAATTAAAATCCATTCATATACAGGCATGGGATCAGTTATCTGGAAACCCATTATCCAGAAAGCTCTGAATTATGGAAAGGCTGTCTCCCATAGACTCTCTTTTGTCAAAATAATCCAAATTTTAAAAAATGATATCCTTTCTGTCAATAATAATAAAACACCACATTGTAATTGATCCAAAGTAAGATATGAGTAATCTTTATTGGAAGCAAAACAAGGCTATAGGGTTTATTTCATGTTTAAATTTATTCCTAGTACACTACTAATATCGAATTACAGAAAGACCTGTTATCTGAAAAACACCAGGACCCTAGCATTCTGGATAACAGGTCCCATAACTGTACTAAAGGAAGATGGAACCTGCAAAGACTAACGGGGCAATTAACAAAAATGAAGTAAACTTGAAATTGGAGTAAGAAATTTTTATTGGGGTTAAACTGGAGTTTAACAATAACCATAACCTATTTGGTGAATACAGTGGTTTTGTATACTTTGAAGTTACATTGTTGCCCTAGAACACCAGTGTTAGTGAATTATCCAGAGTACAATTTACACCAAGCTAAAGTTGGCGTAATCAAGTTGGAGTATTAGATTTAGGAAGATGGAGTTAATTGGCAAATTTGCTTAACTTTTTGATTAGAAAAAAACAAACATTTTGGGTGCTAGGGTGTAAAAAAAAATATTGGCATTCAGACGAGGAGAATGTTTGTTTGTTTGTTGACTTTGTCATATGTGGACCGTTTACAACTAAGACATTTTCTCAGAATTATCATTTGTAGTTATCCATCTATTCAGACTTACAAAGAAAATTTAAAATGCAACAACTAAGAGCCAAGTATATTGGAAATTTACTTAAAGTTGTATTTTCATTCATTATACAACACAATTGTGGCTGAAGTGTATATTTAAAACAATTATTGCTTCGCCATTTATCATGCCTGACACAAAAAGCCTGATCAATTTGAAATGGATACAGTACTGATTATCTGGGGAGTGAATGCTATGTGCTAATGTGTGTGGCCAAAAAAAAACGGTGATGCCCCTCTGACAGTTGACAGCACTGTATGAGGTCAAAGCTCTGCCTTAAATGCTTTCACTCTGTCAATACAATATGTTTATTCTTTTATACCGGTAAGTGTTGATTTTCTACACTTCTCAAACATAAGCAAGCTTACCAGGATTAATATTTTTAAAAAATAAAGTAAAGCAAACATATTTCCTGAATTGAACTAAACCAAGAAAAGCTCTGTTAAGACCTCTTGTGGACATTTCTAGAACTTCCTGACTAATCAGTATGTTTTAGGAATTGCTCCAAATACTGATTAATTCATTTAGGAGATCTTCAACTATAATAAAGATTCATACATGCACTCAATATGCAGTCACAACCCCCACCCTTTCGAAAATGATTTTTTTTAATTATTATTATTATTTTTATTATAATAACATAAAAAGCTGTAAATTGGAGTGGCGAAAGGAAGGTTTACTCCAAACAGATCAGGTCCAGTTTATTTGGAAAGGGGGTAAGAAACAAATATACTCCACTCCTACACTGCTGTCCAGTTATTCAGTAAAAAAAAAACCCCACATATAACTTAAGTTTGGGTCTATAGTCACAGCCTTCATTAATTCCAATGACCATCCTGCTCACCAAAATGTATGTTCTGCTGGTAATATTGGGGAATTCATAGCGTATAGTGGTTCTTCGCTATTGTGGGTGATATCTTCTTTGGTTTATATATAGAGTGAATATAATGGTCACCACAATTCACCAGAGGGGAATTTCCAGCTCTCTCTTTTCATAAAAAACATTTTCTTACCATTCAGGTGCCAATATTCTCACTCTTCCTAATCTCCTCTTTACCTTTTCAACTCTTTTGATTTTGATCTTAAGTCTGAAGTCTTAAAACTTCTCCTGTCCTTTCCATCAAAAACTTGCTCACTTGATACCGTGCCATTACCTCTATTAAAAGTGTGCTCCCATCCTTACTCCAGTACTTACTTACTCCAGTACTACTTTCCCCTCATTATTAAAACAGGGCTGTGTCAAGCCCATTCTGAAAAAGGCCACACTGGACCCATCCTGTTTGTCTAACTACCGGCCTGTCTCTCTCTTACTGCTAGACTCTTAACTTCTGGAACATCTCAATATTTTCCTGTATTACTAACTTTCTCTGCACCAACAATCTGGTTGACCTTATGCAGTCTGGCTTTTGACTTGGCCACTCCGCTAAGATTGCGTTATGTAGAGTTGCAAATGATCTCCAGATTGCTAAAGCCAAAGGACATTACTCTGTTTTCATTCTCCTGGACTTATCTTCTGCTTTCAATACTGTTAACCATTCTGTCCTAATGCAAATTCTCAATTTAATCTGTATCTGGCATCAAGCTGCATCCTGGTTCTCTTCCTACTTTTCTGAGTGCTCCATCTCTGTTACTTTTGCTAAGAAATCCTCCCTCCTCCCCTTTCATCTTAATGCGGGGGTGCCTCAGGGTTCTGTATTGGTCATCTACTGTTCTCCTTGTACAAACTCGCTTTAGGAGAACTTAAATCTTAATGTGGCCTTAAATATCACCTGTTGATGACATTCAGATATATTTAGACACTCTTTCACTAACTGCTGATCAGGCCCAGACTGCTTAGTAGCTTTCTCCTTCTGGATAAAATAATGCCACCTCAAGCTCAACTTGACCAAAACTGAGCTCGTCGTTTTTCCACACAAACCTAGCCCATCTCTTCCTTTCACCATTACTACTGATGGCATAACCATTAACCCTGTTAACTCAGCACTCTGCTTGGGGTCATCTTTGACCAGTTCCTCTCCTTTTAAGAGCAAATTTAATTTATGAATAATTTATGAGAATTCCTGTAATTACCCTTTCATAAATGTTCATAAAAATCCTATACTAGTGAAGAGAGTGGTGTAATATTTCCCTGTGGCGGTCTCTGTTTTCTCTTTTGCACCTTTGTCTCTCTGGCAGTTATTAATGGTAAACTGGTTTATTCTCCCTGTTGTTAGCAAAACTGACTTTTCTTGTAAACTGATATATGTTCCTGGCAACTGTTTATTTTTACTTTCTTGGCAAGTAAGCTAGTAACTCAGGCTTGTTTTCCTGAAGTTGAATGATGGCTACAAACTCTATTTATTGCAACAGATATCTTGTCCTCTTGCCTTTGTTGGTGATACAGAGAAAGTTTAGAGCCAGGCCCACTGCTGTAACTGACTGACTGATGCATATACCAAACTGGGAATGCATCACCAAGAAGGGGAACCCACAGAACCAGTGAAAACACAGAGGGATAGAACTTCATGTTTGGGGGTCTACTTTGATTTGGAAACCATATGTCAGCACTGTGCTATAAGTAAAAGTTGCCTCCAAAAGTATGCTTCCCTTCACATAGACCAGTGCTGTCCAATTTATATGGTACAGAGGGCTGGAATTTTTCTAATCTACATGGTGGAGGGCCGATAATGGAAGCCAGTGTTAGCCACTCCCTGTTTTAGACCACACCCACTTTAAACCACACCCATGTTACCACAAGACCATGTCCACATTAATAGCACACCAAAAAAACAGATGGTTGGTGCTCACTGCAGGGATCAAGGCTGGAACTAGGGGTAGACAGAGCTGGTGGCTGTCGAGGTCGCCATCATTGAAAGGCGCACTTTTAATGGGGTTTTTTTTCATTTTTTTTTTCAAGCGTTTATTTAATCATTTGTTTCAGTAATCATGGTCACTCAGTCCGGTGGATCAGATTTATTTTTTGGCTGCTGCTGGCACAGGTAAAGATTGGGGGCAATATGATGGCTGCTGGAGGGCTGTATGATGGATGGCTGCTGAGCTTGCTGGTACAGGTACGGAGGGGCAGTATGATGGAGGGCTGCTGGCACAGGTACAGGGGGGCTGTATTATGGATGGCTGCTGGACTTGCTGGTACAGGTACAGGGGGCAGTAATATATATGAAAAAGTATACATTTACATTTTCTTGCTTTCTTTATTTAAAAACCATCATGGTAAGGAGGTAAATGGTAATGCAGGACGGGGGGCACTGATTAAAGCTCTTGCCTAGGGTGCCAAACTACCTTGGCCCGGCACCGGCAGGGATGCCACTCATATGTGAAAAAAGTTAAGTCATATTAAGACATACCCTTAAATCCATATGCCTCCTCCTCCCCTGTGTATAATACAGAACCCCAACATATGATTAAACACCTGAGGGGCCCCTAACAACATTTCACACAACAAATCAAATGCTAACAAACCCCCAGAACAAATACCAGGCTTATGTTCCATTGAGATCATAGGTCAGGCAGAGTATGGCAAACACGGGGTGCAAAGAGCAGGTAAAGTATGATAGAGTAGGTATGATTCAGTCTCCAATTTCTTCACTTTATTGCTGTAAGATTCAGTAGGTGTCTGTGTTACACCCCATGTGCATAATTCAAGGAAAAATATAGAATCAATACAGCTCCAGACAGTAATTTTCAACTGCAATGTGTTTTATTCAGCAGTGTAGGCACACTACATGTTTCGGGCAGAGCCCTTTATCAAGTGTAAGCACATACAAAGCATTGTGGGATTAAATACCTTCCTGAGACCAGACCAAACACATTGCAGTTGAAAATTACTGTCTGGAGCTGTATTGATTCTATATTTTTCCTTGAATCAGTTAAAGTATGACACACACAGGGAGCAGATGGAAGGCAGAACAGAGCAGGAGACAGGAATCAGGACCAGTCTAAGATGTACTACATACAGTGACACAGTGCTGGTGCCCCATTAGCATTTTGAATAAAGTGTGAACAGATGAACAATGTGGGCAGTTTCAGTCTGGGTCTCAGGTGTGAACAATACAGGTGTCACAAGTGTGAACAATGCAGGAGGATCACATGTGTGAACAATACAGGGCATTACAGTGTGAATTTGAGGTTTAAACAATGCAGGGGCCAGTTAATCTCTGTATTGATACTTTTTAAATTTTACAAATGGTAAACAGACTTTGATATTGAGAGCCACATAAGGGGGGGGTCACGGGCCGCCAATTGGACAGCCCTGACATAGACTATGGGGCAGATTTACTAAACTCGAGTGAATTTTTGAAGTTAAAAAAAGTTTGAATTTCGTAGTAAATTTTTGGGTACTTCGACCATCGAATAGGCTATATTCGACCATTCGACTTCGATTCGAAAGATTCAAAGTAAAAATCATTAGACTATTCGACCATTCAATAATCTAAGTACTGTCTTGTAAAAACTTTGACTTCATACTTCGCCAAATTAAAGCTACCAAAGTCCAATGTTAGCCTATGGGGACCTTCCACAGCACTTTTCTAAGTCTTTGCACATTGAATAGAAATCCTTTGATCGATCGCTCAAAATCGGTTGAATCGTTCGAATCGTTCGATCCAAACTATTTAATCATTCGATCGAACTCTTTCTATTCGACCGTTCGATTGATCGAATACGCTAAAAATCCTTCGACTTTGATATTAGAAGTAGAAGGATTTTAATTCGAGGGTCGAATTTCGAAGTTTTTTTAACTTCGAAATTCGACCCTAAATGTGAAATCTGCCCCTAAATGTGCAAATAAGTGACTGCAAGAACAGAACATACCTTTATCCCAACCTGTGTCCATGTCCCTTTATAAAAAGTAGGGATGCACCGAATGCACTTTTTTGGATTCGGCCGAACCCCCGAATCCCTCGCGAAAGATTTGGCCGAATACCGAACCGAATCCGAACCCTAATTTGCATATGCAAATTAGGGGTGGGAAGGGAAACACATTTTCTACTTCCTTGTTTTCTGACAAAAATTCACACAATTTTTCCTTCCCGCCCCTAATTTGCATATACAAATTAGGAGTCGGATTCAGTTCGGCCAGGCAGAAGTATTCGGCCGAATCCGAATCCTGCTGAAAAAGGCCGAATCCTGGCCGAATCCCGAACCGAATCCTGGATTCGGTGCATCCCTAATAAAAAGGCTGCTTAAAGGACCAGTAACATCAATTTTTTTTAAATAAAAATTCGTTAGTCAACAACGAAAAAAAAACCACAAAGAAATCGCTAAGTCTTTATCCTATATAATAAAGTTGAAGTGTCTCTGCGTCCAGTCCCTGTGTCCGTGGGATTGCGCTACTGCGCATGTGCCCCACGGATATAATAATTGCGCTACTGCGCATGTGCCCCACGGGTATAATAAAGTTGAAGAATACAGCTCCATGTTAACCTGCCGATTAATGGCAGCCTCGCACTCCTGGTGGAAGTTCTGTCGGATCTGGGAATTCATGGTCAGTTCCGTTCAATCACTGTTGAAGCAGGAACCTTAAAATAACTCAAAGTTCTGTCTTGAAGCACTGCGTCTGTCTAATGCTAAAGCGCCGCTCCGCCTCTTATATACCAGCATAAACCACACCCTACTACGCAATGACACGTATAACGACAATAAGCGGCCATTTATATTATGGGCAGCGACATCCGCTATCTGGGGAAAAAATCATTTAACAACTGTGGTAGCGAAAAAGTAATTATGTTTAATCCGACGGAGGTAGATGTGCAAACTGAAATTCTGGTTTCATCAGCCTTCCTGTCACTTGGCTTTGATTTAATTGCCAGAACAAAAGATCCTATCCTATATAATAAAGTTGAAGTGCCTCTGCGTCCAGTCCCTGTGTCCGTGGGATTGCGCTACTGCGCATGTGCCCCACGGACCGTTTCTGAAGAGGAGCTCAAGCGGAGTTTTGGTAAGTTATTTCTTAATAAAGACTTAGCGATTTCAAAGTTTCAATTGTCTTTGTGTTTTTTTTGTTGTTGTTGTAATGTATACTAACAAATCTTTATAAAAATTTATGTTACTGGTCCTTTAAGGAAAAGCCTTGGGTGACTTGAATGGTAAGAAGATCTTATTTGAGAACTAAAGATCTACTTGAGGATAAAATAACCATTGTAATGAAATTGGACCTTCAGTACTTTTCCACACTGTGCTATACGACTTGGCTTACAAACTTTTTTAACTGTGTTCCTCTCTCCAGCAGCAGGGAGGAAAAGAGAATGCGCGAATGCACATGGAAGGGTCTTTGTCTGCACGGGACAAAGTTGGTGTACAGAACTTTCTTTTGTTGGATTCCCACACCAGCGAAGCAGCGTTCATGGATAATCTACGCAAGAGATTCCAGGAGAATCTCATTTATGTAAAACCCTTTATACTATTTTTTATATCTGTTGTGTTTGCATTCTTCACATATCTAATGTGTCTTTGTCATATTATATATAGACTTCTAAATAAACATACATAAATATCTTCTGCAATCTTTAGACATACATAGGAACCATGCTGGTGTCTGTGAATCCATACAAGGAGCTTGAGCTGTACACCCAGAGACAGATGGAACTGTACCAAGGAGTAAATTACATTGAGCTCCCACCACATATGTAAGCTCTGTTCAAATATATTTGAATTAACTCCAATTTGTTAGCCATGGATTGTATTTGCACCTAGTCATTAAGAGCAAATTAATATATTTGTCATAATTTTAGAACTACAGAGGATAGGCTTCAATATTGGCAGAAGTCCAATATAGAGCTGACATCCAACTTCTCATACCTTTTTTCAATATCGTTCCTTACAATAAGGACAGGGCCTAAGGGCTTTAGCACAGAGGCAGATTCGGGGAGATTTAGTCGCCTGGCAACTAATCGGATCTTCATCAGGGAGACAATCGTGCTCAAGTGGAAACTTCGGAAATTGAAGCACCGCGAGTGCATTGCCACTGGCGATTTTTCATTTTAGCAGGCGGAAGACAGTTCAGGGTGATTGTTGCCGAATCTGCCTGTGTGCTTAAGCCCTAAAAGTCTCCCCTGATTGTGAAACCGTAATGTATTGTTTTGACTAGTGGTTGACCGACATTTTAAGTCCCATACCAAAGCCATAATTGTGTTTGTGGCCTATACAGATATTGTGCCATAAAAGTATGTCAGCATAGGAATGTATCTATACACAACACAGTGCCACAAAATGAACTGAAGTTAAATGCATAAAAAATAAAGCTATTATTCTGTTATCTCACTCACTATTTTTATCTGCATCCATTTCTCTGTCCTTAGATATGCAGTTGCTGCTAACGCATACAGGGTAATGTGTACAGAGCGTAATAACCACTTTATTCTTATCTCTGGTGAAAGTGGTTCTGGCAAGACAGAGACCTCTAAGAAAATCCTCCAGTACCTAGCCATAACATGTCCAATCACTAAGAAACTTCAGACAATCAGAGATCGTCTCCTTCTCTCTAATCCTGTACTAGAGGTAAAAAAAGTAAACTACTATATAAAATATGTATACATTTATGTTAGTTTATTTCTATCTTAGATTGTAGTGCAAAATAAAAGTGAGATTGAAATAAGTATTTTTGTAAATTTGTGATAGAAACTCAGCTTCACTTTTAATTTGAACAAATAAAAAGAACTTCCAACTTCAAGGTCACATGATCCTATGAAGTAAGTGGAATACAAAGATATCTATTAAAGTACTAATTGTATTGTAATGTAACACTTGAAAACACAATGTCCAACGTGATTACGTAGCCGATGCCAAAGTACAACTTCTGTATTTGTCAATAGTTCTATAGCACTTTGTAAAGGTCATATGGGGCTATAGGCACAATTTTGTCACCTACTAAAAAGTTGAATACTTCAGATTAAAAGAAGAAATAGCAAATGAAAGACTGTCTTATTTTTAGTTAAAATATTTGGTGAAAACCTATAAGTATAAACACGGCATACTCAAAGTGTTTAGTTAATAATGTACCCCTTATTTGTCACTGAGGTGTTCGATGCCCCACTAGATGTCTGAGGTGTATACAAACCTATAAATGTAAACTACATGGTAGAGGGTAAAATGTTGCACTGTATGACTATATGCACATGCAGTGTTCAGTGTATATGTATCATTATTTTTTAGGCTTTTGGAAATGCCAAAACAATTCACAATGACAATTCAAGTCGATTTGGAAAATACATGGATGTGCAGTTTGACTACAAGGTATTTTCTAAAGCTTATACAATATGCCTGTAGTTGTCAGCCTGTAACTGTATATCTAATTATTGGTGGTGGACTTCATCAATGAGATGATAAAGTGTCACCGTGAAAGTTTCCATTTTCTGCGGCTTCTATTTTTTTGCAGGGAGCCCCCTGTGGAGGACACATCCTGAGCTACCTGATAGAAAAGTCACGTGTGGTTCATCAGAATCCTGGGGAGAGAAACTTTCACATTTTCTATCAACTGCTAGAAGGAGGAGAAGATCATCTGATCAATTGGTTGGGCCTGGACCGTAATCCCCAGAAATACAGTTACTTGATCCAAGTAAGGTCCTTTAATTTTATAAATTCTGTGCAATGAAATATGTTTTTTTTTAAATATGGTTGATTTCCTTTGCTAGGGTGAGTGTGCCAAAGTAAGCTCTATCTGTGACAAAACCAACTGGAAGCTTGTCCGTAGGGCATTCACCATCCTTGAATTCACAGAAGCAGATATTGAGGTAGAGTAATAATTCTATGTTACCTTAAAGCTGATCTTATAGTATGATCAACATATATACAGTATGCATATATATATATATATATATATATATATATATATATATATATATATATATATATATATATATATATATATATATATATATATATATATAAATATAAAGAGAGAGATATGTTTTGTACTGTGTTAGTGTCCTGGTGCTTTCCAATTATTATTATTATTTTTTTATGATAAAATGATAACCTGTTAAAGCATATTTATGAGCTGGATTTTGTTGAAACAATGATTACCGTATGTCATATAACAAAAAAAAATCTACAGTACAATCCACAGATAGGAGGGCCCCATCCCACACCAGGGCTCAATTTGGACAACAGTTTGTTAGGCTTTCTGTATCTTAAGCACTTTCATATGAGATATAAGTCTCACATTAAAGGGATGACTAACTCTGGGGTTTATACTTTAAAAAGTCAGAATAAAAAAGATACCCCTGTTTTATATGGTAATTCAGCATTGTTTGAACCCTAGATAGTTCAGATCTATATGTTTCTGTGTATTGTTCAGGTATTCATTTGGTTCACAAAATATCAGTGCTCAGGTAGAGCACGTGCCACACACAGCCAATATGTTGTCTGCATTGAATTGCACGCTGAGCTGTGTTCATTGTGAGCACCAGATGCATCAGGTCTGTACCATCTGTAGAGATGGGAGCCACATTGCATAACCTGAAGTAGTATGTTAACTGATTAATCGTTGGCATTCACACTCATTCTCACCAGCTTATAATTCTCATCAGCATCTGTTTGGAATAGTAGCCAGTGTTCTACATCTGGGGAATATAAAGTATGAAGAAGACACCCATGGTCATGCAATCATTAAGAATGGATCTCAGCTTCAGTGGATATCTAAGGTATTCCCTGGAGCAGTGTATATACTTTCAGAAATATGATACAGCTGTGATCTGTTTGCTAGCTGTAATGTATGTAATTTAGTGGCTTACAGCTTTTCTAGCTGCATTTTCTTTGTATTTGTAAGTGAATTAAATTTGCTTCTCTGTTTTTTTCTTTTTTTCTCATATAAGAACACTGTATATAACTCCCTTGTTTTACTTCCCACAGTTGCTTGGTGTTCCCGTATCTCTTTTGCAAGAAGCACTGACAAATAAAAAGATTGAAGCTAGGTCAGAAGAGGTATGTGACATATTAATGTGCATTAAAGTGATCTCCTAAAGAAGCAGACCTTGAGTGCTTTGCTATATTATGAATTATTTTGGTACACCAAAATCATCTATCGAGAACATCTTGTATTGGAGACCTCTTGATCTCAGGCTCCTCTTTGTGGTCCAATATATATTCAGGTCACTCTTTTCTCTTAACACAGTTGCAGATATATTAATATATAGTTGTAAAAAGCATCATGGAAAATACACAGTGCTACTACATAGTAATATCTAAAGCCATGTAGTGTTCTTCTCCAAAAAGTATATAGGTTTAGGGGTTTAGGCTGAGTCCTCATATTTTCCTTTATAAACCTCACTGTGTGCATAGGGTACATGAAAGTCACAGAATTCTGTATGTAAAGACTTTCATTACTTAATTTGACTATAGGTTGTAGGAATGTTTACATGCAAAAGACTGAGGTTCAAGATAGGTGGGCAATTCTTCAAAAGAGAAAGAGAGACTTAATTTTATTCAACATGCCTTTTACAAACATTGCTATATGATACTATAATAACTTACTGCATGAAATGTTATATATTATATGTACTAACTACTTGAAATAAATGATTGAATGCAGTTTCTCATGCATTGTTGTTTTGAAGTTCGTTTGGCTGTTTGTTCTGAAGGCCAAATGCTTTACATTCATTTTTTATTTGCAGGTTCTCAGTCCTTTGAATTTGGAGCTGGCTTATTATGCTCGTGATGCCCTCGCCAAAGCTATTTATGGAAGGTCTTTCAATTGGCTGGTCAACAAAATTAATAGCTCTCTGTCCAACAAGGTAATACATCAACTACAGATCTCTTGCCAACAGGCAACATTAAAATGCTGATTGTGCAAATGTAATCATGTAAACATAATAATCTGGCAATGTAATCATGTAAACATAATAATCTTTTTAAAATTTCTAAAGTAGCATCTAATCTTGAGTGCCAACCATCTACTTGCAATCATATACGGGTATTTCAGTATGTGGGAAGTGGAGGAAATATTGCAGGTCTAATATGGCCACAAATTTTGCCAACAATATGGGAACTATAAAGCTAAATGACAGGTCAGATGTAGCCTCTCAGGAGATTGAATGGCCTCCAACCTTGCTTCATAGACATTTGTGTATGAAACTTTGTATTTACTATATAAAGTAGTATAATATATCACATAGTCAGCTCAGGTCAATATGCCGGACAGCTTTGTAAAAGAAAGTCAAATACAAACACAATTTTGTTTTACCGAATTAGTTTTAAAACAACCCTCTCCTTCTGGAGTGTTTTTCTTCTTTTACATGTGTAGGAAAATAGTTTGCAGTTTTTTGCTATTTGCTAAACTCTAAAACTAAGTATTGTTAAACAAAATCTAATTGGGAGAGTATCTAAATATGTTTATTTTAATAATTTTGCAGTGTGGTTTTTCTATGAAGCATAATGTATAACTGTTTGTATTA
Source organism: Xenopus petersii (assembly GCA_038501925.1). NCBI lineage: Eukaryota > Metazoa > Chordata > Amphibia > Anura > Pipidae > Xenopus > Xenopus petersii. The sequence goes on from CM076673.1 coordinate 139,577,440, forward strand.
AAAGTCTCTACTGTTAATAGGAGTCACCAAAGCAACCAGTTATTGGACTCCTTGACATTTATGGATTTGAGATTTTGGAGACAAACAGGTAATATCAATTGCACGTAACACTTTCCATTATAAACATAAAATGCAATTGTAGTTTCTAATAGCATACTTTTAACTTTTATCTGCAGCTTTGAACAGTTTTGCATTAATTACTGCAATGAGAAGTTACAGCAGCTCTTTATTTCTATGACACTAAAGGCAGAACAAGAGGAATATAAAATAGAGGGTATTGAGGTAAGAAACATTGATTTAAAAGTAGATTTGTGTATTTTTACATAATATATACACAAATAGAGCATACAAAGCTGTCTGTTAGCAAATACAGTCATGCCCTGTCTACTCTTTTTGTCCTGCCAGATAATATATTCAAGGTTTAGACCTCAATCATTCCTCTAATTACCGCTATCAATTTCACTTGAAGCAAGGAATGTGCAATGTATAATGTTTTTAAAACAAGTTCACAGTGCCAAGGAAGTATCTACTGTTTAACCAACCTTACATGTTTCATAAAGTAATGGAGCCTCCATATTAGTGAGATTAGTGTTACTTAGGCTTGGCAGGCCAGTGGCCTGGCTTTGCATATAGAACAGTTATTTTCTGTAGGGAACTTTCCAGACTGGCATAGCTGGGATGTATGAAATAAATTTATTTGCTATTTTTTTTGCTCCCTTATTTGATTGCTTTTGGTTAATACATTTGTATTTTTGGCAACAATCTTTTTATGACAATGTATTTTATTTTATAATATCAGTGGGAACCTGTTCAGTACTTTGACAATAAAATTATCTGTGACCTAATTGAGGAGAAGTACAAAGGGATCATTGCCATAATGGTAAGAACTGTGTATACAAAATGTTCAAATAACTGTTACGGAATAGGTTCAAATCCTTAGAATCTCTAGAATAACAGGGCAAAAGCTCAAATTAAGAAAGTTCTTGGTAAACCTTTCCCTAAGCACAGTGGTAATACATTTGAGGCCTACAGAACATCATTTGAGAGTTAGCTTTCCTATAAACAGATATTGTAGTTTTCTTTTTTTAGAGCTCACCATATACCTGACACTTCTACCTGTAATCAGTATTCTCTATGCTCTTCTTTTAGTCAGACTTTCTTTTGTGTATGGCCTGTAGTCTATGCTCATCCCTGACAAACAAAAATACACGTACCTGTCTGATTTTGTTAAAGGGATTGCATCCCATTTATATTTAAAAATTCATCCTGTTCTAATAGAATGAAGAGTGCTTGGGACCTGGGGAAGCCACAGACTTGAGCTTCTTAGCAAAACTGGAAGAGAAGGTTGGCGATCACCCCCATTTGTTAACGTACGTGCTCAGCTTTCTGTTTTATATATAAAAATAAGAGAAAATTATTACTGTGCCTCTAACCCTAATTGAGGTATCATTCTATCATTGGTTGTTACCATAATTTGATTGAGAATTGTGTTCTATAAGCTTATTTTCTGTTATCTTCTGTGAATAGACGCAAACTTGCAGATCCAATAGCCAGAAAAACCATAGACTGGTTAGATTTCAGGCTTATCCACTATGCAGGAGAAGTTACATATTGTGCAGTTGGTGAGTAAAAGAAACAGAATACTTTAACTATACAGCAGAGTATTTTGGATTTGTTTAGTTCATCCACTTTTCCATTTCATTATTTGTTCAAGTTCTCTATAGCTTAAAGGGGGAACTATCACAAAAATGAAAATTTAATATAAGCTTCATCATACTGAAATATGAAACTTACTTAATACAATCAATTAAATATTCTGCATTGTTTCTAAAATAATCCAGTTTATGATCACTATCCCTCTTTCAGCATCTGTTTCTCTTCATCTGTCTTCCTGCAGCAGTTGGGTGTCAGTCATTGACAGTTTGATCCAATATATCTTATGGGGGCTCCTTTTACCTAGAAGATGTATCTGACAACCAACTGCTGCATAAAGAAAGAATGAAGAGAAACAGATGCTGAGAGAGGAATGGTGAAGATAAACTTGATTATTTCAGAAGCAATGTGGTCTATTTAATTGATTGTATTTAGAAAATTTCTTATTTCAGTGTGATGAAGCTTATATAAAATTTTCATTTTTGGATAGTTCCCCCTTTAATTTTCATCCATGTTTGGCTTTCCACTAACTGTTCCTGCCCCCACTATTAGTGTCCTGGGGGTAGTGTGCTCTAAGTGGGTTCATAAAAATAAATGTATCCTGACCGAGCACTGTGAAAATAAATAAACACCACTCGGTGTAAAGTATGTCTCCTTGGCAGTCACACTCATTTTAATTGCTGATAATGATATGTATCAATTGAAAGAGGTCAGATTGTTTATGTCATGTAAATGTATAATTATGTTTCTGATCATTTAGGGTTTTTGGAAAAAAATAATGACTTGCTCTACAGAAATTCGAAAGAGGTAATAAAATATTCCTCCAAAAATGATCTGTGTCACACAACGCAATTAAATAATACAAATTATTATTTATACACCATAAATTATATTTAGTAATAGTCTGTTTGCTGTTTGCAGGTGGTTCTGAAATCTAAAAACTATATCTTAAGGGATTGTTTTCATTCCTCTGAGTTGGACAACAGGAGGAGGCCAGAGACTGTAAGTGAATGTAATTAGTTTATACATGGCTATTGAAGCAAAGTTAATGATTAATTGTACAGTACTGATAAACCATCTTGTGATACATGTCTATATTTACAAAAATGAAGCTATTTTTTTATTATGTAGCAACTAAAGAGGCACTGACACTTTCATATAAGGGTGAAGAACTACTATTAGCAGCTACCTGTCACAACTACAAAATAGACAATAGTGATCATTTTCTTTGCTAAGGCACTATGTGTGTGCCCTAAATGGTAGGAATATCAACATGCCAATTAATAGCTGTGTTGTACTTTTTTTACAATTTTTTTTTACCAGTTTTTGTCCTCACTTCTCTATTTCCAGGTAACAACACAGTTCAAGAACAGCTTGTCCTCCCTGATAGAAATCATTCTGCTGAAGGAACTAACGTACATCAGGTGTATCAAGCCAAATAACAACAAACAACCCGGTGAGAACATTGCCTGAAGGAAAACAGGTTGTTTTTTCACTCTGCTTTAGTATGGAGACAGAGTAAACTTATATATTGAATTGTCAATGAGATATGCATTTTTTAGGCACAAGTGTTAAAATGTATACCTGAAAATTGCAAATAGGCTGTTATATCAAAATATCTAAATGTTATTTAAAACAAGGGTATCACAACACTGGCAAATCCCATATATAAGTGGGTGACCTGCATAGTTACAACATGGAGCTGGTCACTGCTCCTGTTTAACTATAACAAACAAGGGAAAGTTGTGCTCACCACTAATTTTTAAAAACATTAGGCGGGGGTGCAACAAATCCGGTGCCACGAATCCGGGCCTGGTTGAATCTGTATTGGAGAACCCCACTATTATATTTATTTTGTTATTAACATGGAGATATAAACAAAAGCATATAAAGCAGCAAATACAAAAAGACAGAAATGCATGAAAAATGGGATATTGCAACATGGCTACATCAACCTATTTAACTTAATGGATCACCGTGCTTCTACTCTTTTCTGTTTGCATTCACTGCTGGTTGCAGGAAAGTTTGAAGATATGCTCATTCGCCATCAGGTCAAGTACCTGGGCCTGATGGAGCATTTACGGGTCAGAAGAGCCGGATTTGCCTATCGAAGGAAATATGAGATATTCTTAGAGAGGTAACTCTAGAAATAGAAACTTAAAGTAACTGCTAAGTCACAATTGAAACGACAGAAAAAGTCACACAAGTCTAGTAACTTGCGGGTAACTTACATTCTTAGTAAAGTTTCATAAAATAAAGTAGGCATGTTTTTACTAACCAGTTGATACCTACGTTTACTCATATATTGTATTGTAAAAATTTGGTATAAATTCTCACATTGCTCTCTGGTTTATGGACAGTTTAAATTTAGATAGCACACCAACTTTTCTGTTGATAATCCACAGCTTAGACCATGACTGCATGATGTGTATAGAGAGAGATTTCCCAGTACATTATATATTGTATTAGAGGATAAAATAATTGTTTAGATGTAGTGGCCATTTAATGTTATAAATATTACTCAATTAAAATGAATAAGTACAGCTATTTGATCAATCCAGTTTAATGTATGTTTTGTGTATTGGTAAATGCAGAATATTGTTGGCTATTTTGTGCCCTGCTCTTTTTCCTTGCCCTGTGCTTGTCATACAAGTCAGTTTAAGTAATTCATAATAATACAAATAAGAAATAAATCTGATTTTTTCTGCTTTAGGTACAAAGCACTGTGTCCACAAACTTGGCCTAACTGGGCAGGCCCAGCCCGAGAAGGAGTAGAGAAACTAGTGAAATACCTTGGATACCAACCTAACGAATATAAATTGGGAAGGTGATATCAATTTCAGTTTCCAAATGTGTTAATAACTGCAGCTATCTTGTATCTGGTTGGCAAATATCAGTGATATGTAACTCAGTTGAGTAGCTTTTCTGAGGTTGAGTCATGGCGGATGAAGATTGCATATTCATTCTAAATACAGATTAATGAGTGGAGTGCTATGGGCACCTTTGTTTTATTTTAAAACATTGTGCTATTTACTGTACTTGAGCCATAGATTTGCCACATTTCTAAATGCCATGTCTTTCTTTATCAGAATTTACAATGTGGCCTCTTCTCTATTACCAACATATAAGTGTCGTAACTATACATTCATGGGACCAACAAATCTTTAGTAAGCCCCCGAACATTGGAAAGAAATGAAATTCTGCAATACTGCTTTTTCTTTTGGATGTAACGTGTTGTGGTCTTTCATTCTCTCTTACAGAACAAAGCTGTTCATACGTTTTCCACGTACACTATTTGCCACTGTGGACTCATTTGAAATAAGGAGGAATCAGCTGGGTAAACCTTTCATGCCACCCCTCTAAAAATACTATTGATACCCAGAAACCAAATACATCCAAGTCTGTAAAAGCCCATTATTGCAGTAAATGTACATATTCTGTATGATAGGACATAAATGCAAAAATTTTTGCTACTTTCATTTAGAAATGCAGAGTGTGGGCCTCAGCAAAGTGGAAGCAGAATACTTCAGTTAAATCAGCACGATGCATCCATAAAAAGTCTGGCATACTAATGATAAGTCCTGGAGTCAATACATCCATTTCAATGTTAGGAAAGTAAGGGTTTCCAAAAAACTACTTTAGGCTATTGTCACATGTGGTATTTATTCTGTTGGCAGAAATCTGCTTTGAGTTCAGAGAGCACTGACACAGACAGTATGTGCCCCATGAGGACCTTGATACAGTTCCTGTTATTGCTCATGGAACGTGTGGCATAGACCCCACTTTTTTCTCTGTCGTTGGAAAAATGCCATGTATGACATTAGACTTTAAGGGGTTGTAAATCCAAATATAAATATTTGTATAATGAAAGAGAAACTTAACTCTAAGCAACTTTCCACTATACTCTCAGTGATTATAACGGTTAAAAGTAGTTTCTGTATGTGCTTGGCCATTCCATTAATACATTGGTGCATTAGTCAGCCCTTAAGCCAAGACTGCACTTTCTACAATTATGTAAAGAAAGATAGTTGTGTGAAGGAGTTTTGGTTGGTGGAGCTAACAAACTGCACAATGTTTCAGTTGTACAGGTAGTCAGAACCAAGAGTGCAGAGGAAGGCAAAGCACAGACAAACTGTTTTCAGTAGCAATTACACTTACAAATAACTTTAGAATCATGGAAAAAAACAGTAATGCATGTACAGTATGTTGGAAAGTTTCTTCCAATTAAGCTTGCCTTCATTATGGAAAATGTTACAACCCATTTAATGAGCAGGACTCTTGTCATGTCTTGTTGTTTAACATTGAGTAACTTATTGTGGGAATTACAATAATAACAACAAAAATTTTCCAGTTACATTTTTCCATTCTGCTGGACACATAGATGTTGTTTGCAAATATCAGTGTGTTTGCACACATTTTAAGAAATGTACATACTGTATTGTTCTATTATGTTGAAAATTCCAGACTGCCAAAAGAGTCAAGAAAAGTGCCTCAATTGTTATCAGGTCCTATATTACTTTATTCTCTGTGTACTTCTAGTTTCAAAAATCCAAGCCAAATACAAAGGGTATTTAGGAAAAAGAGCTTTTGAGAAGAAGAAAAAAGCAGGTATTGTTTACTCTTCCATATTTGCGCCCTTTCTGCAGTTGTTAATGGAGATGCATAAAGTATACCAAACATGCATTTGAAATAACTTTATTAACTTTGTTCCAAAAAAAAAACAAACAAGTATTTGTGATTATTTGGCATGGATTGTGCTGTTATATGTAAACAACATAAGTAACCCAGCAGGCTGCATTTGATCTTTAAAGGGATACTGCCATGGGAAAACATGTTTTTTTTTCAAAACACATCAGTTAATTATGCTACTCCAGCAGAATTCTGCACTGAAATCCAATCCCCAAAAGAGCAAACAGATTTTTCTATATTCAATTTTGAAATCTGACATGGGGCTAGACATTTTGTCAGTTTTCCAGCTGCCCCAGTCATGTGACTTGTGCCTGTAGGATGGAACTACTTTCTGGCAGGCTGTTATTTCTCCTACATATTGTAACTGAATGTCTCAGTGGGACTTGGCTTTTACTATTGAGTGTTGTTTTTAGAACTACCAGGGAGCTGTTATCTTGTGTTAGGGAGCTGCTATCTGGTTACCTTCCCATTATTCTTTTGTTAGGCTGCTGGGGGGCGGGGTGATATCGCTCCAACTTGCAGCACAGCAGTGACTGAAGTTTTTCAGAGCACAAATCACATGACTGGGGGCAGCTGGGATACCGACAATATGGATAGCCCCATGTCAGATTTCAAAATTGAATATAAAAAAAATCTGTTTGCCCTTTTAAAAAATGGATTTCAGTGCAGAATTCTATTCAGCACTATTAACTGATGCGTTTTGAAAAAAACATGTTTTCTCATGACCGTGTCCCTTTAAAGGTTTCCAAAAAAAGAAAAGAATGTTTTTGCATAATGAAAGAAAATATAATTCCACTCAACTTTCCAATAATACATTCATTCAAAATTTACAGTGGTTTTAAAGTTATTTGTAAAATTATCCCTTTCAGGAGAAGGAAAGTCTTAGTGCACTTGAGGGTGCCAAACCTTAGGCACCCCAAATGATTGTATTTACTTACCTGAAACCCCGGGCCTGTGCTCCTATCAGCAGAAAACTGCACCAGCCCGGGGTTATTCCCAGGGCAGACACATGCGCAGTTGAAAGAAATTGCCGACTTTTCAGTTAAAGTTCGGCTTTTCGTTCTGCTACGCATGCTCAGCTGTGCGAAGAAAGAGGAAGACGGAAGAGGATCGCTCCGTGGTGCTCACTGGTATAACCCCGGGCCGATGCAGTTTTCTGCTGATAGGAGCACCGGCCCAGGGTTTCAGGTAAGTAAATACAATCACTTGGGGGTGTCTAACATTTGGCAGTGAACCTTTTATCATTTTTGTATGTACTTTAGCAACAGAGATACAAATGCCTTATGATCAGGGAAGATGCCTAGAATCAGAGGGAGACACAGTGTAGGTTTTTTTTGTAATCTTTACAGAAACAAAAGCACATATTTTGATTTAAATGTTTCCAATGTCATGTGAAGGGTGCTAGGCTAATATTACCTTTCACCTTGTTCTTTTAGCTATTAAGCTAGAGTCATGCTGGAGAGGGGTACTATCTCGTAGAGAAGCGAAGAAGCGTGCGTGGGCTGTGCAGACCATCAGAAGGTATGTTTTATATTCAACCCCTATATTAACCATAGCCATCTATCTTGGACGTACTAAATCTTTAGCCCTGCACCATCCTACAGCACAAAGAAATAGTTTCAAATTAATTCCTTTCATGTTTGAGCAAAATAAACTTAAACTATATAAATTATTCAAATTTCTTCAGTCTTCAAGCAGGCAGGCGCCATTTGGTGAACACTGCTTTTAAGCAAGCTTTGAATCATTCCAAAATCCTGTTTATGGGCTAGAATGAGGCTAGATGGTGAGGAGGCAGGGGGAATGTGAGGAGGGCAGTGATATGTAGAAAGTGCAGAACAGACAATGAAAGCAACGCCTGTCCCACCTTCATGCCTGACGTATAGAGATGGGCAGTCAATATATGATTGACAGTTGAGAGTTCTAAATACCTTTATAACAGGTATCGATGTTTTTGGTTTTTTTTTTAAAAAAAAAATAGATTTCCTGTTTAATTTGAAAAGGACAGGTCCCCTTTAAGGATGAAAGGGTACCTATAATTTATTATGCTCACGTTAATAAAGTTCTTGGGAGTTGAACTATGACCTAGGCTTTCATAAATTTGACTAATGATATCCAATAATATTTCTGCCATGTGGCTAGTTCTAGAATTAAATGCATGTCTGCATCTGAAAAAGGACATTTCATATTGACTGCCTTTCAAAACAGTATGGTATTTGACTACATGCTTTTGTATGGCAGCATTATATGTAGGGATGCACCGAATCCACTTTTTTGGATTCGCCGAACCCCCGAATCCTCACGAAGGATTCGGCCGAATACCGAACCGAATCCGAAACCCTGATTTGCATATGCAAATTAGGGGTGGGAAGGGGAAAACATTTTTTACTTCCTTGTTTTCTGACAAAAAGTCACGCAATTTCCATCCCCGCCCCTAATTTGCATATGCAAATAAGGATTCAGATTTGGTTCGGCCGGACAGAAGGATTCGGCCGAATCCGAATCCTGCTGAAAAAGGCCGAATCCTGGCCGAATCCCCAACCGAATCCTGGATTCGGTGCATCCCTAATTATATGTGATCTAAAGAAGCTCCTGTTCCTATGTAACGATGATTACTTTTTTTTTCTATTGGCTGAAAACAGACTAACATGGCATATGCAATTACATAACCCAAGTGAGACAAGTTTTTCAATCAAAAAATAAATAGGTCTTACTACTGAGCCTTATAAGAGATAAAGTTGACCCAGGAAGAATTAGGAATGATTTTTTTTGACATTATTTCAAGGTTCATTGTTGGATTTATCAACCGGAAGAATCCAGACGTAGATTCAAACAAAAACTTCTCAAGCATGATGTATTACAACTATCTTTGGAAACTGAGGGAACATGTGCCCAAAAATTTGCTGGATAAAACATGGCTGACCCCACCAGTAGCCATGGAAAAGGTACTCTGCAACCAAATGGTATAAAATCAAATTCACCTAGAAGAGAACATTGCAAAAGTCAGTAAAGGGAACATTCTAATACACCATAGGAGTCTGTTTGAATGCAATAAGACACAATAATGTGTAATACATTAAATATGTTAGAACGTTATATTGAACAACACTTGGCGACAGTATAGTACATTAAGGGGCAGATTTATCAAGGGTCGAATTTCGAAGTGGAAAATATTTCGAAATTTGACCATCCAATAGAATCCTCCGACATTCGAATTCGAAGTTGGAGGATTTTATTCATCGTATGATCGTACTCCGATCGTACTTCAAATCGTACGATTTTCCTTCGAAACCCAAAAACTTATGCTCTGGCAGGTCCCCATAGGCTAACATAGCACTTCGGCAGGTTTAAGTATTGAAGTCGAAGTTTTTTAAAGAGACAGTACTTCGATTATTGAATAGTCGAACGATTTTTACTTTGAAATTAAGTAAATTCGAAGTCGTAGTATCCTATTCGATGGTCGAAGTATCCAAAAAATTACTTTGAGTTTCGAATTTTTTTACTTCGAAAATTCCCTCGAATTCAATTCGACCCTTGATAAATCTGCCCCCAAGAGGAGTAGATTAGGAGACTGTATGTTGGAGAACATTAAACTCCTCTCTCATTTTAGATTATTAAATCTAATGAGCAGGGTCCTCTTTGCCTCCTGTATTGGTTAGTATTTGTATGAAATCTGTGATATATGAAGCCCTGTAGCATATGGTGGCACTTTATAAATGCACAATATTAGTAAAAATGTATTCTTCATGTTCAGACATCAGAACTTCTACACAAGGTATGCATGAGAAACTTAGTGAGGAAATACTACAGGACAGTCACCCCTCAGAAAACACACCAGGTAAAACACTTCCATGCATTTAACTGTGACTTCCATTTATCTATCCTTTCTGCTAAAAAACTGAAAAATGAAAAGAGTTTATTAAATAGGATCACCTATCATTAGATTCCTCACTCATTTACATTACATAAGCTACTGTATATTACTGTATATTAATTGAACCTATTTTGTTCAACAGCTGCAGCAGAAAGTTGTGACCAGTCAAATCTTCAAAGGGAAGAAGGAGGGTTACAAAAACACTCTCAGCCAGCCTTTTGAAGAGACGCGTTTGAGTGAGTTTACATTACATACAATAAATCACAAATGAGCTATTAATTAGACTCTAAAGAGTATTCACCCTATCCCTCTACAATACAATCTGTTCAATAACGTAACTCCACACATGGCTTTGGCAGGCTGTTTTGTACAAGGTTTCCTTTGCTTCAGTCTTATACAGCTTATACAGTGTGCTGCTGGTGATTTTCTTCAGTATATGGATATGACCCTATGAAAGGAGTGGGTCCTCCATTACAGCACCTGGCACAACAATAGTGTTTGTTTTTTTGAGGTGAGCACTCCATAATAAGGAGTGATAGCACTGTCATGTTTTACGATGACAGGATCCCTTTAAGTTCAAACATTATTGTATGGTCTAATCTAGTTAAAGGAGAATACAAGGGGGTGTCAAATGTTTGGGCACCCGCCAAAGATTGTAAGGACTTACCCCGGACCGGTTATCCTGTTAACAGAAAACTGCAGCAGACCAAGGCACTAGCCAGCATGCAATCCTCTTCCTCCCTTCTTCATTCTTCAGAATCCAGCTGCTGAGGCATGCACAGTAGAACAAAAAAGCCTGCTTGTTTGCTAAAGTCCAGCTTTAAACTCTACTGTGCATGCGTGTCCACATGATGGAAGAGGATCACTCACTGGCTATGAGGAGCACCAGCCTGGGGTATCAGGTAAGTCATTACAATCCTTGGGGTGTGCCTTAACATTTGGCACCCCCTTGCTATAACTTTGACTAAAATCTCCTTTAATATTGCTGTAATTTCACTAAAATGATCCCACTACTCATCTGTCTGGGGTTCTGCACATGGGAAGATGCACCAACAGGGTGTGTTTGTTAGTTAATATTACCTTGTTTGACCTTGGAACATGGAGAAATATAGGGTATTGGAACAATGTTTTGAACCCCTGGGTTATAATTATTGTGGGGATGTAAATAGTGAAGGCATTGCACAACCCTGTTTAGATTGTCCACCTTTACTGTATAATTTTAACCACCATCACCTCAATTTTCCCTCACTGGAACTGCAGGCTAACAGAGCCCACACTCTGACTATATCTAAAAAAAGTCCCCTATCAAGTGGTCTGGTCCCACACCGGGAGTTCCTGGTATGGACAGCCATATTGGGGCAAATTTTAGCGGTGTGCTAAGCGATCTACATCACACACATTGCTCATTATGCACATGTGTATGCGCAAATATTGACTGTCACAGAGGGTCAGAGTGCTTGCTAGGGGGCTTTCCTTATACAAATATTTTTGTTTCATTTATCTGGAGAGTGGGCTCTGAAATTATGCTGTTTAAGTACTAACCAGAGGCACATTTTGCCCTGTTTCCTACAGTAAATAGTGCAGCTTGTTACTTTACAATTACATTTCCCCAATTTTACACCATTTTTGTCTGAAATCATGAAACCATACTTGTATCCAGTCTCATATTTAAGGACTCCTATTACATATAAAAAGTGGCATTAGATGCATAATGTGTGTCTGTTAATTATTAGGGGATAGAAGCACTATTTAGAATAATTTTAATCCTGATATAGTTTATCAGGTCCAGATTTTTTGGGCAGGCCATAAAGGCCCGGGCTAGGGCGGTAAAGAGATGGGGGCAGCATGTCGCCTGCTGGCTGCATTTGTACTGGGGAGGGGACAGGGCATGAGATTTTGACAGTTGTTTGAATCTCCAGCCCACTTAGTCCCCAGTGCCAGCTGTGCGAGCGGGGTAGGATGGCGGTTGCCAGCGGGTCAGTTTAGCAGCCTAGGGGGAATCAATTTAATATACGCCCTTTAGTTTATGCTGATCTGGATTAAAAAATGTCTATAAATAATTTAATAAGTGCAATGCAATGTATGATAGGTTATCTAAATGACAGTATCTCTTTGTACTGCTTAATCTTTAGATGAACAAGATATTAACCCAAAAGTGCTTCAGCTCATGAATAATGACAGGATTAAGGTAAACAAAAATGTGAAACAGCATTTATTTTTCCCTAGTGATTCAAATTCATTACTTTCATTACTTTAGCATATCTATTAGCCCACCTTACCATAACCATTCTGGTTCCAACAATTATCCTACAGTGGAAATGGCTGGGTAGTTTGGCTGGGTTCTGCCTCACAGTTCCATCATCATAACAAATATGGCAGTTTAGAAACACTATCAGATCACATTAAGTCTGTCTGAACAGAAAATGTGATCAGAATGCACTTCCCTTTAGTGTACAAGTGCAATAAGAGCACACCAAGGAACTGAGAAGGACTATTTCCAGCTTCTATTAAGATCCATCCATTTTTACGGCCAGATTGTATAATATTGAAGTTATTGGTTGGATGACCACAAATCTAGACCTCTGTATATCCTCTTTATTTTCCAAAATACTAATACAAAAGATAAATGCAGTCCCTCCAGGTTGGTCCAGGAACCTTTTTGGCCTGTGTATGAAGCAGGTATATAACAAAGAGGTTAGAAATACACGAGCATCCTCTAGGCTCCCACTATGACCTGATCATTGGCTTAAGAACTACTAATTAGATTATCCCAATTTTGGTAAAGATCTGTTTAAATGAGCAGATCTGACCTTATCTGCCTATTAAGGGAGCTGTGTGCAATATGCTTAGCAAAGGATCATGTATATTTTAGTTTGGATCATACCTTAAATATAAATGCCAGTTTCACCACTCATACGTTTTTTGCCATCTGCAGCAACAGCAGCTCCCTTTTACTTATCTTCCATTTAAAAGGCAAGTGCATTATCACATTCTGAAAGAGATTCTATAACAATGAATTACATTTATCAAAAGCTTCTTAAATTTCTGCTGCACCTTCATCTATCACTACTACTATGTGGCTTATTATAACTTCATAAACTTCACTCTTGACTCAGTATGGAATAGCAGCAGTGAAATATGACAGACGTGGATTCAAAGCTCGCCCCCGCCAACTCCTACTGACGCAGTCAGCGGTGTATGTGACTGAGGAAGCCAAGATTAAGCAGAAAATCGAGTATTCTATGCTGAAAGGTAAGATGCATGCACTGTGGGATGAGCTTTAATCAGAGTTGAAGTGCTGGGCAGACAGATTTATTTCTCCAATACCCAAATGGTTTGTTAATAATTGGTAAGGCTTACTGCTAGGAGTAGGATACTCACATCTTTCTTCCTGTACCTGTATTTCAGGAATCTCGGTCAGTAACCTGAGTGATGGATTCCTAATCATCCATGTGTCCCCAGAGGGCAACAAGCAGAAGGTAACATGGTAACATGATTGCCCTATCCCCTTCATTGTTTTCCCCTGAAAGCAGGAAAGACAAAATAGCTTTAGAGGTAGAGGTATAGGATCAGTTATCCAGAAACCTGTTATCCAGAAAGCTCTGTATAAGGGAAAGTCATCTCCCATAGACTCAATTTTAATGAAAAAATAAAAATGTTAAAACATATGGCATTTTTCTCTCTAATAATAAAACAGCACCGTGTACATGATCCAAGCTACGATATAAATTATCAATATTGTTGCAAAAACAATCCTATTTGGTTTAAATGATTATTAGCAGTATTTCCAAATTATAAAAAGACTCCTTATCTGGAAAAACCCCTGTCCTGAGATTTCTGGAGAGCAAGTCACATAGTATTTTCAGACATTTGGCTGTAACATTACATTATTATTCCCCGAATGTTTAGGTGACATAGCCAGGGCCAAGCCAATATATTTTGGCACCCTAGGCAAGGGCTTCAATCAGTGCCCCCCCCCAGGGTCCTGCATTACCATTTCCCACCTTACCATTCATATTGCCCCCTGTACCTGTGCCAGCAGCCATTATGTTGCTCCATGTACTTGTGCCAGTACCTATCATATTGCCCCCATTTATACCTGTGCCAGCAGAAGCCAAAAAATCCACAATATTGCCCCCAAATATGTACTTGTGTCAGCAGGAGCCAAAAATCCATATTGCCCCCAAATATGTACCTGTGCCAGCAGCTGCCAAGAGGGCGGTGGGGAGTGCTACTGGTCGCAGTAAGAATCACAGGCAAGAGAAGAAATACAAACAGTTTATATAATAATAGAGAAAAACATGGAAAACCTATACTTCAACTATAGAGTTTCCTGGTCCTGGAGGCATGAAAATGAGTCCTCCTAAGTAAATCCAAAGTTTAGTCATATATATAATCATTTATCTGTGGCAACAAGGTAATTCTTTCTTTTTCTTTTTCTTTCTTTCTTTCTTTCTTTCTTTCTTTCTTTCTTTCTTTCTTTCTTTCTTTCTTTCTTTCTTTCTTTCTTTCTTTCTTTCTTTCTTTCTTTCTTTCTTTCTTTCTTTCTTTCTTTCTTTCTTTCTTTCTTTCTATCTTTCTTCTCTTGTATACAGGGAGATGCCATATTACAGTGTGACTACATCTTTGAAGCAGTAACCAAACTGTGCATGCTGGCTTCAAAGCTAGATGCAGTTACTGTAGTCCAGGGAAGGTATGTATACAATACACTCTAGGATATGTGTTAGATCACTTACAGGGCTGCCATCATAGGGCCCCATAAGATAAAATTTGGGAAGTGCAGCATAGCCATGTCCCCTTCACAAAAACCACTGGGTCTGGTTCAGTTATTCCCCTTGATGGCAGCCCTGACCACTTATATAATGTTGCCTTAATTAATGCAACACATTACTAAACCATACTGTTCCATTACCATTCTTCCTGCCACCATGCAATTATTTCTACTTTATATAGCAGAATCATATGTTCTAAGTCATATGTTCATAAGTGAGCAACAATGTAAGCATAGCTGAATAGCACTCTTATTGTGTGTCACAGTGCTGCCATGCATACAGACCAATACAGAACTTGAACCACACATTCTCAGCTTTAATTCCACACCAAACATTGTGCAATGTTTTTGCTATGACAATAGTGCAAAGGCTTCTCCTGGTATCTGATTAGACACCTGGCAAACACTGTCATCAGCCAACCGTGTGCCATAACTGCTTTCATAAGAGCTAGATTCCTTTACTCTTCCTTGGCAGCATCCAATGTTACTATGTATATTATTCCACTTAGCTTAACCTTCAACTTCCAACGCAAAGAAGGCGTCATTGATTTTACACATGGGGCTGAAGCACAAGTGTACAAAGCCAAGAATGGGCACTTAACAGTGGTAAGTAAATTTAGGTGATACAAATGGCTTTTTCTCTCTGTTTATACAGGCTCCTGATAAAATTGACAATATTATTGTGGGAATGTGATAGAGACCCTAAGGCTTATGGTAGCAATAGATGTTACAACTACGATCTTTCCTGTGACCTAGGATCGTTGTTTTCAATACTAACTCTGGATTGTCAGATGTACAAGTAGAAACAATAGAATTCTACTCGTACGTGACGCACCCAATCTAAATTTTCCTGCCAGCCTGATCAACGAGCCAACCAAGTCTTCTGCCGATATTGGTTTGTCTCCCACCATAGACGCACCGAATATAGGCAACTTAAGACTGTTGGCTCCACTGGGATCAGGGATCGATAATGATGTAGGATCTCTGTAAAAGCACGTTGTAAATCTATTGGCATTATATTAATAACAGACAATAAAATATATGTTGCACAGAGATTGTACTATATCTGTCTACGTATACATGGTGAATGGGAGGGTAAACGTTGATTTATACACATATCGTGTTATGTTTAGCCATAAACATTTCTGTCTTTGTTTTAGGCCACACCAAGAATGAAATCCTAACCTGAAACCTCGGCTCTTCATCATTATGGCAAAAGGGACTGGGAGAAATTCTCACTCACTCAACGCACAACAATAATCCATGAACGTGCGCAGAATCATCCCGTATCATGTACTTTACATCAACTTTGTAGAATTGCTGACATTATTAACATAACTCTGATGTCCTTCAACTAGTATAAGGATATTTTTTTTTTCACTTTGGGAAATGAAAGCTCTCCCATGGTTTGGCATCTTGTTTTCAATAAAGCAATATCAACATCTGTTTTATACTTAATGTAATTTACTTTTTTTGTGGTATTTAATGGCAAGAGTAACATTAGATTTATACCTGCTCCATTCTAATTCCTAGAGGGTCATAAACACTGAACATTTTAGACTTAATACATACTGACTTTACAAAACAAATTAAAGTGCTAAAGCAAATGATACACTTCCAAACAGCTGTAAGCAAACCGGAGAAGGAGAATTAAACCCTTAACTGGGGGAGGGTAGGGGGGTAGAATTTTTTTTAGTTAAGGGGTTGAATTCTTCTTTAAAGTCTAGCTAATTTGATTGTTAACTTTGTGTAAGCTTCAAAGGGTACCAGAACCCCTACATTGTTCACACATCAAATTTCAGGCTGTAAAAGCCCTGCATTTTAAGGGCTTGTTCTCACCTGTAAGGGCCTACATTGTTTACACCTGTAGTACCCTGCATTGTTCATTCTTCAGACCGGCTGTTAGAGCAGCACTGGCATTGTGTCACTGTACACAGTACAGTATATAATATTCATCTTACAGTGGTCTCTTACCCTGCTCTACCTTATCTGTGCCATACTCTGCCTGCATGTGCCATAGTCTGCCTGTGACTGCTTTACCTTACCTGTGTGTGCCATATTCTGTCTGTGCCATACTCTGTCTTTGTGTGCCATAGTCTGCCTGTGGGACCCGGTGGGGGTTTGTTAGCATTTGCAAATATTTGTTAGGGGGTCCCAAGGTGCTCTGGAGGTTGCTGTACTATCCACAGGGGAGGAGGAGGCATATGGATTTAAGGGGATTGCTTCACATAACAAATTTTTTTTTCACATTTTAGTGATGGGTGATATGCCTACAGTGAGCACCAACCATTTAGTTTTTTTTTGGATGTGCTTCCACCATTAATGTGGTAATCATTTTAACATGTCTTGTAATAGCAAGGGTGTGGTTTAAAGTGGTGTGGTTTGAAAAAAGGTGTGGTCAGAACTGGTTCCATCATCAGCCCTGCGCCACGTACAGTAGGCCAGAAAAATTCCAGCCCTCAGTACCACAGAAGTTGGACAGCACTGCTCTAGTTAATGACACTTTCCAGGGTTATAGCAGACACCAGTTTTGAACATTTCTCCCGTACCTATGCAACTTTCTTAAATTGAGTCACCTTTAAACATACTAACCCACCCTGGGAAAGTAACAGCAGACTCCCACCAAAGAGCACCAAATTTAATGTAATTTCAGCCAAGAAATGAGGAAAAAATTGATTTTGTTATACCATTAAATCCTTTTCTTTTAAATGGGTAAATCTACTGTGGTTTTCAATCGCTCTGCCTTTTTTTTTAAATGGGGGTCACTGACCCCTTCTAGAAAACAAATGCTCTTTAAGGCTAAAAAATATAGTTTTACTTTTTATTACACAACATTACATTTATGCCTCTCCTATTCATGTTCCAGTCTCATTCAAATCAGTGCATGGCTGCTATAGTAATTTGGACCCACCAGATTGCTGAAATTGCAAACTGGAGAGCTGTTGAATAAAAAGGGAAATAACTCAAAAACCACAAATAATAAAAGATGAAAACCAATTGAAAATTGTCTCAGAATATCACTCAAGCACGAGTATTCCATGGAAAGGGATGCCACAAAAGAGAGACTCCTAACATGGAGACATCTGGGTGAACCCCCAGTGCCAGAGAAGGATTTCTCACTTTAATCTCTGTCATTTATACACTGGCTTGCTACTGTCACCTAGTGGCCTGCAATTGCATTATGTTAATCACGATGACTTCCAGAATATAGATTTATGAAAAATTGTCACCAATACACTGCAGTGTATTTAGAAATTTTTTTCTCCGTTTTCTGAATTTTTGGCAAGGTGAAATGGGTCAGATCGCCCATCACTAGCTACAAACTGAATTTAAATACTCTGCACTGCAAGGGAGCCTCACTGCATACAGCTGAACACTTGTTAAACATTAAAATAAAGAGAAGTACAACCAAGTATAAATGAACGGGTGCATTGAATACCTCTGCAGCTTCCCTGCTTTAACTAGAGGGCCTGCTCTAGTTGGCATAACACAGCATTTGGGTTGAAAGCTTCCTGAAAGATTGAGTTGGCGAGCATTTTTTCAGATATTTGCCTTTTAAGTGCTACTCGTGGTACTTACTATTTATGTGAACTGGGAGCAACCTGCAGCAACCAGATGTACACTTGTGTTCAGAATAACAGCAGTGCGTTTTAAAGTGAATAAAGCTCAAAATCCTTATAATAAATTTTATTTCCATACACACAAATCCAACGGGAGCACTGCACATTCTATTCCAAATCAAAACATGAAGAAAAAATTTTAAAATTTGTGTTATTTTGTGAATTAAAGCTGAAAGTCTGCAGTTGTTTCAATTAAAATTCATTTTGGTAATGTACAGAACCAAAGTAAGAAAAAGTTGTCTCTGTCCAAATATTTATGGGCCTAACTGTATGGAGTCCGCTAACTTCCGGCACCTGTTTCATTACACAATTCTTCTGCATTTCTTGGTTTTGCCTCAGAAACAGCATTTTTTTGCGTGCCCCAAAAGTTTTTTTTTTATTGGATCAAGGTCTGGGGATTGGGCTGGCCACTCTATAACGTCAATCTTGTTGGTCTGGAACCAAGATGTTGCTCGTTTACTGGTGTATTTGGGGTTGTTGTCTTGTTGAAACTCCCATTTCAAGGGAATTTCCTCTTTATTATAAGACAACATGACCTCCAAGTATTTTGATGTATTGAAACTGATCCATGATCCAATGAATTATAATGTCAGTATGCTTTAGGGCAGGGGTCCCCAACCTTTTTTACCCATGAGCAACATTCAATAGTAAAGAAAGTTGGGAAGAAGCACAAGCATGCAAAAAGTTCCTGGAGTGCCAAATAAGGGCCATGATTGTCTATTTGACACTCCTTATGTGGACTGGCAGCCTACAGGAGGCTGTGCTTGGTGGTGCACCTGCTTTTAGGCCACTGGGAGCAACATCCAAGGGATTGGTGAGCAACAGGTTGCTCACAAGTCACTGGTTGGGGACCACTGCTTTAGGGCTTTCAATATCTGCATAAGGAGACAGAAATGATGTGACTTCCCCAAGATGAAAACTTGCTTCCACAGGAACTAAACCAAGCCATGACTTTACTACAGACCAATTTCGTCTAAACATCTGCCATTATGTCAATAGGTATTTACAGTCAAACTCCAATTTTACATACCGTACCCCTTTCTTAAATTTTCCCCAATTTTGTTTTCTTTTACAGTCCCTTCAGGTTTTAATACATACCAATGGGAGCATTTCCATGATGTTTTCCTGCATTATATCAGAAATTGGTCCATTTACCCAGTTAAGGCAACTTTTTGAGTATTTTAAGCTTTTTTTGTAGTTCACACCCTTTTTACCAGAAATCAAACCTCAGTTTTACATTTCCCTGGATCTTTAATTTCTGGTCCCCTGAAAATTGCAGGATCGGGGTTTGCCACATGCTGACCGGGCACTCTATGCAATGCCTGCTGACCTACTCTGCTGGGATTCCTTTATATGCAAATGTTTACTTCTTATTGGACAGTAATCAATTTTATATTGGTTTATATTGGTTTTGAAAAAAATGTTTGTAGATGAATTATCAAACATGGAAGATTTGATGGCAGAGAGAAAAATTAAATCCAGGTTTGTGTTTATTGGAGAAAACAGTATAAGTTATGGTATCATTTTTTTTACACAAAAGGGACTGCATTCATAAAAACACAAGAAATATATATTTATATATAATATTAATCCTAACATAAAAACAAACTCAAAAAGGTGCATTGTGTTTATCTGGGTAAAAAAGTTTATTCCCAGACTACAGTTCAGTAAAAAACCCTTTCTCGCTTACAAAGACCATGGTCCTTTCTAGCAACAGATAGGTTATGTATTATTATTCAAAACAGCCACAAAGGCGCATTTAAATAACACTGTTTGGGAAATTTGGTATTGTTCTCGAGAGGACAGTTTTTTTGCTTTACTAAACATGAACTTGTAAGGCATTTGGAGTTTGGTGAATTATGATAGTATATGGTAACTTCATTGGTTTGTTGATATTCTCCATAAATATTGACAGGTCACAGCTACTGCCACAGTGCAGCATATAGGCAATATATCACAGAATATCAAAGAAAACATTGTTAAAAGACCAGAGCCTCTGTGAATATTCCATGCCAGTCTGAGGAAAGCAAATGTCCGTAAGTGAATAAAATACAAATATACTATGTTGTTGTCCCTTAAAAGTGATATGACAAAGTGATAAGTGGCTGATGCTCAAATTGAAAGCACAAGTTTGCGTATAAAAACCCCCTCCCCTCTGTTGGTATGAAATGCCTTCTCCTGTGTGAGCAAGGCTAAGTTTGAGGAGGTAGATGCCAGTTCTGGACGGACAACAAAAGAAGGAATGTATTAAGGTCTTATTGGTGAAGATGAGCTCTATCATCTGGCCTCTTGACGTGGATCCGTCTAACTCGTTCAATGCGCTCACGTTCATCTTCATCATCTAAGTGATGGGAACGCCCAGCAGCCCCACCTGTAGCCTCAAGAAGAGCATTATCTGGCCCTCGCCCATCCTGAGCCTCATACAGTAAAATGTTTAATGTCTCTTCATATATTCGTGCTTCGGGAAACTCCACCTGTGAGACAACGACATGCATGGTCATAAACAGAAACTAGACATAATCTTGAGCTATTTATGTATTCAGATTATACACCAGCAATAACCCCCCACACTGTGAGCACAAGTGCAAGAGGAGTAAACCCAGCTGTTAGAGACTACAGTATATAAATAAATGATAATGATAGGATTGCCTGGGCAGAAGGCAAACCACTCCAAAGCAGTAGACTCAAAGCCCAACAAGCAAAAATGTTGTCCATTTAAGTTGAGCCTCATATCACAGATTGTTTTTTTATAGCAATATGCTGAATTTTCTAAGGGTAACAATTCAATGTGAAAGCATTTGAGTTTGTTTTTTTTACATATAGCAATGCACATTGAACTTTATAATTTAAGAATGTTCCTACAAACTAACCAGCTTTATATTTACTGTTCTCTGGAATGCTGACCATGTCAGAAAGAGCCATGTTACCTTTGTTTGTTTCTTTTCTGTAGCATACACAATGGAAGTGCAGCAAACCTCTGCAATTTTGCGTCCCTGGCCATAGAAGGACCAGCAGCAAATCTCATCTCCAATGACATCTTTTATGAATAAGACGCGACCATTAAACCTTAGGGATAGCTTGTCAAACAGCTCAATGTTCTTCAGCATATTATCATCAGAGTTACTGAAAAACACAGTTATAAAGTGTCTTTATTACATATATTAAAGGTAGCAGTATATTCCATAACAGAAATATTGAACATGCCAACAAAAGACTTGGAGTGGTTAAACACATGTTCACTGTAAAGCACCGCTGGAAACAAAAACACTTTGGGAAGATGCAGTAAGGACACTAATAAACGCAGATATTTAATTTTGACAGACATCTCAAACTAATGATGTTAATTACACAAAGGTAGCCACTGACATTCTGGGTGCAAATGGGAATTAGGTTGGTGACCACGGTGATAATTTATATATGGTCATCTACCTGAACAATCAAAAAGCAACCCCAACACTTTTAAGTGGAAGAACACATACCTTCAATTGAATAAACCTTTCTACACTAATACGGATAGTGACAAGCCAGCAATCAACCTGTAATAAACTCCTTGTAAGTTTGTGCCCCTGTTGAAAACATATTTAAACAGCAAAGCAAAGTATAACCAAGCTAGGCTGCAAATATTATACAATGTTTTCTTCTCCTTGAACTAGTTTTATTTAGTCTCTACGGAGGGCAGTCAGACATGTCTATGATCTCTCAATACAGCAGTTTATGTGACGATTCTTAGTTGTACAAACGTAGTGGTATTTTGTGACAATACACAACATGAGCAAGGGTATTGCCATAAAACATAGAACATTAGCCCTACTGATACAATTGGTTTTTAAAAGTGTACCTGGTGTAGGAATATTTGTTATTGCTTCTGTTGTAGAGGAGTTTCACTGCTGGCTGCAGAAGGGAAGGCAAATAAAAAGATCATTTCATTTTTTTCATGACAGACTTTACACATATAAAATCATAGCTTCTAATAAACTCTTTATAATACAAAATATGATCTGTTTCCATGCAAATAAAAGTTAACACTATTCCAAAGGAGCATCATTTAAAATGTCTGCTCTAAATGCCCCTCATAATATTTTCAGTCAAGTAATTAAAATGAGAACAGTGGTTATACAACTGCTGTACTTGGAATGAACAATTATGTATAGAAACAAGAGAAATTCTAGAACCAAGCAAGCTTTGGCTGAATGGAACTACAGATAAAATTGACTTACATTGCCTGTGCTGACCCCTACCTTGTTATTTACAACAGTATTTTGTTAAAGGGGAATGGTTGTGAAAATTCAAATAACAGATGTTTCAGCTCATGGAATTATAGAATCAATTAAACATTTAAAACAATCATCTTCAGTATCTTATATCTAAGAAATCTGTCTCTCTTCATGCCGGATAGCACTCAGATCTTGATGGACAGGTAGCTCTAATAAATCATTGGTTTGTGCTTTCTTTGCCTAAATGATGTATTAGAGCTTTTTGGCCTTCAGAAAAATCAACTCAAACACAATGCTGCAGGCAGAGATACAGGAGAGTGGGATAGAGAGAGGGGTATAAATTTCTTTATAAAGGGTACAAATTGATCTACATAATTCCTTATCTCAAAATGAAAAAGCTTATATTCAATGTTCATTTTCCCAATAGCTCCTATATAACCAGCATTCCTATGTTGTGAGCTTGTTGCAGACTACTTCATTAGCCCACCACTGCTTCTTAAAAGCCAGCAGACAGATGTTCTTTGTTTAAGCCAAAGCAAGAACACCTCTATTGTGCCAGCTCAGGTATAGTTTAACTACAGAATGAGTCTATATTAATCTTGCAATAATTTTTAAAATAAACATAGACCCTGTATTAGTATTATACTATTAGATTATTAATAACCAGTATGTTCCCTTTTGCAACTTACAATCATTAACGTCATACATATTCCAATGTGAATGGTTATAGTCATTCACCATGTCTCTACTTTACAACAAGCTTAGCACATCAGGGTAATATTAAAGGGGTTGCTCACCTTCCAATACTTTCTTTTTCAGTTCTTTTCAGATTGTTAACCAAAAATTATTTTTTGAATACAGGTACGGGACCTGTAATGGGTTCTAGATAACAGATCCTATACCTGTATTGAAATGTAAAGTTTCAGTTTTACTATCTTATGTCTTTCTGAAGCTTTTTTCTTTCTTATCTTTGGCCCTGTTGAGCTGAATCCCTGAGTTTCATTAAAGGCAACTGTTAGAATTGATACAATAATTGCTAATACTCCATAGATGCTGCTGAGAAATGTAGAAAATTGAAACAGTTCAGAATCTGCACCTGGATTACTGAACTGCCAGAGTGAAACACCAGATGCAGTAACATTAGACTTCCGTTTTTAACAATAAAAAAAACAATGGAAAGCAAATTTAAAAAAATCTTTATTTGTGGTGAACTTAAAAACTACTGAGCTGAAAAAAGTGTTTGGAAGGTGAACAACCCCTTAAAGGAATAGTTCAGTGTGAAAATAAAAACTGGGTAAATAGATAGGCTGTGCAAAATAAAAAATGTTTCTAATATAGTTAGTTAGCCAAAAATGTAATATATAAAGGCTGGCGTGAACAGATGTCTAATAAAACAGCCAGAATCCAACTTCCTGCTTTTCAGCTCTATAACTCTGAGCTAGTCAGCGACTTGAAGGGGGGCCACATGGTACATTTCTGTTCAGTGAGTTTGTAATTGACCCTCAGCATTCAGCTCAGATTCAAAAGCA
Source organism: Xenopus petersii (assembly GCA_038501925.1). Classification (NCBI taxonomy): domain Eukaryota; kingdom Metazoa; phylum Chordata; class Amphibia; order Anura; family Pipidae; genus Xenopus; species Xenopus petersii. Next base: position 139,601,787 of record CM076673.1, read on the forward strand.
ACAGAAATGACCCATGTGGCCCCCCCTCAAGTCTCTGATTGGTTACTGTCTGGTAGCCAGGGCAACCAGTCAGTGTAAACAAAGAGAGTTGAAAAGCAGGAAGTAGTGATCTGACTGACTTGTTATACATGAAATCACTCCAGCCTTTATACATTACATTTTTGGCTAACTAACTATATTAGAAACATTTTTTATATTGCACAGCCTATCTATTTACCCAGTTTTTATTTTTACACTGAACAATTCCTTTAAAGGCCCTTTGGAAGCCAGAGAACATATATCACACTGCTTGGTGAGCAGATCTTTGCCATTTCACCAAACTGGCCTGATCTTATTGAATTAACATAGGGCCTGTGCCCTTTTCAGAGGTGCATTAATGGGCCAATGGGATCCATATCTGACAGAGTTTTAAACTTTCAACAACAGTTACACTGATGAATAAATTTAAAACCACTGAATTAGAATTACATTTCCTTTTGTTATGCAAATAAAAAAAATAAACACTTTTAAGGTAAATTAATTTGCACTCTTCCAGTCTGAATAAATGCCATAGCCTCTTTGACTCCTCACCTTGTTTGATGTGGCAATAAGCTTTTGTTCTTCTTTTGAGGAAGTGATAACTGGAACTTTGCAGAAAGGCTCATAGACATCTTTATTCTGCTGGACAGAAATCATGGTTAGTCTATGGCAAAAAGAGTACAATTTTCATAAATACTAGTAAATTTCTCTGTGAACCGTAACACAATATCTGAATTAATGTGGCACCTCATCATTTAAGATCAGTGTAATTAATCCATTCAACATTAAGCCAAACACATCTAACCCATGCCCTTTCAATTTCCCACTCTGTATTTTTCTGCTGGGAGTATTAAAGGAGAATAATGAGATACTGTTACAGACCCTTTACAGTTACAAAGTTCTGATTTTGAACCCAACATCTTGCATATCTCAAACTACTTGGGTATAGGGGTCTGAGGCCATTGGACATTAGGGCCAGGGTGACTAGTAATATCAAGAAGCCAACATGTAATAATTAAAAGCCCCATACACTTGCCCATACCCTATAGACAGCAGAGTTAACCACACAATGATTTGAGGTCTCCGTTCTTTTACTAAGATGTCACTAAGCTAAATATGTGTATGCATGTGCCCATTTATTCTAAGGCATATTATTATTACACTAAGTAAATAACACAGATAGTCCACCTATGGTGCAATTTAAAAATGACAATCTCTTTAGGACTCACTCAAGAAAAGGAAACTCAACCTGCCGCTGACTTTAAGCAGCAAAAAGGTTGCCACTGTAGGACCTGCACCCGCATCATCTTCCCATTATGTACAACACTTTTTTGTATGCACCTTTGGTTACAAGACAGGAACATTTTGGGAGCAGATTACTACTGTACTGACCCGCACCCAACACATTTAAATAGATTAACAAATTAAATGATGGCAACAATTTCTGGATCACTTTACAAAGGGGTAATCCTGGCCCCTTCCCTGCCTGAGGCAGCTTGCTGCGAGTTTCTCAACTTGCCTCATTGGCACAGAGCCCCTGACTTCACAATAAATCTTTGGTTGTAAATGAGACGTGAATACAAAATGTAATAAGCAAATAATATATTGGTAAAAATGACAATTAAGTGTCAGTTTGAGATTCATACAAATCTTATGAAGTCAATATGCTGTTTGTCCAAATCCCAACATTATAGATTAAGCAAATCTCAAATATATTGAAAAAAGGACCAGTAAAGTGTGTATAATTTGTATGAAAACAAGGATCTACAGAGGACTACAAAACACTACTGAAACACCAGACAGAACAGGGCCTTTGTACAGATCAATAAATAGCAGCACTAATATTTGCAGAAAGTATAAATTTAATCAAGTGCCACTGGCAACGTTCCGGACTTCACTCCAGCCCTTTGTCAAGCCTCTACTAAGGGCCATAGCACAGTGCCCATTATTAAGAGTTAACATCCCATTCAAGCTTTCAATTAAAGTGAATGGGGTTCAAATGGCATGTGCATAGCCCTTACAGTATTACTTACACACATAGTGCTGAGAGCCCTACCTGCAAAGAAGCCTGACATTCATCTGCAAGTCCCTGTACAAGATAATACTTTGCTTCTGCCAGAAGTTCTTCTATCTCTCTACGGGTTTCTGGCAGTGGTACAGCTCCATCCCGCAAGTAATTTAATATAGTCCCAAAGTGTTTTCCACAGCGGTCGATCAAAATCCAACCTGAATAGGTGAGAGCAAAATCAAGTCATATTTGCTTATTTGCTCTGCAGAGTAAATATATAGACATCGAGGGCACTTTTTACTTTAAAATACATACAACCAATATCACAATCTGCTCTAACAGCAGATTAATTACCAATTGTTATACCACAGAGGAATGGGAAAGTGTTATAAATAGGAAGCATTCATTGATCGACTGTGTTACTGTGCTGAATCAAAGCTCTTCACATATGTAAAATGACACATTCATCAGTACTTTTAGGGTAATGTAATAAAATGTGTAAAGTTTGCTACTGGTCTAATCACTAATAGCAATCAAGCAGCAGGACACAGTTACTGGTCACCTGTAGAAATGCCAAAATCGTATTGCTTGCTATTGGTCACAGAACCTGCACATGATGTTTTGAAAAAGAGCTGAACAAGAACTGCCTTCTTTTAAATATGAAGTTTACTAAGCAAAAGATAGATGGGTTTATAAGGATTGTGGATCCCCTCTGCTATTAGAGGAGAAAACAACTTTTTTTTTTCTTTAATATGTTGCCAACCCTTTCCCTCTTGCTACAATTCCAGCTGCAGCTTTTTTTTTTTTTTTTTAATAAAGTTTCATGTTATACAAAACATTGCTTTTTAAATCTAAAAATGGTTATCTATATGTCTCATTAACAGGCGCAAATAATCAAATCCATTTTAAATCACAGAAAGGAAGGTGTGACTTCTGAGACAAAAATATAGAAACCAGCGGACGTTAAGACAATAGAACAATGAATATATGGTCACACCCAACACACATGGCTGGAATGCACAAAACACTGTATCCTTCTGGCTACTACTCTGGCAATAAACAATAAGTTTATTTGGATAGAATCTATTTTTATGGTACCCATAAAAATCTGCAGAAACAAATTTATTGTACATCTTTATTTGTATAGAACAGATAAGTACAGCTATACACCAGCCCCCCCCAAAGGACAATACAACTAATCAGCCCAAGGGCTAGGGACTTATAGATAGTATTTAAAGGCCATAAATGACATCAAGTATGGTTTGTTGCCATGTTTGTTTGCACAGTGAATTGTACGATCCCAGGGGGCGGCCCTAATTTTTTAAAATGGCAATTTTGTATTTATGATTACCCAATGGCACATACTACTAGAAAAGTATATTATTATGAAAATGGTTTATTTACATGAAGCAGGGTTTAACATATGAGCTGCTTTATGCAATATCTTTTTATAGAGACCTACATTGTTTGGGGGTTTAGTTTTCCTTTAACTCATCTGGCAAAGCACCACATAGCAGCAGATATGGTGCATTAGCAGATAAGATTTTCAAAATAATTCAATCCGTGAAGTGACCTATATCATAGTACACGGATATTGGTCAGAATCGGCATGCTGCCGCACACATATTGAAAGTTACACAAATTTATCAGTATTTGTATGATCAGCTGAACTAGGTCATCTGGCATAGTGATGGAATAAGCACTATTATTTCTGATCACAGTCCTTGTTACTGGTTTGTTCAAACAACATGCTGGTATGTTTTGTCTCCATAAGTTTTACCAAGGCTTAAAAAATGCACAAGCAGAGACAAAAAAAGAGAAACACACATAGCCGTACCTTCACTGTCTGTAAGCACTTCCATTCTTCCACTGAACATTGCTTTCAGCATGGTGTCCTGTTTGGTCAGAGTCTGCATGGTGGTGTAGTAGAGGGCACCACCTACATTCAGTTTCACATACTTAGAGCTAGTACTCGCACATTTGAATGAGGTGGTGCGGGTTGTAGCTGCAGGCACCACAGAACTCACCACACTCTCTCCTGACATCTCTTCCTGAATGCATAAAAGGAAAACCATGAGAGTTAAATATTGTGCATTTTAATTGTGGTACAAATTAAATCTCTGAACATAAGTGGTAGAATTATATAGCTGCTAAAGTTTACTAAGAGATTTACTTAACAAAGATGTCCCGCTAGCCATAAATTTAACTTAAAGGAATTGTTCAGTATAAAATAAAAACTGGGTAAACAGATAGGCTGTGCAAAATATTTTTTTTTTCTAATATAGTCAATTGGACAAATATGTAATGTATAAAGACTGGAGTGACTGGATGTGTAACATAATCACCAGAACACTACTTCCTGCTTTTCAGCTCTCTTGGTTTCCACGGATTGGTTACCAGTCAGAGACTTGAGGGGGGCACATGGGTCATAACTGTTGCTTTTGAATCTGAGCTGAATGCTAAGGATCAATTGCAAACTCACTGAACAGTTATGTCCTGTGTGCCCGCCCCCCTTAAAGTTGCTGACTAACTCAGAGTTAGGGCTCTTACAGACGAGCGTTTTTAGCTGCGCTCCCCTGCGTTCCGGTTTCATGCGTGTAGATGTACTGAATTCTTTTCAATGGGGCTTTACTCACACAGACGCATGTAAGCGCCAAACGCAGGAAAAATGCAATATGCTGCATCACAACCTGCGTTTGCAGCGGAGTGCAGCTAAACTAACGATATTGGAAACAGACTATTTAACATTATCACCAGAACACTACTACCTACTTTGCAAGTCTCTTGGTTTCCACTGATTGGTTACCAGGCAGTAACCAATCGGTAACTTGAGGGGGACCACATGAGTCATGACTGTTTGCTTTTGAATCTGAGCTGAACGCTTAGGATCAATTGCAAACTCACTGAACAGTTATGTCCATGTGGCCCCCCTTAAAGTCGCTGACTAACTCAGAGTTAGAGAGCTGAAAAGCAGGAGGTAGTGTTCTGTTCTGTCAGACATCCAGTCACTCCAGACTTTATAGATTTTTTAGCCAACTAACGATATTGGAAAACAAAGACTATTTACCCAGTTTTTATTGTTATACTGAACTTTTCCTTTAAGAGGCTTTCCTATGTATTATTAGAATACTGAGAAAAGCTGGTTTACCGTATGGTTCAGTAGTTATCATTGCTGCCACAATGTGCTGGACTCCCAATGGTGTTTAAAACCAGGAAAGTATCTCGATTGAGTTTGTATGTTCTACCTATACTTTTGGGGCTTTTATACAGAATGTCTGGTTTTCTCCAATTACTGATTGATTATGTATTGAGAGTAGGGATGCACAAAATCCAGGATACGGTTCGGGATTCGGACAGGATTCTTCCATTTTCAGCAGGATTCGGCCAAATCCTTCTGCCTGGCCGAACTGAATCCTAATTTGCATAAGCAAATTGGGGGCAGGGAGGGAAATCGCGTGACTTTTTGTATTAAAACAAGGAAGTAAAAAATGTTTTCCCCTTCCCACCCCTAATTTGCATATGCAAATTAGAATTTGGTTCGGTATTCGCCCAAATCTTTAAGGATTCGGTGGTTCGGCCGAATCCAAAATAGTGGATTCGGTGCATCCCTAATTGAGAGTGTATTTTTGTGGGTACTAGGAGATTGCTACATATTGACTGCCTACCGACAAGTGTAAAGTCTGTCAGAGGAGTAATAATAATTTAGACTAGGGCCCCTATTCCAACAAAAATTACTACAGTAACATCCTTGAAAAGCCTGTGGCACTCATGTATCAGCACTGGGCAAATTCGCCCGTGGCCAGTAACCCATAGCAAATCAGTGCTTGGCTTTTTTTTCTGGCAGCTGCAGGTAGAAAAACAAATGCAAAAATGTGATTGGTTGCCATGGGTAACTGTCCACGGGCAATATTACCCAATGTTGATAAATGACCCCCTCCCTGTCTCTTCTACCAATTGGGAAGGTTATTTAATTCCTCAGCAAAATAATGCCCCAATAGTACACAATTGGTAAGAGAGAAAATGCTGGTGAACACACACACACATTCCAAATGAACTGCATTTTCAGCCAGAACATGTCACCAAAGGGTTAAATCAACAAAAGCTGGACAACACAGCCCTGGACTGACTGTAACTGGTAGATTCATGCTTATGGTAACTTCATTCTGCTCTTGGCACCCCTCATACTCATTGTACCCCTCATCCTCAAAAGGAAGAGCACCGTTTGATGTTAAAGATGAGGGAGTGAGTCCTGGTTCTTCCAAATACACATATCTGTATGTAAATATTGCACTCACTGCCACTGCTGTAAATAACTATAAAGGCAATTAACATGACAGTGGCATTTAAACACGCTGCTGTGGAAGGGTCGCTAAAAAATCGCATACATAACAGCATATTAAGCTCAAGTACCTATGAGCTACTTACCATCAAACCGGATAAAGTTCCCTTGGGCCACAAATGGGAACCACCCAGACTACGTAATACACTTCCTCCCCTCACAACGCACTTCCGCCGAGGGCTTGGGTTGAAAGCGGAGCATGGAATCCTCAGTGCAGCAGCAGCCGCCATGTCTGATATGGGCCAAAATGTCACTCAAAGATATATTTAATGTAAGGCTTTAACTGGAGTTCTGGAGATGTAATGATAGGACATTCAGTAAGCCATAAAATCGTTTCTAAGCTACAATCTTGATACAATATCACTCTTGTTGTGTGTGTGTGACAGATCATCTACTACTGGCAACTAATCCAACGCATCCTATTTCCTGTACAGCTCGCTGCCAGTTCTGCCTTCATAGACTACTGACGTACTTCCGCCCTCATTTGGTGCACAAGCAAAAACATACCGACCAGAGAGGACAGCATTTGACTGCGATCGGGAGTGGCCCTTCTTTTGGGCCCTAAGAAAGATTTGGTCCTGTTAATGTCAGGTATTTTTCAGTCTTAAGGATTCATAGTATAGATATGAAGGCTTTCTTTTGAATTGTAAGGTGACAGGACCTGGGAGATAATGGATCTACAGGGTAATTGGAGGTGTACTATACCCAGGCTTATAAAGGTCATATTTATATTATCTATTAGTGGGAATAGTTTTCAAGTAACCAGAAAAGGCAACGGTTATTTAAACATTGATTTGAGATACCTCATCTTATCAAGCAGTGTTGACTTTTTTATTATACTCAGTTGCTTGTTACAAGAAATACTGTAGCCTGTGGAAGAAAGTTTTGGGTCTCATTCCTTTAAAGGCCTTGTTCATCTTTAAATAAACTTTTAGTATGACATAGAGAGTGATATTCTGAGACAATTTGCATTTGGTTTTCATTTTGTATTATGTGTGGTTTTTGAGATATTTAGCTTTTTATTCAGCAGCTCTCTAGTTTGCAATTAAAGCAGTCTGGTTGCTAGGGTCCAAATTACCCTAGCAACCATGCATTGATTTGAATAAGAGACTGGAATCTGAATAGGGAAGAGTATTTGTCTATATAAATAGGGAAGGGCTCAAACTGAAAGATACATAATAAAAAGTAGCAATAACAATACATTTGTAGCCTTACAGAGCATTTTTTTAAATGGGATAAGTGAGCCCCATTTAAAAGCTGGAAAGAGTCAGAAGAAGAAGGCAAATAAAAAAACTATAAAAAAAAAGGAAGACCAATTGAGAAGTTGCTTAGAATTAGCCATTCTATAACATACTAAAAGTTAACGTTAAGGTGAACCACCCCTTTAAGTTATATGTGTTACATTAAGTGGCAATGATTTCTTACACTATTTTACCTCAGATGTCTATTGTTTCTTTAACCCTTCAGCAGTTACTATACTCAAAACCCACTGCAAAGGTATTTTAGGGCTAATGCACATAACATATGGACTAAAGTTCAGTTATCTATGGCAACCAATCAAAAAGATGTAGCTGGTTGCTATGGGCCACATTACTGTTGTAGGAATAGAAACACGCTGGCACACAAGAATCTTGTTGCTGGTTAAACCATGCACAAATTTTTAATGCGTAACCAGTTTACACCACATTACTGTTGGCCTTTAGCACCAGCGCAAATAAATGAACCCCCATGTGCTTATTTACCAAATCAGGTGCAAGTACTAAAGGTCGAATTGTGGAAATTAGTGTGAAATATACCCAGTGCTTCTACTTATCACTATTATAGAATAGCTGCACTTTTGCCAGCTGAGCAACATTTTTCCTCTGTAAATACTTACTCTTTCCCACTCTGTTTACGGAGTGCAAAGGTGTGGGTGGAACTTGTGTTATCAGGTGCATTTTGGTAAAAAAATGCTCTTTCAGTCAAAAAAATGTATAAAGCACACAATTTTTAAAAACTGCACACAAAAATGTAAGACGTGCATATATCGTAGAAGGAATTAAAGGGAACATTGGTCAGTGACACTTTTATGTCAATAGATCTCTGGTGGCAATCAACAACAAACAAGGCATGAAAGACATTTTTCATTGTTTATGGTGCCCATAGACTTTACTGGAAAAGGAACTACTTATGGGAATTCTCAAGTAGGTGGAGTGGTTTCCATTCAAGGACTCAGTGGGGACACTTGCCAATTCCCACTTTCTGAAGTACTGCCAGTTAGTTGTATAGCCATTATAAAAGTGAATTTTTGATCTATTTTGTTTTTTTTGTATAAGACTCTATATTCTTATAGCAATTATATACATTTTATTTACCTGTAGGGGCACCTTGAATTGAATCAGTATTGCACTAATTCACATTTAAAAATGTTCTTTTCATTTTTTTCTGCAGCTTTGGATTCAGCAATCCTTAAACCAAGCAGTATGTGTGTGTAATAGATTTCTTCAGTAATTGGACCTAAGGTAAAGTATTTTATCATCTAACTTAACCCCATGGCTGCTATTTTATAAGGCAAGTATCAGAATGAGTTTGGCTTCAAAGGAGAATTCAACCCTTAATAAAAAAAACCCTCCCTCCTCCCCCCCAGCCTTTCCAGGGTAGGGAGGGGTTTAAACTACGGGTTGAATTCTCCTTTAAAGGTATAGCCTTACTATATTTTAATACAGTTACTATTACTGCCCCATAATTACTGATTAATGTAATTTGTTGTAAAAATTACACATATGTACTTTACATACATTTAAATGACGTTTAAATAAGCATTGACAACAAAATAAAAATGCTTTATTTTCATGTGGAATGTGTTATGTTAATTAAAGTAGTGGCAGGAAAAATTTTACATATATGTTAAAAGTTATACATACTTTTAGCTATCAGAACTTGTCTACATTTACAGTAAATATGAAAAACAAAAATTCCTACCTTGAGCAGTGCGCAATGTTACAGTTTTAAACTCCATTCAAGACTTACTGCTTGGTAACATCAAACTGTTTCCCCTTCCTAATAATATTTTAAACACCAGAGGGCAATGATTTTCTGGCTTGAATCAACTGCCACGCATATGGATAAGAATGAATGAATGAAGAATAATCTGTGGTACTTAACACTAATGAGAAACATAGGGTCTTTTTACTTAAATATTTTTAATTGTGATATGAGTTTGATGGTTTTTCCTTTCTTTTTTGCAGCATATGCAGAAATGTTTGGCGCAGCTCAAGTTTCGAAGGACCAGTTCTTAGACAAAGCCAGGCAAGCTCGTGAAGAGAGAAAAGGTCTTAAAGAGAAAGAAAGGGCAGCAATCAAAATTCAGGCACTTATTAGAAGGTTTTTGTGCAGATGTCGACTACAGAAAGAAATCCGGTAATGTGAAAAGCCTTCTTTATGTCTCCACTGTATACCTTACTTACAAAGAGCAATGCACATTAATCCACAGATGATAAGGATTTTCTTTCTCTCATCTCTTCACCATAGACAAGAAGTTGATGATTTTCTAGAAAACACAGAAAAAGGTTCAGTCAAAGCCAATGCACTTTCAATATTCCGGATATCTCGTAAGCTGCTGATAATATTTCAGATTTCTCAGGACAGGGTGGTGAGTCTCATTAGAAAACAGTTTTTTTAATTATAGACAGAGCAGAAAATGTATTAACATATAACTATAATGTTACTACTGCAACATAAGAAAAAGTTAAAACACAGATGGCTGGTGGTGGTTGCTTCTCAAATGTTCAACTCACAGTGTCATGACTGAACAAAATTAGTCTGATCATTGAATGCAGTTTATTGCATCAAACATTGCTTGTATATAAGCTGTGATGTTCAGGATTCCCCTGTCAACAATACTTACACATCACAGTAACATGTATCTTCCTTCAAATATAAAGTATATATTGTGCATTCCTGTGTGTTCACAGGCTAGATGAGTTATCTTGGCAAACAAGAAATCAGTTCTTTGTAGCCAGTTTCATGAGTCAGCGGCAGTCTTTTTTTTTTTCTATCGTAATCAGAGCTAGTAAATAATTGTATAGATACATAAACAGAAGAGTCTGTTTGGGTTAAGCCACTTGTATACGTTTTCAATTTTGCTTTTTTTTTTTCTTCAGAGGTTTGAAAAACTTTGTCGGTGTATTCTCAACAGCATGGAGAGTGACAATGAACCAAAGGTAACTGACTGAACCTCTAATATCAATAAAAGCTTCAAAAATGTTGGTTTCTAATAGTTTGGCTTAGTTATGAGAAAAGTTTATTTTACCTTGGCTGAGAACTGAAGCCTAAATAAGTGAGACTGAAAAAATTGTTCTTAATTTACTGGGCCAGTTCATTTTTAGAGTAGCTCTCTCACAGTAATACTTCATGCCTTCTAACTTGCCCCTGTAGCTGCATTTTTTACTTTTTTGTAACCCTTACAGTCAGTGTGCTCTTGAATGTCAGGATGGCTATTAACATTTTCAAATGGCTCAACGGACCTCTGCAGTTGACTTCTACATGAACTTGGCAGGTTTTAGGTGGCAAATATTTGAATTAGGACTGTTTCATGGTTGAGGTGTGATAAATCTCACATTCAAATTTTACATTTCGACCCTTAATAAATCTGTCCCTATGTGTAACAGTCTGTAGAATGTGTGACCTGACAAACAGTGGAGGCTGAAATAAGTGTATAAAGCTTCATTTCAATCTACCAAATCATTTCTTAGAAGTAATATCTGTCTCCTGCAGGTTTGGTTTGTGTCTCTTGCTCTTTCCAAGGATCTCACTCTTCTCTGGATAAAGCAGATAAAAGACATTCTGTGGCACTGTTGTGAATTCCTTAAACAGTTAAAGGTAATGAAATTGTGATATTGCTGATTGACCCACTTACTGTGTATGTTCCATCTACAAATGGACAATTTCTTGTAGTCCAGTCCTGATATTTTGAAGTAGTTGTGCACAATGTGTTTAATAAGTATGAACAGTCTAAGCTCAACTCTGTACTTTCAAAATTAAATGTTTGATTTGGCAGAGCCTTTTTTGACCAATGTTCTTGCGCCCAATTTTATGTGCATGTCCCATAATGCCCCTAATACTATTAGGCTTTACATTATCTTGACAGGGGGGTAATCAATGAATAACATTTCAGGTCCCAGTCACCCATGGAGAGCTGGCTATGCCAATTTTAAGATCTATTTCCTGGCCATCTACCTGATTTATGCACATTGGTGTCTGACACCTTGACAGGACAACCAGACAGTGATACATGAAGTGACAATGGTAGGATCCTTTGAAGCAATTGTGGACTCATATACAAAGGTGATTCTCTAAATTTACAAGCAGATTTGAAATATCATATTTCAGGTCCCAGTCACCTGTGGAGGGCTGGCTGTGCAAATTTTAAGATCTATTTTCTGGCCATTTACCTGATTTATGCACATTGGTGTCTGACACCTTGACTGGACAACAAGACAGTGATACATGCAGTGACAATAGTACGATCCTTTGAGGCAATTGCTGGACTCAAATACAAACATGATTCTCAAAATTTACAAGCAGATTTGAAATATCAGCTTTTAAAAAAACGTAGGTTTTGTTTTCTACAATGTGTATATTATAAAGATCATATTATGTAATCTCTCAGCCAGATATCCTGCAGGACTCCAAGCTGATCACAGTCTACCTCACTATGCTGGTCACCTTTACAGACACCTTAACCTGGAAAATACTTAGAGGAAAAGGTACATTATTTGTGTGGGTGGAGTTGCCTAATTAACCATCAAGGGTAGGGTTGCCTGTCATTTTACTATATAGAGCAGACACACACGCACTTCATTATATAGAGACAATCACTCTTTTTATGAAATACAAGTAAAAGTCTTGAAATCTAATGCTAATAGCAATTTGTCATTAAATATTCATCTAGTCAGGGGAGGTGAGAACCAGTAAATACAATCATGAACCTAAGAAATCACCAAATTGTATCTATTCCTGAAAAGGATAACATTGTTTCCCTTCTTTTAGCTTATTCTCTAGTCATGATAATCTTGCTGCAAACATATCTTACTTCATACAGATCTTTTTTACTTACTGTATTTATTTTAGAGGAGAAGTATTATACCACAAGTGCCTAAAATGGAAAACTGAGTTAAGATAGAAGTCCCTCACTGACTTTTGCATGGGCTTATTGTACAGATCAAAATGTACTGCAATTCATAAATCATTTGATCAACTGACTTTTGGAATAATTATGTAGATATAAAATATGTGATGGTCTGAATTATGCAAATGTCTGGGGGATATTTTCTAGTTTTTTGTAGAATTACATTCTAATGTAATGCATGTTTTATAGGTGAGAGCCTGAGACCAGCAATGAACCACATCTGTGCAAATATTATGGGACACCTTAACCAGAAAGGATTTTATTCTGTGCTACAGGTATATTTAATGGTTACAAACAGAAGTGGTAATATCTCTCACAAAATTGTTAAATATTTTTTTATTTTTTTGCCTAAATCTCCAGAATCTCCTAAAACATATTCACTGGGTGTTCTGTGTCTCAACCTATGTAGCTTGCTCAGCATTACTAGTAGTTCCAGGATGCATACAAACATATTGTTCTATAAAATGTGATAGTTGGGAACACAAAAAGAAGCATTACACAATTGTCACCCTAATACCATGTTTGTCATAAAATACACACATTTTTACTGAGTAATGTCATGTGTTAGAATACAGTTAGTAAAAAGGCATGAATCTTTGCAGATACTGTTAACCAATGGCCTGGCCAGATCACGACCCTCCTTGTCCAAAGGCACGCTAACAGCTCTGTTTTCATTGGCATTGCGGTAAGATTTGAACTGAATAATTATCTTGTTTGTACTTAATAGTTTGGGTGAGCTAAGTCAGACCTTTTGACCCTTTATTAGACCATTGTTGTTTTCCAGCCCGTTGATTAGTATATATTATATTTGTTTATTGCAGTCTAGAAATAAGTGAACACAGTAGAACCCCCATTTTATGTTTTTCAGATGACCCAAAAAGAATAGTGTACAATTAGGGGAATGCATTATGCAATGTATGTTAGTGGGACCGCAAAAACTATAGTTACTGTAGTTAAACTTTATCTGTGCACTAGTGAACATTTCTCTTTTTTTCTACATTATTTTCTCCAGTCCAGTAGTAGCAGCTCAATTTTCTGACAACCTTCTTCGATCCTTTCTGATCCACATAATGTCTGTACCAGCTTTGGTTTTCCACCTGTATACCCTTACTCCAGATGTGAGTAATTTATGGATGCTAACCTGTGATTATGTGATCTTTCAACTGAATATGTAATCCACGTTTGCATGTTTTTATGTTCCAGACCAGTGATACTAAGCAAGTTAGCATACTTTCATGTCTGTTGGAAAGTCAGTGTAGAAGCTTCTATACATTTGTGGTAGTGGACTTGTAACTACTGCTTGTCCTGTAAAGGAATGCCTCTTCCCTGTATTCAGTCTATATGCATTAAAAATAAGGTGCAATGTGTGTACCCGGATCTAACCACAGAAACCTACCCTGTTCTGAATTATCACCCAGAATAAATGTGTCCAAGTTGAAAAGGAAACATTTTGGTGGAAAAAAAAACATGGCACCCTGCACCTCTCTAATATGCTAACCTTCTGGTTTCATATAATTATGTACAGTATTTATAAATGTAATGACTGTGGTTGCTGTGCTTCAATTAACTCTTCTTATCTATATTCTTCTCTTATTTAATCCCTTCTTTATATTTCCTTGTGGCTTGGTGTGCCATAATTATTTTCAGTTTTAATCCATTTCTTAATTAAGTCTAATTAGAAGAGCAAGATTTAGCAAAACAATGTTTATTGGAAAGGAGAAAACTATGATGGGAAAGAAGAAACAGCTAGTAACAGTATGGGGCAAATTCATCATGGGTCGAATATCGAGGGTTAATTAACCCTCGATATTCGACTGGGAATTAAAATCCTTCGACTATCAAAGTCGAAGGATTTTAGCGCAAATAGTTCGATCGAACGATTAAATCCTTCGAATCATTCGATTCGAAGGATTTTAATCCAACGATCGAAGGATTTTCCTTCAACCAAAAAAATTTAGGAAAGCCTATGGGGAAGGTCCCCATAGGCTAACATTGAGTTTGATAGGTTTTAGATGGCGAATTGGGGTCGAAGTTTTTTCTTAAAGAGACAGTACTTCGACTATCGAATAGTCAAACGATTTTTAGTTCCAATCCTTCGTTTCATAGTCGAAGGTCGAAGTAGCCCATTTGATGGTCGAAGTAGCCCAAAAAAGACTTCGAAATTGAAAGTTTTTTTACTTCGAATCCTTCACTCGAGCTTAACCAGCTGTTCAGAATGTGTTGCAGCCACAGGACATATGAATAAACATTATTTTATAATTGTGGAAACAAAGCACAGCAAACATGCAGTTTATAAATGAATAGTTGTTGTCTTTTATCCCTTACTTTTTAAAATACGAGATAATATAAGAGATTGCACAATTAACCAAAATTATTATTATTACTACATTTCAGAGGCTTTCGGTAATAGAATCTAATGGCCTCTTCCATAAATTCATCTTGTTCCTGAGCCGGGAGGATCAGTGCAGTGATGTGTGTGTGTGCCTTGAGGGTAGCCATACTCTTTGTTTACTAGGTATTTTGCCTTCTTTTTACTTTGCAAGTTACCAGCTATTTCCTAAATGTCATCTTAATTAAGGCTAGTCCTGTTAGAGAAAGAGGGTTCTCACTAATTTGTCTCATGATTAAGATTGGAAGTTATCATCAAGTCTAAAGTCAGGGTTTCAATTTCTTTTTTTTTTTAGTACAAACTGCAACTAGAAATCCTCAAAAGTTCATTAATGTCAGTGTAGCCTTCCTTCTAAACTACAGCTCTACATAGTATAGATAATGGTTTTTGGAACACATATCAAAAGACACACCTGGCTGTCACGTGTAAATAATACACCAGCCTTTTTTAAATAAGGGCAAATATTGTATCCAATGAGCTGCACTTATTTAACCAGTATCTGTGAAATCGGACTGCTGGGATTTCCCTTATCCTTATGGAGAAACAAATACTTAACATGAGTACTAGTAATGTATATGTAGTGCACTTACATTTAGATCTCTGAAACTATGGCTTTTATGTAGCAGTATATATTTTTAAGCTTTGTCATTCCTTGTGCCACATTAGGCACATTATATGTAGTCGGTAGGTAGTGTGGAAAAATATTCCACAGTGATTACAGATATTATATCTAATGTCTGTGCATTTATGTATTCAGGTAACATCATTCACCTGGGCCACATGACAGAGAAGGTGCTGGAGGAGGAGATGTGTCACTTTGTCAGTGTCCTTACCCAAATGTTATCTTATTGCCAGAAATATGTGTCTCAGAAGAAGTCCAATCTTACACACTGGCATCCTGTTCTGGGCTGGTTCTCCCAGACGGTGGACTATGGGTATGTTACAATGTTAATGAAAATGTGTTTGTATTGCAGGAATAGGTGGTTGCATTTGTAAATAAATGGAGGCATTATATTTAATTATTTCCTTTTCAGCTGAATTTATTTCTGTCATCTGTGTCTTTCTAGCTGTTTGTTGTTTATAGCCTAAAGTTACTTACACACATGTTTTTATTTCTCACCTCTTTACCACATGTAGGGGCAGATTTACATAGGGTCGAATATCGAGGGTTAATTAACCCTCGATATTCGACTGCCGAATGTAAAACCTTCGACTTCGAATATCGAAGTTGAAGGATTTAGCGCTATTCCACGATCGAAGGAATAAACGTTCGATCGAACGATTAAAATTAAATAATTCGACTGCGGAATGTAAAACCTTCAACTTCGAATATCGAAGTTGAAGGATTTAGCGCTATTCCTACGATCGAAGGAATAAACGTTCGATCGAACGATTAAATCCATCGATCGAAGGTTTTCCTTCGATCAAAAAATTGTTAGGAAGCCTATGGGGACCTTCCCCATAGGCTAACATTGGCCTCGGTAGGTTTTAGGTGGCTAACTAGGGGGTCAAAGTATTTTTTAAAGAGACAGTACTTCGACTATCGAATGGTCGAATAGTCGAACGTATTCTAGTTCGAATCATTCGATTTGAAGTCGTAGTCGAAGGTCGAAGTAGCCATATTCGACCATTCGAAATTCAAAGTATTTTTTCTTCTATTCCTTCACTTGAGCTAAGTAAATGGGCCCATTAGTCACACGTATTGCCTTCTCCAATTTATTATATTTCATATTGTGGGGCACACAGATCATTTGATTTAGGTCTTTTAAGTAGCATATGGAGCAGTTTAAAAAAAAAAAATCCTCCCAGTTCCTAGTCTTTGTGTTTTCTATATAAACACAGTGCAAGATTTTGTAAAAAGAATGCTACAGTTTTATTATTATTATTATTTTAATAGTTTATTTGGTTTATTTTTGCTTTTAAATGCTTTTTGTATCTCCAAGTTACCTACCTGCAGGGGAATAAGAGAAAAGCGCTGCTCAATTTTGGTGTGAGAAGTGAAATTTTCACTTTCCCTTGTATGGGACCTATTCAGAAACCTGTTATCCAGTAAGCTCAGCCTTATGGGAAAGCCATCTCCCCAGGCGCGGATTTCCCCACAGGGCGCTCAGAGGCCATTTTCTTCTGGCCCTCTCCTGCAAGATTGTGCATATGCGCATATTTCCTTAGTGATTCACTAAGAAAGGATGCCACCCCTTAATATTTGCTGTCCTAGGACTGGGCCTTTGCGTCCTCGCCGCTAATCTGGGCCTGCTTCTCCCACACAGTTTATTTTAAAGGGGTTGTTCACCTTCCAAACACTTTATTCAGTTGAATTGTTTTCAGATTGTGCATCAGAAATAAATTGATTTCCATTTATTATTGTTTATCTTTTTTTTCCAAAATTGAAGTTTAAAGTTTGTATCTCAGTCTGACAGCTTAGTGATCCAGGAGCATATTCTGAACTGTTACAATTTGCTACATTAAGTGGCTATGTAAGTTGATACATTTATCAGCAGAATCTTTGGAATATTGGCAATTAATATCTCAATTCTAACAGCTCCCTTTTATGAAACTCAGGGATTCTGCTCAGCAGGGACAAAGATAAAAAAATGTATCACCTACACTGTATAAACCCATAGTGATGTAAAACGGTCCTATTGGGTTTATTTAATTTTAAATAATCTGCTAAACCCTGGTACCAAGCATTCTTGCTGGCCAATCTTTGTTTTCTCATGCATACGCATTAGCACCCTTGAAGAATATATAAATATCTACATTGATCCATTTTTAAATTTTTTAGCCTCAACGAGTCCATGCCTTTACTTACCAAGCAACTGCAATATCTGTGGGGTGTCCACATGATCCGTAATTTGTTCCGTGAGGTCCTGAGTAAGAAGTTGGCAGAAAACCAAGAGGCGTCTGTCGTTGCATCACAAAGTTCATCTTCCTCCCCACAGAATAACCTACCTATGAAAAGTGAGTTACTTTGCCACTACAGGAAGGATGCTTTATTTAAATGGGGATAAATGGGATAGTCTTTTTAAAGGCAGTTATTTAAGTTTTTTATTGCAGTTGACGTTAAAGGTTTATCAGGTCACCCATGAGGTCTTTTTTTTCTCATTTTGTAAAGAGTAAAACAGGGAGGGCTTTGGTTTCAAATGGAATGATTCCTAATAAAGACATGTTTGAATGAACAAGATCTGGTTTGCAATTTGTCCCAATCCCACAGATCTCTTTAAACGAGCGTTCCAGAAATCTGCTTCTGTACGACACATACTTAAACCAATTGGGGGGAAAAAGGTGGATTCTCCAGAAGTGCAAAAAGTTTGCAACATCTGCGTTCTGTACCAGATGGCGTTAACAACCCTGTCACAAATACGGCTACAGATTCTCACAGGTTGGTATTGTTTTACTTTGAAGAACTTGCCAGGATTTTGTGAGATGGTTTTTAGCATTCTTATATTTTGTTTCAGGGCTTACCTATCTGGATGACCTTTTGCCTAAGTTGTGGGCATTTATATGTGAACTTGGACCTCAGGGAGGTCTCAAACTCTTCCTGGAATGTCTGAGCAGCGACACAGAGGAGTCCCGTAGACTTTTAGCCATGCTGGTTTTGTTCTGCGACTGCTCTAGGCATTTAATTACGTGAGGACCTTGTTTTTCATTCTTGAAAAAATGTTCTGTTTTTTTAAAGGAATGTGACATCTTTTATTAACACAACAACACTCAATGGTTGGTTATTGGGGTATGTTATGATCCACTATTGATTAGTCGTGATACACTGCTGATACACGTAGCTGTGCAACAGCTTTGCAACTGCAATATTGCAGTTCTCAAGTATGTCTTAACATACTAAGTTAGGTTGAAAAAGGACACACGTCCATGAAGTTCAACCTTTTAACTCTATTTTAACCTGCCTAACTGGTAGTTGATCCAGAGGAAGGCAAAAACCCCATTTGAAGCCTCTCCAATTTGTCCTTCCTGACTCCAAGATGGTGACCTGACCAGTCCCTGGATCAACTTGTACTATGAGCTATCTTCCATAACCCTGTATTCCCTCACTTGCTAAAAAGCCATCCAACCCCTTCTTAAAGCTATCTAATGTATTAGCCTGTACAACTGATTCAGGGAGAGAATTCCACATCTTTACAGCTCTCACTGGAAAAAAAACCCTTCTGAATAGTTAGGCGGAATCTCCTTTCTTCTAATCTTATTATGTATAGTCTAATGTATTAAAATTATTATTATAAACACGCATTTATAAAGCATCAACATATTCCACAGCTCTGCGTCTAATACATGTGATTATGGAAGTTTTGCTGAGGTTTTCCAGTTGGAGCTTCCTAACATAGTATGCTTTTAGTATATCAACAAAGCAGTGCCTGTGGATGGAGAATACTAACAGATCTACCTTTTCAGCTGAGTAGCTCACATGTGGTGCTGTATAGATACCCAGAATACATGCTCTGGTAGAGACTCTGCAATTTTATGATAAACAATATAAAATTTAATCTCTGTTTTCCTGCTTCTTTGTGCAATCATTTTGTGTATCATTCAGATATAACCTTGTACCTACATTTGGCTAAGCAGTTTACAAATTAAAATAAGCGAATTAAGCAAGGGCGTCCAAAAGGTAGAAGGGATTTACCAATAGACCTTTAGCTGGTGATCAGTAGATCTCAAGACTTTGCCAACAAATGGCTTGTCTAAATCACCCTCCTATTTCTTGCTTTTCATTCACTTATTTATTACATTAAGGTTACATAAGAAATAGTTATTTGTTAAATATAGCAATTTACATTTTCTCATATATCAATACTTAAGTAATAATTTCCATGGAACAGAATGATTTTATGGATGAAGATAAACATCACTAAAAGTAGACCTTGCTTTAGTAAAGTGTGGGCACTCCTGCTGTAAGCAATATGCTTTTTTTCTCTTAGGATTTTGGATGATATTGAGGTGTATGAAGAACAGGTATCATTTAAACTAGAGGAACTTGTGACCATTTCCTCCTTTCTGAACTCCTTTGTGTTCAAGATGATCTGGGATGGACTTCTTGGTAAGATTTTGCAGTCATAACACAGTCTGCTTTTTTCCTTTGCTAGTATTAATATCAAGCTTTATACACACTTATTTGCTCTTCTCTCTGTTTATAGCTTCCTGTCAAATGAAGTGTGGAGTGTTTTTGCCTACCTCTATAATATACCAAAATAAATATTACCTGGCACTGGTACCAGTATTTACAGTTAAAGAAAAGTGTGTTTCTGTACAAATCATTGAAATGCTTGATTAAATATATATTTGTGCTTTGGAGGAATCTCCCCAGAAAAATGAGGAGTTGCTCCAGTTTGTCAAATTTCCTACAAGTAAAGAGCAAGTAAAATAAAATGTAATTTTTGTATTTTTAAGTAATATATCTATAGAAGTTATTTAATGTGTTGCTTTTAGAGAATGCCAAAGGAGAGACTCTGGAGCTGTTCCACTCTGTGCATGGTTGGCTCATGGTCCTGTATGAAAGAGACTGTCGTAGGCGCTTTGCCCCAGAGGATCATTGGCTGCGCAAGTGAGTTTGCTTTGTTTCTATAGGCCTTACTGTCTAGGTTACTGCTGCTCTGTGTTATGCAAAAAGAAAGTTTCTCTTTAACCCTATATAACTGCTAAATTGTTAAAATATATGTGGCTTGAAATTGTTAATATATATTTATATAACACAGTTGTGACTTTTTGTAATAGTGCACAAATTTGCACAGGAATGCCCCTAACCTCTGCACCATGACTTGCAATGTGCAAAACGACATGTACTGTGAGTTAACTTATACAGTATGTTTATTGCTGAAAGTTACAGATGCTGATATTGTTGCCCTGTCCAGTTTTTGGGAAATAATCTCCCAGCATCAGTGGGACATATTTATCAATGAGTGAAAACAGAGATCACCAGGGAGAAATTACCCAGCTCTTTTTTAATAGTATAGGATACAAGTAAATAGAGAGCTGTGATTCCTCTGATCCCTCTGGTGAACTGTAATCAGCTCTGTTTTATGTAAGTTAATATAAGTTTGCAATGCAAGTTATGTGTATTTTATATTGGGATGTTAAGGTTTAAACAACATTTCAGTGCCAAACTCTTTTTGTCAGTACTTTTGCAACAAAATTGCAAATAAAACAATTACCCTAATATGATGATCAGATGACTGAGTTAATTTATCAACCTGCAGTTCAAGATGCTTAGCTTGGTCTTGCCCTGAACTGTGGAAGGGCAAGGCATTGTGGAAAGTATTATCCCCATTGCCTTCAAGCATACTCACATCAGCTATTTCTATACCCTACTAATTAGTTGTTACATAGAAATGATTACCATGTTTCTTGTGTCCTTGCAGGGATCTTAAACCAACCCTTCTGTTCCAAGAACTGGATAAGGAAAGGAAGAGAGCCCAACTCCTACTTCAGTATATCCCTCATGTCATCCCACACAAGAATGTGATTGTCAATGTTTCTGTTTCCTAAATTTTACTACTATACTATTACACTATATTTCCCCTAAGAGACACTAGGGGGGTTATTTATCAAAGTCTGAATTTATCTCAATATTTCTGCTACAAACTCTGATCAAATCCGCTCTGGTTTTTTTTACAGTTATTTATTATTAAATTTTCCTGAAAATTTGCTTTGAGAGAAAAAATCTGATTTTCAAGTTTTTGCATTTTTCCTCCGATTTTCATGATTTCAGATTTTTCACCTGAAAACTTAAGATTTCTTTTTGCCTGAAAACTTCAGGGTATTGCACGAAACCCAGCGCACATCAAAAAATCATTGGGACTTCACCCATTGACTTGTATACAAGCTCGACAGGTCTGAGATGCCAGATTTTCAGATTCTGACTTTTCCATCCTCTGGGTTGAATAAATTTCCAAAAAATTCATGATTTTTCAAAAGTCAGATTTTTATATTACAAAAAAAAATCACAAATTTTTCATTATTTTTTGCATTCGGAGTTTAGTAAATAAACCCCTTGGCTATATACTGTATAAAATACAGTCACATTAATGCTTCGCTAATCTCTTGCAGAGGGTCCTCTTGTTCCGAAATATTGTCACCAAGGAAAAGGAGAAGTTGGGTTTAGTGGAAACAAACACTGCCTCCCCACATGTCACCCATATTACCATTCGAAGGTCACGTATGTTAGAGGTAAGTGATAATTGAGATGATCGACAGAGATAAAGACTCCCAGAAGAAAGGGGGGGGCTGTTTATGTAGAAACTAGACATGTCCATTGTCCAAGGAAATCAACACTCGCATGTCTCATCTTGGTCTAAAAGATTAATTTAATTCAAAGCCGGCTAGCAACACTGGGTGTTGTACCTAGCTACTGCAGTTTGACACCAACAGTTACTAATTTATTTTCCAAACATTTTTGCCTTTACAATATACTTGTAATTATTAAACATTTTTCATACCTTCAGGATGGATACGACCAACTAAGGCAGCTTTCCCAGAATGCCATGAAAGGTGTCATACGTGTAAAGTTTGTGAACGATCTAGGAGTAGATGAGGCTGGGATAGACCAGGATGGTGTCTTTAAAGAGTTCTTAGAGGAAATTATCAAGAGAGTATTTGACCCTGCACTGAATCTTTTCAAGGTAATAGCAAACCGCAGAAAATTACAAAATCATTATTAATTCTGTTTTGTGAAGGGTCACATTATTAACCTGACAAAGCTGAAATGCATATTTATGTTTTCTTCAGACCACTAGTTCTGGAGATAGGTTGTACCCATCTCCTACATCGTATATACATGAAAACTACCTCCAACTGTTTGAGTTTGTAGGAAAGATGCTGGGAAAAGCAGTGTATGAGGTAAGCAACATTTACACTCTGCCACACTCATTTTACAGAAAAATTATCACATAGCTCTCAGAATCATATCTGTTGTTAGCTAACAGTGTCTTTCTGAATGACAGCCTTATAAGCTGTATAGGTTTCTTAAGAACTTTGTATCCAATGAAACTGTAAACTTTAAAGTGTAAATGCACATAATTTTAAGCCATGTTTATTACTGTTTTCCATTCAGTGTAGTATATGGCCATGGATTAAGTGCACTAATATTCTGCAGATTTGCACAGTCTGTTGTTTTTTTTTTTTATTCACTGCCCATGCATGTTTTAAATAGAGTAACATACTCTATTCATAGCTATGTCCACTAAGGGGCAGCTTTATCAAAGTGTGAAACTAGAGCTCATCATAAAATTCTAACATACTCTGTTCATTCCTATGAGATTTTTAGAGTCGTATTTATCAATGGGAGTTCACCGTTTGACAAATAAATCTCTAAAAATCCCATAGTCTGCTGTTCTGAAATCCCTACATTATTGAATGTATAGAAAAGTCCAAAAATTGCACTTATTTTAGTTAAGCGTCAGCTTTTCTACTTTATGCAATTTAATTCTAAAATATCAATGTTTTTTTTTATCAAGATTACAAAATTACAACACATTATTATACCAAAATAACTTTTTTGGTTTGGTTAGCTTGGCATCTCGGGCAGATTACAGGATTTTAGTGAGAAAATAAGCCTTACATTAGATAAGTAAAAATATTGTATATTTCATGTATTAACATCACTGTATTTAGATTTGCACAGACAACACTATATTATAAAGGTCGTTATGTGTTTGTTATGTATTATTCTTTCAAAAGCATAAATAATGTTGACGTTAGTTACCTGGTTGGTGGAAACACCGTTTGTTGTGCAATGCATCTGCAAAAGTCCAAATATCAGTGCTCAAAGTTAATAAATATACTTCAGCCTGGTGCACTTTACTTTTTCAGGGTATAGTGGTGGATGTACCATTTGCATCATTCTTTCTTAGCCAGCTTCTTGGGCACCATCATAGCATTTTCTACAGCTCCGTGGATGAGCTGCCTTCCTTGGACTCTGAATTCTACAAGAACCTCACTTCCATCAAGGTCAGTGTGAAGCGATTTAACAGTAAATTTGAGTTATTCATACAGTGATTACCTTTCTTGTGCAGAATCACTTTGTTTAGTTTCCAAGTCATTGTCTGGTTACAGAGTACAGGTACCATATATGAACACAAAAATATAATATATGTAATATTAACCTCTTTAAACCTTGGTAGGCCTGCCTTTATGAATAACTCTGGGGGCCATTGAGGTTTTTTTTTAATACAGAGCAGTAAACCATAGCAACCAGCTATTTGCTTCCATTATTGCTGGATCATCTCCAGCCTGATGTTACCTGAGATGTGCATTTTAGATGTTTCCACTTTTGAGACTGCAGTTACATGGAAGATGAAATTTCCCATTTTGGCTGCTCTGTGTCCAAGAGAAGTGTGTCAGTATGCAACCTGTAGGATGTCACTGCTTATATTTTGGCTATGCTAATAATTATAATTATGAACTGCTCTGTACTGTTGGTTTACATTATATCGTATTAGTAATGCAGAGCCAGTCCTATATCTTATACTGATCTGTGTCTGGCAGCTAAATTTGGGAGCTCAGTGTTCATCTAGTGGCAGGCCTTTTCACCCTCTTGACACACTGCAGCCTTGCTTATGCCAGAGGGGTAATCCTGAAAGACACTTCTGTCCCGTTGTGACAGTAGGTTTAAGGCAGGGGCCTCCAACCTTTATAACTCACCACATTCAAATGTAAAAAGAGTTGGGGAGCAACACAAGCATGAAAAAGTTCATTGGGATGCCAAATAAGGGCCGTGATTGGCTATTTGGTAGCATCTATGAGGACTGGCAGCCTACAGAAGGCACTATTTGACGGTAAACCTGTTTTTTTGCAACCATACTTTGCTTCCAAGCCTAGAATTAAAAAAGAAACACTACAATAGTTAAGAGGTTCTTTTCTGAAAAATCTGCTTACCTCACTGGGAACTTGCTTCATAATTTTAATCATTTTTAAATAATGGTTGTATTTTGGCAGCGATACGATGGGGATATCGGTGATTTGGGACTTACGCTTTCATACGACGAGGATGTTATGGGTCAGGTATGTTGTTTATTAATTGATTAGTCTTTGCCATCTGTATGGTTAACTTTCTTTATGTCTCCACACAATAACAGCAGTTTTATTGAAAACTGCTCTTTTGGGTCAGATGTGCCCTTGAATTTTTTGTTGCGGCTGTGTATTTGTGTAATTGATTTTATTTTAGGAGAGTCTGTGTCATAACCTGCTCACTGGCCCTTGGGAAACTAAACAATTAGCCATGTCCCTGTCACAAGTAAACTTTGCTACTGACATGATTCTTTATTGGCATGGTTTGTATTATGAAGGCTAATCCCTGCTTTAGCAAAGTTGTTATTAGAGCATACAATGGTGCTTGAAAGTTTTTGAACCCTTTAAAATGTATATTTTTAAATGAATGTGACCTAAAACATCATCTGATTTTCAAACAAGTCCTAAAAGATGAAAAAACCTGGTTAAACAAATGGAACAAAAATATTATAGTTGGTCATGTATTTACTGAAAAGAATGATACATTAACAATCAGCAAAACCTGCTCACACATACACATTTGTGGATGTGTATCATGGCTCAAATAAAGGAGGTGTCTGAGGACTTCAGAAGCACCAAAAATCAGTATGACAGATTATGTACAAATCCAGGAAATTCAAGACCGTTGTTACCCTACCCAGAAGTGGTCGACCAGTGTCGGACTGGCCCACCAGAAAACTTTGGACGAGGTCCCACTTTCTAAACTATTATTCCTCCTCTCCTCACTCAACCTCTTTATTCTCCTCGTCTTTTATATTTACACCCTATACTTTGTTCTTCCAATATTAAGTACCGGTATCTTTCTTCCCATAAAGAAATAGGGAATGACCATAAAATGCTTAGAAGCAAGAGGGCCAACTGACACCTGGTTTCCCGGTGGGTCAGTCAAAAATAACTTGAACTGCAAGGTGTCTAATAGTCAGAGAGGTTACAAAGGAACCCAGGGTAACTTCTGAAGTCCTGTTTTATTTTGATGAATGTTGTTCATAAAAAATATACAAGATTTTAAGTGGTTCACAAACATTTGCACCACTGTACATAGCAGCAGGTGCACTAAAACTGTGATGATATTTTTGTCTCCAACAGCTGGTCTGTCATGAGTTGATTCCAGGTGGGAAATCTATGCCAGTGACCAATGAAAATAAGTGAGTATTACTCTTAATAGAATGCTGGGCCATCTCCCATTCTGAAAAACAAAAAAAAAATTGTTAATTTTAAAATCCTGCTGTGCTTCTGTTTTATTCTTTTTTTTTTTTTTTTTTGCAAGATGCACAACAGTAGTATTAATTGCTTACTGTAGGTCTATAACCAGCAAGAACTGGTGCACTTAGAAATTTGCCTGAAAATGAAAGGCAGTTCTTGTGTGTTTGTGTATATTCCTTCTGATAGATCCACAGTAATTAGTGGTCTTGTTTTGCTTGCAATTGCTTCCTGTGAGATGTCTGTATGAGCCCTTTACAAACTTATGAGTTGAGGATGAGGGGATCCTAAAATTTTGGATTATTTGGATAAAATGGAGTCTATGGGAGACAGCCTTTCCATAATTCGGAGCTTTCTAGATAACGGGTTTCCGAATAATGGGTTTCCGGATAATGGATCACATACCTGTATTGGTTTTGCTCGTGCCTCTGTATTTATTTTCTAATCCCCTCCCTCTTATTTTTTTTCTTCTTCTTGTATATGAAGATGTTTCACTCGGTCTATTCTCTTATATAATTTTCCCTTGCTCTCTGTCATAGAATCAGTTATATCCACCTTATGGCTCATTTCCGAATGCACACGCAGATTAAGAACCAGACAGTTGCCTTCATTAATGGATTCCACTCTATCATAAGGCCTGAGTGGATCCGCATGTTCTCAGCGCCAGAGCTGCAACGTCTCATATCAGGGGACAATGCAGAGATTGACCTGGATGATCTCAAGTGAGTAAAACTCTTAACTGTAGCCCGCATGACTGCATGTCTGTGTGTATATGTGGGTGTGAGTTTTTATTCATGTAGGAATAAAGGAGAACAGTCCTGCACTGATCATTGGACATTTATAGTAACAGTGATGGGATGTTTATAATTGTTATAACATTATTCTATTTTTCAAATTCAAATTTTGTTAACAGGGTAGGTTATTAAAGGGGAGAAGAAGAATATATATATATATATATATATATATATATATATATATATATATATATTATATTATTATATTATTTGTTGTCACTTGTGTATCAGTTTACAAATGTCCAAGCAACATGTCCTCTTCGACAGGAAACACACAGTCTACTATGGAGGGTTTCATGGAAGTCACCGTGTCATTATCTGGCTGTGGGATATTCTGGCCAATGATTTCTCCTCTGAAGAAAAAGCCATGTTTCTTAAGGTAAGTACATTTAGCCAGAGCCAAAGCCTGATTCTGTATACCTTCCTACATATTATTAATTCCTGATTGTGCTGTTTTTATTCTCTATTTTTTTCAGAGATAAGACTAATCACATCTTTATTGTATTATTATTTTTATAGTTTGTCACCAGTTGCTCGCGGCCTCCCCTTCTGGGATTTGCCTACCTCAAGCCTCCCTTCTCTATTCGCTGTGTAGAGGTGTCAGATGATCAGGTATGCTGCATCAGTGAGGCCACCGCATAGGTTTAAATAGTTTTTTTCTTAAAGGGATACTTTCATGGGAAAAAATTTTTTTTTCAAAATGCATCAGTTAATAGTGCAGCGCCAGCAAAATTCTGCACTAAAATCCGTTTCTCAAAAGAGCAAACAGATTTTTTTCTATTCAATTTTAAAATTTGACATGAGGCTAGAAATATTGCCAGTTTCCCAGCTGCCCCCAGTCATGTGATTTGAGTTCTAATAAACGTAAGTCACTCTTTACTGCTGTACTGCAAGTTGGAGTGATATCACCCCCTCCATTCCCCCCAGCAGCCTAACAACAGAACAATGTGAAAGTAACCAGATAGCAGCTGCCTAACACAAGATAACCGCTGCCTGGTAGATCTAAGAACAGCACTCAGTAGTAAAATCCAGGTCCCACTACGACACATTCAGTTACATTGAGTAGGAGAAACAACAGCCTTTCAGATCAAATAAAGTAGTAAAAGAACAGATCAGCCGATGTTCTGCCCCTGACAGCAATCGTACGAAAGTAATGTCTGACAAAGCTAGTGAAGCTAGTCTCCTACTGAAAATCGTACAATCGGCAATCCATGCAGAGATATGCAGCCAACAGAAATTTTGTAACCTGTCCAAACGACCGATCTCTGCCGGACGAAAAATGTCGGGACTCTCCACGCACAGTTCGAAAATCATATGAATCCTCGAGTCATATGATTGGATCTTTGCGTCTATGGCCAGCTTTAGGCTGATGGCAATTTATATCATTGTTAGAGACGAAGCATATAAAGAACATTGGGTTAAAGCAGTGATCCCCAACCAATGGCTCGTGAGCAACATGTTGCTCACCAATAAGTTTGATGTTGCTCCCAGTGGCCTCAAAGCAGGTGCTTCATTTTGAATTGCAGGCTTGGAGGCAAGTTTTGTAGAAAAACCGTGTGTACTGTCAGACAGAGCTACCAATAGAAAATCACCGTTCATATTTGGCACCCCCAGGAACTTTTTGCATGCCTGTGTTGCTCCCCAACTCTTTTTATATTTGAATGTGACTCATGGGTAAAAAACGGTTGGGGATCCATGGGTTAAAGGATAAGTAAACCTTTAAAACAAGTGAATGTCAAATTGATGAGAGTGCTATTCTAGGAACTTTTGCAATGTACATTGATTATTTATATTTTTTTAATTCCAAGATATTAAAGGATACATTTTACTATTAATATAAATTAATTTTGTTACTACAGCACTGCCTTCTGGTCAGTTTCTAAACATTCTGACCACCAAATAGTCAAGGAAGTTGTCAGGAGAATAAAAAGGGGGCTGCTCTCATGTTCTGCTTAGGAAAAAAAAATAGAAACCTTTCTCAAATCTCTCCTAAACAGAAGAACATCAGAGCAGTCTCTTTCTTTCTCCTGACAATTTCCTTGACTACTTAGTGGTCTGAAACTGACCAGCAGGTGGCGCTGTTGTAACAAAATTCATTCATATTGACAGTGCATGTATTCTTTAAAGGTATACTGTAATGGGAAAAAAATTTTTTTTCAAAATGAATCAGTTAATCTTGCTGCTCCAAAATTAATCAGTTAATCTTGCTGCTCCAGCAGAATTCTGCACTGAAATCCATTTCTCAAAAGAGCAAACAGATTTTTTTATATTCAATTTTGAAATCTGACATGGGGCTAGACATATTGTCAATTTCCCAGCTGCCCCAAGTCATGTGACTTGTGCTCTGATAAACTTTAATCACTCTTTACTGCAAGTTGGAGTGATATCACCCCCTCCCTTCCCCCCCCAGTAGCCAACAATGGGAAGGTAACCAGATAACAGCTCCCTAACACAAGATAACAGCTCCCTGGTAGATCTAAGAACAGCAATCAATAGTAAAATCACATGTCCCACTGAGACACATTCAGTTACATTGAGAAGGAAAAACAGCAGCCTGGCAGAAAGCATTTCTCTCCTAAAGTGCAGGCACAAGTCACATGACCAGGGGCAGCTGGGAAATTGACAAAATGTCTAGCCCCATGTCAGATTTCAAAATTGAATATAAAAAAAGCTGTTTGCTCTTTTGAGAAATGGATTTCAGTGCAGAATTCTGCTGGAGCAGCACTAATAACTGATTCATTTTGAAACAAAAATTTTTCCATGACAGTATCCCTTTAATATCTTGGAATAAAATAAAAAAAAATAATCAATGTACATTGCAAAAGTTATTAGAATAACACTTGCATCAATTTTGCATTCACTTATTTTAAAGATTGACTTATCCTTTAAGGTCAGAATGTTGACTATTCAGAAACAAATAACATGCATGTAGGCAAGTGGAAAAAGAGAAGAAACTTTAAATCAAAATCAGTGGCAAAGGTAATGATAGGGCAGATCATTATTAGCAAATATCAGAAATTCTCCACCAATGTATTTAATGGGTTGTCAGTACAATGTAAGGCTTTAACAAGTTTTTTTCCTAGCATATCTTAAGGCCAAGAACTGTAAACTGTGACGTTTTGTTGTGTTGTAACATCAAATTCAACTTCCCTCTTTTTAGGATACAGGTGACACCCTGGGCAGTGTTCTACGTGGGTTCTTCACCATCCGAAAAAAAGAGCCTGGTGGCCGCCTTCCCACTTCCTCCACTTGCTTCAATCTCCTGAAGCTTCCCAACTACAGTAAAAAAGGAATTCTACGGGAGAAGCTACGCTATTCTATCAGCATGAACACTGGCTTTGAGCTCTCCTAGTGTTTCATTGCAAGAAATGTCATCGCTGAAATGAAATTGGTTGCAATGCCTATGATCACATCTTTAAAATATGCAGTTCTTTTACAGATTTATTTTTGAGGTTTCTGATTTTACTTCTTTTCTGCCTCAAAAATCTAGCAGTATTTTTTTAGGGATTCTCTTTCCAAATACCTATTGTTTTTCATCACTCTTCCCCTGATGTCGTCTTGTATGCATATAGCTGACCGACCATCACATGACAGGATCAAATAGGCTGCTGTAGGCCGTCAGAACCCTTGTTCATACCCATTAGCTCTCTTATTAGAAAGTGGAACTGGCTGAATTGCACTATATGAATTTATATGGAAACACTGGTAGGGTTAAAAAAATGGTTAAAAAAATCATTTTTAAATATACACATGGAATTGCAATAGAGACCTAAAGACCTATACCAAACTAATAAATTAACCCAGGCTCAACACATAATTTTAATATAGGGTGAATAGTATGAATAGTATTGTATTGGAATTTGTTTAGTTTATCAAGTCCCAGAGATGGTTTCGGACCTGTTATCCAGAATGCTTGGGACCTGGTGTTTTCTAGATAAGCGATCATTACGTAATTTGGATCTTCATACCTTGTCTACTAGAAAATCTTGTAAACATTAAATAAACCCAGTAGAATTGTTTTGCTTCCAATAAGGATTAATTATACCTTAGTTTGGATTAAGTACAAGGTACTGTGTTATTATTATTATTTGGATGGATCATTTGGATAAAATAGAGTATATAGGAGATGGCATTTCCGTAATTTGGAGCTTTCTGAATAACTGGTTTCTGGATAACGGATCCCAAACCTGTAATATTATCTTTCCCCTCTTACTACTTGTATGCAGTAGAACCCATGTTGTCGTCATCCCATTCAGGCAAGCTGCATTTTTTATTTCCCGGATTAGTGGTTTCCCAGAATTTACACGGTTTTGACTCAGTCCCCTGTGGAACAAACTCAGGGTTCTATCACTATGCAATGTATTATATCTGCAGTGTAGGTTGTGACTGAAAGTATTGTATCACCATAGTTTTTTTAAGAGGGAATGTTCTCAACAACACTGACTGACTCAACAACCACATAGAGTTGAAACTTCTCATTTCCCTAAAAATACTTTTTAGTCCTACCATATGGTAATACAGTGCTACCTTGGGGAGAATTTTAGTGTGCTGAAGTAGGCAGAAGTAGAGATTTTCTGCACTTTTTATTCTTTTTATTACAAGACACTGTAACTGTCTGTTATAGTAATACCATATACCAGTGTTCCCCAACCAGTGGCTCGGGAGCTTACTAACCCCTTGGATGTGGCTACTGATAGCGAATCACAGCCCAAATTTGACACCCCCAGGAACTTTTTGCAAGCCTGTGTTGCTCCCCAACTTTCTTTACATTTGAATGTGGCTCACGGCTATAAAAGGTTGGGGACCCCTGCCTTATACTATAGATTTTGCTTTGATTGTGTACACCAAACAGAGCAGCACCAGGAAAGGTATCCTGTTTTACAATTAATGGAAATGCCACAGGCCACCATATGCTATCCCTTATTGCCTGAAACATGCATAAACACAGACCTGTGCATACTGCTGCACTTTATAATTCTATATGCAGCCAAGATCTCGGGATTCTACAGACAACATACATAACATATTCCTAAATATTCATTAAAGTGAACATTCCCTTTAGGAAGGTAAAGCTAGAATAGCAACAAAAGAACAAGAAATGAATCTGAGCTGTATACAAAATTAACATCATTTTGAACAGTTTTCTGATCCTTTGGTTATCTCCCACCCCACAAGCACACACATACACCTTCCAGTAACCTGATCAGTTTCTAGTACAGTAATCTAACCAGAGCTTATTTATCAGATTCTAAACCTCAGAACTGATCTCATTTTTGTCATTTCAAAAGAATCCATATTAAGTAGGGTTTAGAAGAGAGCATGTAACATTTCAAATTGAATTAAGCTTTTTTTAAAGCTTATTTTTGTTTTCTATTCTTCTTCATTTTCACATTAGGTTTGATGTTTGTTTATTTATAACCAGTATTTTTTTTTCAAGTTAATTAGTTCCCTGCTGCTCCTGTTACAGAAGAAGTGCAGCACTCTCTTCCATGTCCCTCCCACTGTGTAGTTGTCAGTCTAGATATACAATCAGAGAGAGACCCTCCAAAAGCAATGTCACTTTTTTTTTTTTTGGTTGGATTATAGCTGACAAATATTAAAGGAGCGTTAAACCTAAAATATAAGGTGCTTTATTCAGAAACACTGCTTGTAATTATATCAATTTGGATAAAAACTATGCACATGTTGATGTTTTTTATGTTAGGAAAAAACAGCAACCAAACAAGTAATTAAGACTTTGTACAGATCACCTCCTGATACACAACCGGCCTCCTCTGCTCCCGTGACTCCTCATCTGACTGTGTGTATATTACTCCTGAAGGACTAGGAGTGGGCTATATATGTCATCCAAACTAAATAATGACAAAATAAGGTAATTCTCAGATAACAAACTGTTTTTGTGGCCAATAACTCCCCCTTGTGTTTTTGGTAAATGATATAATTTTTATTGAAAACTGCATAGTGTTAACCAGATTCTATCAGGCATGTTGGTAAATTCCTTATGGCCAAGTACCGTATCTGTAATTGCATTCAGGAGGTGTTGGCACATTTGCATGATCCAGTGTTTTTAGGCAATTTCCACAATACAACTACTTTGACCAACCATGTGTAGTCAAATAAGCCATTGATCTAAGGCCATTGTGTACCTGGTTGGGCAACTTTAATGTACAAAGAACATAAATGTAAGAAGTATGTAAAAAGAATCTCATAAATTCATTTTAGTGATCCTTGTTAAATCTGAAACCATTCAGTTCAAATCAAAGATGTTACATATTTTCCCATTCTATGCATTAACTGTGGATTTTGGAAAAGGATTCTGGACTTTTAAGTTTGCGTGCCTGCTAATTGTTATGTATATAATTTTTAAAGAACTCCGATCCTGCACTGTAAATGAAGACACATGTACAGAATGTGGCATGGCTGCTCACCAAGGTTATCGAACTGGATTCCAGAAAAGCACATGTCATGTGTGTAGTAAGTGTGTCTCTACATTTGTATATAGGAAAAGGCAAGATTCGGTGTATCCATTTAGCTGCATTTACTATTATTTTTGGAATCTAGCGACAGACACCCTGTGTGAGCAGATAGTCACTTGTTTATAACAGAAATGTCACCCTCTAACTTATGTACTTTTACTACATTTATAGAAACTGTTCTGAAAATGATACGGTTAATTCTTGTCTGCATGCAATTAAAATACATAATAAAAAATACAACTGGTTCTGTAGTGTTTAGGTCTCTGAGTCTGATGCTTTGTCCTATTCCATATCTATGCTATATGTAGTATAACATTTTTATAGCCATGTTCTTTTTCATAAAAATGTTTGTATTAAAGTTTTTGCTAGAAGCTTGTCTCCAATAGGTCAGGTTGCCTTTAGATTCCTCTTCTCCCTTCACACATGCACTTCATACTTTGTCAACCTGCTTTTCTCTCACTGTTTGCTTTACAGCCACACTTGCTAGATCACTGCCCATTTTTTCAGATTATTGGTGCTCAACATTGAGGTTTCCATTTGATTTAGTAAAATGATCGTAGTTACCCTGTTAATTTGGATTGCAATAAGACAATATTTCAACAAAAAGTCCTTCAAATGACTCCCAGTCCATTGCTATAACGCTCCTTAAAAGTTCTATTTTGGTTTCATCAGTCCACAAAACATTCTTCCAGTAAACGTCTGGTGATCTTTAGCAAACTGTAACTAGTCAACAATACTCAGACTAGTAATCTGTCCATTCAGGCAAATGCCAGAGGGGCTGCTCTATCGTGGGTTCAAGTGGGCTGTCCACTTCCTTGTCTGCTGTTTGGGGTCGTCTTGTTGAAACACCCATTTCAAGGGCATTTCCTCTCTGGCATTAGGCAACATGGCCCTTTTGTGTGTTTACACCAGTAAATGAGCAACATTGTGGTTCCAGACCAACAAGATTGACATTATGGAGTTACCAGCCCAATCATCAGACCTTAATCCAATGGAAATAAAAGCTATGATAAGGATTTTGATTTTTATTCACTCTTTTTAAACACACTGCTATTATTCTGAACACAACTGTATATGAATACTAGAAGATGGAAAAGAAATAGACCTTGCAGATAGTCCTCAAGTTCAAATGCCACAATAAAACAAACAAGAGGCAAGGAGTGAAGAAGATAGGGATATATGTTCAATAGGAAACCCTTGCAATGAAACAAAGCTGAAAGCCAACTGATGCCTGAAGTGAGTATTCCATTTTACAATTTAAATGTTGCACTTAATACTGAGCCTTTAAAATCGAATAACGTTTTTTAGTGATGCCAGCTCATTCAGTGTTCTGATACACTTCATAATGCTCTTCTGTGGGGTCATGTCCAAGACTATGCTGTAGATTACTTCAAAGGGTGTCCTGGACTACTAGAATTGGATGAAGTTCTCCCTAATGACATGGAATAAGTCTCAGTAGGCAATTCAAGAATGGACCAAATGAAAAATATTTTTTCATATTCTTTTAAATAAGGTCTTACTCTCTTCCACATAAAAAGTCTTGTAGGTGCAGGGTAGTTGGTACTAAGAACTGTACTTATTCGGAAAGGGTATTGTATTTTCTCTTGCCTAAATTGGGGGACACAGGCACCATGGGGATGAAGATCCTGCAGCTGGAGATGGACACTAATGTTGCAAAAACTGACTCCTCCTCCTCCTGCTCTGGGCTTCATCCCCTGCCTCCTCCTATTACCTCCAGTTTCTTTTAGTGTCCTCAGAAGGAGAAGACACAAATTTCTATGTGGCTGGAGCACGGATCAGGGCCCCAGGTCTAAGATCTCGCCACGATTAGGGGCCACTGAACTTATTCAAGAGCATCTCCAGCTTCATCCTATCTGCCCTTCAGCCTTCCCGCTCTACGGAGGTCTGCAGGCTTGCTCCTCACCCCTGCACTGTTTTCCCGCTCTACGGAGGTCTGCAGCAGTGATATACACTCTCCTGAGTGTATAATAACATACATATACATATATATTTCACGTCTGTGTATTTATATATTTATCTGTGTGTCCTTTCTTCTCAGGGGTCATTATACACAGGGCATTCTTCAGCTGGCATTTTTTCTCTGGTGAGTACTTTATTTATTTTTATTTATTTATTTATTTTTCTTTCCTTTACTTCCTCTTTCCTTTACTTCTTTCGCTCCGTTCCCCTGGCGCCATCCTAGGCCTTGCGTTAGTGACACGCACCTTCTGCGTTCCAACCTTTCCCCCCGCCCCTCTCCTTATGGCGCGCCTTCTCCCGGCGCCTGTATTCGCGACTTTTTCTTCCCTTGGCACGCAATGCGTTCCACTTGCAGCGCACACGCCCATTCGCATCCGGCGCCTCTCTTCACTTCCGCCCTCCACTCTCACCTCAGCGCGGCGGAACCTGTCAGCTTTCTCTGCGGAGCAGGTCAGTTCTACACCGGAGCGTCGCAAATAGGCAGAGGGAACTCTGCCTCTCCCCCTTCTCATGCCCTTGTCTCCTCTACACAGGGATACCGGAGCGCGACCGCATGTAGCTCCCTTGCGCTACCCTCTACTGTCCTTACTACTTCTGGTGTCACATCAGACCCGTTCGGCTTTCTTATCAGGCAAGTTACACGCTCCATGTGCCTTCCCTGTAACAGTGTTTTATTATGCATATTAAGGCTGTATACATTCTGTTGCCATAGGGAGCATGGGACTGAGGGGTCACCCTTCTTATCTCTTCTTTTTCTGCAGGCCATTTCTACAGCACCTATTCTCTCTTTTTTGTGCCTATCCCCTGCCTCAAAAAAAAAAAAACAAAAAAAAAAAACAAAGGGATTCTTCAATTTTTAAATCCCATTGGGGATTCTAGCTACCCCTCCCATTCTCTCACCGAGAAGGAGCGAAATGGCTAATAAAGCAGAAGAGCCCAGGACCAACAAGT
The DNA here is from genome assembly GCA_038501925.1 of Xenopus petersii. Classification (NCBI taxonomy): domain Eukaryota; kingdom Metazoa; phylum Chordata; class Amphibia; order Anura; family Pipidae; genus Xenopus; species Xenopus petersii. The sequence continues at coordinate 139,638,119 of CM076673.1, forward strand.
CCTCAGCTCAGACACACCCACAGGTCACTTTTTTAGCCTGTTCTATTTGTAAAGCAAAATTTACCTCAGCCTCGGCTGATTCTTTGTGTGGGGCCTGCAGAAATCCTGACTTACTGCCTCTTACACAGGCATCAAATTCAGACTCTGAACTCCTTAGGGCTTTATCACTCTCACTTGCAGGCATCCAACACCTGGCCCGCATACCCGAGACCTTAGATAAAGTTCTCGAGCGTTTATTTCAACCCTCCCATTCTGTCGCCCGTCCAGGGGCCTCAAAGCGTCACGCTCTCTCCCCTCCAGACTCTCCGGGGGAACTCCTCAGCCCCTCCGATGAGGAAGGTCAGGTCATATCCGAGGAGGACTCTGATCAGGACCACCCTGATATAGATGTTGACACTCCCAGAACCCAGGGGGAGGTGGAGGGCCTCATTCAAGCCGTATTAAACACACTTAATATTGAAGATTCGACTGCCGCAGTCGAACCAGCGAAAAACATTTTTAAGAGACACAAGAAGAGTGCATGTGTGTTCCCAGCATACGAACAACTTGATGAAATAATCAAGTCCCAATGGAAAACTCCTGATCACAGAGTGCAACTTTCTAAACGCTTCACACAGACTTATCCATTTCCACGTGAATGCGTCGACCTCTGGTCCTCGCCTCCCGCAGTGGATCCTCCGGTTTCCAGACTATCCAGAAACACCACCATTCCGGTTGCCGATGCGGCCGCATTTAAAGACCCCATTGATAAGCGTCTCGAAGGTTTCTGCAAATCCACCTTCACAGCTTCAGGCTCTGCTTTTCGTCCTATTTTCGCCATCGCCTGGGTGGCGAAGGCCATGGAGGTCTGGGTGGAACAAGCGGCGCAACTCATCGGATCGGAAGAACCTACGACAGACAATTTGCTTTCCCAAATAGCAGACGCCACTACATACATTGGAGACGCAGCTCTTGACGCAGCGCGGATGGTTGCTCAGGCTTCAGCTCAGTCCGTAGCCGCTCGCAGGTTCCTGTGGTTAAAGACTTGGTCCGCTGATCTAACTTCCAAACGTTCCCTAGTCAGCATACCCTTCCAAGGTAAACTGCTCTTCGGGGCCGAACTTGATAAAATTATTTCTCAAGCGACCGGGGGTAAGAGCACCCTTCTACCTCAAACTCGACCCAAGAGACCACCGTTCAAAAGGAGACCATTCAGACAAGGACAAAGGTCCAAGACACAACCTGACAAACCCACCTCTAACTTTCGCGCCCGCTTACAGGGCAAGCACAGACAACCTTGGTCTACATCCAAGTCTACCTCCAAACCCTCTCAAAACAAATCTCACACTGCATGAAGGTGCGCTCCCTCCCGAAGGGATACCCTTAGGAGGCCGACTCAAATCCTTTCGAGAGGTATGGCACAACAAGATTCAAGACCAGTGGGTCCTCCGGGTGGTGTCACAGGGACTCCTAATCGACTTCACTCAGACACCACCCCACAGATTTTTTATATCCAGACTACCGGCCAAAGATTCCGACAAAAACAACTTCCTCTCTGTCATACAAGACCTCGCCTTAGCGGGAACCATACAACCTGTTCCTCCAAAGGCCAGAAGAAGAGGATACTATTCCAACCTCTTCATGGTCCCCAAAAAAGACGGTTCCCTCAGACCCGTCTTAGACCTCAAGGATCTCAATCCCTTCGTCAGGAAATGCCATTTCAAGATGGAATCGATCCAAACGGTGCTAGCATCCATGGAAGAAAACGAGTTTATGACAGTCATCGACATCAAGGACGCATACCTTCATGTACCGATTCACCCAGCTCATCACGGCTTCCTCAGATTCTACGTCAATGGTCAGCACTGGCAGTTCGTAGCTCTTCCATTCGGCCTGTCTTCAGCCCCACGCACGTTTACGAAAGTCATGGCGGCAGCGTTGGAGGAACTCATGGGAATCTCCGTTATCCCCTATTTGGACGATCTCCTGGTCAAGGGTCCATCCGCACCTATAACCCTCCTTCACACATCCCGCGTCCTGCAGAGCCTGACCACTCTAGGCTGGACCATCAACTTCAACAAGTCGAAACTTCACCCAACTCAATCAATAGAGTACCTGGGTCTCATCCTGGACTCCAGACAGGGGAAAGCCTTCCTACCACGAGACAAGGCCAAAATCCTTCAGAACCGCATTCGCTCTCTCATGGGGCCCAAACGCATTCCCCTTCGAGCGGCCATGCAGACTCTGGGCACGATGGTTGCATCCTTCCCGGCGATTCCGTACGCACAAGCCCACACCAGATCTCTCCAACACACCATCCTTCTACACCAACGCAGAGATCGAACCGACCTCGATCGCCGGATTCCCATTCCGAGACAAGTGCAGCTCTCTCTTCGCTGGTGGCTCCACCCGCACCAGACGTCTCAGGGAAAACTGTTCCCACCCCATCACTGGACCATCCTAACCACAGATGCCAGTCTACGCGGGTGGGGCGGAGTCGTAGGCCAAACCACTGTACAGGGCCTCTGGACTCAGGAAGAAAAGAGACTGCCCATCAACCTCCTGGAGCTCAGAGCAATACGCTACTCCCTCGAACACACGACGCCGTTGCTACGGGGCCTACCTGTGCGGATTCAGTCCGACAGTGTGACAGCCGTAGCCTACATAAATCATCAGGGCGGAACCAGAAGTCTCAACGCTCTCAAGGAAGCTCAGGTGATCCTTCAGTGGGCAGAGAACAATGTTCCAGCGTTATCCGCGGTCCACATTCCAGGCGTGGACAATTGGATAGCCAACTATCTGAGCAGGGAAACCATCGATCACGGAGAATGGGGCCTCCACCTCGACGTGTTCCGCCTAATAGTGGAAAAGTGGGGACTGCCCGAGATCGACCTCATGGCATCCAGAACCAACAGACAAGTCCAGCGGTTCGTCTCAAGTAGCCTGGAACCCCTGGCCCACGCAGTAGACGCCCTCGTGATTCCATGGCGCTTCTCCAGGGTTTACGTCTTCCCCCCTCTCGCTCTCCTACCAAAGGTCGTCAAGAAAATAAAGAGAGAAGGAACTCCGACGATTCTGGTGGCTCCATTATGGCCCAGAAGGGCATGGTTCGCGGACATCGTGAACATGGCGGCGGTGAACCCTTCCATCTCCCACAGCGGACAGACCTCCTCACCCAGGGTCCTCTTGTCCACCCGAATTCTCATCTTTGGGCTTTAACGGCGTGGCTCTTGAAGCCTTGATTCTACGGAACTCCGGAGCTCCGGTGGAGGCGATTCCCACCATGCTTCGCGCATGTAAGCCCGTCTCGGCTAAAATATACCACAGGGTATGGAAGACCTGCATCTCGTGGTGCGAGCAGAGAGATTTTAACCCCCAGAAGGCGGGAGACCGGGAAACGCTCTCCTTTTTACAAGACGGACTTGCCAAGGGCTTGGCGCTGAGCTCTCTGAAGGTGCAGGTGTCGGCACTGTCCATTCTACTTCGGAAGAAACTGGCCTTGCACCCCAACATTCAAACCTTTATGCAAGGAGCAACCCGTATCATACCGCCATACCGTTGCCCTATTCCTCCTTGGGACCTCAATCTGGTGCTTTCCGCCCTCCAGGAGGAACCCTTTGAACCTCTGGAACAAATCCCTCTGTCTACACTAACTGAAAAGGTTGTCTTCCTTTTAGCCATCACCTCGGCTAGGAGGGTTTCCGACCTCGCAGCACTGTCTTGCAGATCACCATTCACTGTAATGCACATGGACAAAGTTGTTCTCAGACCCACTCCTGATTTTTTACCCAAGGTAGTCTCGGACTTCCACCTCAACCAGGACATTGTTGTTCCCTCATTATGTCCGAACCCTAAGGGTCCCATTGAAACCAAGCTCCACACGCTGGACGTCGTCAGGGCCATTTCCTGTTATCTCAAAGCCACTGAGGGCATCAGAAGATCGGATGCCCTTTTCGTCATACCTGCCGGCCCCAAACGTGGTACCAAGGCTGCCAAATCCACTTTGTCCAAATGGATTCGAGCCATCATTTCCAGAGCTTACACTGTCAAAGGGAAAGAGCCTCCACTCCGTGTGAAAGCGCACTCGACACGTTCTGTCAGCACTTCATGGGCTTTCCGACACAATGCTTCTGCGGATCAAATCTGTAAAGCGGCCACGTGGACATCTCTTCATACCTTCACTCGCTTCTACAGGCTCCACACACAAGCTTCGGCCGATGCTGTTTTTGGGAGGAAGGTGCTAAGCGCAGTTGTTAGCTAGGCACCTCTTTTTCAGTGTCCCGCCCTTGAGGGGTGCTTTGGGACATCCCCATGGTGCCTGTGTCCCCCAATTTAGGCAAGAGAAAGAGAGATTTTTGTACTTACCGTTAAATCTTTTTCTCTTGTCCTATATTGGGGGACACAGGCCTTCCCTCCCGATACTGACACTGTTTTCACATTTTGTTTATGTGATTGGTTTTTTGACTTATTGTTGATTGTTCAAACTTTTTTCCGATTATTCTCGGGTGTTGTTGTTGCTGTATTTTGCTTCTGTCTTTTTGGGCTATTCTGCTCCTTCTTTGGTTGAAACTGAGGGTAATAGGAGGAGGCAGGGGATGAAGCCCAGAGCAGGAGGAGGAGGAGTCAGTTTTTGCAACATTAGTGTCCATCTCCAGCTGCAGGATCTTCATCCCCATGGTGCCTGTGTCCCCCAATATAGGACAAGAGAAAACGGTAAGTACAAAAATCTCTCTTTCGAAGGAGAACTTACCTAACATGCAGCAAATCATACAAAATTAGCATTACTGATGTTTGTATTAAGTAATGTGGGAAGAGAATCTTAGGGGGTGCACCAATGGCTTGAAGCTATGCAGCATTTCACACTGTGTGGCATTAAACATGGGTGGATTATAATCAGGGCCGCCATCAGGGGGGGACAGGGGGGACAAGCGTACCGGGCCCGGGCATGAAGGGGGGCCCGGCAGCGCTGCATTTTTTGAAGATCCGGGCCCCCCTTACGAGTGCCCGAGCCGTACGTCTTGCCTCTGTGCTGCCGAATGCGGAAGTGCCGAAAAGCCGAAGCCGATGCGCCGAAAAGACCCGAAGTCACGGAAAAAGCCGAAGTCACGAAGCGCCGAAAAGACCCGAAGTCACGAAAACAGCCGAAGTCCTGAATCAGCGCAAAGACCCGAAGTCACGAAAACAGCCGAAGCCGAAGTCCTGAAGCAGTGAAAAGACCCGAAGTCACGAAAGGAGGTGAAGTTGAAGTACTGAAGCCGTGAGTTCAATTCTACTGAACACCAGTTTGTGTATTTTTTTTTTTTTAATCTCCTGGCCACCAATGTATTATTTTAATATTCTATAGGCCCCTGCCGCCAATGTTTTTTTTTTTTTCAAAAAAAATTTTTTTTTTTTTTCAAATTTTTTTTAGGGCCCCAATTTGTTTTTAACTTATAAGGGGGCCCCTGCCGCCAATGTTTTTTTTTTTTTCAAATGTTTTTTTTTTTTTAAATTTTTTTTTGGGGCCCCAATTTGTTTTTAACTTATAAGGGGGCCCCTGCCACCAATGTTTTTTTTTTTTCAAAAAATTTTTTTTTTTTTTAATTTTTTTTTGGGGCCCCAATTTGTTTTTAACTTGTAAGGGGGCCCCTGCCACCAGTTTTTTTTTTTTTCAAATTTTTTTTTTTGGGGCCCCAATTTGTTTTTAACTTATAAGGGGGCCCCTGCCACCAATGTTTGTTTATTTTTTAGTTTTTTTTACATTTTTTTTTGTTGGGGCCCCAAGTTTTTTTTTAACTTATAAGGGGGCCCCTGCCACCAATGTTTTTTTTAAAAAAAAAAAATTTTAATTTTTTTTTTTTTGGGGCCCCAATTTTTTATAAGGGGGCCCTGACCATCAATAGCTTTTTACAACTTGTGTCGGGGGGGTTACTTTTTTAGCGCTGATGTCTGTGTGGTCTTTTAACTGCGATGTGGAGTGGGCGGGAAATGGGGTGGAGCTTGGTCGTCAGTGTGGGCGGGGCCCAGGGGGCCCCAAAAATTTTGTTGTACGGGGCCCCGTGATTTCTAATGGCGGCCCTGATTATAATAGAACTTGGGGAGGATTAGCCACCCCAACCTAACACTAATGAATTCCCATGACATACAGAATGAAAGTATTATTCTAACCATTAAGTCAGTATTGCATTTATACTGCTGTATATTCAGGGGTATTATACATGAAAATGGCACTTTATACTATCATGGGTTCTTCAGGCATTATATATGGAATTGGCACTGTTATCCTGCTATGTGTTCTAGGATGTATGAAACTGGACTACCGTATATACTCGCGTATAAGCCGAGTTTTTCAGCACCCAAAATGTGCTGAAAAACTCAAACTCGGCTTATACGCGGGTCATACCTCTGTCCTTCCCTCTGTCCTTCCCTCTGTCACCTCTGCCCCAGCAGGACTGCCTGTGTCGCCGCCCGGAGCAGGTCCAGGAGCTCCGGGCGGCGCGTCCTTCCCTGCCGGCGTTCGCTTTCAAAATGGCGGCGCCCATGGCCGCCACGTGGGTAGCGGCGCCGGCCGCTACCCACGTGGCGGCCATGGGCGCCGCCATTTTGAAAGCGAACGCCGGCAGGGAAGGACGCGCCGCCCGGAGCTCCTGGACCTGCTCCGGGCGGCGACACAGGCAGTCCTGCTGGGGCAGAGGTGACAGAGGTAAGGACAGAGGGAAGGACAGAGGGAAGAGCAGCCAGGGTGGGGAGAGCGATGCTGGGGCAGAGGTGACAGAGGGAAGAGCAGAGGTGACAGAGGGAAGGACAGAGGGAAGAGCAGCCAGGGTGGGGAGAGCGACAGATGGGGGGGAAGTGGCAGAGGGAAGCAAACATGAAATAGGGGTGGCAGAGGGAAGCAAACATGAAATCCGGGCAGCCCCTAGGCTTATACACGAGTCAATACATTTTTCCAGTTTTCTTAGGTAAATTAGGTACCTCGGCTTATACACGGGTCGGCTTATACACGAGTATATACGGTATATTTTTACTCCCTAAAAACAAATATCACTACAATGCCAGCTAAGTTAACACTATAGTCTGAACAACTGGTGTATGCCCATATTCTCTATGCTTTCTAGAATGCCAAGAATAGACTCTTTATCTTGGCCTAATATCCACCATATGGTCAAAATTATTCTGAAAATATAGAAATTGTTGCTTTGTAATGAATGTAGTGAAATCTGCTCTGACACTGCTTCATTATACAAATGAAACGTTCATTGGAGTGTGTGAAAATTCTTTCATTGCGGGATGAATGATCATTATTCCTTAATCCTAGGGGGTTGCATTTACTCTAGGAAGAAGGCTTCTTTTTTATTTGTTTCATAAGAATAACAATTTAACATTCCACAGAATTCCACTAATATAATTATGAAAGTTCTTTGGATCCTGTACAAATAAATAAATGTATTGCACACATCATAAATATCATATTATATATATCATAAATATTACTTTCAAAGTGATGTTTTTTTCCAGAACTTGTAAAACTAGATACTGAGAACCCAATCAAACAAATGAGCCAAAAACATAGAGCTTGTGTTTGTTAAAAAAAATGACCTTTTTCAAGAGAAGGTGGGTCATGCAAAAATATAACAACCCCAACCATACATGTTAAAGAAGACTGGTTAAAGCATAAGAAAGCTAATGTTTTAATATGGCCAAGTCAAATCCCTAAACTTAATCCAAAGAAAGTTTGTGGAAGTACCTGAAGTGGGTAGTTCATGTGAGGAAGCCCACCTATCAAGGATCAATGTGCAAACCACTTACTTTAAGGTTTGTTTCTTCTCAATAAATAAATGAACAAGCATTATTATTATATGACTAATTTATTTAATTGTATATATACTGTATATATATCCAATTACACAAATAATAATATATACTAATAATAATGCTTGTTTATATATATATATATATATATATATATATATATATATATATATATATATATATATATATATATATATATATATATATATATATATATATATATTTATTAATTAGAAAAACAAAATGTGCAAAAATAGCCTACATACAAGAGCATTAGTAAGGTCAGGCACAGATGTTGGGTGATGGGGCCAGACCCACAGTCATCTTTCCTATTCATCCCAAACGATTGGGTTCAGGTCTGGGGTCCACACTTACACGCTAGACTCACTGGACTCTGTAAACCAGTGATCCCCAACCAGTAGCTTGTTGCTCTCCAACCCCTTGGATGTTGCTCCCAGTGGCCTTAAAGCAGGTGCTTATTTTTGAATTCCAGGCTTGTTTTGGTTGCATAAAACTCAGGTGTACTGCCAAACAGAGCTTCAATGTAGGTTGACAATCCACATAGGGGCTACCAAATGACCAATCACTGCACTTATTTGGCACCCCAAGAACATTTTTCATGCTAGTTTTGCTCCCCAACCCCTTTTACTTCTAAATGTTGCTGACGGGTTCTTTTAAATTAAATTAAAGCTACTCCATGTTTGGTTCCATGTTAATAATTAGATTCATAGTGAACAGATAAACAAAAGTACATGATGCAAGGTATTTTCCGTGTTGTGATAATCTATCTACATCACATGGACACACATAGAATAGCTTTGATTTTCCTGTTTATTGCACTCATGTTAATAAATGTGTATAATGCTCTATTTCTAAAGCAAGGAGACTGAGGAGAACAGCAAAGAAAGACAAATAACAAAAAGGGAGTGACGGGGGTAGGTGACATCGCTGAATCTCTCTCGCCCAGCTCAGCATAGATACCTAAAAGTGCTGATAAGGAGGCTTCTGAATTAACCCAACAAATTGCCAGTACTGAGGGGAGGACTTTATGCATATTTTATTATACTTACAAGCCTGCAGTTCCCCCTTTAAAATGAACGCAGTCTGTATACATGCCTATAGTAGGAAAACATTTTGTAGTATGAGGAGGGGAAGTAGGGGACAGAAGGGTAGGGGGGCTGGTCCACAGCTTGTCCAAAACAGCAAATTCGCAGTTTTGGCTGCAGATGCTGGGGAGGAAAACTCTGAACTGGTGTGTATGGAGCAGACTGTCTCTCAGAGCACCCTGGGAGGCAGTGGTTCTAATACGGGTGGTGGGGGTAGTGCAAGGAAGGAAAGGCAGGTTATAGTTATAGGGGATTCAATTATTAGAAAGGTGGATAGGGTAATCTGTCGTAAGGCCCCTACATGCTGAACAGTCTGCTGCTTGCCTGGTGATAGGGTTCGGCATGTGGTGGAACGAGTGGACAGATTATTGGGAGGGACTGGGGAAGACCCATTGGTCTTGGTACACATAGGTACCAATGACAAAGTTAGAGGAGGTAGTGAAGTTCTCAAGAACGATTTTAAAAAACTAGGTGTAAAGTTGAGGGCGAGGACTTCCAAGGTAATTTTCTCAGAGATATTACCTTAGCCACGAGCAAAGCTAAGGAGACAGCGTGGCTAAGAGATTGGTGTAGGGAGGAGGGTTTTTGGAGAACTGGGCTGATTTCTCAGTCAGCTACAGGCTATTTGCTAGAGATGGGCTGCACCTCAATGATGATGGTGCAGCTGTTTTGGGAGAGTAGATGGCTAGAGGGTTGGAGGAGATTTTAAACTAGGTGTGGGGGGGTTCAGTAAAAGATTCAGTGGAAGACAGGTTAGATGAGATAGTGGGCAAAGAAAGGGAACATGGGGGAGGAGATTTGGTTGGGATACTGTTAAGGATAGGGAGGACCACATGTCATATGTTCAATATGGTACCAGTATTAAATGTATGTTTGCAAATGCAAGAAGTCTGACTGGTAAAATGGGAGAGCCGGAGGTGCTGGAGGGAAAATATGATGTGATTGGTGAGGCTGAAACATGGCTGAATGAGTCACATGACTGGGCAGGAAATATCAGTGGTTATACATTGTTTCAGAGGGACAGAGGCAATAGAAAAGGAGGAGGGGTATGTCTGTTTGTTAGGCAGGATTTAAAAGCTTATATAAAGGAGGAAGTTATGTTAGAAAATGAGGGGGCAGAAGTCTTATGGGTGGAGTTCTTCACCAATTGTAAAGAGTCCAGCAAATTAATTGTAGGCGTATACTATAGACCCCCTAATGTAAGTGAGGAGGAGGAGGCTAAGCTCCTCATGCAAATAGAAAAGGCTAATAGTTTGGGTAAAGTAATGATAATGGGAGATTTTAATTACCCAGATATTGACTAAGGCTAAGCTCCTCATGCAAATAGAAAAGGCTGATAGTTTGGGTAAAGTAATGATAATGGGAGATTTTAATTACCCAGATATTGACTGGAGCAACAGTACTGCTAGATCAGTTAATGGGAACAAACTTATAAACTTGTTGCATGACAATTTTATGGCAGAGGTTGTTGAGGAGCCTATCAGAAAAACTGCTATTCTGGATTTAGTGATCTCAAATGACCAAATGAAGAACTTATAGCAAATGTGCAAGTCATTGAACCCCTGGGCAATAGTGACATAATGTTATATCATTTAATGTCTGGTGCAAAAAACAAATATATACTGGGACAACAAAAAACATGAATTTTGGAAAAGCTAATTTTTGTGCCTTGAGGGCTGCCCTACAGAGTATTGATTGGGGCATTAAGTTTTCAGCTAAAAACACAGAACAGAAATGGTTGTCATTTAAAATTATATTAAATCATTACTGTTCTCAATTTATTCCCTTATGAAGTAAATGTAGAAGCACTAAGAATCATCCTATGTGGCTTAATACAGAAGTAAAGAAGTTAATAGGGAAGAAGAGAAAGGCATTTAAAAACGACAAATCTGTTGGGACAGAAGCTGCATTTAATGAATATAAACACTGTAATAAATGTTGTAAATCAGCAATCCGGAAGGCAAAGAAAAGAAATGAAGAGTTAAATGCGATGGAGGTGAAAACTAACCCTAAAAAGTTTTTTACATATATTAATAGTAAAAAGATGCAGGTTGAGAGTGTTGCTCCATTAAATAATGGTACCAGTATGGTTGTAAAAAGAAAAAACTTACACTCGCACACCCTGGCCGTCCATGCTTGAGAAAGGGGTCACGCCCTGAAACGTTGCATCCGCAATAAACGAGCAAGGTTATACCTGCTAGTAGTACCCATGTTGTGGAGGTGTGTTCTGCGACCAGTATGGTTGTAACAGATACAGAAAAGGCAAATGTGTTAAATCAGTTCTTTTATGCAGTGAATACAATAGAGGAGTCTAAGTTCCCAGGCTCACTTTATAGCTGCACTAATGGCTCAGCTCAATCTAGACAGTGGCTGACTCAGGATATGATTCATAAAGCTTTAATAAAATATAATGTAAACAAGGCTCCTGGGCTTGATGGCATAAACCCCCGGGTTCTAAGAGAGCTTAGTTCAGTTTTAGACCAGCCCCTATTTCTGATTTTCTCAGATTCACTGTCATCTGGTATGGTGCCTATGGATTGGAGAAAAGATGATGTTATTCCAATATTTAAAAAGGGATTACGATCTCAGCCTGGCAATTATAGGCAAGTAAGCTTGACAAATTATTTGAAGGCTTGTTAAGGGATTGTTAAGGGATCACATTCAAAATGTTGTCCTAGCGAATGGCATTATGAGCAGCATTCAGCATGGCTTTATGAGATAGGTCATGTCAGACAAATTTGATTGCTTTTATGATGAGGTAAGTAAGATGCTGGACAGTGGGGGGCAGTAGATGTGATCTATTTGGATTTTGCCAAAGCGTTTGATACTGTGCCCCACAAACGACTGCTTTCTAAACTAAGGTCTGTTGGGCTTAATGAAGTCGTTTGCACGTGGATAGGAAACTGGCTACAGGATCGGGTACAGAGGGTGGTTGTTAATGGTACATTCTCTACTCGGAGTAAGGTTCGTAGTGGGGTCCCCCAGGGCTCGATATTAGGTCCACTTTTATTTAACTTGTTCATTAATGACTTAGGGGAGGGTATTGTAAGTAATGTATCAGTGTTTGCAGATGACACTAAACTATCCAGCCCAATAAATTCCATCCAGGATGTGGCATCCTTGCAACATGATCTTGACAAACTGGCAATCTGGGCAGCTAAGTGGCAAATGAGATTCAATGTTGATAAATGTAAAGTCATGCACCTGGGATGTAAGAATATCCAAGCCACTTATACCCTTAATGGGACTGCACTAGGCAAATCCATTATGGAAAAGGACCTTGGAGTCCTTGTAGATGATAAACTTGGCTGTATTAGCATTTAAATTTGGTATAATAGCAACAGGAAAAGATGTTCATTTGACATTGATTTGCTCAATAAATATATAATTTGCTCTTTTCAAGATGGTGCTTTACAGTACCAGTCTGGAAGCATAACTCCAATGGAGAGGTAATGGTTCTATATTGTAAGTTTTAATAACAGTGTTGTCCCTTATAACCAAAGGTACAATATATATATCTCCTTGGTGTTATATACTGCACTAAGGCACCACTACAGCAAGTATTAATGTGATAAAATGTGAATGTGATTCAGCAGGTCACAGCACTACCATCATTCTTTGCATTGCTTTTAATGAATTTAAATCACATAACAGTGATACATAATGGCCAGACAGCAACGTTAACATTTAGGAAGCATCTACTTTCTTTATCAAGCCATAAATGTCTGGTCTATCTTCCACAGGTTTAGAAAGAACAACAAGTTATCAACCACATGATACGATCACATGATGCAATCACATGACCCATAATCTCTCTTACAGAAATTATGCACCATTATAATCTATAGGCCAATACACATAAACGAGCATCTGTAAATATTTACAAAACGCTTTAATATTTTTGTTTCATTTGTAGGTTTTCTACATATACTTTTAGGACTTGTTTGAAAAGCGGATGTTTTAGGTCTAATTCATATTAAAAAATATATATATCTCTTCACACTCATTACAGAACAGGAGATGACAAGACCATTTCACAAAACCAAAGTAAACTGGTATAATTACCCTTGAAAGTATTATTCGGTATCTTACACCCTTGCTTCCATCCCAAGCACGATTCAATCAAAAGTAGAGTGAGGGTAAAGAATACCAATTAGGCGCAGAAACTGCTGCAAAGGTGCCTTTAATCACCAAAACACAACATGTTTCGAGCACAGTGCTCTTTTTCAAGTGTATATACACTTGAAAAAGAGCACTGTGCTCGAAACATGTTGTTTGTTGGTGATTAAAGGCACCTTTGCAGCAGTTTCTGCGCCTAATTGGTATTCTTTACCCTCACTCTACTTTTGATTGGAAGACCATTTCACAAGACATTCTCTCACAAAGCTTATTGTGTCCACAGATGATCCCCTTTGCATTGATATATAGAAGCAAAAATATAGAAGCAAAAGATGCCATAATATGCCTTTGCAGATTGGTACTGCATGTATAATTTAATCGAACGGCACCCATAGGGAATCATTTAAAGTGTTGTCACACCTGTAATAAAGTAAGGCACGGGGTGTATGTTCACCTTTAAATTGGCAGGTGTGAGATATAATGTATAAGCAAACAAAGCTGCAATTTCTTTGAAAATACCTTTGACCATGGGTAAATTATTTTTCAAAATAAGTTATAACTCAGTTAAATAGGTAAATGAGCTGCAATCTGTCATGGGTTTAACGACTGTATATGGCTCAGAGCCAGCAGTACAGACGCTATTGTACATAAATGCACACACTGTAATATTAGAGCTGATAAGCTGCCAGTGACATGTTTATAAAGTGCAGATTGGCACCTCCAGTACACAGGAAATGTAAGTATTGTTTGGCACAGTAGACCTTTAATAAGCCTTACTACCCCTTTATCTTTTAGGAATGCTGGTTTAAGATTATGAGAGACTCTACCTGTGACATAATAGATCTACTCTTGTTTTTTTAGGTCAAGCACTGAGATTCATTTCCCTATTCATGTATAAAGTGTCATTCGTTCCTGTGCCCAGGGGTTATACACATAGATATGACATGCATGTCCTTCCCCAAATAGAAAGCAGGTCTGGCATCTTGAATAATTGACACTAAGGAATATAAGAGCTGCGTGGGCTGAAATGAAATCTTCTTTTCTTGCAGCTTCCAGATATCATGGAACCAGTCCTCTCAGCCATTCATCCAGTTTCCCAAGAGTGCCAGCGAGTTCTGAAAGAGATGACTGATGGGATGCCAATGGACAAATGGACCCCCCACTTTCTGTTCTACCTAGAAAAGTCTACCTAGAATGACAGTGTTGCTTACATTTTTCTTTTTTTTTTTAACTTAAAATTTTTTATTAAGAATAAAATTCTCCAGAGAAGAAAAGAAAAATAAAGCATTCCAAGCTTGCGATATCACATGTACACATTACAGAAGTAGGTGCCAGACAATACATTAGAATTAGACATTGCCGCAAGTCTGTATTACAAGCAGAGATCGTTCTGGATATTCTCATACATGTTAAAACATTAACATATAAACAGAAAACAAAAGGAAAAAGAAAAATAAAAAATAAAATTCTACCTTGCATGAAATAATCTCTATATTGATTAGCAAAAAATTGTACAGTACATTGCATAGTAACTCAGATACCAGAGCAAATTCCACATCTTAAGAAAGCATCGTGAGTTAACTAAAAATCAAGAATCTATACTACTTGTATCTCAACATTTGCCACCTAGTCAAATGTAAAAGTAGTTAGGAATTTTGTGGCTTTGCCAACATCTCGTAAGGTGCCCAAATAGCTAGAAACTTATGTGTCCTGTTTTGAGTATAGGCAATCATATTTTCAAAAGCCATATTCGAAATAAGTCTTCTATGGACCTCCTGAACAGCCACTGTTAATTTACGAGCCACTGTTAATTTATGGTTAACCAGAATCTGTGACGAACTAGAAATCTCCTCAATAGGTTTTCCCAATAGGAAGGTTATAGGGTCTTTCACCACATCTGTGCAGGTGACCTTCGAAATTATACTATGGATTTCGGTCCAATAAGCAGTAATAATTGGGCATGACCAAAACAGGTGATACAGGGAACCTGAATCTTGGCATCCCCTCCAGCATTGATTCGGGATCTGTGGAAAGATCTTATTAAGCCTGATTGGTGTCATGTACCATTGCATCATTACTTTATATACGTTCTCCTTCTGTTTGACACATGTGACTCCCTTCTTAGCATTAAACCAAATAGCTTCCCAGTCATCCAGTGGCAAAGTGACCTTAAGTTCCTGTTCCCAGAGAGTCATATATTTATGTTTTATGAAATCTAGAGGTGGCAACATTGAGAGAAGTGTATAGATTCTTGACAGCAGAGCTTTTAGGGGCCAGCCTGCCTTGATTATTTTCTCAAAAGGCGAGAGAGCCAAATTACACTGAGCATGGAGAAATGGTTGTACAAAATGTCTGACTTGAAGATATTCATAGAATTTTAAAGGAACTTCAGGTAGCTTGGCTTGAAGGTCTGTAAATTGGAGGATCTCATAGGTATCATGCGTAATTACATCATAAATTTGAAATAGACCCTTAGTTCCCCAATTGCGATAAAAAGAAACCTGAGTCCCTGGGATGAATTTAGGATTCAGAAGAAAAGGGGTCAGCAATGAGTGAGAGGAACTTAAGCAACGCTTATCTTTCCATCTATGCCATACGGTAAACATTGTTTTGGTGGAATCCAGTTTGGTTTTAGGGATAGTCGGACGTATACCCATATCCCAAAGGAAGGCGCCCAGATGTAGTGGCGCTACAAATTAACTCTCAATTTTAGCCCATATTGGGGTTACCTTAAATTGAGACCATGCTGCAATCCATCTCAAATGAGCTGCATCATGATAATTTTGTATGGAAGGTACTCCCAATCCCCCTTGCAGTTTGTTGGTTGTCAGTACTGACTTAGATAGTCTATGCCGTTTATTACCCCATATAAATTTATGGAAAGACCTTTGAATTTCAGTTAGAGTGGACATGGGAACCATGATTGGAAGTGTCTCAAAAAAATATAAAATTTTGGCAAAATACTAATTTTGAGTGCTGCGATATGACCAAACCATGATAGCGGGTAGTCAGACCATTTATGAAATAACAATTTAGTTTGCTGAATAAGTGGGAGAAGGTTCAGTTTAAACAGGTCGGAGAGATACGAACCCCAAGATAAGTCAGTGAGTCCATCTTCCATTTATAACCAAAGTTAGATCTCAAAGTGTTCAATAGTGGGGCCTGCATACAAAGGGGTAGAGCCTCAGACTTGTCCCAATTAATGTTATAACCGGAGAGTGAGCTATAAGTATTAAGTGTCTTATGGAGAGATGGAAGGGATATATGGGGATTTGAGAGAGACAATAAGACATCATCCGCAAATAATGCTATTTTGCATTCAATATTGTCTATCTCAACACCCATAACATCCCTTTGCTGTCTGATGAAAGCTGCTAAGGGTTCAATACTTAAAGCATACAATAAAGGTGATAAGGGGCACCCCTGCCGTGTCCCATTTCTGATCTTAATTGACTTCCCCTTTGCACCAGGCAGTTTAAGTTGTGCTGTAGGGAGGCTATATAAGGTGCTTACATATTTCTATATTTGTTTCACTGTTCTTGTATTATACCATCCCAAGACCAGTACATGCACCCAAACTTATTTATCAACATTGCAACTATTTTGCACCTAGGCAATAACCCATTGCAACCAATCAAATGTTTGCAGCAGGCTAAAAAAATAACTACTCCCTGACTGGTTGCTATAGGTTATTGCCAATGTGCAAATTAGCCATAGGAAAATTAGTCTTACCTTACTAAATACACATGAGCCTCCCCCAGGGTTGCACTGAATCAGGATTTAGCCACCCCAGAGATGTCTATCGGACTGGGAATGGCCAAACTGACTATTGTTCAGGGACAGCAACAGTTTTATGATTGCCCTCCTATCTGATTATTTAAATTAGTATACAGAATTGAGAATGATATTTGGACACCATTTTTTTTCACCCCACTTCCCTCCATCAAGAAGGTCACCATAGCCCATCACCGTCAACATTTATGGGCAGATTTATCAAAATGTAAGTTCAGATTTTAATAAATAAAACCTCACCCACATTCTATTCATTCCATTTAAAAAATTTGCTTCCAAAAATCCCATAGGAATGAAAAATGTGGGTGAGTTTTTATTTATTTAGATCTGAACTCTTTTATTAAAATCTGAAATCTGTCACTTAATGTTGTAGGCTGGATTCTGTTGATGCAGGAGGTGAGAAGAAGGCTTTCTCATGCGCCTAGATGCGTCAACCATGTTGAATGGCTGGAAGTGAAGTCTCCGCCATGTTTTTACAGTGCTCAATTAGGTGTATCATTATACTTACTATAGCATTATATTTGCAAGATGTTTGCGGGCCAGTAGTATTGCTACTCTTTTCTATGCATTTTGTATTTTGCTTGGAATGGATTGACCTTTAATTTTTTGTCATTTACTTCTCTCCAGGAATTAATTGATATCAACCAACATTACTTAAGTGTGATAGGTGTTGGGACCCATCTTTGGAAACTATATGTCAAGTGACTAAATCACATGAACTGTACAGTAAATTAACTGGAGCTGGAGGAGGGGTTTGTGCAACAACTTTGCTTCAACTTGGTAAGTGCAGTATACTGTTAATTATTTAACTGATTGCCGAAGCTATATTATCTAGATATTTGATTGCAAAACAAGGCAATAGATTCCAGATTCTTGTATTAGAAATTAGAAAAAAAATTGTAAAGGTCAATCCTGTGATTTACAAGAAAACCCAAAAATGTTCAAAACTTTTGTTAGGAGAAAATCTTAAAAATTTAGTATAACTGTAAAATGACCAATGACATCTGAAATTTAGCAGAACAGGCACTCATGGGGAAACTTCGGGCGACTTCAGAAAATGAAGCGTTCCGAGTGCCTTCTGCCGGCGATTTAGATTCCAGCCGGCGGGAGGCAGTTCGGGGAGATGTCGCCCCAAAGAAGAGGCTATTGCTGGGCGACTAAATCTTCCCGAATCTGAGCGTGTGTCTCTGCCCTTAGGGGAAGACACACATAGCTAATAGTAGCAGCAACTTGTTGCTCTGGAGCTACTAGTAGCAACTAATTTTGTGGCTACAAAATATCCTGCCATAAACAATACTGAGAATTATCTCTGCTAAAATACACGTAGTGTCTTAGTAAAGACAATTATCACTATTGCCTATTTTGTAGCCATGACAAATAGCGGCTACTAGTAGCTCTGTGTGTTTTTACCCTGATGAGGGTCAGGGCACACAGGCTGATTCAGGGAGAGCGACAAGTTGCTGCTACTAGTAGCTATGTGTGTCTTCCCCTAAGGGCAGAGACACACGCTCAGATTCGGGAAGATCTAGTCGCCCGGCAACAAATCTCCTCTTATTCGGGGGCGACTTATCACCCCTAACTGTCTCCAGCCGGGTAGAATATAAATCGCCGTTGGGATGGCACTTGGAGCGCTTTCTATTTCCGAAGTCACCCGAAGTTTCCTCGTGAGGCGACTAATCTCCCCGAATCGCAGCTTGTGTCTGCCCTAAAACACACGTAGTGCCGTATCAAAGCCAATTATCACTTTTGTCTGTTTTGTAGGCGTGACAATTAGCTATGGTGAGATTTTGGGGGGTGGGGGGGATTTGCTGCCATATATATTCTTGGCATTATGACTGATAAAATCAATATACAATAACTCTTGACACTGCTGTAAAGCAATGCAATTTAAAAGGTGACTTAAAATACTTTCCATTTGGTATCAGGTTTATTAATTCCTATTCATTTATCAATGGGTCAAAATTAGAGTTCATAATTTGATAAATCCCCATTTAAAAATCCAATAGGAATGAATAAAAAGTGGTTGAGCTTTTCTGTGGTGAGCTCTATTCTCACATTTTGATAAATCTGCTTCATAGTGTGATCATTTCACCAGATTTTAAAGACCAAAAACAAAATAATTAAATACAGAGAGCACTTGAAAAAACTCTTTATTTCTGTTCTACTGTCTGAAAACACCTCAACTACAAAAGGTGATAGGAAGGTGAATAATCCTTTTAAAGAATTAATTTTTTTCTTGAAAAACATCAAGAGTTTACTACTGAGTGGAAAATAGGAAAATGCCAAGTTCTGATTCAATTAACCTTTTTGTGCCCCATTAGATACGGATCACGCAGTGGTGGAGACAGTCAAACAGGAATTCACAGACTATGGATTCCAGTGCTGGGAGACAAGTATCTGGGCCCCGGGAGTAACTGTACATTTGGCCTCATCTCTGACTGAGGATGCTAGAGAAGCATTCAGTAATTTATGATCGACAAGATGACTGCTGCAAGACAATTTACAAAATGCTGCTTCATCAGCCCTTGCTTAAAAGGTCATTTATGTTCTTCCAAAAGAAGATGTGCCAGCTGACATTGTCAGTCCCCGCTGTGCATGTAGTGATACATATTACAGAACAACATTTCACCCTTAAATTTAAAGCCAAAAACACTGGTGTGAAGAGAAAAAGGATTTTCATTCTGTATTTATAAACCATTATTTTAAATTGTGACCAGCATTGCTGTTCACAGTAACATTCTGGGAATTTCTTCACACAAGCTGTCTGAAGCAGGGTTACTTAATATACATGTGCTGTTAAAAAGAAGCAGAAATAGAAAACCCTTCTGGTGGTGTTCAACTTCAAGTCCCTGCTACACCAGACTATAGCTGTTATTGCCGTTTTGGGAGATGTTATTTGGATACATCTAAAGGACACAGGTTGGGCAGCCACATACTCCTGTATGAAAGACTATTCTGTATCAGACCTTCCCTCGGCCAAAAGACTTTGCCATTGTCAAGAGAAGCTGTAAATGAATGCAACATAAATGTCTGGATTAAACACAAATGATCTTGGTACCAAGTGCATCCATAATCCCGGTCTGTGTAGGGAAACATAAGGCAAGGCATAAGGGTCTCTGTTATATAGCACAAATAGATGTATTTAATACAACATTCCTCATGTAGTGAACACAAAGATATATATCTTTTAATTGTCTTTCTGTTATGACTTGTTTTTGTATATATGTGAATGTTGGCTTGCATTAAGGTGGCCATAGATGTAGAGATCCGCGCGTTTGGCGATGTCGACAAACTAGCGGATCTCTCCCGGATATGCCCACATTGAAGTGGGCGATATCGGGCTGATCCAATCGTGGGACAGATATCGATCTGGAAAGCCCGTCGGAGGGCCCCACACACGGCCAATAAGCTGCCGATCAGGGCAGGGGCACACGGGCAGATTCGGGGGAGGGTTTAGTTGCCTGGCGACTAATCGCCACTTCTTCGGGGGTGACAATCTCCCCGAACTGCCTTCCGCCTGCTGAAATGAAAAATCATCTGTGGCAATGCATTCGCGGTGCTTCGATTTCTGAAGTCGCCCGAAGTTTCCTTGTGGGGCGACTTCGGAAATCGAAGCGCCGCGAGTTCCATTGCACTGGCGTTTTCTCATTATAGTAGGCAGAAGGCAGGGGGAAGGCAGTTCGGGTTTAATCAGTATAAATCTCCCCGAATCTGCCCGTGTGCCCCTTTCCTTTAGAGTCTCATGGAACTGTGCTTGTTATTTTTGCTCCCATTCAAATTCATTGTTGCATGGTCCAAATGCAAAATGCAATTAGTTATGGTGCAACTTTAATTGACGTCATAAATAGTGTTATTTACATGAAGATCGGAGCACTGCATTGTTATCTGATTTCTCTCCCACTATTCCATGGCTTTGTAGATAAGGGTGAACTACCCTGCAGTGCCCTCTCTGTACTTTCCCATATCACTATGGACATCTCTTTGAAACAAGATGACATCATGGCTACAATTATGGCATCACAGGCTCCTTCTAGTGCCGCTTTTTAAAAATAAAACAAAGAGCCCTGTATTGCATATCTTAGGAATTAAAAAGCCTTAGAACTAATTTTTTTTTTGTAGTGGGGATTTAGTACTGTTTGATTCAGCTAATGCCGTTGTTTGCACCAATGCAGTTTGTCTGCCTATGCACAGATGGCAGATTTTCTTTTGCTATGGCCGTCAGCACTTGTTAATTTCTGCTCTAATGAATTGATTCTAAAGAGGCAGTGACATTATGCAAGATACGATAAGGCAGCAGCAGGGCCGGGCCAGGGGGAAAATGTCAGAGGAAGTAGATAAATGGGGAGAGAAATGACGGAGAACAACAACATGACAATTAGAAAGACAAAATAAAAAGGGAGTCACATGAAACCAAAATTAATTTGAACTAAGCTGGAAAGATACAAACCCCAGCAAATCAGTCTAGACACCACCTCCTTTTGTTTATAACACAAAACTGTTCATTGTTTCCCTTGCACTAAACTCACAGTGCTTTTCTCTGTAAACTCTAGTGTTTTCATTTTACTGTTGTTCTTTGTTCTTCTTATAGACCCTGCTTCTTGTGATAAGAATTTGCATATGCCATTATATATAACATATATATAACAGAGAAAGCTGAACATCAAGCCTCCTTACATGCCTGTATTTATCCCGTTATTTGCTTATGTCTGGACTTGCCTAGATTAGCAGCGAAACTGTCACACATTTGTATATACATTGTCATTGATGGAACCGCCGACGAGATTGCATTTTGATTGCTCAGAAATGTCAGTCAGAACACTACTTGTCCCATAGCCCCGCTACAATCAGAAAATTATATGGATAAATGTTTCCATGTCAGCCCCAAGCACGTACAGACACAGTGCTGGGATAGATAATTATCCAAGCAACAAGCAGTGCAATCCCCAATGTGTCAAGACATTCTTCATTGAATAATTCACTCAGTATCACGGCTGGTGCTGAAATAACTTCTGCTCCATCTTCGCTTTAGCTTATTGTTTGGAAAATAAATTGACACCTACAGTGATTCTCCAATATTTTGTACAGTGAATACCGTTGTAGGGGAAACTGCTCTGGCATAAATATACACAAGATAAATATGCACAAAATAAATGATGGTCACACATGAGTATCATAAAATAAATAAACTGTACTCTACAAACATAGGGAATGATTGGGAAGTAGAAAGTTTATGTTCATACAAAGCAAAAACAAATGGATCCAAGAATGTTATCTTTGAGGGGACAGCATTCAAAGCCTCTCTAAATGAAAATCATCATACATAATACCTGAAGTGCAAGCTCCTAGCCACAGTTCTTCTATAAGCCGTTTCCTGCTTCTGCTTGTGGGGAGCACTACTCTCTCTATACTCAGTCAATCAATAGCATATTCAGTTAGTAAGAGCACTGCAGAAAAAGCATGCGCTCCCTCCTGTGGCTAAAGAACATAGCAGCTACAAAAGGACATATTAAGTCCAGCCTGTGTGCATCAAGGCATGTACAAACATTACGCAAACTCTTATAGATACGGATGTCATATTTTTTTTTTCTGCAGTTAATGTTTATACAGGTATAGGATGTATTATCTTGAATGCTTGGGGCCTGGGGTGTTTTATATAAGTCATTTGGATCTCCATAACTGTCTGCTTAAAAATTTGCATGAAATAAACCCACCAATCTTGATTTAATACAACTTAGTTCAGATCAAGTACAAGGTAGAAGGCCTTATTGTAATTTGGAGCTTTCTGGATAATGGGTTTCCGGTTAAGGGATCCCAAAACGTTATTTTAACAAGAGTTTACAATTAACATGATGATTAACAAGACACGACTCATTCATCGAAAAATACACTGTGGGCTGTAGTATTTTATTAATATGTTTTTTTGCCATGTTTTCACTTCCCAGTATAAAGATCTTGACACCACAGCTATGCAGTATCCATTCCTCCCAACATTTTGGAAATAGAAAGAGGGCCAAAAAGATTTGCCGGGCTGGTGAATTTTTTTTGACCACACCCATTTTTGTGGCCACCCCCCAATTACCATGCCCATTTTACAAAATTTGGCAGGATATGAAAGTTTGAAATAATTTTTGTGGTTTTTATGTGTTATTAGAGTTTTGCCAATGAAGGTGACTTGTCCTTTTAGCTGTGAGTCTAAGTTCTCCCAAGAGACCTACTTATCTTATATTGTTACAAAAGTATTTAAGTATCTATTCTGTGCTCTTTGCCAAAAGGCAATTCAGTTAAAAACTGTGTATCTTTTTCTGGCTGTTCAGTGCAGAAGATCAAAGAGAATGTATGGACATTTCAGTAACAATCTGGGGACTGCAGGTTGAGCTGTCAAAATTGTGACTGTCCCATGAAAAATAGGAGGTATAAGTTTCATCCCAAAATGCTTTTCTCTTGTTTTTGTTTACGCAGACCAATTTTCTTCAAAATTGTAACATAACAAGATAGGTTGAAGAAAAACACACGCCTATCAAGTTTAATCCCTTAATTCACTCCAGAATGAAGGACAGGTTACATTTAACAATCTAATGTATAATACTCTAAAACCTGTATAATACCCTAAAAACTCATGGTAGGCTAAATGGAATTACAACAGAATTTATAATACTACAAGAACATATGGCAGAGTGATTTTATAATCCTAGAACATATAGAACATATCATTGGTTAAATTCAGTGCAGATTTATTGTTTAATAGCCATGGAACAGGTTAAATACAGTTAAAATGACACATAATATACCCTAAGAATACACAGTAAAATGAATGTAGAGTAAATATCAAGTTCACCACCCCAGGAGAAAACAAGTTCATGGATATATAGATTATTAGCCATAGAAAATAAAATAATGAGCATGAAACACCCACTTTTTATTCTTCTTCTAGGCTAGTTATTTCAAAAGCATGCTACAGTCATGATCAAAAACTTTAATACATTGGACTCAAATGCACACCCAGAGGCACAGAAGAAACACACACAAGCAAAGAAGTACACCTGCTTAGACTCTATAATACACTTACATGAACCTAAAAAGAAAGCATTAAAGGACCAGTAACCAGGAAGAGACTGACCCTCAGCGAGATTTGCAAGTTCATCAGCAACCGCTTCCTATGCTACTGAGAGAAGTTTCCAGTCTGGCAGAACTCCATCCACCACAACCTCTTGCTCAACGACTGCTTCGTAAAGACCCGGCAACCCCGGCAAGGGAAACAACTGGACACTGGAACCGGACTCAGCGGACATGCTTGATAATGGCAGCTTCCTGCGAAGGAGAAAAAGGTTCAAAAGGCAAACAAGTAGCGAGGGACCCCTTTGGATACGGACCTTACAGCTATAACTATGGGCTGCAGCTGCACAACTACCACCAGCACCACCACCCCGGTGCCACCTTCTCTTTCCAGCCCACCCCGAGGACACACTGTCATTAGAATAGCCAGGGAGAAGAAAACAAGCACCGCAGGATGGATGTTCGCCCTGTTGCCTTTTCTGAAGAGGAGGAGAAACGGACTTTCGGAAAGTTATTTCTTAATTAAGCCTTTGCTATTTTAAAGTTTCATTTGTCTTTGTGGGTTTTTTTCAATGTATAATAAAGAATTTTTAAAAAAAATATTTCGACATTACTGGTCCTTTAACCAACAGTGCTGGCTAAATCAATAAGTTATGGTACTTTGGCACAGATTTACAGGGCGCTTGTACTGAGCTTCATTCTGCCCATAGATTGCTTCTCCGTGACAGCCAGGCAGTTCCCTCCCTTCTCCTGCTCATTTCTTCCTGCTCGGTTATTGTGATTGGAGGACTGAGAAGCTGTCAGTCAAATCAAAGATGGGAGTTTTCCCTGCAACTCCCTTCTCCTGATCCTA
The DNA here is from genome assembly GCA_038501925.1 of Xenopus petersii. Taxonomy (NCBI): domain Eukaryota; kingdom Metazoa; phylum Chordata; class Amphibia; order Anura; family Pipidae; genus Xenopus; species Xenopus petersii. The sequence continues at coordinate 139,662,812 of CM076673.1, forward strand.
CACTATCCCACAACAGCAGCTGTGTTTTCCCTGCAACTCCCTGCACATGAACACATACTGTTCCACAACAGCAGCTGCAGCTTTGCTTTCCCAGGAACTCCCTGCACCTGATAGTATACTGTCCCATAACAGCTGCAGCTTTGTTTTCCCTGCAACTCCCTGCACTTGAGCACATACTGTTTCACAACAGCAGCTGCAGCTTTCCCTGCAACCAATAATCCATGCCATCATCATTCAGCACTTGCTATTTGTAAAGTTGGTGAGTGTGCCCTGTGGTGCCCAGTCCCTCAATATCAATTTATTTTAACTTCATTTATTTTATGCACAAAAACACAGCAAATTTGGGAAGGTCCATGTCTCTTGAATGCGCCAACACCAAATATATATAGTTTGCAGATTTCTCACTTGTATCTCCCAGCAGTACACTACCAAATTTCCAAAGCACCGCTCCAAAAACCTGCATCCTTGTATTTATATTTGTATGTATATTATTATTTGTATAGTACTCCTTGAGGGCAAAGCACTGTACAGCAAAATAATAAATTAGAAGTAACAAACAAGGAGTCATTGAAATAAAAAGTAACAATAAGTGCATCATTAAAAATACAATTCACGTCAATATAAAATATAATTACAATACAGATTAGGTGCTTAGTGTCAAGGAGACAAAAGGCTAGAGGTCCCTACCCCGTAGGGCTTACAGTCTAAATGAGAGGGTAACATACAGACACAATTCAGAGGGTAGTTAAAGAGAGTTTCAGGAATGACATTCCAAATATAAGGAGTCGCAAGAGAGAAAGGTTTAATACGGAAGTAGTAGTGGAGGGTACAACCAAGCGGTTGCTCTGAGAGGAGCGGAGGTTTTGGTAGGAACATATAGAAAAACAAGAGATGAGATGTAGTTAGGTACAGAGGAATGAAGGGTTTTGAAGGTTATGAGGAGGAGTTTATAAGTTATTCTTTGTTTTATAGGAAGCCATGATAAGGACTTCAGCAGGGGGGGTGCTGTACCCTTTTGGATGAGAGGAGGATAATTCTGGCAGCAGTGTTTAATACAGACTGTAGAGGGGAGAGATGGGAGTTAGGGAGGCAAGTTAGTAGAAGGTTACAGTAATCTAGTCAGGATAGGATGAGAGCATGCATGAGCGTCTTGGATGTATCAGGTGAAAGGAAGGGACGGATTTTGGCAATATTGTGCAAGAAAAAGTGACAAGTTTTGACAGTGGTGTTTTTGTTAGGTTGAGTTTGAGGTGGCGCTGGTTCATGCAAACTATACATTTTTGGAAATGAGATTGTGACAAATTCAAAATGGGTAAATATATCTTTCTACTCCAAACTACCAAGTTGCATTGCTTTCCTAAACTTATAATTTTTTTATAAACGTGAGAGCCTGGGGTCCACTGAACAGTTTGATGCCCAATATGCATAGCTTTACCTAACTATGAGCCTTTTCAGGGCCTTCCACACAAGCTATCATTTCCGACAACTGCAAAATCATTTTATGAGGGGAAAGCTACAATAAAGTACACTCACCCTAGAAAGCCATATATGTTTGGAAAGTACACATCCCCCCCCACTACAAAATGGGTACACATGTCTTTCTACTCTAAAGTAGCAACCCGCAAAGCTTTCCTAAATTAGATGACATTTCTGAAAATCACTTAAAAAAGTCCACTTTGCAGCATCTTATCTGGCAAATAATATTCTGTACCAAGATAAAACACCCTAAATATGAACCCCTGGGGTCCTCTGAATAGTTTGATGCTCAATATGCATACACAAAGCCTTGTTGACTACAGTAACGTAGTGGGGGTAGACTTGGGAAGTAAGGCTTTATACTTTTAATAGAGTAATTACTAATAATGAATCCAGAATATGCAATTGATTTGAATGACAAGGGACAGACCTATGTGAAACAGAAGTCAGAGCCATGCTTTTGTTCCTGACTGAAAAGCTGCCCAATGAATATTTCACAGTAAGCCAGGCTTTGTGGTCACAAATTCCTAAATTATCTCTGAAGTGTCAGTTCAGAACTCACACCAGCACAAGACTAATCTGCTGGGATTTGGGTTTCAGGAGGAAAGGCATTATCATTGAATCATGTTTCAGCTGAAACAAAGGCCACTCATTGTTGGATAAGATGAAAACCAGTCTTCTTTATAGAAGCTTATACATCCCAGGAGCATGAAGGACCATCTTAAACCAAACAAAGGATGGGCTATGTATCAAGCAGCCTGCTAAAGCACACTGTAGCTCATCAATTATTTAAGATTCTCTCCTTTTGCAGACATGTACAAGGTCATTCATCAAAGTGTCCCAGCTGCAAGAAGAAAAACAAAAATATGTATCACACACAGTTACAGTTGTATTTGTATTATATGTTGCCAGTCTGAAATAGGAAACAAAATCATGAATATAATTATTAGTATTGAATATAGAGATAAATCATATGTTTTGTTATTTGGACACCAGTGCAGCATTTACCTCTAACTATATATCTTCGTATATTTTAGAACAAAATACATTTATTACAACTAAACAAAATAAATAATTAATAGTGTTTATAAAATATTTACTCTGAAGATAAGATGGGGTTGTAGTGTTTGACAGTATGGAAAAATAACTAGTAGTTGTGTACAATTATGTCTGAATATGTTCTCTCTTATTAGGAAAATATTCCTCCTTTTACTGCACAGGGTGCCTTATTTATCTGGGTGTCTGTATATAAAAGAAGCCATGATTGCTCAGTTAAAGGAACTTCTAGTAGTCTTTAATGTACAGATAAACCACTTCCTAACTGGGCCTATAATGTGCCCCCACTATTTGAATGTACTAGTCGAGTATAATGCACCAATAGTCCAATCCTTTATTGTGCTAGCTTACATTGTTGTCACGGTTGGCACCCTAAATTCAGAACCAATGCTATGCACCCTGTTCTCGGCTCTTGCTTCCACCTTTAACAGCCGCCTTTCACCTCGGGAGGAGCCCTCGGCTAATCGGATGCCGCCAGGTCTTAAATAAGAGAGGTGCCAAGCGAAGGGTTCTGAACGAGCAAAGGGGCACTACTAATTTTGCTGAATAAAATCACAAGGACAACCCATTTCCTGTATGTACAAGACGAATGCACAGACTTTGTCTGTAATGCTTAGAGAATTTGCACAGGTTCTAAAGACAAAAAGTTGGAGAGGTTCCAACCCCACTTAGGATCCCGTGCTAGAGTAGATGTAGAGGGGTGGTGAGATGTAACTGGAGATATCACAATCACATAATATTAATAGATGAGTGGCTAGACCTACTCATTGCTGCATAGAAGAAGGAACCATTTAATTAGCTGTTCTCCCCAAGTAGGTCCTGTTTGCAGCTTCTGGGAAGGCAAAGATATAGAAGGTAAATGTACAGATAGAGATTAACTAATGTTTCCAGGCAAGTATAAATGCCATAATGAACGTAACTTACGTTGTTTCTAACATATGATTCCCAACTTCAGGATGGCATTTCAGTTTATAACATGTCCTTCAGATTTGTGTGTCTTGTATGAACTTTCAGCAATTTTGAATTAAATTAATTAAAGTAATATATTAGAACATTCATTTTTCTGATTATTTGCCTTTTATGAATTACAACCAGTCGAGAATAAGCGAGGATTTAGTGTGCGCTGACGAGTTTACATGACTTTAATACCCTTGAGCACCATCATTCTATATTTCCCTTTTTATTAAGACTTTAGATATGTTTCACTGGTGTGCATCCATAGCTTTCAGTGTAATATAATATCATGCTGTGAGCAGCTTTATATTCTGGAGAACAGCAAGGGATGGGTAGCAAAAAAAATTCTCCCTCCAGTATTTTACTTTTATTCATAGAAAGGCAAACATAGTGATAAATATCTGAAGTTCTGTTAATATGTAGTAGAAGCATGGTAATTACTCTTTTTTCTCATCAACCTTCATAAAATGCCTATGGAAAAAATCCATACTTTAAAAAAAGTCCTATTATATTGATTGATATTTCATAAAAAAAAGGGGAAAAAATCTGGCAATTTTCCCTGTTTCTCTGGATGATTAATAAGAACAGCCAATTTCTGAGCTTAAAAAGTTGCTCCTAATTACAAATTAGGTCTTAACCAGCCCTGCAATGATCTGCTGAGGATGATTTGGCAGAGCCACTTTCATTCCGCAAGTATCATCTAATTTTAGTTAAATATAATGTAATCAATGGCAGATGTCTGATATGAAATATGAAGGTGCTGATATGCACTTCTTGTAGAAAGGAAATGTGTTTTTAATCTCATTAGTGTCTGGAAGGATCATTAAACATCTCCAAAGTTGTGTGCCAGACATGGCGACCTCTAGGTTCCTGAACAGGTTTTCATTTTTAGCTACAGATGTGAAGGAAGCATAAACATTACTCTTCAGTGTTGACACCTTCCTTGCAATGGCTCAATAACTCACAATAACATGATGTAACTATCTTCATTTACAAGAGATCTGTTACCTAACACCATAAGAAAGATTAGTGGCTCACCATCCCTCTCTTTCCCCACAAATTGGTGTGTAACACCAGAACGCTGTTCTTTATATCTATTATCTGCACTCAAGCAGGTTTTCCTTAGCTTAAAAAATACATTTGCTTAGTGCAGCCAGTGCACCCTGGGCGGTCTTGCATCTGGTCTGGACAAATCTTCTCTTCTTCAGGGCGACAATTCTCCCCAACCTGCCTCCCTGCCTTCCCGCCGGCTAAAATGTAAATCGTCGGCGGGATGGCACTGGGAGCGATTCATTTTCCGAAGTTGCCTAACAAGGAAACTTCAGACGACTTCGGAAAACGAATTGCTCCGAGTGCCATCCCGCCAGCGATGTACATTTTAGCCAGCGGGAAGGCAGGGGAAGTAGTTCGGGGAGATTAGTTGCCCCGAAGAAGAGGAGATTTGTCGCCGGTCGACTAATCTCCCGAAACTGCCTGTGTGCCCTGACCCTAAGTCTACTTACAAAAATGTTAACATTTATCAAAGTGGTTGTACACCTTCCAAACACTTTTTTTCAGTTGAGTTGTTTTCAGATTGTTCATCATAACAAAGACTTTTTTTCAGTTGCTTTCCATCTTTTATTTTTTACCGGTTTCCCAAAATTGAAGTTTAAAGTTTAATGTTCCCTTTCTAGTGTTTCAGTCCGGCAGTTCAGTTCAATATCTGAACTGTTACAATTTGCTACATTTAGTTCATACAATTAGCTGATACATTTCTCAGCAGCATCTGTGGAATATTAGCAACTATTGTATCAATTCTATTATTATTATTATCAATTCTATTATTATTATTATTAACATGTAGTTTTAGAGCACCAACATACTGTGCAGCGCTGATTCTAACAGCTGCCTTTAATGAGCAGGGATTTTGCTCAACAAATGTATCAATGAAGAACAGTAAAGCGCAGGTGAACCCCCCCCCCATGCTGTAGTGATGTGTGGGCTGGCCCGAAACCCGAGGGTTTACCAGCAGGTTGGCCATGTTTGGGCCGACTCCTGCACAAAATCTTTGGGTCTTCTCCTGCTCTCCCTGCCCCGTGACCTAGCACTGCTGGCTTCTGGCGCCTAAATTTATAGACTTTCGCCGCCCCCAAACCACCGCTTTTGTGATTTCACTGTGGGGTGGGGAGGGCATGGGTCTATAAATAGAGGGGGAATGCCGGGCAGGTTAGGGTTGGGTGCGGGTCGCAAATCTCTTGACCCGCCACTACCATGCTGCTTTAGAATGTGAAAAATTTAATTTTACACTTCAATATAAGAAAAATGATCACAAATAGAAAATAGAAAGTAATTGCAAAAAGTCTTTATTTCTGGTGAATTATCTAAAACCAACTGAAGTTTTTTAAGATGAACCCTTTAAACCCAATAGAATGGTTTAATTATATTTCAGTTAAGATCAAGTACAAGGAACTGTTTTATTATTACAGAGAAAAAGGAAATCACTTTTTTTAAATTATTTGTTTAAAATGGAATCTATGGGAGATGGCCTTTCGTAATTCAGAGCTTTCTGGATAACGGATCCTGCACCTGTATTTAAATAACAGCAAGTGTGCAATACTGCCTAAGTAGTAGGACAGTAAAAACAAAAACTGCACCAGGAATATGCATGGAGAACTGATTAGAAATACTTTGAAAAGCAGGTGGTAGGTACAGGGAATTTTGCACTGTAATAGAGGCTATTAAACAGCTACATCCTAGAATATACCCATGTAAGGCACATGCTATTTAACATCATGGGCAAAGGGGAGGCAGCAGTGTTCCACCTTTGTACACTATATGCCTTATTCTGTTTAATTCCAGGATGTCCTCATGTCAGGGGGCACTCTGGGGCAAATTCGCTAACCTGCGCAGTTGCGCTAGCGTAGCCTTCGCAGCACTTCGTCTGGCGAATTTTCACCAGGCCGCCGCTAGTTCACTAAAATCCAAAGTTGCGCTCAGGAGGCAAAAGGTAGCGAAGTTGCGCTAGCGTTAATTCTTCAGGCTAAGCGAAGTTGCGCTAGCAAAGGCTAATTTGCATACGGTGCCAAATTTAAATTTGAATGGATGTGTATGCTGCAGCATACACAAGCCCAGGGAAACTTAATAAAAGTTTATATAGGTGTTCTAATGCCCTACACATGTGCCCACAGTATATGCAAGGTGCCATATGTTGACAAAAATGTTTTGCTCTTTTTCAGCCTATCACCCAAAAAACACCAGCAAATTTTTTTTTGGACTTTTTTTCAACCTTTCTTTTACAAACTCCTATCTACTCTATTGAACTTCGCCTGCTCTGACCTGGCGAAGTAAACTCTGGCGAAGGAGGTAACGTTCACAAAAAAAAAAAATCTTCATCAGCGTTAGGGTGTGAAGTTGCGCTAGGCTATCCACTTCGCTGGCGAATTTTCGCCAGGGTCACTGATAGTAAATTTGCGGTGTGCCAAATTGACGTCACGCTGGTGAATTATAGCCATCGTTAGCCACTTCGCATTTTAGTAAATTTGCCCCAAAGTCTCTGAAAACTGGCATAGAAAAGTGCCAGTATAGTTTTTAAAAAAAAACACTGTTTGAAGGAAAGAATGTGGCCATGTAACGTAGTAGAAGGACCTACAATTAAATGAGCCCCCCCAATTCATTGTCATTTGGAAATATAAATCCCAAAATTCTCATCCAAACTGTAAAAAACAACTAATCATGTAGAATTATATTCATTTTGCATTTTTAAAATAGCAGCCAGGATTGCCTGGCTCAAACCTATATTGCAGAGCATTAATCGTTAATGTCCATCAGCTCTACCCTTCCTGGCCCATCTGGTCTCAAAAGATACAGTATGTTTAGGACACTGCAAAACTGTCACATTGGACCAATACAAGTCATGCTTATTTCCATGCAACAGAACTTTTACATTTCACATTTGCATGGCTGTGTAATAAAATCATGCTGCCGGCCAGTATTGGCCTTAACAACGAATGCATTTTAAAGGTTTGCGTGTGATGTAACCATAGGATGCTAATTGGTGTTTAGCAATCTGGGACATAAAGGAGACAGTTTAATTTTTCTCTCTCACTCAGCTGAATAGATAATTACTACTTTGCCTATCATTTAGGCCTGATTGCCCCACTACTAATGAAAGCTGATAGGCTTCCTTTCAAAGCTATAGTGAACTATACAGAGAACCCATCAGAGAACAGCTATGGGAAGACCAACCCAGACAGACTGACCCCAGACTTTGGTTGCAGACATCTGTCCCAGAACCTTGCTGTTGTGACATTATTAGTACTCCTTATAATAGTCACATTAAACACTTTACTACAACCAAAGACAGCTAAAGCACCCCATGATGCAAATGTTTGTGAAATAGGTCCGTGTGCTTAGATATATGGTCCATGAATGCTTGATTATTAGCAAACCCATAACTTGAAATGAGAAATCCAGAAGTCTCTGAATGAAGTATGTGATGAGTGCCAGGCTGCTGACAAGGGTACAAAGCTTTTGTTTCAGGTCGAAAAGTGATGAATTCTGTACTTGGCTGGTGCTGCACTCTGTACTGATGAAGGCTTCAAAAGAGTCCCAACCTGGGGACCTTAATATTTTTAAATTCTAAGGCTTGCAATCCTGGCATATTTCCATCTTGCATGGTTCTTTTAAATAACATTAAAAATTCCAGTAATCAGTGACAGAACCAAAGCATGGGAGTTCACAAATATTTATGACACTTCGATTGTCATTAACTTAATCTGTTAGACCCTACAAAGAGTGCACGAAGGAGGAGGAGGCACCCCAACGCTGTGCACCTGCTACAACACTGAAACATTCACTGTCCTTCATTTTTCCTGTCTGCCTTTCTTCAAAACTGTGACTGTCTCTAGCCAGGCGCTATCTATCATGGACATGACAGCTGAGATTCATTTGAAGACCAAGAAAATGCCAGCTAATCCTTTCTGTGAGACATTGATAGACTAGCAACTTTGGAAGGATTGTACAGCAGTAATGAAATTAGGCCTGAAACTGCTAGTGGATTGCAGATAATTACCCTTGTCTTTCACCAAAAATAACAACCTTCCAAAGTCATATAAACCCTTGTAGTCACTCCTGTCTTCACAAATACCATAGCTAAACATTCCTCTTCTGAATGGCTCCCCCAGAAATCCAAATTTGTGTCTTATAATACCTTCTCAGTCAAGATATCTACTTAAGGGCTCTTACACACGGCCGTATTTGCCTGCGATCCCCCCGCGCTGCAATTTCTTCCCTTCAGCCGCAGGGGAGCGCAGGAGTAGACGCACTCAATTATTGAGAAGGGGGCTGTACTCACACAGACGCATGTATGCGGCAAACGCAGGTGGGATGCAGCATGTTGCATTTCACCTGCGTTTGGTGCATACATGCGTCTGTTATTTAGCTCCCTTCAGAATAATTGAGTGCGTCTACTCCTGCGGAAGAAAGCACAATGCAGGGGAGCGCTGGTAAAAATGGCCTTGTGTAAGAGCCCTAAGGCTAATATCACCCCAGACTTTAACAGCTGGGTAAACCCACTTTGGAAGTTTTCCAAAGTGGATATAAGAAGGGCCACTAGGGTTGCCACCTGGCCGGTATTTTGCCGGGCCTGGCTGGTAAAAATGTTGCTTGATGTCAATGTTATTTATAGGGAAAAACCATAAAAATTAGGGATGCACCAAATCCAGTAATTTGGATTCAGCCGAACCCCCGAATCCTTCATGAAAGATTTGGCCGAATATGAATCCTAATTTGCATATCCCTAGCATATGCAAATTAGGGAGGGAAGGTGAAACATTTTTTACTTCCTTGTTTTGTGACAAAAAAAATCATGCGATTTCCCTCCCGCCCCTAATTTGGATTTGGTTCGGCCGGCCAGAAGGATTCGCCCGAATACGAATCCTGCTGAAAAGGGCCGAATCCTTGCCGTATCCTGACCGAATCCTGGATTCGGTGCATCCCTGATAAAAACATCGGAAGGCTGGTATTTTTTTCCAGAAATGGTGGAAACCCTAAGGGCCACCCTTTCCTTATTTTTAGGGCAACTCCCCCCTGAAGGTACATGTAATTTCAATATGTTGCAAGATAAGATTGCATTTAGGGCAGGGTTGTGGAACAGGAATAATATGAATAGATATGAATAGAACAATTGTGACTTTTATGCACTCATCTGTTATAATACAGTTTGCTAGGGACCTGGGACCTGTTATTCAGAATGCTCAGGACCTGTGGTTTTCCAAATAATCAGTAACGTAACTATATGCTGCGGGCCAAGGTACAGGCCGTACATCTGGGCCCCCCACCACCCTCCAGAAAAGATTTTCACTGCGATTTTGTTTTAGCGCAGACTGTCGGCAGGCCCCAAGGAGCCCCCACACCCCCAGTAGTTACACCACTGCAGATAATGGATCTTTACATAATTCGGACCAAGTCTACTAGAAAATCATGTAAACATTAAATAAACCCAGTTATACTTCCAATAAGGATTAATTGTCTATCTTAATTCGGATCAAGTACAATGTACTGTTTCATTATTACAGAGAAAAAGGAAATGATTGTTCACCTTTAAATTAACTTTTAGTATGATATAGAGAGTGACAGTCTGAGACAGTTGCAATTGGTTTTCATTGTGGTTTTTGAGTTATTTAGCAGCTCTCCAGTTTGAAATTTCAGCAATCTGGTTGCTAGGGGCCAAATTACCCTAGCAACCATGCATTGATTTGAATGATTGAACTATAATTAGGAGAGGGCTTGAATAGAAAGATTACTAATAATAAGTAGTAATAACAATCATTTTTAGCCTTTCAGAGGATTTGTTTTTTTACAGGGGTCAGTGTCCCTGGTTTGAAAGCTGGAAAGAGTCAGAAGAAGGTGGCAAATAATTCAAAAACTATAAGAAAGAAAGAATGAAGACAAATTGAAACAGTGCTAAGAATTAGCCATTTCACGGCATACTAAAAGTTGATGTAAAGGTGAACCACCACAAAATTTGGATTATTGGATAAAACGAAGTCTATGGAAATGGGCGTTCCATAATTCGGAGCATTCTGGAAAATGTGTTTCCGGAAAGCAAAACCCATGCCTGTAATGGATAAAATGCTGCTTACTCAATCCAGTTTCATCACAACATTTGAAAAATGTCAAGAGGGACAAAAAGCTCTGGCTTGCGTAGAGCAGCAAATTTTGACTATGCCCATTTCATGCCACATACCCTAATTATCATGTCCATTTTACAAATGTTGGCAGGTTATGAAAGTTTCAACACATTTCTGGGAGTTGAAGGGCCACGTTTTATGTGTTAAAACAGTTTTGCTAATAAACGTGAATTGCCCTTTAAGCTGTGTCTCAGTTCTCCCAAGAGACTTGCTTATCTTAAATAGTTACAAATGTATCATTGCTTATCTTAAATTGTTATATATATATATATATATCTTCGTGCAGCTGCTGAGTGTTCTGACTTGCTGAATTAAGTTTCAGTAGCTTTGTATCTTTCTCTGGCATCAGTCCAGGAGATTAAAGAGAAACTGGACTTTTTAATAAAAAGCCGGGATTGCAAGCAGAGCTGTCAAAATCGGGACTGTCCTGCAGAAAACGGGACAGTTGGGAGGTATGCATGAACGTTTTGCAGCACTCTGCAGCTTTCACTGGCTCAGGCCAGCCCTGTGCCTACACCTGTCATAGGGCAAATAGTAAGTACTGGGTCTGGTCCAGTCTCCTTAATAAACAGGTAGGTGCAACATCGGTATGCCTCCCTGTGCCCACAGAACAGCTGCAGGTCTGTATGCTCCAAAAGTGCAGAGACCTGCTGCAATTCATTTATCCAGGAAGGCAGGCTGCAATATTTGCATGTTTTTTTGCACTTTGCCCATTGTCTTCCTAGTGTAAAATTGAGCACTCAAATGTCTTGTCCTCATTCTTTCTTGCTTTTATCCACCGACAACTGATTATTATATGGATAAATCGGACCCTAAATTTGCCCTGTTGGAGTAACCTGTAGCAACCAGATTACTTAGCATTTTCCAGTCATCTGTAGTGATGAGCAAATCTGTCCTGTTTCGCTTCGCTAAAGAATTCGCAAAACGGCGGAAAATTAGCAAAACGCATTGAAGTCAATAGACGTCAAAACATTTTTTACACACAACAATTTTTTATGTGCGTGACAATTTATTCTCACTCCGAATGTAAAGTCATTGGGCATTTTTCTTGTGGCAACTTTTTTGTCTCAGCGATTTTTTTTGTCTTGGCAACTTATTTGTCCAAATGTATTAAATTCAATGGTCGATTTTTTCTTTTGGTAACTATTTTGTCTTGGCAACTTTCTTGTCACATCAAAATTTTTCACGCTGTTTTATGCCGCCGTTTCGGGAAAAATCTATGTCTGCCGAAAAAAATTGCTCATCACTAAAAGCAAACATCTTATGGTTATTGTAAGTTATATTGGGATTAGGGTATTATTTTTCCGACTGTACAGCCTGAGAGTTATATTTAAGATACAATATATATATATATATACACACTGCACTGTCAATGAATTTGTATGTAAACCTTCATAATGATTATTATCATATATTTATAAGTTGTCAAGATATTCTAAAGAGCTGTACAATAAATGGATTTCTACGCTGTACATGCAGATTAACTTTCAAAGTAGCCAATATCCTAAACAGTTCCTAGTTATCTTTTACCTGCTATAATTATTTTAATTTAAAGGTCAATATTCCTATGAATTCTTTGATTGATCGATTCCCTCTCATTGGGTAAATCAAATAAATGCTAGTAATGTAGACCGTAAGTTCACATGGGCAGGCACTGACATTGATCTCTGTAAAGCACTGTATAACATGCCAGAGCTGTTTTCCTCATTACCATCAGATGGCAATATCTAGCTAGTTATAAACAAGATGGAACTACAGTTTGTCCTCATGGTGCAATTTCACAGGCACCATAAACATAGAGATGTGCGGCGCCCTGGAAAGAGCATTTTCATATTACTAATAGAATATAAGAAGATGTGCTACTTCATAATACCGGCTAGAGCTAGACATATTTGCTGCTCTGTAAAGTAAAAAAGTGGTTTTATAAAGGATTTACACTATATGAACTAACTAGGCTGCTTTTCGTATAATTGATGCCAAAAACTTATATAACAGTATAACCCCCAGCACTTTAATACCCCTCTGAATTGTGTCTGTATGTTACCCTCCCATTTAAACTGTAAGCCCTACGGGGTAGGGTCCTCTAGCCTTTTGTTTCCTTGACATCTGCATTGTAATTATATTTTATATTTATGTGAATTGTATTCTAATAATGCACGTATTGTTACTTTTTACTAATTTATTGTTTTGTTGTACAGTGCTTTGCCCTCAAGGAGCGCTTTACAAATAAAAATATACATACAAAACTTCCATATGGCACAACTAAGAGGTTTTTGTTTCTATTCTCAAAACAAAGAATCAAAGTGTCCCAATATTTATAACGACAATGTGTTTATAAAATAGAATTGTGTGATGGCTGTGTTCACATAGAGTGCAACAGGGGCCACTTCAGGAAATGTAGACACAAGGCCTTAAATTATTATGTGTGTCATATGCCTAACAAATACCTTTCTCTTAGGAACATACATTGGGGGGCTGATTAATGAAATCTTGTTGTTTTTTTATGAGTGGATTTACAAAGAGACAAAGATTTAATTGCATGGACCCTGAGTCCCTGGGAAAAAATTTTTTTTGGTTCCTTTCCATTCAGGTGAACACTGGAAGCTCATATTAAACACTATTAAACACATTCTCTCTGCACCTGTCCTCAGTGATCCCAGTGATGTAACTAGGGGACCCTGGGGCAAAATCTGCTCCCGCTTGTATTTGATCTTACCTTCAGCTTCATTAATGCTTACATAGACACAGTATCTGCTTGTGAGGGCAAACGTTACTCCCCCCAAAAAAGTATTTATTCTCAGGCTTAAACCCTTCTTGTGCTTGCACTGACAGGCACAGTGCATCTAACTGAATATGGGGGTGAAACGTGACAAAACACATGTACCATTAGCTTGTGAATTCATTTCTGTGTGCCCAACTCTAACACCCACAAGGAAATGAATGGATTCAACTGCTCAAAGTTCATTTCACTCTTAAAAACTGACACATTGATCTGCTTTGATAACTGTGTTAATTCATTAAACACTTTCCTGTCTGTCACGAAAACAAAGTGTTAATAACTATGAGCACAATCTGAGCTCCTGGGGATCCTCCAGTTTTCCCCAGTATAATTCAGCATTAACCAGCGCATGGTCATCATTGTCACTCCCCAGCATTTGTAGCACTGCGACCATGGCTGCACTATATATTTATGGAAATGTATGGGAAGAAGAGTTTGGGAAGAAAGACTCTATTTTACAACTGACCTCTCTTGACCTTTAACACTCTTTGACCTCTCTATTGTCTATCCTCATAAAGTCGGGAGGGCATTGTTTGTGAACAATAAAAATGTTATCACTTCACTAATTTTATATTGCAGGCCCCTGCCGCTGTCAGCTCAATCTATTACCTCCAGCTCTGCAAACTGGATTGTGCTTCCCTAATGAAAGCAAACAAGAAGAATGTTTCCATGCAGTTTATTTTTAACACTGAATACAATTGTTCAGCCCATGAATGGATTTGACAATTATAGCTGTAGTTATTCCAGTTCTAGAATTATTTCATTATTGTGCAGTCTTGCCGTATGTATTATTAATGTGTAATGTGTGCAAGCAATCAGCACAACATTTTTTTGTTCGTTTTGCAAAGGTACCCACATCCACATACAGAAGGAGAGAGGGAGGAAAGATTGGCAGTCAAATGTATATCTTATACATAGTAATGTATGGTCATCTATCCTGGGCCCTTTGGCCAAGCAAAGTGCTTATTATTATGCTGTATATAATATACGGTTATTTTCTTTGATGAAATACAATTTTCAGCATCATCCTTTATTCACAAAGCTCCAACAAGTTATGCAGCTCTATAGAATAAAAAAGTAGGGCCATGAACGGCAGCGCTTAAAATCAATAGGGATGGGAAATAAGTAACACATAAGGCTGATCCTTGACAGCTGAAGGTGTAAGGAGCTGTATCTCATATCAATAGCTGGAGGGCCACAGGTTAGATTTCCCAGCCCTGGTGTGCAGTGTATAACAACTCACAGCATTTGTCCTGGGACCCAATGACTAGTAGGGGAAGCAGGGACTTGACGGGGCTTAGGAGTAGCGCCAAGCCCCGCCCCCTTCTTTTGTTGCAGGGCCTAAATTGGAGGAAAAGGTTCCTGGGCATTGTGGAAGGATTGAGGCGGTGATTGTACTCACCATTCGGCGCCTGGACGTGGAGGCAGCAGGACGCAGCATCCCGCCCGCCCTCCCTGTATACGGGTTGGTTTTGTCGCAGTTGTTGGAGGGTATCGTTACAAGGGGAAGTTAAAAGGGGGTGTTTCATAGGGAGTGGAAGTAGCCTGGTAGGCCTGGGTCCCAATGGGAAGGTTGACAGGGAGAAATAGAACAGGAACCTACCTTGGCAGTTTGGGTACAGCCATCCCCACCCCCATTCCTCTTTCCCTCAGATGGGGGAGTAATATTAAAAAGAATGTTAAAAGTTTGTTATACAAACGGTGTGTAAAATGTTAAAATGTTATACTGGTTAATTATTATTATTCTGTTTAATAAACAACTGTGGCTATCTCTTTCCAAACCAGTGGCGTGCCTGTGTGTTATTAGGGTAGGAGGTATATGGTGTGGGGGGAGAAAGGAGTGGTGCGGAATCGACATTGCACCCTTCATGGTCCCATAGCAGTGCAGGAAATAATTCTGACTTGTTTCAGCTGCTTTCTGCTGGTTGGGAGACGCTAGAGGCTGCAATTTCCTAGGTGATTTATAGAATCGGTGAAGTGAAAGAAGCAGAGGGGGTGAGTAAGTGCAAAAGCCGACTACAGTCATGTTTTATACAGCAGAGTCTGACACTGGTAATATAGTGCGGTCTCCGGGCGCATATTTCACACACCCCTGCCCCCTATGCCAGGCAGAATGAAGATTGGTTGTGTTTGAATGGGATTGAACACACACAGTCCATTCTACTTACACAGTTCTTGGAAGCAGACACAGTGATGGGAGCTGCAGTCAGTGCACAAGAAGCACTTGGTCAGACACTCACAGTTTCAGCAGCAGCAGCAGCGCTAGGTTTTGGGTCTGTGATGTGCCACTTCCATTGCCTCATTATTTCCCCCTGTCCTTTTCTCTCACAGTACAAATGGCAGACACTTTAGACTAAGTGGCTTATTTATATTTACACAGAATT
Organism: Xenopus petersii; assembly: GCA_038501925.1. Lineage (NCBI taxonomy): Eukaryota > Metazoa > Chordata > Amphibia > Anura > Pipidae > Xenopus > Xenopus petersii. The sequence goes on from CM076673.1 coordinate 139,678,630, forward strand.
CCATTTGGCCAAAGAAACTTGATTTCTGTCATGCAAACTCAATTACTTCCAGTGCCCATTTCTGTCTGTGATTCTTTAATAAGTGGGAAAAACATGGCAACTGGCAACAACTTGTGACAAAGTGGCACATTTTAAAAAGGCTTTGATAAATGTGGCAATTGGATAAAATCCATTTCTGACTGGCAGGAGAATATTCCCTCTGGATTCCCCGGTTCATTTGTAATCAATCTGCCCCTTACTGGTCTGCTTTCATAAATAACTTTTTAGTTAACATCCAATCCTTTGAAAGGCTGCGGGTTTAGAAACATTTTAAACATACTTTTTTTGTAATGGTGTCAATTTGTTTGTCCTTCCCAGAAGCATGTCAATAAATAGTATAAGTTGTTTTTCAGTACCAATAATGGCTGACTATAGATGCTCTTGAAACATTATATGGGGCTCAGGGAGTTTGGTAGCTAGTACTTAAGGATGGCTCAATATATGCTTTAGTATTTTCTGTAGGAAAACAACAAAAACAAGTTAACCAAATACCTATCTCTTTATCTCAGGCTATTCATTCTTTGGATGGATACACTGGAAGGAGAAAATATACTGACACATGCAAACATTCTTCATGGCAGTACAAACTGTAAGACTCATGGATTATGTGGAGCCCCCTGATCAATTTAATAGCCAATTAAAAGTGTGCAGAATTATACTTGTCGTGTCACATATTTGCAGGTCTCATGCAGGTTTCCAGGGGAATTCAACTTTGAGGCATGGAAAGTGATTAAGTGCTCATTGCCTTCCTGGATTGTAATTCTTGTATTGCCTGTAGGTCTGTCATTGTCCATTCCAAGGGCAAAGCAGCAGCAATAGCCTTGTTGGCATATTTGTCACTTATTGTTCCCAATTCTTTTCTAGTTTCTTGGGCATCTAGAAAATACTTGGATGGAGTGATTATAGTCATGTTCTTGCCTTTCTGCATGAATAAATATCTTTTTCCGCATGTTTTCAAAATATGCTATCTGCACAACAAATATTTTCTGGCCTGAAAGCAATGCTTTGACTAAATGGATGGATGAAAGAAGACTTACTGTAAGTAATGTCAATAACCAATTTTATATTTTTCCATCGGTGTGGATATTTATAGTTGTACAGGTATTTGAGTTTTAATTACAATGAGATCAGATGAGATCATGGGCAATTACTGGCAACAGCTTTATAAAGCAAATTAATGTGAAAGAGGTAGGTAGGTAACTGCTGAACTACTGTGGAGGATACATGAAGCTGCTCTAAATTAGTATTTCTGAAAAGATGGGTTAGGAACTCCAGAGGGTTTACTGAGAATTGAGAAATAGAATAACACAGATTGTCTGGTTGTCAAATAATATATGGTTATTGTCTGTAGGGTTAACCTGTCCTAATCCCTTCCGAACGTGCATTGTTATTCCCTTTATGTACCAACCCTATCATCTACATACAGTTAGGTCCATACATATTTGGACAGACAACGTTTTTTTTCTAATTCTGGTTCTGTACATTACCATAATGAATTTTAAATGAAACAACTCAGATGCAGTTGAACTGTAGACTTTCAGCTTTAATTCAGTGCGTTGAACAAAAAGATTGCAGAAAAATGTGAGAAACTAAAGCCTTTTTTTAAAACAATCACTTTATTTCAGGGGCTCAAAATTAATTGGACCAGGGATTCAAAAGTAATTGGACAATTGACTCAAAAGCAATTTCATGGGCAGGTGTGGGCAATTCCTTAATTATGTCATTATCAATGAAGCAAATAAAAGCCCTGGAGTTGATTTAAAGGGAGGGGTGCTTGTATGTGGAAGATTTTGCTGTGAACAGACAACATGCGGTCAAAGGAGTTCTCCATGCAGGTGAAACAAGCCATCATTAAGCTGCAAAAACAGAAAAAACCCATCCAAGAAATTGCTACAATATTAGGAGTGGCAAGATCTACAGTTTGGTACATCCCGAGAAAGAAAGAAAGCACTGGTGAACTCAGCAACACAGAATGACCTGGACTTCCATGGAAGACAACAGTGGTGGATGATCGCAGAATCATTTCCATGGTGAAGAGAAACCCCTTCACAACAGCCAAACAAGTGAACAACACTCTCCAGGAGGTAGGAGTATCGATATCCAAGTCTACCTTAAAGAGAAGACTGCATGAAAGTAAATACAGAATAGAAGGCTAGATCGGACTTTTCTAAAAAAAAAAAAAACATCTAAAAAAGCCAGCACAGTTCTGGAAAAAAATTCTTTGGACATATGAAATAAACATCAACATCTACCAGAATGATGGCAAGAAAAAAAGTATGGAGCAGGCGTGGAACAGCTCATGATCCAAAGCATACAGCATCATCTATAAAACATGGCGGATGCAGTGTGATGGCTTGGGCGTGCATGGCTGCCAGTGGCACGGGGACACTAGCGTTTATCCATGATGTGACACAGGACAGAAGCAGCCAAATGAATTCTGAGGTTTTCAGAGACATTGTCTGCTCAAATCCAGCTAAATGCAGTCAAATCGATTGGGAGGTGTTTCATAATACAGATGGACAATGACCCAAAACATACAGCCAAAGCAACCCAGGAGTTTATTAAAGCAAAGAAGTGGAATAATTGAGTATGCATTTCACTTGTTGAATACTAAACTTCGGACAGAAAGGCCCACAAACAAACAGTGACTGAAAGCCGCTGCAGTAAAGGCCTGGCAGAGCATTAAAAAGGAGGAAACCAGAATCTGGTGATGTCCATGAGTTCAAGACTTCAGGCTGTCATTGTCAGCAAAGGGTTTTCAACCAAGTATTAGAGATGAACATTTTATTTTCAGTTTTTTAATTTGTCCAATTACTTTTGAATCCCTGGTTCCATTACTCTTGAGCCCCTGAAATGGATTGTTTTAAAAAAAAAAAATGGCTTTAGTTCCTCAATCTTTTTGTTCAACCCACTGAATTAATGTACAGAACCAAAATCAGAAAAAGTTGTCTGTCCAAATATTTATGGACCTAACTGTACATCATAGTTGCACCATCCCTGATTCAAAGCATTGTTAAGTGTGTAAGAATAATAATTGTAATTAATAAAAATAATTGCACAAGAGCAATATATTAATAATAACAATAATTCAGAAAACAGAGTGCAGCTGCTTAATGAGCATTGCTGCCATATTAAGCATAATTATTACCTTATTGCTTCCATCACCATTGAAGGAAAAACATAGTTACTACTTCTGTACTATGCATTTAGTATAGATCTACAGTACATAAAGCATAGGGTTTATGCACAATAACGCTATGGGACAATTTTAAGCAGTATGTGGCCTGGGCCATTTGCAGCTGTGTGGGTGGGGAACAATATACAGTGGAACCTCTCTGACAGGCTATTGTTTCTCCTACTCAAGGGAGTCACAGTGGAACATTGATTTTTACTACTGAGTGCTGTTCTTATATCTACCAGGGAGCTGTTATCTGGTTACCTTTCCATTATTCTGCTGATTAACTGCTGGGAAGGGGGGGGGGGGGGTGATATCATTGCAATTTGCAGTGCAGCAGAAAGAGTGACTGAATTTTATCAGAGCACAAATCATATTACTGGGGGCACTGGGGAAACTGACAATATGTCTAGTTCCATGATTGATTTCAAAATTAAATTTAAAAAAATCTGTTTGAAAAATGGATTTCATTGCAGAAGTCTGCTGGAGCAGCACTAACTGATGCGTTTTGAAAAAAATATGTTTTCCCATGACAGTATCCCTTTAACATATCCGCCATTCATCTATAATCCAAAGAATATTTAGGAGCACTAACAAGTATTTATCCCAAATATCTCTATAACTGAACTTGTCCTTTCTACCCCCAAATCAAGTGAACAACATAATGACTAATGACATTGCAATGTGAATGATAGTGATGATGTGCTATCACAGCTCAAACATCAGTTCATCAAGAAGGTCTTAAAGGTGATCTAAGGTCTGTGAATGTGTGAAATAGGCATGTATCGTTTTGACAAGGATGTCATCAGACAGAATGAGGTGACAGCACTCAACATGGTAATAGCAGATAACACACAACAGATGCTACATAAGAAACACAAAATACATGAAACTATGGATTAATTGTGCTGGAGTCTGCTCCATCGGATTGAATATTTTGGAAGACCATTAAAGACACTAATGAACGCATCAAGGAAAGGATTGCTGTAGATCCATTTATGATTTACTGCAATGATTGGGGATGGTTCAAACATCAGAATATAGAAACTAATGATCTGAATGAACTAATGATATTTATTTTGTTTTTGTTAGCTTCAGCTGCAATAGCAAAGCTTGTGCTTCATTGTATAAAATAATGCCGGTACATTCCATAAGCATGGAAAAGAAAGAAACATTATTTTCCATAAAGGTTTTTAAGTAGTCTTGGTTTTCAAATGGGAATGGAATTGATAGTGATCCCTAGTGCAAACAAGTGTGGAGCCGACTCAAGGCATGGTCTTTGTGATGCTGGCCTTGCGAGTCCATAAAGAAAACTTGCTCCTGATATATGTTGAATAGTTCGTAATTCTGTAGTGAGTGTTCCAGCTTATAACATGGATTTTTAGAAGGGGTGTTCAGATGCTTTTGGTAGTATTTTGTGTCTCGATATTTTGGTATAGTGAATTGACTTTTGTAATTAGAAAATGGCTAAAGTGACTTTATTTTTTCCAAGATAAAATATTTGTTTCAACTATAAATAAGTTAACTGAACAGTATACTTTTTTCAGTGTAAATGAAATTTTTTTCCTAAATGAAAGTGTCAATCTGTCATTTTGCTAAACCACCATTTAAGATTAGCACAGCAATTACCCTTTATGGCACTATTCTCCATCTGTCCCCCTGGATTGCCTTGCCTCCACTTGGAGCCCCACTCACTGGTAACTTCATTAGGATGTGTCATTAGCAGGAGAGTAAACCAAATGGTTAGAACATGCTGGGAGCTCAGAGAACTGGGGAAACAGATGGAGCTTAGAGTTGCCTGGTTTTAGCATCTAGTAGAGAGGAGGCTCAGCCACCATATATAAAAGGTCCCTAGCAGCCTCTTTTGTGGGTAACACTTTCTAGGGAGGAAGAGAAAAAGATGCCCTTTCCGAGCTCAGCCAAATGTAAGATGTCTCGCTTTGGTGCTACATAGAAGGGTTAACCAACTCTGCTCTTAAGAATCCCTATGCTTCAAAGCTGCCTGTTATCTGCAGTGAGATGGCTCCCCTGAAAGCACCACAATTAAAATGCCATCTTTTGGGAGGAATTGGGGACAGGTTTTGGTTTTGAAAGTGAAAGCAGCTGCCTTGGTCCTAGTAAAGGTACTTTGGGTAGAAAAGTACTCCCTGCTAGGACTTTGTGCAAATAGTATGAAAGCCAATCCAATAGCATATTGTATTGCCAGGTGAAAATAAAGAGATTTATTAGTCCATTAGCCTGTTTGGTGAATGCTAATAGACAATAAATCACCTTTCTTTCAACAGCAATAGGGTTGGCTATTGGATTCCCTTTCATACTGTATGCATGACACAGAGGCTAGCAAGAGTCATCCAATAAGCAGCTGGCACTTGTAACTGAGCGGTATGGCATGAGTTTGTGTAAACATCCAACTATGCCATTATTCTTTGCCCATCCAGAGTTTCCGAGGATATAAATTAATTTAAATATAATGCAGTAGCCAACAAGATAGGTTGTGCTATGCTAATTAACCAGATACCCTCCATCAGATATCCCCATAAGAAGGTTTTATGTCATTATTTTATTTTTTCTCATATAAAATACAACAATATTTTCATACTGGACTGTCAGTATTTTAATTTGTAGTGGGACTACCATTGTGAGAGCCAGAGAAAGGGCTACAGACTTGCTTGACTGACAGCATGTACATGGCTTGAGAATATAGAATGTAATCCCACCTTAGAAGTTGGTGCCTGTAAAGAGTTAAAATGCCATGATGTTTTCTGCACTTGCAGGCTCCTCACTACCTGATATTCATGTAGATTACTTGTGGGGTGATAGTAGGCCACATGTAGGGTGACGCTGGTGGCCAGAAATATACTTAACTAGGGGTTATGGTTGCACTATATGTGTATATTTTATTTCATACTCTTATGTTGGTGTGTAACTAGTGTGCATAGTACCTTGGGATTATGTGCTTGGAGATAGATGTATATAGATATTTCTGCATATAATTGTTGGCACTAGTTCTGGTGATAACCACCAGAAACTACAGCACTCGCACTTCGATTGTAAGCGCTACAGGGCAGGAACCTCCTTCCTCTTGTTTTTTATTTTTTGTATTGACTCCTGTGTGTCTATCAATTATTCTTCTTCTGTACAGTACTGTGTACATAGGTAGAGGCAGGGCTGCCATCAGGGGGGCACTATTGTACTGGGCCCAGTGTTTTAAGGGGAGCCTGGCCATGCTGCACTTCCTGGATTAGCCAGGCTCCCTTTGAGTCGCTGAAAGCTGCCGGAAGCCACCAAAAGGTCCTGAAAGCCACAAAAAGTAGTGATAAGTCACAAATTGGAGACGAAAGGTAGCCGAAAGTTGGCAAATATACCTGAAGAAGAGGGGAATGAGGAAGCTTTGCACGAGCGCCCCTTCTGTGGCTGCGCGGTCCTGCCACTGGGTGCAGAGACCTAGTGCCGGCCCCTGTGCGCACACAATTGCGCTCTTAAATACCAGAGCACCCAATGCTCCTTAGGATGCGGCAAGGCAGCATTCCGACCCTAAAATTTTGCAGCCTTTGTGGCCTTGCCACAAATCCGGGCCTGGGTAAGTTTCTCTGAACACCCCTGGCCCCCAATGTTTTTTTTAAAAAACTTTTATGGGTGACCCTGGCCGCCAATGTTGTTAAAGGGATACTGTCATGGGAAAAAATTTTTTTTTCAAAATGAATCAGTTAATAGTGCTGCTCCAGCAGAATTCTGCACTGAAATCCATTTCTCAAAAGAGCAAACAGATTTTTTTATATTCAATTTTTAAATCTGACACGGGGCTAGACATTTTGTCAATTTCCCAGCTGCCCCATGTCATGTGACTTGTGCCTGCACTTCAGGAGAGTAATGCTTTTTGGCAGGCTGCTGTTTCTCCTTCTCAATGTAACTGAAGGAGTCTCAGTGGGACATGGGTTTTTACGATTGAGTGTTGTTCTTAGATCTACCAGGCAGCTGTTATCTTGTGTTAGGGAGCTGTTATCTGGTTACCTTCCCATTGTTCTTTTGTTTGGCTGCTGGGGGGAAAAGGGAGGGGGTGATAATCACTCCAACTTGCAGTACAGCAGTAAAGAGTGATTGAAGTTTATCAGAGCACAAGTCACATGACATGGGGCAGCTGGGAAATTGACAAAATGTCTAGCCCCATGTCAGATTTCAAAATTGAATATAAAAAAATCTGTTTGCTCTTTTGAGAAATGGATTTCAGTGCAGAATTCCGCTGGAGCAGCACTATTAACTGATTCATTTTGAAAAAATAATTTTTTCCCATGACAGTATCCCTTTAAATAGAACTTTTATGGGGGGGCCCACAGAAAATTGTCGTGTGGGAGAAATAACAATCTTTTGCCTTTGTGTGTCCGCTTTCAGATTGGTCGACCAATATGTGGAATTTGGGTGTGCTATTTAACTTGTTTGGGCTCTGTTCTAGGATGCGTGTATAGCTGGCGCAAAGGTACAGTTCTTTGTAAGGCATGATACATAATGCATTATTTTAATAGTCGTTTAATATGTTGGACAATTTCCCAACACGTAAAACAAGGATAAAACAAAAATATCTGGAGTTCTTCTGTGCTTGATTGTAATTTAAGGAGAATGTGTCAAAAGGATTATAAGTAATAAGGTTTATAAACAATACATAGTCAGATAATTGGGTTGCTGCCATATAGCTGATTAGACGGCTGAACATTCTGCTGTGGACTGTAAGCTTTTCAGAATAGTTGCTTAAGCTTCTAAATATTTGTCTACTTACCAACGAGGAAAAAAAAAACACAGAAGCCAGCAGGTTTCAGATGATAAGACCCGTGAAAAAGCCTTTCACCCGTAAACTTTAATTTAAAGCTTCTATACCTCAACTAGCGATTAAAACCTAATTGAGCTTCTAAGAATCTTTTGCTCATGAGGATAAAGCAATAACAGGGTGGAATGTATCAGGAGGATTCATGCATGATTGTTAGATTATGCCTAATTGCCGTTTCCATTTCTGAGGTTGTCACGGTAACCTGTCACATTTAGTTTTTTAACCCTGTTGCTGCTAATACGTTTCTGTGTAGGTTTCATAGACCATGGGTGGCACTCTGATCCAACGTGACATTCAGTAAAAGATTAAGGAGATAACTCTGTATATTACTGAAGGAAACCGAGTTCTAATGAAATGTTAACTATGAAAGTTATTGAAGCTTTTGATGTGGATTCTTGATCCTATTTTATGTAACATATTTCTTTCCAAACCTAATTTGAACCCCAACGTAATCTCCAAATGACCTTCACCATGCAAATTTGGTTGTTCTAGAATAGCACAAGCCTGAGACCTATATTACATATATATTGGCAAAATGAAATAGGATATAGATGCCATGCCATGAAGACAGATAGATACTCCATTACACCTGTGGTTTACACTGCTTTGTCCTGTTCATCACATTATTTGTGATGTTATGATTATTATTATTATTATTATTGGTGTGGTGCACCCGTGGGTGGGCCTGAGATGTGTATGAGTAGTGTGACTTGCTGACAGTGTACCTAGGTTACCCTTAGTCAATGGGCAACTACCAGAGTTATGCAATGGCACTTTTAGCACCTTACTCTCAGGTGGATCCTGACTTATTTCCTGGTGTATCGATCAACTTGATTGAAATAAATTGCAGTCTAGTTGTTGCTTCAAACCAGATGAACGTCTTTATTGAATAACAAGCAGATAAGCAGAGGTTAAAAAGAAATTAAAGCTCTTTGGCACATTTAGATCAATCAGTTTAAATCCTCATACTTTGAGATAAATCCAGTTCAGACCATATTAGGGATCATAGTATAGCTTGTCTTGGTGATTTTCCCCAACACTATGGATCTCACGGAGTATCTTGCTCCCTGGCATGTTCCCTGCTCATGAGCTCACTCACTTGATCACTGCAAGGGTGCTAACCCCATATACTCTCCTTGTTGGAGCCAGAAAGCTGCTCACTAAGCACTAAATAGAACTGTCCCTAAACAGGGCACCATTCCGGTCCCAGTCCTGTACCTCCCCGCAAGGTGGGATACAGGAAGAGAGACCTGAGCACTCGTGTGCTTTCCCTTTTATACAAAATTATACAGTCACCTACTGGGCAAACCTTGCACTAGATCAAATGACCCCAGGAAAGGGAAATAGCTGCCTGGGTGAATCAAACATGCAGGGGCGTCCAAGATGCAGGGGAAACTGCAGAGTAAAAAAACATTTCTAAACCCCAGGGTCTCTACATTCTTAAAAATAATATTTAAAGCACCAACATATTGTTCAGAGAGAGTTGTACAAAAAACTTACCTCCCAACTAGAGGTCACTGGACCCAACTTTCTCTTTGATCTCCTGCACTGAACAGCCAGAAAAAGATACAATGTTTCTAACTGAATTGGCTTTTGGCAGAGAGCCCAAAATAGATACTTAAGATACTTTTGTAACCAGTGGCGTAACTATATGTCACTGGGCCCCCACAGCAGATTCAATTTAGGGCCCCAAAATATTGATAAGGTGGCCTGTTCTACCCAGACATATTAAAATTGGCTATTAATTAGGGCCTCACTGGGCCCCCTATTCTACTGGGCCCCCCTGCAAGCGCAGAGTCTGCTTCCTCTGTAGTTACGCCCCTGTTTGTAACAATTTGAGACAAGGAGGTCTCTTTGAATAACTTAGACTCATGGCTTAAAGGGTATTCACCTTCATTAGCAAAACTGTAATAACACATAAAAACACAGAATAACCTGCCAAATTTTGTAAATTGGACATGGTAAGGGGTGTGACCACAAAACAGGCATGGTTAAAAGATTTTGCCACGCTCCATGCGGTAAATCTTTTTTGTCCCTCTTTCCATTTCCAAAATGTTGGGAGGTATGCGAAAAAGGGTATACACATCGAACATTAAGATTGCATACAAATACTAAAGCTGGCTATACACTTGACCATCTAAATATTTGCACAGAGAATTTTATGGAAAACCACTAGGGATGGCGCGAACTGTTCGCCGGCGAACTTGTTCGCGTGAACATCGGGTGTTCGCGCTCGCCGGAAGTTCGCGAACGTCGCGCGACGTTCGCCATTTTGGGTTCGCCATTGTTGGCGCTTTTTTTTGCCCTCTCACCCCAGACCAGCAGGTACATGGCAGCCAATCAGGAAGCTCTCCCCTGGACCACTCCCCTTCCCTATAAAAACCGAAGCCCTGCAGCGTTTTTTCACTCTGCCTGTGTGTGCTGAAGAGATAGTGTAGGGAGAGAGCTGCTGCCTGTTAGTGATTTCAGGGACAGTTGAAAGTTTGCTGGCTAGTAATCGTTTTGATACTGCTCTGTTATTGGAGGGACAGAAGTCTGCAGGGGTTTGAGGGACATTTAAGCTTAGGTAGCTTTGCTGGCTAGTAATCTACCTTCTACTGCAGTGCTCTGTATGTAGCTGCAGTGGGCAGCTGTCCTGCTTCTGATCTCATCTGCTGACTGCTGCAATAACAGTAGTCCTTGTAAGGACTGCTTTTATTTATTTTTTTGTTCCAATACAGAGCAGTATCAAGCAGATTACTAGCCAGCAAACTTACTATCATCTGTCCCTGTAATCACTAACAGCTCTCCCCCTACACTATCTCTTCCAAGCACACACAGGCAGATTTTTCAGATACATTTTTGCCCTTGATCCCCCTCTGGCATGCCACTGTCCAGGTCGTTGCACCCTTTAAACAACTTTAAAATCATTTTTCTGGCCAGAAATGTCTTTTTTAGATGTTAAAGTTCGCCTTCCCATTGAAGTCTATGGGGTTCGCGAACCGTTCGCGAACCGCTCTCATTTTTGCGCAAGTTCGCGAATATGTTCGCGAACTTTTTTTCCGACGTTCGCTACATCCCTAAAAACCACATAGCAATAATACAATACAGATACAATAACTTAGGTACTGGGGGGGGGGCAGTATACAAGATATGTTTTGACTTGGTAATGTACAGAGCTCACTAAGCAGCACTATACTGTCACCCCATGTGGAAGATGTACAAACCTAGGGCTGCCATCAGTAATTATGGGGCCCCATATTACTCACTTAGCAGGGTTCCTTCCCAGGGGGAATTTTTAACAATTATTAGCCAACCAGTTATCTGGGCCCCCTGGGTCATGAGTCCTGCTAACCAGTAAAATGGGAACCCAGTGGAAAAACAATGTCCATCACACACATAGCCATGCCCCTGATTTCCACATACTACAACCCATTTATGCCAGCACACCACCCATGATCCACCCAAGTCCCACACTCTCTCTGCAATCCCTGCCCCATCGTTCCCCTTGACCCACTTATTGGCCCTCCACTACCACTGCGCCACGGACTGTAGTATCCTTTGTCCTCCCCGGATGGTATCCTTGTCCAAACATTCTGTCATGTAGCTGTTGTTGTTATAGAGACAATAAGGTTGGGCATCAGTGCTGCAATAATGAGGACACATAACCCTTACTAATGAAAAATGTTAAATTGGTTAAAAAGTCTCCACTTCTCTTTTATATAGTACATAAAAAATAAACTATAAAAAAAAGTTCTTCCCTTTATATAGGCAGCCTATGTCTCATTCAGTTTAAAGCAAAGGAATATTTGGGGGGCAAGTCATGTTCTGCCATGTTTCTTAAGCTATGTAGCTCAGGAATGGAAGGTGCACACTGTAACAATTACAAGTTACACAGCATTTTATATTGATTTATAATGAACATGGGTCTTGCAATAGGTCTTACAGTAATTTAACAAATAAGGCCTACAATCTAAATGGAAAGATTGAAAACTGAACTGTTATCTGAACATTTTAAATGCCTATTTTCTACCACCTTGTCATCAGTAAAACAGACAAGAGCAGGAATTTAATTTCAGATGTGCTTCCAGCTAGGATAAAGCATTGTTATGTCAGACAACAGGTCCTCGGATATATATAAATGAAAGACTGTCTATGGCAGGACAGCAGTTGCAGTGTGAGAACAGAAATTGCATCTGTTTAATTATGCAATGATTTCAGCAATACAGTAGAATCATCAAAAGTAAAAAATTAACAGTGGATTTTTATATAAGAAATGTGCAAATCATAAAAAAGTAATACATGGCCATTTTAGGGCGATTGGCACATAAATGACTTTTCATTTGTTGTGGCTTTGTACACTGTAGCCCTAGCAAAGCCTCCCTCTGGTTCTAACATAAAGAAATGGGTTTAAGGCACCAGCTTTAGGGGCAAATTTACTAAAAGGCGAAGTGGCTAACGCTAGCGAAAATTCGCCAGCGTGATGTAATTTTACATTAGACATACTCTAGTGCTACTTCGCACCCATACACCAGGCGGAGTGAAGGGACGTAACTACACTAATTCAGTAACTTGCGCATTTTAATGAACGTTACTTCTTGCGCCAGACTTGCCTTCACCACCTCAGACCAGGCGAAGTGAATTTCCCCCTACAACATAACACTTTACTCAGTAAAACCGTTACCCAATTATTGTTAATAAGATTCCCACAATTACAATAAAGAGTTTATTATAGAACGTGCCTTTTACCTGTCTGTCCTTTATTCAGCACCTGGTACTGTAAATGACTGATTCATGCATCAGTATTTATGGTAAAGCAGCCTCCTTATCTGCTTTAGTGGCACAATACAAGAGGCAGGCCCTGTTATATTACAAGTAAATGTGCAAGTGAGCTAAGAGGCAGTCATGACCTCCTATTGATAGCACAATTTTAAATTTGACACCAAAGATGGTGGTAAAAGCCTGGGAAGCTTAAGGAACAATGACCATATATTGCCAATTAAATAGCTCAGTCTAGGAAATAGTACTATACATTTGCATAACCGTTCATTATCTGTAAAAAATATTTGTATAAATCCAAATAATATATTAAGCTGATAAGACTTATCTCACTAACCCACAAACTTTGAATTTGAATGGATATCAGGTGGTTAAGAAGTGATAAATGTGAGGCATCATGCCTGTACACAACACTAATGTTATCCCAAAATTCATTGTTGTTGATATTTTAATAAGGCGCATGTTCATGATGAAATTCAAGAATTCCAAGAAGATGCATCAGCTATTGCCTTGTTGCAATTCATATTGCAACTGCCAGTTAGCTGAAGCACCTGCGAAAGTCATCAGGAACATTCTTGAAGGTATAGTAGAGACAGAAATCACTAGGGCAATATTAATCTTTGGCTGCAATAAAGGTTTTAAGGGCTGAGACACACACTGCTATTTCAGGATTGTAACCGTTTGAGGTAACACGGTCGTCGTCTCCTGGGGGTAGACAGGTGCACAGAAGTATTAGAGTCCACGCAAAACAACACAAAACTGGCTGGTAATGTGCAACTGGCCGCAACCAGTTTTATTTGTCTGGTTGTCAGGAAGACAGGAATCAAAACAAACAAAAATAAAACCTTGCCTGTCCAGCACTAACTAAATTTTAGCTTAGCTTCTAACTAGGTGAGGACCTAAAATCCAGCACCTAACAGAAAACAGTATTTGTGGCACAGCACGTACTCACATGAATCTGGCTCCCTAACAGGCCTGCACTGCCTGTCCTTTTCCCCAGGATTGAGAGAGAGAGACACACACAATCCCTGTCCTACTTAAGGAGAGAAAACACCTGTTTCTTTCTCAGGTCTTGGGCAAACCCGGACTGTCCATCTGGAATCGGATCCCGCCCAACACTCAACACTCTCGTGTTACACTCTAGCCACAGACCCGTGAAAAATGTACATTTACCGGGTTGCTTAAAAACAGTATGACAGAAATCTGGATGATACATAGACCCCTTCAATCAATTTCCCAGCATTTCTGCTACAGGAGATTAGTTGCCCAGTGACAAATTGCTTCTTCTTCGGGCGGCTAATCTCCCCAAACTGCCTTCCTGCTTGCTAGAATGTAAATAGCTGGTGGGATGGCACTTGAAGTTGCCTCACGAGGAAACTTTTGGCGACTTCAGAAAGCCGAATCGATCCCACTGCCATACCGCCTTCGATTTACATTCTATCCGGTGGGAAGGCAGTTCAGGAGATTAGTCGCTGAAGAAGAAGTATTTTGCAGTGTGTGTCTCTGCCCTTAAAGTTCTCTAATAAAAGTAACACTTTGGAGCCGGGGTTTGTACTGCCCAGACATTCCCGTTCTGTGTTGTTAACGTATTGCTGTAGTCTCCCTTTTTGGTGACAAAGATCATTACTCCATCTCTTCAACTAATTAAAACTCCTGTTTTCATGGATTTAGATTTAGACAATCTGGCATTTGAGGAGCAGAATACTGCACCATGTTGTGTTGCTTTGCTTTATTCAGCTAATAGAATTCAACTAGTAATCCTATAAATAAGAGTTTGCCATTGTATTTAGCATGCATTGACATTGAATTCAGCATTCACACGTGTTATAAATATTATGGGATTCTAAACACAGGATTTTGGATAGAATCATGTGAGCTGCCATCTTGTTCATAACAGTTCTACTTTACAGGCCAGTTCTTTTCTTCATATTGTGTCAAATGTCCAACATACACACATTTTAAAAGCATTGTTGTTCATACCAGCCAAGGAAAGTCATAGACCTACAATATATTTCTTACAATATTTTTTTTACCATATATAGATACTGAGCCATTGTTTTATATATACACTGTACATATATATATATATAATGTATTTCTCGCTTAGTCATATTCACACATGATTCTGAATTCTGTTGCAATATTTATCTTTTCTTACTGAGCCACTTAAAGCTGTAATCACTGTAAGTGTAAAACGAGTAATTATGTTAGAGGGTAGTAAACACCTGAAAGTATTGAGCTTTTCTCAGAGCAGTTTGTTGTTCTCCGAGCGCCTGGGGGAAATGGTGTGCTCATCCCATGGTCCCACAACACTGAGCCTCTGCAGGGTTGCACAAAGTGGTCGGGGGAATTCAAATTCCAGGAAATAAACAGGTAAGCAATTTGACTCCCTGGAGACAATGGAACAAAACACGGGCAATTTACGATTTTTACAAATATTGGACATACAGTGGATTTTGGCTTTCTAGATTTCACTGGCTATGCCGTTTACTCTAAATGTAAATGTAAATATCTTAGTGGTCTGGAGTTCAGTAGTACACGTGGCTGCTGCTATTGGGTAACACAATATACAGTGATATAATTTGCAAAATAATGGTCTTTGTTATAGATATGGATGTAAATGAAGAATTAATTTGTCTCTTTAGAGCCCAAGCAAATAGTTCACCAGAACCACCCTTGTCCCACCCATAGTGAGTGGGCCTGGTGCAAAGTTTCTTGGGGGATCTTTGGCACTTCAGTATTACACCTAACTATGGGTGGGGTGGTACACACATGCTTCTAATAGATGGGTGCCATGGCAGTTTAACTATCACTATATGATGGACTTTTCTTAACTGTAGGTACATCTTCTGGGTACTGAAATAAATGTTTTGTAGAGCATATAATTCTTGTATATGGGACCCTGTGGACCCTGGTTTATTAGGTGTTTCAGTCTTTGGACTAGGCCTGGAATCATAGTAATTTCTTGCTCTGTTGTTGAAATGATATTCCTAGGGCCCACCAAAATACTTGACATTGATGGCCCACATACAAAAGAATCATGAAAAAGTTTGTAAATAAATTTGTCAATATGTAAAGTTTTTCATTCATCCAGGTCATGATATATAGTATCTAGTATGGATAAGTCTATGAAAGTTTTCATTCTTCCAGGTCATGCTAGTAAGTCCCATTCTGCAATAGGTTTCTGTAGCAACTACTGCATTTTAAACCATACAGTAGCGATATGTCTGAAGCATCTGGACTATTCTTGAACTGAGTATTCAAGTCCAGTTGCTTACCTCTATTATATATTTTAAAATACATAGTTGCTACAGAAACCTATTGCAAACTGGGACATACTGGGGGATCCTCTGGAACTAGTGAGTCTAATTTCAGCAGACCAGTCTAACTGTACACTAAAATTATTGCACTCTTAAGGTGGCCATACACAGACTGGTAAAAGCTGCTGATTCGGTCCTTCTGGACTGAGTTGGCAGCTTATCGGCCTGTGTACGGGCTCTCTGATAGGCCTGCTCTCTGGGTTCAAAAATGCCCCTCGGGTGAGAATCGCATGAGTTTGTTGATGCAGTCATTTGCACCAACAGCCTGCATTCACCATTTCTGTGATTACATTGTTCAATCCCTCAAGGTGGGCATATTGGGGAAAGAGCAGCTTGCTTGGTGAACAAATCTTTAAATATATGGTCACCTTAACCTGAAGTCTTTTGCATGAAGACTGCACTGCATGTCAAAGGTGTTAAAGAGCAAAATGATCAAAATCAATGCATAAACCGTTTCAGTGGTACAAAAACAGGAGAGGACATTAATATTTCTCCTCCAATATACTTGAATGACCAAAACTACTTTGAAGCCCCTCTCCTGTTTTATGGATCAGCTGTGTTGCTGTGCTAATAGGTATCTGTGTCTTTGATCAGCAGCCACTCATGTGTTAACAAGTATTGAATGTAATATTAATGGACTGTAAGCTCCGGTGAGGGTGAAGCCTATATAAAGCACTGATATATAAGAAAAGGATAATAACTCATAAGGAAAAACTATCATTGATATAACATGTATTCAAATTGTCATGGATGCTTGTCCAGAAGTGTTCAGAAAATGAGGGGGCTCTAAGAATAAGAAGTGCAAGAATAAGCTGAAGTCGAAGAACAGTATGTTAGTTTTTCAAACCGACGTAATGATCATTTTCCATTTTGGAGTTTAACTTCATTTGGTTGTGACTTGCGCAGAAAGTTAAAACTGTATGCATTTGAAACCTTTATTTTCCCTTCTCAAAGTATATCCCCTTGGTACATGAACTGTACCATGGTGGGAAAGCTTAGAAGATAAGGGAGATATCCAGTAGATAGAGATCAGTGGTCAGGACTGCTTTCTGAGGAGCCCACGCAGTATTTAGGCCAATCAGTATGTCAGATTATCAGTTTGATTATATATATAATACATATTATTTTTATATGGTCATGAAACTCCTCAGTAACTTATAATATCATTATATTTTACAATAGGGGGTACTTTATTCACTATATATTTTATATATCTATCCATATATATATATAGTGACAGTGGGAGTTGGGGGGACAGACAGATTCTGATATATATATATATATATATATGTATATACATTTGGGGGCCTGCATATTAAAATGGCATGGAAATGTTACTTTGTTACTTCTGATCTGAAGGACATAATATGTCATTGTGGCAGCAGGGAACGTGATCTTAGCAGACTGAATCCAAACCAAAATGTTATGCTTTATACATGCTGTAGAAAATAAAATATTCACGCATGGCAGATAACTGGCCTAAATATTTTAATGCTGGATGGACATCTGCAGTAAAAATGCTTATCCTTTACCCGTATCTGATACTTGATGCTTCCTCCGTAATAAAAATAATCCAGGAATCCAAAGTCAGTCTGTGCTTTATATCTCTTCCCCTGAGGTCCATCATAAAAAGCACAGTGCAGCTGGAATTTAAACTTAAATTGCTCAATTTCCAATCCCAAACCCTTGAACCTTAGAACAGTTCCTAAGTATATCTGCTTGAAATGTTAGAATATTACCGCTGGACATTGAGGGAAATAAGAAATAAAATCAGATTGAAAGCCAGATGGAAGATTTAATGGAAAGTTAAATAGAAGGCAAGGGATCCGAAAAGGCTCCTTAATGGAACTGCTCCTCACTCCATTTAATCCTCATCTGCTAAACACAGTATCCAAGTCAGCAGAGGGCTGCCAGAGCTAACAAGGTAATGATTAACCCATGGGTGCCAGAAGCCAGCCATTACTCATTTACAGTTAATATTTAGTGGCATAATTACAACTGAATTAAATAGTTTGTCTGACATTCTGATATAAACTCATCAGAGCATATATATCTAAGGTTATTTATCTAGCAAGAAATTGGAGGAAAAGGAAGAGTCAGGCTTTTCATGCTGTAGGCCAGAGCTGTCCAATTGGAGGCCCACGGGTCGCATGTGAAAATATTTTTTATGGCCCTCACTTTGCTCAAAGGCTCCAAAGACTTCAATGAATGACATCATCATTTTAATGTAATCCAGCTGTTGAACATGCTATGTGAGAAATATACATGTGATAAACTGGGCAGTACTGCTCTAGGCCAACCGAGATAAATGAAATATTTTAAGATTACCTGTTTGAAATTTTAAAGTCTGTTGAGATGTTGAGTTGCTGTATTCCCCAACCAGCCTATGCTTAGGGATGTTAGAACCCAAATTATAGTACCACTGTTGTATCATTAAGCCTTTTGCAAAACTGAGATTACTACAGGGGCTACAGTACCTATGCTGGCATGGACTTCTTCTTCTCATTTATAATATAGGTATGGGATCCGTTATCTGGTAACCCCGGTAACCAGAAATCTTTTCTCTGTAATAATAAAACGATACCTTGTATTCAATCTAAACTAAGAAATAATTAACCCTTATTAGGGGAAAACCAGCCTATTGGGTTTATTTAATGTTTACATGATTTTCTAGTAGACTTAGGGGCCCATTTACTTAGTTTGAGTGAAGGAATAGAATAAAACAACTTCGAATTTCGAAAGATTTTTTTAGCTACTTCGAACATCGAATTGGCTACTTCGACCTTCGAATCGAACGATTCGAACTAAAAATCATTCCATAGTTGAAGTACTGGCTCTTTAAAAAAACTTCGACCCCCTACTTCGGCAAGTAAAACCTACCAAGGTGCAATATTAGCCTATGGGGAAGGTCCCCATAGGCTTTCTAACAATTTTCTGGTCGAAGAAAAATCGTTCGATCAATGGATTAAAATCCTTCGAATCGTTCGATTTGGGCAACACACGGGAGGGGGGAGGGTTTTTGCGCCAACTAGATTTCCCGTGAAATTTGTGAAACGGCGAAAAATTTATTCGCCCATCACTAGTAAAGACCCAAATTTTGGAAAGAACCATTATCTGAAAAAAACAGAGGTCCCGAGCATTCTGGATAACAGGTTCCATGCCTGTATATGTAAGTTGCTAAGATGAACTGATTACTAAATATTTGCTTTTAGATTAGGAGTAATTAATTTTCCAGACAAGTTCTGGCTTTCAGATGATCTGGTAACCTTATATCCATACTATCAATACATTATGGCACTCCATCTGCACGCCTCTTTGACTATGAGTGATAATGATAAAGAACTTGCAGCCAGCCTGCCAGTGAGACATAGGAGAAAAGGAAATTTTAAAGCATCTATATATAATATGCAAGAGCCATGAATATTCTCTAAATTATATCCTAATAAATGATGATGATTAGCAATGTAATGTCTGTCACAAGATTCTCGTGTATTATAATATATAATAATGTACACCCTGTAAAATATGAGGATATTAGATGTCACTTCAGAGTTTCACAACCTGTATAAAAGCAAGTCATGGAACTCATCGGTGACTTATAATATTCTTATATTTTGCAATGGGGGGGTACATTATTCACTATATACAAAGTTTTTCTCTTCTATTAAGGCAGGGGACTTGTGCATTTATTAATATTTATTGAGAGTGTGGTAGAACTTTGCTTGTTATGTATATATAGGTATGGGACCTGTTATCCAGAATGCTTGGGATCTGGGGTTTTCCTGATAAGGGATCTTTCCATAATTTGGATATTCATACTTAAAGTCTACCAGAAAATCCTGCAAACCTTAAATAAAACCA
The DNA here is from genome assembly GCA_038501925.1 of Xenopus petersii. Classification (NCBI taxonomy): domain Eukaryota; kingdom Metazoa; phylum Chordata; class Amphibia; order Anura; family Pipidae; genus Xenopus; species Xenopus petersii. The sequence goes on from CM076673.1 coordinate 139,698,602, forward strand.
ATAGGCTGGTTCCGCTTTCAATAAGGGTTAATTATATCTTAGTTGGGATCAAGTAGAATGTACTGTTTTATTATTACAGAGAAAAAGAAAATGATTTAAAAAATTTGCATTAGTTGATTATAATGGAGTCTATGTGAGACTGCCTTTCTGTAATTTGGAGTTTTTTGGATAATGGGTTGCCAATCCAATACTTGTATTCTATATAAATATCTAGAACTGGAAATGCCGGCACAGCACGTATAAAGGTGTATTCACATTTTGCATGTGAATACACCTTTATTTTGATGCACAAATATCTCGGAGTTGCTGGTCTTCTTTTGAAATATTTGAATTATCTACCGTGCACCTTTCATTAGTATAAACTTGCTCTGTTTACTGTAGGTCAGAACTTGCTGTGGAAAAAAATGAGATAGATACAGAAGAATAATCTCTAAACCTAAACCCAGACACAAGGAGAAGATATAGAGAGAAGTAGTAATACGCTGCTCAGTAACAGGAATTACCTATTCATGTGAAAGCGGGTGGGTGGGAATGAATGACAGCACATTTTGACAAGCTAGTAGCTTTGACTTCACATCAATATGATCGCTACTCAACACCTCATAGCTGCGTTCACAAATAAAAACAGATTTACACGTTTACTCTTCACTTGCCAACCTCCCCATTAGCTGATGAACCTTGTCATCTTGCTTCTCTCTTCATAAAGCTGCTACCCTTATACTTGTCAAAAGAAAGGCAGGTTAACGGGATATTACATCTAAAAACTGAGTGGCAAAGAATCAGTCATTAATGAGTGAACTTGTCATTTTCAGAAGTGATATTTTACATAATGAACACTGGAAGGTAATCATCTTGGCAACAGAAATGCCATGTCTTAATTTCTTAAGGAACAAAATCTGTAATATCTTTGCCTGAGACGGCTAACATCTGTACAAAGCAGATCTGTGCCTCAAAAATGTGCCTGAAGGTCCCTCTTGTCTCATGTTTTATATTTTCTTCATAAATAATATGAAGAAAATATAAAACATGAGACAAGAGGCACCTTTCAGAAGTTTGGTTCTAAGAGTGATATATCCAACTGGAAGCCTGTATGGCCTCCAGTTAGCCCATATGCCCACAGTTTTGCTATAATACAATCGTTGAAAATATAGGTAATCAGCACACTACATGGGAAAACAGAATTATTATAGAGGAAATTGACATGGTGCCAAATATATCAAGAAATATATCAAGACCAGAGTGGCAGTTGAATCTTAATAATGTACTTAATGTGAGCCTAATCATTTTGAGGTGTTAAGTAAATCTAGGGAGGAGCAGGGGGCCCTGTATTAAAACAAGTTTGTAGAATTTGTAGAACAAATCATTTGCAGAAGCCTTGGAAATCTGAAAATTGTGTTTTGCAGAAAATACAATAAAGAAAACATATGTAACATAGAGTGCTCATCATATCTTACAACTTGGGCAGCAGGATACACTACTAAATATAGAGGCGACAACTTTGAGATAAATAGATGTGCCAGAAATTGTCTTTGTTAATTTTGTTGTTATATTCTCAGTAGAATAGAGCAGAAGGAAACTAGACTTTGTTATATATGGAATTAAAACTGAACACCTGAACATTTCACTATGCAGTCTACTTTTATGAAAATAGATCAAGAAAAGAAATCTAGAAGTCTTGGTTGGAAAACCTAAGTGTCAGCCAGTAAGGAGTTGAAATTATTTTCCCTTGTAAAGATGAATCTACTTAACAATAGCTGTGAACCATAAACTGTTGTGAGTAGGGCCCTCTGATCCTAAATGTATTCTGTAACCCTTGTCTGTTAAATTAATGTATAGCCCCTAAACACAGAAAGAGCGATGGAGGGGAGTGAGAGGAGACATACATTAACATACACCTGTAAATTATTCCCTGTTTAAAGGCTAAATGGCAGCTATAAGCAAAATTTGGCTACAATTTGTACACAAAACACAGAGAGAAATTGCCAGCGCAGAGTCTAACCCACACTGTGGTGTTGTTAATGGACTGGGGCTTAAAAGCTCCCTGCTTTCTCACTAGAGCTTCTGAGTTAAGGGTAAGTGCACTGTTTGCTGGGGGACTTGATTTTTAAATGCAATACATACTTAGAATGCTAATGGATAGTGTAGGACTCACGTACAATGAGGGGCCTTGACATGACATGTGAGCTTACATATTTTGGCCATAATTATTTTTAAAGGCAAACCGTGCACTGGCAATTTTCCTTTCTCATTGTATAAATTAATGTAAAGTTCTGTGTAACTTGCTGGCTATATATATATGCCCTTTCTTTTATTTGGGTCTTCAGGCCCCTAAATGACATAATTATGATTATTGTTAACTACAATCATTTACATGCCTTAAGTCTACTAAGAAAATATTTAAACATTAAATAATCCCAATAGGCTTGCTTTGCCTTCAGTAAGGATTATTTATATCTTAGTTGGGATCAAGTAAAAGGTACTGTTTTTGTATTACAGGGAAAAAGGAAATCAATCTTAAAAATGGGAAATATTTCATCATAATGGCAACTGTGGGAGACTGCCTTCCAATAATTTGTAGCTTTCTGGATAATGGGTTTCTGGATAATGGATCCCATACCTGTATTTGAGCTTGATACGTTAATCTACAACAAGGACCCTACATATTAAACTTTCTATTGTTTGCCTGGTGCTAGGGTTCGACATCTGATGGAGCACTTGGACAGATTATTGGGAGGCATCTAGTGAGAATTAGTAGTTGTGGTACATAATGGTACCAATGACAAAGAATGGAGGAAATGTTTAATATAATTTTCGAATACTAGATGGAAAGTCCAAGATGAGGGTTTCCTCACCTTGGACTTATGGCAGAGATATTACCTGTGTCAGGTTCTGTATTAGGCAGGCAACATGATTCTAGGCAGTTTAATGTGTGGCAAAGATATTGGTGCAAGAATTGGATTTGTTATATGATTATCTACATTGCAAGAACCGAACTTGGAGAAGCTTTTTGTCCCATTTCTCCATATGTCCTGTTGAGCACAAGGAATTACAAAAAAAAAGCTCATAGATTTGTCATGGTTAAAACAATTGAGTATATTTAGCACAAGGATCATGTTGAACAATGGGGAATATTTACCAGGTTAATCCCACATACACATGTTGAAACGCATGTAAAGAGAGGTGCTAATAAATCTCTATAAATGCAGTGAAATAATGTGATGAGATTTGGGTATAGGCTCAGATACTTCTAATAACACCAGTCAGTATTACTTACAGTAGCGATGTGTACAAGCAAAACCTTATCCTGTACTGAAGGCTAAGCAAGATGTTTGTTCTTCCAGATCTGTTACTATAAAGCAGGAGTAAAGTAGAGCAAAGGCTAATTGACTAGGGTTTTTGAAAACTAAAGACCTTTACACAAGAGACAGCTAAGCTGACCTAACCTAGGGCCTCTGCTGTGCCTCTAATTAAAATAAGGAAAAATATCCATTGTCTCCTGTAAAGCTCTGCAACAGGAACAGCCTGGGCAGCAGGTCTACCATATGGCCCTCTCAAATATCAGTGGTACTATGCCAGATTGGCTATAAAGATATTTTGACTTTAAACATTAAATATAGAGAATGCCACAAAGTTTTCAATACTTTAGTGTTGGATTGGATTATTTACTGATATCATTTTTAATAATCGAGTCAATAGATTAAAGAAGGGTGACTGTGAAAAATGCAGAGACTGTGAAAATGCAGACTGTGAAAATGCAGAGAATCTGACTGTGAAATGCAGAGAAGCACAGAGGAGTGCCCGGTCACCATCTTCCATTGCTTCGTATTGTCTTCGGGTCTCAACTCCAACTTGAGCATGCTCAGTTGAAGCTGATTCTTGACTTGGCCCAACTGCGCATGCTCCTGCAGGCTTTGTGTCGGCGAAGAGACCCGAAGACAAATCGATGGAAGATGGTAACCGGGAACTGTATTTAAGGGTCAGATATTTTTAAAGGGTTTTTTTACAAATGCACATCATGGGGAGGGAGGAGGGGGGGGGGTAATGCCAGGAAGTTTAGGGGGCTTTTAGTACAGAGGAGGTTTAGTTCTCCTTTAAAATATTTTCTTAAACCTCCCCTAAATATAGTTTTTGCTGGTGTCCAAAAACAGCTTATAACTTGGGGAGTTCTAGCTTGTGATTAGCTATTTCTTTACAAATGCATGACCGCTGTGGGGTAATTTTTAAACAATGTGCAAGTTTGCACCTGGGCTGTAACCCATGGAACCCAATCAGATGATTGCTCTTACTGTTTAACCTACAGATGGCTATAAAAAGTTAATCACGGATTGGTTACTGCACAGGTGCAAATTTTTCCAGGGTTTATAAATGAGCCCCTCTGACTTCTAAATTAATAGCTAACATGTATTTTTAAGCATGCCTTTAAATAATTTTAGCCCATGCAAGTATAGGTAGTTGCAATTATATTTTTGTCTCAGAAGTTGGAAAACCAACTGCACTAGTTCTTAATATATGGTACAGTAAGGTAATCAGCATCATGTGCCATGAGCATAAGCCATCAGAAATATAGGAACTAGAATACATAGACAGCAATGTTACAGTCCATTTTTAATGAAAATATTGCGGTTTCTCATATAATGTTGAACAAACCTGCTTTATGGGGAATTACTTAGACAAACGCACTTTGTACTGAGTTTCACTGCATGGTGCAGAATAACATGTTTTCTTAAGTAGGTATTTGGGCATTAATGGGGAAGTCAGGTTAATATATTTATACTGTACTCCTGTAATAAGTGAATATGCTTTTTAAAATATTAACAATGCAATTTAGACGTTGGCTTTCATGTTTCTTTGCCTCTTTACATTTCACAAGTGAAGACATAATAAGTAAGCAATTTATTCTAATTTCAACCTAATGATGGACAATTGTGATTGGAAAAAAAAGAGGAAGGTCAGAATTCAAATCCTGCAGCATACTTATAGAAATAATACATCTTGCAATTACATATTGGATTTGGGTAAAGCGTTCTGCCTTTGTTTAAAGTCACTACAGTCTGCCAAGGTACATTTTGATAAACTATGAATTTGGGTGTCAGAACTATATTATGTGCTTTTGTTATGTATTGTCCAGATTTCCATTAAAGAAGAAAAAAAGATACAATTCAAAGAGACACAACTGGAAAATTATTTTTCAAATGGAATCTCAAAGCACCTGTTTCTCCAGTGATTGAATGTATGGTATCAAGGGATACATTTACCCCGAAAGAAGGACCTGGACAAGTTATCAAAAGTAAGATATATGCTTGCCATATTGTTTCTTTGAAGGAAATGGATCGCTAAGTGGTCACATTTTCCTTTATGTTTAATATGCTGGTACTGTGTGAAAGGAAACTCAAGAATGTAAAAGCACTAAAGGTTTGAAGAGAAACATCTGGGCATCTGTGTCATTCTACATCAGGTATAGGAGCAGAGCAATGCAAAAAGATAAGTTTGGGTTGATCTTTATCCATGCATTCTAAATACAAAGAAATAGACACCCAATATTAGTTAGTATCCCAAAGGTATAACATTTACTACCAGTCTAGTAGTCTATATCAAACAATCAGCATCACTGCCTATGGAGTTGAATGATTGTATTGACTCTCCCGAGATATCCACTAGTTTATTTTCCTTATGGATTTGTCTAATGGGAACATTAAACATTAAACATTTGGTATTATGAAGACAAAGATATTCTAAGACTAATTGCAATTAATATTTATTTGTATTATTTTGCTGTCTTTAATTACCCTGCATTTAGTGTTGTTTTTTTTTGTTTTTGTTGTGCAGGTCTCCATTTTGGAGTTTCTGCAGCTGTCCGTTTGCTAGGATTCGATTAGATGCTTGGTTTCAACCACATGACAAATTAATTCTGCCTGATGATTAGTTGCTATGGTGCAAATTTTCTAACTGATGTTACATTAGCATGTATATCATCAAAGGCTATTGTATTTCTGCACTTTAAACAGGGTTTCGCATATATCACATATAGCAAAAGGTATTCACTGTGACCTTACTTAAGCCTTTTATTAAAATGTAATCAGCATCTTTAAAGGAGAAGGAAAGTTGTTTAGCACTTGGGCTGCCAAATGTTAGGCACCCCCAAGTGAATGTATTTACTTACATGAAACCCTGGACCGGTGCTCCTATCAGAAAACTGCACCACATCCGCCTTCTTCTTTCTTTAAATTTCCCAGGGCAGACGCATGGGCAGACTTTATAGTTAAAGTTAGGCTCTTCACTCTAATGTGCATGTTCAGCGGCATGAAGAAAAAAGAAATAGGAAGAGGATCGCTCCATGGTGCTTGCTGGAAAAAATGTGGGCCGGTGCAGTTTTCTGCTGATAGGAGCACCGGCCCGGGGTTTCAGGTAAGTAAATACATTCACTTGGGGTTTTCTAAACGACTTTCCTTCTCCATTAATATTTTCCAGGTTTTTGCTTATTTGAATTGATTTGCGGATAGCAAAAGGTGTATCTCCACTACTAGCAACGACGTCTACTGATAGCTTCCACTTAGACCAGTATTTATTCATATTTTAGTAGGGAATATGGGCTACTAGTAAGACATCTAAGGTGTCTAGGATCAGAGTGCAGATTTAAAAAACAACTATTAATGAAAAATCATAATTGCTGCATCAGTGGCTTGGATGTTTTTTTCATAAGGATCCCCTTTAAAGAAGGAAGCAAGTCATGGTCTGGTGCCCAAGGTAGCATGGCCTTATGTTACAGGGGACATGGTTAAAAAGGGAAAATGCCAGATATAGAAGCAACAGGAATTACAGCCCTGAAATTGATCAGTGCCTTTCTAGAATTATATTGTAAATCCATTTTTGCATAGCTATGACACTGTATTATGAACAAGCCAAAAGTATATTTCAGAGTACAGTCATTCTTTGAAAAGTGCTAAGGCCAATATTTATTTAAACTAATGTAGATTTATTTGTTTGCACTGGTGCTATTATTTGTTAAAAGTTGCTTTAAAAATATCACAGTAGTATCAGGGTAGTAGTGAAGAAATGCCTGAACGCCTTGTAGCTGCATGTTCTTCCTTTGACCTAGACCCATACAACCCTGTTCACCCTTCATCACTTTTGGGTCTCTCTTTAGAAGAGTATTTTCCATCATTGTGCAGTTCTATTGATCTTCCCTCACATGACACACTTTGCTATCCATCACCACTTTGACTTTGGCCACCTGTCAGCCAACATTAGAACATTCAGGTCATACTCTGCTTATTGTCACTGTGTCCTTTTAGTGACCATATTCAAGGCACCTGGCATAGTATTTCTTTTATTGTAAACCATAAACTGTGTGCCTGCAAATTTCAGATACATGAGTAAGTTAAGAAAGAGTATTTCCAATTTATCATTTCAGTAAAAAAAGTTGAAGGAATCGTAGATCATGGCTGGAAGTTAGAGATAAACTAAAAAGGATGTTTTATAAGGATGCTCTACCCAGGTCTTCAATCCCCCTGCGTACTAACAAAACAGTCACAACAAAGGGAAATGAAGGGAGTTGTATACTAATTATCTACCTTGATGTACCATGATGTACAACTTTCTTTTTGCCCTGTTAGGCTCAAGAAATAACAAAAATGGTAGGTTTTCATGATTGAAACATCATCATTTATTTATATAGCACCCACAAATGATGTAGTGCTTTACATTAGTTTATAATGAACAGGGAACAAATAACAAACAAGTGCAACTACAACATTCTTAAGGAAGGACCAAGCCCAAGCAGAAATTTACTGCAAAGTGCTTTTATTCACAAAACATGTTTCGGGGTGTAGAACGAGAAACATGTTGTGTGAATAAAAGCACTTTGCAGTAAATTGCTGCTTGGGCTTGGTCCTTCCTTAAGAATGTTGTAGTTGCACTAATAACGTCTGGATGGAATGTGGAAGGAGAAGCCGAAGTAAAGGTATAGTTGCGTATGGGTAAAGTTTTGTCTAAAAGTTACAAACAAGGGTGTCACCCTTACTATGGGTCTACAAAAACCCATAGTAAGGGCCAAGGTTCCAGTCACGGCTCACACTTCTATCTATAACAGACACCTTTCACCTCGGGAGGAGTATTAAGATGCCACCAGACCTTACAGTGCCAAAGGGGCGTGACCCCGAAACGTTGCTCACTTCCGCATTAAACGTACAAGGGGTTCCTTGCTTGCAGCAGCCTGTGTGCCGTGGATAATTTTCTAATTGAATCTTACAGTGACAGAACCAGGGCACAGGTTTTGGGCAGGCAAGAGAACCAAGGTACACACAGAACGAACGCGGATGAAGCAGAGAATAGTCAGAGGACAGGCCGAGATCAATAACCAAGAAAGCAATGAAGTATCTCACTAATAAGGATTACTGTTCACTAATAAGGACCTCACTGGACTTTCAACACTCCTGCCCCCCCCCCCCATAACTGCAGGGTCTACTTCCTCTGTATCTCCACCTCTGCAGATGAGTAGTGACAACTCTAGATTTACTTCTACTAGATGTACCATGACTTGGAAGACTGAAAACCTTCATAGAAATATAGAGCAGTTAGGGCTCCTTTTTTCAGCTTTGAATAGCTGCCTCTGTGGCTAATCAGCAGCTTGTTTATATACACTTTAGTTGAGTCTCTGAAGCAAATACACCAGTTGTGCCAGTGCAAGGCAACTGGCCATTATATTGCCATTCCTTAAAAACACTTTAATTGTATGGTGTTATTGTTCCTTCAAGAGGCCAAATAGGTTAAAATTTACCACTAAGAAGGGATGAGGCCACTAAGTGAGGGTGTGGGCCACCTACAAGAATTCAACTTGAGTGGCCTTGAAATGTCTGTAATGAACAAGGTTTAAGCATGAATTCTCAGAATTTTGGTTTGTTTTTTTGGGACACTATTTGAAGTTGGACATTCCTGCAGTAGTGTAAGAGGAATGGCAGTGTTACATAGACAGGGGGCTAGCTCTAGATATTATGTTTATATGTTGGCTGCGTACAAACTTCTATTGTACAGGGTTATGGAATATGTCAGTGCTTTATACATACATGATAATAAGTTTATTAGTGCAGTGCTGATCATGATGTATCATCTGCATTCAGATATCATTTAAACCTAAAAATATAGAAATGTGTCCTCTAGATAAAAACGGGTTAAATATTACAGGCTGTTACAGAAATATCAAGCTTGCAAACGTCTATTTTTAAAATCCCATTACAGAAGACATTCAAATTGACCATTGTTGAAAAGAACAAGCAGGGTTATTGATCCTATTCGTTCGAAACAAAGCTTTCCTTGAGGGAAAATTAATCTTGATTTCTACTAAAACATAAGTCAATAGACATAGTGTTATATAAAAGCTGAGCTATGTGAATAAAATGAGCTAAACAATTTATTTTTGGAAGTGCCAGTCTCTGCATGGTTCACTAATGACAGATTTGTTGAGACTTATAAATGCATCGCTGAAAATCCATACTTACAATTCTCCACTTTCTCAGCTGGGGGGTTACTGTTTATACATTTACATTCCCTACATTGCTGTGTGCAAGGGTAGAAAACAATTACATGTGGTTTGTTTGACATAAAGGCAGCTGGTGCTTTAAGCCAGCTTTCTGCATTGATCCCAGCCTTTGTTTGAATATTTATATATTTAGTTCCTTTCTATGTAAAATATTCTACTGCATGCAGTTGACGTACTTAAGGGGCATTACCACTAAAAATGATTTATGCTTATTTTGAAGCTGGAACAGTGTTTTACCATATCCAATTCGCTCTCTGCATATGAATTTATGATATAAAAACCTCTCTTTCCCCTTACTGCGGCAGAGAGCTATACCTGGATCATTTTTGGATCCTCCCCTTTATGCACTAAACATGAACAAATGAACAGGTAATTACATTGATTTTTAATATATCAATACATGACTGGGGGACTCCATTATATTTAAAGCGGGAGGTAAAGATGTTCATTTCCAGCTTGTATCCTGTACTTCTCTGCTAGCAAGAGCAATAAAGGGGTAAGGCAGAAACCACTGAAAAAGATGAGACGTTGCAGAGCTGAGAGCATTTTCATGAATGCATCAAGATTAAGCCAGAACACTGTCTGGTTCAGGAAAAGCATAATGGATTTTACAGCTAGTTTATCTTTCTTTGCCCAAGTGATTGGAAGTTGGTAACTGATATTTCTTAGTAATGGCAGCTATAGTGAGTGTTTATCACTTTGATGAACGTGTCAAGGACTAATGTACCTTACTACTATGTCTCTTAATACTCAGTACATAATTTTTAATACCATTTCATTTTTGTTCATTGCACCTTTCACCTGTCTGCACCATTAAAGGGAGGGCCTTTACTTAAAAAAAATCCCATTAAACTGTAAAGGACATTTAATAAATTAATTTCACAAATGTTTTTCACTTTTTGCTTACACTCATTTGTATAATTAATGGCGATTTTTTAAGTTCCTCAACTTTTCTTTCCTCCTTCAAAGAACACATCAGTGCTGTCCAACTTCTGTGGTACCTAGTGCCAAAATTTTACTGGCCTATGTGGTGGAGGGCTGATAATGGAAGTCAGTGTTGGCCACTACCCCTTTTAAACCACACCCACTGTAAACCACACCCATATTACCACAAGAACTTTTAAGATCATATCCACATTAACGGTGGTAGCACACAAAAAAAACAAATGTTTGGTGCTCACTGCAGGGAAATCCCTCATCACTCATATGTGAAAAATGTAAGTTATGTTAAAAACCCTTAAATGTATATGCCTCATCCTCCCCTGTGAATAATATAACAACCCCCCAACACATGATTAAACACCTTAGGGGCCCTTAACAACAATTTCCAAATGCTAACAAACCTCAAGAACAAACCCCTAACAGGCCTACATCCCACAGGTAGCGTAGGGCAAGCAGAGAATGGCACTTATAAGCAGCACTGAGTAAGCATAAAATGGCTCACACAAGCAGCACTGGGCAAGCAGAGAATGGCACACACAAGCATACTGGGCAAGCAGAGAATAGGGATGTAGCGAACTGTTCGCCGGCGAACTAGTTCGCGCGAACTTCGACTGTTCGCGTCCGCCGCAAGTTCGCAAACGTCGCGCGACGTTCGCCAATAGGCGTTCGCGTCAAAATCGTTCGACCATTCGACCGTTCCATCGCTAAAATCGAACGATTTTCGTTCGAATCGAACGATCGAAGCCATTGAATTGAATGAAATCATTCGATCCAATGGCTTCGATCGTTCGATTCGAACGAAAATCGTTTGATCGAACGATTAAAATCCTTCGATCGTTCGAATCGAACGATTTTCGGATGTTCGAAGTTCGCGAACTGTTCGCATTTTTTGCCGGTGTTCGCGAACGGCGTTCGCGAACACATTGTCGGCGGTTCGCTACATCCCTAGCAGAGAATGGCACACATAGAGAGGGAAGGCAGAACAGAGCAGGAGACAGGGAAAGCGATCATTCTAATATGCACTACATACAGTGACACAGTGCTGGTGCACCATTAGCATTTTGAATAAAGTGTGAACAGGTGAACAATGTGGGCAGTTTCAGTCTGGGTCTCAGGTATGAACAGTACAGGGTTTAGGATATAAACAATAGAGGTGTCACAAGTGTGAACAATACCGGGGATCACAGGTGTGAACAATACAGGGGATTAGAGTCTGAATTTGAGGTTTAAACAATGCAGGGTGCAGTTTATCTCTGTAGTGATACCTTTTAAAATTTACATATGGTAAGCAGATACAGCATGTGGGGGCCACAGAAGGGGGGGTCGCAGGCCCCTGTTGGACAGCCCTGATTTAAGATGGCCATAGATATTGAGATTTTTAAAAGATCCGATCCTCATCGTGAGACCACGATCTTCTCAGTACGATTGTACAATTGTACGAATTGACCATCAACTACAAGACCAATTTGCCAGGAAAACAAAGGGGAGCTGCCTGCTTGGCCCTGCAAACATAGATAGATTTCACTGGGACCAACAAAGATTTTTTGACCTGGCCGATCAATTTCCTGACAGATGTCAGCCTAAAAATCGTAAGATGTACGATCATCCGAATCCCACTAACCACACGATAATTTCGAAGGATTGGTCGGACTTCGCTAAAATAGGTCGTTCAGCAAGAAGAATCGTCGCATCTATGGGGAGCATTACACGATACTACCAGCAATCTGCAACACCCTAATAACCAATAGTGTGGTAGTATGGCTGAGTTTTTCTCAGTAGCAAATAGAAGGTTAGGTTGATGGAGCACACTATTAAAGCGTGCATACCTGTATAATCAAAAATGTAGAAAGGGGAGCTGTTGCTATTTTAAAAATAGCAGAGAATGTTTAATAAACCAGTTAATAAATAGATTAAATATAAATAAAATAAATATTTATATATTTAATGATTTATTTGTTGTGCAAACATACATGCTTTTGCACCTGCAGTAAACATACACTTGCTATGAGTCACTGACAGATTTTACCTGCTTAACTGTCTTATTCAGCAATTTGCAATGCACTGCTGACAAACAGCCTAACTCATTTTTCATGGTTCTATAATAGATTACAATGAATTAGCACAGTGCGATATATATATATGAGAAGAGGAATAATAAAACATATTATGCCAAACCTTGTGATATGTGCCCTGGTCCTTGTTGCATTACCATGGCCTGTTATGTGCACATAAAAAATCCACCAACAATTTGAGTCTGCCATAGCTTCAGTATGTCCTGATGCATCCCCAGTATTTACACAACTGACCATTATATTCTACAGGTAGTGTGGCCTTTAATAGTGCTCTTTATCAATCTAGAGCAGGGGTCCCCAACATTTTTTTACCTGTGAGTAGGGTTGCCACCTTTTCCACAAAAAAATACCGGCCTTTCTATATATTTACCTTTTTTCCCTATTAATATTGGGATCAACCATCATTTCTACAGGCCATACCAGTAAAATACAGACCAGGTGGCAACCCTACCTGTGAGCCACATTTAAATATAAGAGAAGTTAGAGAGCAACATAAACATGCAAAAAGTTCCTAGGGGTGCCAAATATGAGCTGTATTTGGCTATTGATAGCCCTATGTGGTTTGCAGCCAATAGGAGGCTGTGTTAGTACACCTAGTTTTTATGCAACATAAAACTTGCCTTCAAGCCCAGAAATCAAATGAAGCATCTGGTTTGGGGAGCAGCATCCAATGGGTCGGTCAGCACAATGTTGCTTGTGGGTCACAGGTTGGGGATCACTGATCTACATCCCGATAACCTTTTAATAGAATACCAAAGACAGAGATTCTCTGGCATATAACTACTCAGGGTACCCATAACAATGACTCAGGGGTCTGACTGTATTAACTGGATATACTTATGGAGATAAATATTATTTCAATATCCCCTAAAATATGTACTCTATCCCTGCAACTACACTGGAGGAGTTGCCAGATTTTCCTTTTGTAAATTCCCCTAGATTCTCTAATTCTAATACACCAGGTTTGTACAATGTTTTGGCATATATCCACAAAGGTGTGAGTTGATCAAAGACCTGGCACAGTCTCTTGTAAACATTCTCTGTGATACTTGCAAGATCATAACTAAAAAAGAATTATCTGTAGTGCAAATCTGAGGTGCACTCTCACAGTTTCCTTGTACATAAGTGATTCTTCTTTAGTTTCTCATGTTATTCCATTATAGTCATTTACAGCCTATAATTAGTGATGGGAGAATTTGGGGCATTTTGGTTCCATTTTTTTTTGACGCGAGTGAATTTTTGTGGCAGTTTCGCGAATCACAGGAATACGCTGAGAATTTGCGTCTGACGAATAAATTCGCCCATCACTACCTATAATCATTTTACAGCCTTCTATAGCCCACTACTGGATCTGACAACCAGGGCAACTATTATCTGCAACAAACTGATGCAGTATTCCAGAGGCAATTTTTAAAATGTATGTACTGATACAAAATGGCTGAAACATGGCTTATGGTACGGTAGAGCAGGGGTGCCCAAAAGGTAGATCGGGATGTACCAGTAGACCTTTAGCTGGTGATCAGTAGATCTCAAGAAACTGTCAACAAAGATGAAACCCTCCTGTTTCATGCTTTTCATTCAGATATTTATTATTAAGGTAACATAAGAAATAGTTGTTTGTTAAATATAGCAATATACTTTTCTCATAAATCAATATTTAAGTAATATTTTCCATGGAACCAAATGCGAGCAATGCTTTCATGGATGTAGATCCTAAAGGGACGACATCACTAAATGTAGACCTTGTATTGGTAATGTTTGGATACTCCTGCGGTAGACTGAATGACCAGCAACATGCTGGTCACTCCAAATGCCTGTAGTCATAATAGCAAGAAGCATGGAAGCCAGTTACTCTCTGCCAAAGGCTTGGCTTAGTTAGTTTAATATCCATTATACATTTAATAGCTACCTATAACAGCTATACTTTGGGGTACTCGCAAGAAATCAGGGACCCACCAACACATGGCTCAATTAGTAATTAGTTTTTGCTAATTATTTAGTTTTTGCTAATTATTATGCGAATTGCAGATGGGATGGCATACGTATCTCTTCGTTTGCAAAATTGCCAGAAGTTGCCTTATGAGGATACTTCGTGACTTCGGAAAACCGAAGTGATACATATGCCATCCTGCCAGCGATTCGTATTCTTACCGTCGGGATGGTATTTCGGGTGATTAGTTGACCTCTGTAATGAAGATTTGTCACTTGGCGACTAATCTCCCCGTGTGTCACCACCCTATAATGGAAATAATGTGCCTGATTTCCATCATTATATATAATGTATAGCATTGCGAAATGGAAAATATGTATTTGTTTATTATAATTGCATTAAAGGGGACCCGTCACCAAAAAAAATGATTCAAAATCCTATTTTATCAGATTAGTCAAGGAAAATGAACTTTAATTACACTATATAAATTATTTGAATCTTGTTTCCTCCAGTCTGGGAATTCGTAATTATAACAAGCAGGCAGGAGCCATTTTGTGGGCACTGTTATTAAGACAAGCCTTGTATCATCTCAGAATCTTGTTTGTGCATCAGAATGGGGGACCCGATGTCCATCCCCATGCACTGGCTACACAATTATATGGTATAGAGAACTGGGGGAATGTGGGGAGAGCAGTGACATCTAGGAAGTGCTGAATTGAAAGTGAAAGTAATTGTCTGCCCCGCCTCAGAGGGGCAGACAATATTTAATTGACAGCTGAGATTTTTAAATGAGCTTACAACAGCTATGAATGCTTAAATAAAAAATAGAAATTGGATTTCATGTTTAATTTGAAAAGGACTTTTATTATACAGATTTTAGTGTCTGGGTGACATGTCCACTTTAACTGCAGTGGTATTCAAAGTAGGTTTTGATAACAACAGCTTGTGATCAGAAATAAGGGGTTGCTATCTTGTTGAAGTCTATTGAGAATGGCAGGAACGATGTGTACACCCAATCCTCTATAATGAAATAATGAGAATGTAAATCCTACATAGGAATAGGTCACAGACACAGTAACAGTACTTTTAAGTGACATTTTACTTATTACATGTGGGGAAGTCTGAGTCTGGCAACTCAGTGACTGATTAATGGATAATCATTTTCTGGTAATCCTCTGGAAGCGGACGGGTTAACATCTTTTCTATCAGTCAAATGTAATAAAAGAAACTGCAATTTAATATAAAAGGGAACAGCAGAACCAGGACATTAAAATTATAATTAAAATCCTCATTATTAAACTGAAATGGAAATGGGAGAGAGATATAAGAATTTAAGGCATAATTAGCAAGATCAGAAGAGAGTGAGGAAAAAATAAATGCAGTAAGTCAGAACAAGAGAGGAAGAAAGGAGTAGCAGTAATGGATAGTGTCCGGCACATGGAGGGCAGGACAGGAGAGGGACAAAAAAATTGTATAGGCCACTTTTATAAGGTAAAAGAAAATGCACAACGAATGAAGACTGGGAGTATGAGCAATGTTCTTTTCCTTTCTTTCAGGATCAGGGTAAATGTGAAAAAAATATTTACATACTGAGAAGCTAGCAGATGTGTATTGCTGGCCTGTCCCCCCCCCCACAGAGATGGAAATAAGACAAAATTCTGCAGATGTGAACATGACCTAGTCAATGGTAAATATTTAACACTCCAGTTAGGAAATGCTATGCTGCTGTATGGAACTGGGTGATTTCTGTCACAGGAAGGAAGACCTGATAGCAGGTTCTCAGTCCTTAGAAAACCATATTTGGATAATGTGACATTGGTAATATGACATTTGCTTAAAGGACAGTTTCAATAAATGGGCAAAGTTCCTATTTGCTCAGTTTTCCTGTGCTCTGTTTTCTATTGGAACAATATTTCATGTTTTGTAGGGCTGTGAGTTTCTGCTTGCTTTTTCCAGCAATGAGCACAAATTAAGAAAGAGCTCCTTTAACGCTTGCCTCGCTCATTATATTCACGTTAATATGCTTGAGGGCAGTCCTGCCACAGATATCATAGGGTGGCTGCAGAGGTACCCCATGGACAGATTTTCACTAAGGCTAGGGAAGGCTAAGCCTTCCCAAATGTGGCTGAGAAGAAATAAAAAATGAAAAAAAATTAGCTTTACTTCCTTCTCCCCCCCCCTCAAGATGTAAGTCCCTGTACATGCTTCCTGCATCCTAGCCAATCCTCTAGTGGCAGGACCAGAACTTGCACTTTGAGGGGGAAAAAAGTTTAGTCTGTGTCTGCTGCCATGATTAACTGTTCCTGGGTTATGTGTGTCAGGGCCAACACCCAGATACCTTTTTTTCTTTACTCCTCTGCTTTTATTCCCTTCTGCCCCTTTCCCCGCCAGCTTGGAAACAGTAATAAAATAGTAGCGCATGTATATCAAGTTAGGGGAACATGAAGTCAGAGCACAGAAATATGGAGGGAGGGAGTGATATGCAAGGTTACTTATAATAAATCTCAAAGAGATCTTTGAAGTGACAGAAGAGAAGATGGATTGGGTAAATGAGACAAAACAAGAGAAAAGGGGGTAATGATGGAAAGCAGTATAAAAAGAGAGAGAGAGACTAATTAAAAATGAGCAATACAATAGTGGCACCAGCAGATGAGAGACTAGTAAGAGAGCAAAAAGATAAATAGGAAGGTAAATGGGACAGCAGAAAAAGCACAGTAATTGTGCTTTCTTCTATGACATGCCCTGCCCTGTGAAATTTCAAATAAACTGCTACATTTAGCATGGCCTTGCAATGTGTTTGTTTGCCGTAGAAAGGAGTATTTACCCATTTTTGATTTGTCAGAATGTGTACTTTGAGAAAATATATGGTTTTCTGTGAAGAATCACCTACGTTGCTTAGAATGAAGGTTCTGTTCCTCTAAAGGGGGGGTCTCTGTTGTGATCTTTTCTATTCGAAAAAAAGTTTGTCTATAATGTTCTCTAATGTACTTGTAAAGACTAATCATGTCCCCTAGCAAGCAAAGTTTTTGCAAAGAAAACAACCCCATCCGTGATAGTCTACCCTCATAATTTAAGTCTTCCACCAATTTAACCGGTTTAGTTGCACGTGTCTGCACTCTCTCCAGCTCATTAATATCCACAACTGCACTGCATACTCCAGATGAGGCCTAATCAGGGACCTATAAAGAGGCAAAATTTAGTTTTCATCCCTTGAGTTAATGCCCTTTTTTATGCAAGACAGAACTTTATTTGCTTTAGTAGCCACAGAATGACACTGCCCAGAACTTGTTATCTCAAATGTTTCTCAATTAAAGGGAATTGTTCATCTTTAAATTAACTTTTCGTATGATGTTCTAATATATATATGAAAAGTTAAATGTGAAAAACCGCCTTTAACAACAGCTGGAATGTGTGTTCTGCAGATGATACATCTCTGATCCTTCCCTTCCTCTAGAAGTGTATTTGTCTCTTCTCTAACTCTTGCCCTGTTGGTAGGCATTAGGTATGCCAGTTTGACACCACATATTTATGTTAATTGTTACCGCTTTATATGTTAACTAATATTTATATTAAGAGGGGACTATATATGAAAAGTTAAATGTGAAAAACTGCCTGCATGCCAGACTGACGCTATATATTTATGTTACTTGTAACCACTATGTATATATTAACTAATTACTATATTAAGAGAGGACATTGCAACCTAATTCTTCAACCATGTCAAGTGTAAAGCATCTGGCATTTCAGTCATGTTTTATGGCATGAGGTCTTAGTGGGAAGGTAGGAAATCATGTATGGCATATCCATGTCCTCATGACACTCCCAAACCTTTACTAAATAGTAAAATATCTTGCTCTGACCATTCATGTAATAGGAATACATGTTGAGATAAGTTCATGCAAGTTTTGTCAGAGATTGGTTAATTATTTTGTTGTCACTGTCTTGACTGCATGGTGGGGAACTTGTGCGACAGTTGAACCTTTCAAAGGGCCCCTTTCCAATGCTGGATTTCAAGAGACTGCACCCTCAGGCCCCATATCGCTCGCACTTGATTCCCCCTGTTTGCACCCCCCCTTGTACCCAAGACCCCCGCTCATACCCTCACCGCTCAGAATCCTCGGACCAACCTGCTTCTTTTTGCCTTCTGTGATCTCTTCCACCAAGAACGGGGTGGGCAGCAGAGTCAAACAGCTGTCAAAATCTCTATCCAGTCCCTAGTAATGATGTGGTCAGCGGGTGTCATGCCACACATCAATTTTTGATGTCCTAGGCCTGGCCTGCCCACAAATCTGGGCCTGCCCCTTTCACTGTTGCTTCACGCATTAAACCTTTGAAATTAATGATTTTCTAGAATTTAAGTCCTATTATTATTGTGATATATGAGAAAAAAACAAAAACAAACCATGTCTCACCTAAATTATAAATGCCACATAAAACAAAGTAAAAATGTATTTTATTGCACCTGCCAATAATAGCAGTCTGATTTTATATGAGAAATTGTTTCATTCTACAGCTGTAAGGGCAATGGAAGACACAATGAAGCTGGGTATTTTATTGCCCAAGCATTTAGAAGATCTGCTGGCAGGCAAAAAAAAACACAGTGCAGACCCAAGTGATTTCAATGGAAGTTAACTGCATATTCAAAGTGGGCCCTACAGTTATATGGGAACTTGCATTGCTGCCTCCTTGAATGTATAGCAGCGCATATATAAATATATAAACTTTATTAGAGATTTTGAAGCACACACAATTTCACCAGTGCAAGGCAACATTACTAATGTAATTCACTTTCCTTTAATATTCTGAAATTAAGCAAGTAATGGTGCCCTGACTCTACTCCATCTGCAGTTTATCCTGTTGCTTACAGCTCTCCCATTTTGTCTTTGCTCTCAAGCAACTCCATCCCCTGTCACAAGCAAATGACTGTGTTGAGAGGAGCAGCTAAAGAAATAAGTTATTACTGGGTTTTTCATACTATCTCCTGGCTCCCTGTCACATGCCCTAAATTGTCTGCCAAGCACAATATGTAAACCAAAGTAGAACTCTGACATTTCCCTTTATTTGATGCTAGGGGGCCGATTCACTCAGCTCGAGTGAAGGGTTCGAATGAAAAATACTTCGAATTTCGAAGTATTTTTTGGGTACTTCGACCATCGAATTGGTTAAATTCGATCGAATTCGATCGAAGTCGAACGAAATCGAACGATTCGAAGTAAAAATCGTTCGACTATTCGACCATTCGATAGTCGAAGTACTTGCCCTTTAAAAAAAACTTCGACCCCCTACTTCGGCAGATAAAAGCTACCGAAGTCAATGTTAGCCTATGGGGAAGGTCCCCATAGGCTTGCTAACCTTTTTTTGATCGAAGGATTTTCCTTCGATCGTTTGATTAAAATCCTTCGAATCGTTCGATTCGAAGGATTTAATCGTTCGATCGAACGAAAAATCCTTCGATCGTTCGATCGCAGGATTTGCGCTAAATCCTTCGACTTCGATATTCGAAGTCGAAGGATTTCAATTCGAGGGTCGAATTTCGAAGTATTTTTAACTTCGAAATTCGACCCTTCGTGAATCGGCCCCTAGGTGTCTGACGTTATCCAAACAGTTTGTCACATACAGCTTCTATTTATTGTGCAGGTGTTCATGGCATGTTTTTTTGTGATTATTTGTTGGATGCCTAGCTTCATACATCATGGAAACCTTGAGTTAACGAAACATTTACCATTTCGAGAAAACCAGTTTGTCCTGGACTGTTTGTAGGAAAAGATATTTGTCAAAACAGAATAGTAATTACATTAACTGCAATTTGCAAGTGAAATAACAATGTGGTCGTTTCTCAGCTAATGAATTGTGAATTGTATAAGAAATCAGCATCTTCCTAGAAAATTGCTACAAATTATTTGATAAATCAAAAATACAGGTGAAATATTTTGCTTTACATCTGCTGTTTTTTTTTTGGCTGTCTATCAAAAGCGGGGAGATGGGAAAAAAAACCACGGCCCACTGAGAGCAGTGTAATTTAGACCCCATGTGAAACTTCATTTGGGTCGGGATAATTAGCATAGACACACTCCTGCTTAATTAGCCTGAGGACAGCAACATTTCTCTCTCAGCATAGGTTCACACTGGCAATTATGACGGCCAAGTTCTCCCACAATGAAAAGAATATAGACACATTCTAACACTGGGAAAATTAGTACTTTTCCATTTAATAATTAATATGAAACACTGGCCATGCCAAGTGAAGGGAATACAGCTAAACTTTAACCATGATTAAAGCAACATTAATGGGGCTTGTTTTGAAAGTGTTTCTTGGTACAATGTATCTATAGTCAATAAAATGGTAGAGGTAACATTGCTTTTTGGAGCACTCTGGTATGAGTGCTGAAATTATAAAATCCAAACATAGGAAATAAAGATATTCATGATGTCACAACTATTCAGAGTCATTGTTGCCAGTGAAAAAGGCATGGGGGGTCCACATAGGTATGGATATGTATATATTTTTATTTATAAAGCTTTACTTTTGTACGTCACTGTACAGTAGAGCAACACATTAATATACAAACAGGGGTCAATACAATAATAAAATAAAAGACAAACACAAAATATAGCTACATTTGCGTTTAAGGTTAATGTGTCTGCTGCGCAATTATAATGGGCTATATAGATATAGAGTAGAAATTATGAGTAGGATTGTTTTGCTGGCATTCTACTTGGATAGCTGGGAGCATATAGATAGAGGTATTGAACCTGTTATCCGGAAACCCGTTATCCAGAAACCTCTGAATTACCAAAAAGCCGTCTCCTACAGAATCCATTTTATCCAAATAATCCACATTTTTAAAAACGATTTCCTTTTTCTCTGTAATAATAAAACAATACTTGTACTTGATACAAAGTAAGAGATAATTACTCCTTAGTGGAAGCAAAACCAACCTATTGGGTTTATTTAAAGTTTACATGATTTTATTATTAAAATTAGGGAAAACAGGCACAATGCTCCCCATATTTGTACTGCTCCCTGTACGTTGCACGCTACAGGTACAACTCTTTGCCCTCCTAGAATAGAATGCTGGATGCATTTTCATTTCATTTGACAATTCTGTATGCAGAAGGGATAATAGGTAGGTTGAATTTAGGTGTCCCCTGGATTGCCCCCTAGATTGCATGATTGCCCCCTAGATTGCATGTCATTGAGGTTCTCAAATTACACTGAAGGCTGAAAAATGTATAGGAGCTCTGTGTTTTCTATGGCAGGCATGAAAGACAAGGATCTCTTGTACCCAACAGTGCTTCACTCTACATATTGTATTTGATTTTTAAAAGAGTTGTTTACCTTTAAGTTAACTTTTAGTATAATAAAAAATGGCCAGTTCTAAAGAAATTGTCAATTGATCTTCATTATTTATTTTTCATAGTTTAATAACGAATTCCGGGTTTTAACTCTGCTTTTCTAGTGTATGAGAGCGCAATACAGTAGGGATGGCTGGGCCTCCCAGTATGGGCATCACATAGGACCATTGCCTTCTCCCTTTTGGCATCCAGCAGCCTCTGGGTCTGCTTGCTTAGTTACACCTGTGGTATCTGGTTACAGCAGCCAATCTGGCCTCAAAATAGTGCGTCTGTGACATAAAGCAATTTTTTCATAGAATCATTAATGTAGAGAATCAAACTAAATAAATAAAACTTCCTTGGGTCTCTATTTTTTCCAGTCCAGTAAGTTTATGAGCTGTATAGGCCAAAGTGTAAACTCCCTTATGAAAACAAATTCAGTTATAACCTTTGAGAACTGGTGTTATTATGGTCAGCCACATTTCTGACTGACAGGTTATAAGTCTTTTTCTACAGGACAGTTCAACTGAATCATTTCAAAGGCTTCCCAGTGGCTATAGACAGAATTGTATTTTCCCACCCATAGAATTCAGAGCAGTTGATCCCTGAGGTGCTGGTAGATAATTATCTGGGCTGGATTAGTCTGCCTTTATGAAGTCAGGTGCCGTTACTAACACTGTGTTATGTATACTCAGAATAAACAGAGGCTTAAAACCCTTTAGATCCAGGGAGGTATGACATTTCAATAAACCACAGAGCAAACACAAAAGCAGACAAACCCAGACTGTGCTAGAATAGCATGATTTAAAAGGCAAATAGGAGACTGCATGCACATTCCTGACTATCAATCATTTTCCCATTTAAATGGCAAGGCTGCTGTTTTATTTCTATCAGCACAGTATAAAGTAAAGCTTGGTAAAAACAATAATTTATCTACCCTGTGTACAAAACATAGGGGGAAATTGTACGGTTGGTTGGCTGTGGTCTCTGATCGGTTTGTTCTCAAGCATTGTTTCTTGCTGAGTTCAGCCAGGTATATATATATGTATGTATATTTTTATTTGTAAAGCGCTCCTTGAGGGCAAAGCACTGTACAGCAAAACAATAAATTAGTTGTAACAAACAAGGGGTCATTGGAATAAAAAGTAACAATAAGTGCATTATTAGAATACAATTCACAAAAATATAAAATATAATTACAATGCAGATTAAGTGCTCAGTGTCAAGGAAACAAAAGGGTAGAAGACCCTACCCCGTAGGGCTTACAGTCTAAATGGGAGGGTAACATACAGACACAGAGGGGTATTAAGGTGCTGTGGGTTACAGTTTGTTACACTGTTATATAAATGTCAGTTCAGGTGTTATCCAGGTGCTCCCAGAGGTAGTCTTTGAGTTTTGTTTTAAAAACACTGGAGGAGGATTCTCTCCTGAGAGTTTCAGGAATGACATTCCAAATATAAGGAGTCGCAAGAGAGAAGGGTTTGATACGGGAAACAGCAGTAGTAGTGGGGGGTACAACCAAGCGGTTGCTCTGAGAGGAGCGGAGGTTTCGGGCAGGAACATATAGAGAGACAAGAGATGAGATGTAGTTAGTAGGGATGTAGCGAAATGTTCGCGGGCGAACTTGTTCGCGCGAACTTCGACCGTTCGCGTCCACCGAATGTTCGCGAACGTCGCGCGCCGTTCGCCAATTTGGGTTCGCGTTCGATTAGTTCGACCATTCGACCATTCGAATTCCTTCGACCGCTAAAAATCGAACGATTTCCATTCGTTCGAACGATTGTAAGCATTCGATCGAATGAAAAGCATTCGATCGAATGGTTTCGATCGTTCGATTCGAATGAAAATCCTTCGATCGAACGAAAATCCTTCGATCGAATGATTAAAGTCCTTCGATCGTTCGAATCGAACGATTTTAGCGGGTGTTCGAAGTTCGCGAACTGTCCGCGAACGTTCGCATTTTATGCCGGTGTTCCCGAACGGCGTTCGCGAACATCAAATCGGCAGTTCGCTACATCCCTAGTAGTTAGGTGCAGAGGAATGAAGGGCTTTGAAGGTTATGAGGAGGAGTTATATAAGTTATTCTTTGTTTTATAGGAAGCCATGATAAGGACTTCAGCAGCGGAGGGGACTGTACCCTTTTGGAGGATAATTCTGGCAGCAGTGTTTAATACAGACTGTAGAGGGGAGAGAGTTAGGGAGGCAAGTTAGTAGAAGGTTACAGTAATCTAGTCTGGATAGGATGAGAGCATGCATGAGCGTCTTGGATGTATCAGGTGAAAGGAAGGGACGGATTTTGGCAATATTGCATAAGAAAAAGTGACAGGTTTTGACTGTGGTGTTGATATGATATAGCGAGCTGAGTTGACAGGATTAATGAGCATGCCATCAATAGAGATAGTAAATAGGGGAGTAGGTAGGTTTGAGACTGTTAATGTTACTATGCAATGTTATTACTATTACATGCATGTTGTATTTTCTTACTTTTACCCCCCTCCACCTCCCCCCAAGGCCGTGGCCTGCACAACACTATCCTGCCTATCTCACCCTAGTGGCGTGGTGGACCAAGTGTAGGGGCCCTAGCCAATTTTTTTTTTAAATAACTTGTAGGGGTCCTGACCAAATGTTTTTTTTAATAACTCGTAGGGGCCCTGACCACTAATGCTTTTTTTTCAATAACTTGTAAGGGGCCCTGGCCACATATGTTTTTTTTTCTTAAAACTAGTAGGGGGTGTTACAGCACTAAGCTGGGAGAGGACGTGGGCATAGGGTAGTACTTACAAACACAACTCCTTTTAGGGAATGAGCTCTTTATTTAGCATGGCAACTTCACGTAATAGGTTTTTCTCAGAGTCCAGATGGTAACCAGCCTGCATTCAATGAGTCTGCATGAGGATAATGCCAGGGTTGGGCACTGCTACTGCTGGTCACTGGAACATGTGGGTACAGTTGTGATGGTTTACAGCTGGGCAGTCTCTGTGATCTTCCATTTGTATAAAAAGACTAACAAATTGGAATTCTTAACAGCCACCTGTATACTGTATTTCCCAGCCTTGCCCTTAGATGGGGAACTATTCTCCTGTAGTCACTGCTCTCAGGGTCCCTGTTGTAGAAAGTCAGTGTCAAAACATTAAAAGACTTCCCCGTAAAATTTTAGGCATGATTTAAAAAAGAGAAAATAATATATTAACCCACCATCACCCCAGTGGCTAAAGGGCAAGCAATAGTTTAGAGCTCTGAATGGATGATGAATAAGGGCTGAACTCCAGGGAACAATTAGGAACAGATTGCACGTATATAAACTACATGTATCCGACACGACTGTTGAATGTGACCGCCACACGTTGCATCTTCATCCGACAGTCGTGTTGTGTGTAGTTTGTACCTGCAATGTTTCACTCCTTTTCTGGAAATAAATACCGGCCTTCCTATTTATTTATCTTTTTTCCCTATCAATAACATTGGGATCAACCATAAAATTCCCTAAAGGCCAGTAAAATACAGACCAGGTGGCAACCCTAGGTGCCTCCGACTTGTCGCCTGCATTCCCTCGCCTTGCAACGAATTGCTCCGTGGAGTTCAGCCCTAATAAGTCAGAAACAAGCAACATTGGTTCATTGCCCTTATAAAAACAAGTGCCTCTTATTTTCCTTGGTTGGAACAGAGGTGGAATTTTGCCCCCCTAAATTCTTTGACCGCAGTCTAGGATTTGGTTTCGTTGTCCGTCTTGAGGTCATTCAAATTAAAAGCCCAATCTCGTACAAAACTTAACCAACCAGTCTGCTATAGCAGAGGTTTGGAAACTGAGACAATGCTTCCTAGTTTAAAATGATTAAATAAATCAGCTTTTTGTTTAATGGGCTTCCAGTGTTCAAGTGAGTCATGTGCAGTCTCCCTTATAGTTTTAAATATGAGTTATGTATATTGCAGTGATCCGTTTGACAGTTTTGAAAAGTTCATCCTTGTCTAGCCAACCTGAACCCACAATCCTTAATTCATCCCCAAAAACAGCCACTAAAAATGAAAAAAAAACTTGTTGCTAATTAAAGTGAACCAAGCTTGTATGGTGCCTGTTTAAAGGGGTAGTCACCATTTAACACGGGCCCCCTCCCCTCTGGGATCAAGGACTGAAAACTTTCCCTTGCCCTGCTGACCAGAGCTCCAGCAGGCACCACTGCTTTTACAGCTTTGTAGAGTATCCCATTCCTAGCAACTTTAGTTGGTCTTCATTTTATATTAGTTTTGCTCTATGAGGCTATAATTATATTGCAACTTTTGTTTATCTTACTATTTATGCCCACCAGAGCCGCTCCGGCCATGAGGAAAAGTGAGAATCTTGCCTCAGGCGGCACGAAGAAACCAGTTACCAGAGGCGGCAAAAAGCCGCCTCTGGTAACTTTAAGAGCCGAATTTCAATTTTCAAAACGGAAGTTTGTCTCTTTTAGTGTAGCGAGCGCAATAGCGATGCGGCCCCTCCTCCACCCGCTCCGATGCTAGAAGTTAGAAGCGTGGAGCAGGAGGGGGGGCGGCATTAGGGTTGCTGCCTCAGGCGGTAGCAGCCCCTGAAACATGCCTGATGCCCACTCCTATCCATATTCTGTTCTCTCATTCAAACCACTGCTTGTCTGAGAGGATACATTGGACCCTAGCAAACAGATTACTGCTGGAATTCCAAACTGGAGAGCTTTTGAACAAAAATCTAAATAAACCACAACAAATAAAAAAAGAACAATTACAACTTGTTTCTGAACAGCACATCATACTAAGTTACAGTTACAGATAAACTACTCCTTTAAATAAGTGGGGGGGGCTTATAGGACAATGCAGAATCTTCACTGTAAATAGTTCTGTGTGATTTTAAATTAGCAATGAACCACTATCTGTTTCCATATTAAATGGGGGGAAGAAAACAACAGCAGTGGTATGACTGAACCACTCGTGTGTTCATGCCCTTAAACCAGTGTCAGAACTAGGGATGCACTGAATCCAGGATTTGGTTCGGGAATCGACCAGGATTTGGCCTTTTTCAGCAGGATTCTGATTCGGCAGAATCCTTCTGCCCAGCCGAACCAAATCCTAATTTGCATATGCAAATTAGGGGTGGGGAGGGAAACAGTGTGACTTTTTGAGAGAAAACAAGGAAGTAAAAAATGGTTTCCCCTTCCCACCCCTAATTTGCATATGCAAATTATGGTTTGGATTTGGTTCAGTATTTGGCCGAATCTTTAGCAAAGGATTCAGGGGTTCGGCGAATTCGAAATAGTGGATTCGGTGCATCCCTAGTCAGAACATGACATTACCCTGAGGGAGCATGCCTTGCAACCAAAACAAAGTTGTTAAAATAACTTGACCTCTGTAAATATATGCAAAGCTGTTTTCACATGGAAGCAACATGTCCTTTGGCCATAATTTCCCACTGACCCCCACCCTGTTAGTACTCCCTAAATCACACACCAACGTGAAATACCTTGCAGCCATTTAGAACTTTGCATTGCTGTAGAATATAAACTGTCACTCGGTGAACACACATCTTTCTGTAATTATGAACACATAGGCTCAACAAGCTGTCGTTGTACCCTTTCTGTCAGAATATGCACACACTCCTGATCTCAGTCAATAAATCCTTTTTTTCTTTTACTGTACAATGTGTTTATCATTTGCTCTAGAATCACATACAGATTCCTAGCAGAAACTGACACAGATGTCTGTGGATTTATGGGTAAAGCTGTCAAACAGCAGATGTCAGACACAGCCTTATACACTTTTACATTTATTTCCAGACTGGGTTTATTTAGTTCATTCTGTCATTGGGCATAAAGGTCATTTATGGCTTTGGACCAGCAGTTACACACACCTGACTTGCACATGGACACAGTTTCTCCAGTGTGCGTTCCCTAAATGATTAGTTGTCTGAATGCCATCTCAACTGTGAAGTCAAGGTTTGTCCATAATTTACGTTCTGCAGTAGATTTACCATTTGGCTGCTGCTCATGAATTTCCTTATGCACACCCATGACACTCATATTTGCCACCCATTTAGAGTACTTGCATTAGATGTTTTTTTTACCAGCTCTAGGGCATAAGAGCCCCTTAGCTTTCTGATAACTATCTGCTTTACTGATATATGCGGTCACTGGAGTCAGATAAAATGTTTTCCAGATATCAAAATATAGGGGATTGATAAAGTATTTACCCTTTATTCGTGCAAGCAGTCCCCTTATGTTTATAGAAAGCTAAGTTGGGTCCTACATTGCTGTTACAAGGCAGAACTGTGTTCCTGATCCTGTGTAATACAGAGTTGTCAACCTGGAGAACTAGTAAATCAGGGGCCCTGTGGTGCTTTCAATGTACTGCTGGAATTACGCTGCACAGCCTCGACTGGAAGTTGCTGAACTATACCCGTGCATGTGCGACCATGGAATTGAAAAAAATTGGGAGCATTTAATAGGGTGATGAGAGACAGAGGGAAGGGGCATAAAATTGGATAAAAAAATAGGGGGGTTTGACAATTCTGAAATAGTATACTCCTGGGAGTTCTATAACTGGGCAGGTGGGGTCATTGTTCTATTGTATAAAAGGAGAATCTGTCTGACACAGCTCACTCTCTTCCTGAATTCAGGAAGGTGGAAGAAGACTGGAGCCTGGGTGGTGGTAGACCAGTAAGGGAAGTTATTAGGATATCTTGTTTTATAGCTCGCTCTAGGAGTGAGGACTAGGTCTTTAGTGAGCCTGATGCTCCTACGGGGGAAGCAGAAAGATTAAAGTCCTAGGTGTGCTATCCCAGAGTTGGGATCCAAGTGTACAGACTTGGGGTAGACACTGTCCCCCCTTAAGTTCCACTCAGAGCACCTGAAAGCTGTGGTTGGACATTTGCAATTTTATTCTCTGCAAAATAGTTACAATCCCCTGATGGGCAAACACTTGTAAAGGTTTTATTTGTGAGTGTATATTCGGAACCATTGTATCATCTGTGTCTATTTCCCAAGAGATTTGATACCATTATGCCCATAAAGAAGTTATTGTTTGTTTTTAAGAAACACTGGAGCCCATTTAATTGTCTCTACCTGAAAGATATAGTTCTTCAACAACCTGTGAGGGCTCTGCTTGAAGATTAAGATTCAAACGCAATGTGTTATGCAGGGAGCAGCTACAGTTTAGGAATTGCATTTGACTATAGGCTAACAAATACATCCACCAATGTTTTTTTTATTATAACTTTATTGGTACTGGGCATATTCTGTTCTGTCTGTGGCTCACAGTTTACCATTGTAGGCACTAATTTTAATTTGCTTTGAGAAACTGTGAGCTTTTGCTTGTGGCAATGGAATGCAAATAGTACAAGTGACAAGAAGATACAGGCTTCAACTATATGCAAGCAAGCAAAATGGCAGCTTCCATTCATATCTCAATAGGTAATTAGGCAAAATAGGTCAACTATCCTTCTCATGTTCCTATGGATTATTTTGTTTCACCGAGAAAATGCATTTTAAAAAAATATAAATGCATAAGTACACCCTAAACCTGGCCTGTACCACAGGAGATATTTTGTGCTACATAACATCATTTTCATAGATAGCTATGGGTACCTTGTTTCGTAAGAAGTTTTGATACTTAAAACAAACCCACCCCCTAAATCAAAATCACTTTGTAGCCTTTATTTATATATGAGTACTTTAACTCCCTCTCCAGCCACACAGTGGTTAACGTATGTGCTTGCAAATAACTTGCTCTCAAATGACCCATTAATTCCTATGTCCTATGCTCTTGCCTGCACTGTGCCTGATTATACACCATGAATCTGTCTGTATGATAATTTTGTGCTTGGCTACATTATATCTCAAAAATATAAAGGTATGAAAATTAGATTGTCAACATATTTCTTTTCCTCCAATGTTGCAAAATGGGAAATTGGGTAGTTTGTCAACTCTTAGTTTGTGACAAAGCTTGATGTATGTATTTGCAGTTAAAAAATTCAGGTGCGGCAAATAGGCTTGAGTATGGTATAGCTAGCAAAACTGTTGTATCATGTACATGCATTTATTTCTATATTATTTCTATTAATTCTATATTATGTATATGGCTGAGATTAAAGGCTGAATAAGTTGCAGTGCATTAAACGAGCATATACCCCCCCATAAGACACAAATCTTAAAAGCATTGTGTAATATGCCACATGGGTTGCTGCTAGAATTCGTTATGAATTTCCACATTTTTGGCAGCAAAAAATCTGCCATGCAAAAATTGGTGCCTGGCCCGCATAAAAATTGTTGCTAGTCAAAATTGTTCGGATGCCCATTGACTATTTGCTTTTGGACCAAATAGTCGCACGTATCAAAATTGATGCTCACATAAAAATGGACACGCGCCAAAATAATTTTGACGCCCATTGAATTAAATGCGTTTCACAATTTTTTTTCCATTTCGCGAATTTCACGGTAAATTCGATAATTTTTCAGCGAATCGAAACTGCACAGATTCGCCCATCACTAGTTGCTGTCTTTTTGTTAGGATAATAAGGGATAATAAGGGATATAATAATAATATAGCAGGATATCCTCTATCTATACTTCTCTTTTTCTTATATGCATGTCTCATTAGTTCTGTGCAACTATCTATCCAATTCTCATAAAATAAATGATTTATATTACATTCTGTGGAATAATTATATTTAACTTTAGCTGGTCATACATTTAATGAACCACTTTTCTGGCCTTGTTGCCAAATGAGCAGACCTTTCCCCATGAGCTGGATGATATTGGGCTGATCTGGTAGTTTCTCTCACAAAAACAAACCAATTCAGTCCTCGCACTGACAGGCAAACCTGCTTGTTTGAGCAGGCCCATTAGAAGACCCATACACCCAATAAGATGTTGAGTCAGCAAGCTTTTATTAGCCCATGTATGGCCACTTTTACTTAGTTTTACCTATTTTAATCAGTTTGCTGATAAATCCATGTAAGGTAGAGTTTTTTCAACCTTTTTGGGGTTCAAGATCCATTTTGAGGTAAAGAAAACTGGTCAGGTAGACCCCCTTGAAAATATTGCTTTGTCTGTAATTCTATTTTTAGCTACAAGAATGTCTGGGGCCTCAAGTGGTCACCCATAATGTTTAGAAAGGTTGTTCAACTTCCAAACTCTTCATTTTAGTTGTTTTCAGATTGTTCACCAGAAAAAAAATAGCTACATTGATTGGCGACATTAGTTCATACATTTATCCACAGTATCTGTGTTCTATTAAAGTCAAAGTAAACTTTATTGTCATCTCAGCAGTGAGACAAGACGACGTGGCTCCAGCTAGTACATATCACATAAAGGCACTTAAAAATACACAATAAATATGTAAACATGAAATGTGCAATATATGGGCAGAAATTAGATATATACATGTGTAAACCTTTAGAATTGTGCAAATAAATTAACAGTTCACAAAGTTAAGTTCACAGTTCAGGTGTGTCTGGAATGTAGTGGGAGGGCAGGCAGTGAGTTGAGGAGTCTGATAGCTTGTGGAAAAAAGCTTTTGCGCAGCCAGGTTGTTCAGGCTTTAATACTGCAAAAGCATCTGCCATATGGGAGCAGCATGAACAGTCCATGTGAGGGGTGTGTGGAGTCCAGTGCAATGCAGGAGGCCTTTCTTGCACATCACTTGTGGAAGATGTCCTGCAGTGATGGAAGAGCCGCTCCAATGATGTTGCCAGCTGCTCTGACAGTCCGCTGTAGACTTTTCCGGTCAGCAGAGCTGGCACTACTGTACCAGACGGAGATGCAGCTCGTCAGGACGCTATCTATGGTGCCCCTGTAGAACACTGTGAGGGTGGGAGGTGGAAGGCTGACCCGTTTCAGTCATCTTAGGAAATGAAGACGCTGCTGAGCCTTTTTGGTGATGGAGGCAGTGTTAGTGGTCCAGGTGAGGTCATCAGAAATGTGGACTCCCAGGAATTTGGTGTTCTTTACTGTCTCTACTGTGGAGCCGTTGATGTTGAGTGTTGTGTGAGCAGGGTGAGTTCTCCTGAAGTGGATGATCATCTCTTTCATTTTATCCACATTCAGTGACAGGTTGTTCTGACTGCACCAGACCACCAGCTGCTGAACCTCATCTCTGTACGCCGACTCGTGGTTGCGGCTGATGAGCCCCATCACAGTTGTGTCATCGGCGAACTTGATGATGTGGTTTGAGCTGTGTCTAGCTATGCAGTCATGTGTCAGCAATGTGTACAACAACGGGCTGAGAACACATCCTTGAGGAACTCCTGTGCTCAATCTGATGGTGCTGGAAACGTTGTCGCAGATACGAACAGACTGAGGCCTCTCTGACAGAAAGTCCAAGATCAGCCAGCTGATCAGCACAGTCTCGGAGCACACGACCAGGAATGTTGTCTGGTCCGGCAGCCTTTCGTGGATTGACCTTGGTTAAGGTTCGCCTCACGTCAGCCGTGGGGAGACAGATGACATGGTTGGTGAGAGGAGGTGTGGCTTTCCTCACAGGCTCTTTGTTTATTATGTCAAATCGTGCGTAGAACTTGTTCAGTTCCTCTGGGAGTGTGGCGTCTTCGTCTCTGCTGCTCCGCGCAGGCTTGTACTGAGTGATAGCCTGAATGCCTTGCCATAAGTTGCGTGAGTCTTTTGAGTTGTCGAAATGATTTTGAATCTTCAGTGTGTACTCCTGCTTTGCTTGTCGGATGGTTCAAGAGAGGTTGGTCCTGGCTATTTTAAGAGCAACTCTGCCCCCTGTTCGGAAAGCAGCATCTCTCACAAACCTTTGCTGTAAACCAGGGTTTTTCTATTGGATTTTTAGATTGGATTAACCGTGGTAACAACATTGCTATTTAGTTTTTTAGATCATAAATTACCCCTAATTTTTTTGAACAGACACCAGACAAGTGCAAAGTGTTGCCCACAAAAAGGGGGCATTCAGGAAAGAACACGTCTCTGTGCCTTGCACCCTTATTGCCTATGAATACACCAGTGATTCGTTTATGAGCTCATATGAAACTAGTATTGTGCCGGTTACTATTACAACATTTGCACCAGCCTACAGTAAACAAACCTTATAATATAAAAATAGTTGTTTGAAAACTAACTAAAGGATGAAGAACATAGGAAATCAATGTGTTGTACTACAAACTATATTATTGCTTCCAACTATTTGAAGAAACTGTACAGCCATTTTTACAGTTTGATTTATTTGGGGGTTTGAGGACTATGTATTTACAAAATAAAGAATAAAACATTACTTCAGATTTCTGTAATTTATAAGTTAAATGATCCTTTTGATTTGCATGTTGGGTATCCACAACATCTTCCCTGTTCCAGACATTATAACCCCCCTCACTGTACCAGAAATTCCAATGCACTCTTCTAGCACCTCCTTTCTATGACCTGACAGCTGTAAGTCTACAATAAACCTTAATAAGAATGATCTGAAATTCTTCAAAAAACTCTTCCTACGTTGTCTTAGACTTCTTCTCAGTAACACATGGCAACCATGCTGGTGTATAATTTCACTTTACTGACTACTTTAGAAAGCTTCCCCTTTTTCATTTAAAATCAGAATTTCCAGTCTCTCCCCAGTGGTACAGATCCAATAATGAACAAGTGAGTTGTCAGGAGGGTGGAATGTAGTGTACACAAGTTTAGCAGCGAGTCATAGATAAGAGAAATGATATGATTCCCGAGGGGTTCCATTCTCTTATTAGCTGCAAGAAGTCAGCATGAGGCTGCATGCCGTCTTCTATTTGTTCTACTGCTCCTTGGGTCTGTGGACAAAAATCTATACAGTCCCGACACGTAGCTGCTGAATTTTGTATGAACTGCAGTTATAATAGGAAGCACTCAGTAATGTAATACCTCCATATCAAATTTGTTCCAGATTATATTTATTTTGGGAATATATAAAATATAAGTGAAGTATTAAAAAGAGAGACAGACAGAAACTTAAATTTAAACCCATCTACAGTATTTGTCGAAGCAGAATCAGTGGAGCAACAGCAGTGTTCCCAATTATTTTAGACAATTTCTATTTAATAAGAGCAGCTAAATTGTTCAGCATTCTGCCTTTTAAAATTGTGCATAAAATGTTCCAGAAATGAAAATAATAGCACCGAAATGTGTTGCGTTTCGATTTAAAATGAGTCAAGCACAATAAACGAGAACATTCTAACTTAAATGTAGCCTTCTTTCCATTTCAACCAACTATCCATTACTGTACTACCCTTATGTTGAATCAATTAAGTTTACATTATGGTATATTGGAACTATAAAATATATTAATCTATGTTGCCTTTTGCCTGGGTCTCACTGGCCTTTGTGGTACATACAGTATACCATGCTTGAGGCAGTAAGTAATCAGTATCCCGTATTTAGCCTTGGCTGATCTTGTCTTATGGGGTGCCAGTCTTAAAGTTTCTTAGGAAACAGAGTGATGCCACTGATACAGGTAGGAGGGGGGCATTACACAAAATGCTTAATTAAAGAGCCCATTCTGCCCAAACCTGCAGCTAGTATCTCCTACTTCTTTTAATGATTGTGATTATTTAAAGTAAACAGGGCTTTGGCATTCGTTTGTTATCAGTATGTTTTAGCATACACAGTACCATAGCACTTTGTAAGACATTTGTTTCGTTTAAAATATTTTTAAAAAATCGAAAATAAAAATTTAATTTCAGATTTCCCTAATTAATAAGTATAAAGATACTTTTGATTTGATTCAATTCGAGGAGAAATGTTTTTTCATCTTAATTCACTTCGAATTCTATAAATAAATAAATAAATCAATAAATTTCAATAGAGTTTTCACGTGATAAACCGTGAGATGTGTTTCTGAGTTGAATTGCATATAAAATTTAATCTTGTCTGCGAGTTTTCATATTTTGCTTTTTTCTCATTGAATTGAATCTGGCCTTTGGTGTTTTCTCTGCTGGCCTAAAAATTCCAGTCGCAAAACACTTAAACCACTCGTGCTCATGTCAATAGCATTTGTCTGTCGCTACCCACATAAAGTAGATTTCTCCCTGAAAATTCTCATGACTATTTTGCTCAAGCAAGCATTTTTTTAAGTGGAGGCCTCTATATTTCCTGCAGTGGTATAATAAAATAATTTCTTGCTATTATCATTCAAAATTTTGATCTTAGAAATATTTGTTGCACATCTAGCAGAGCTGGGCAATTGCCTGTTACTAAATATATGGAGTTAAAAAAATATAAGAAACACACGTGGAGATTCGGGGAGATTAGTCTCCCTGAACTGCCTGCCTTCCCACCGGCTAGAATCTAAGTTGCCCCAAGTTGCCTCACAAGGAAACTTTGGGTGACTTCGAAACGATCCGAGTGCCATCCTGCCGGCTATTTAGATTCTAGCCTGTGGGAAGGCATTGCGGAGAGGTAAGTCGCCTGAAGAAGAGGCGATATTTTGCTGGGCGACTAATCTCTTTGAATCTCCACGTGTGTCTCTGCCTTTAATGACTGTTGTTTTCTTTGCCTTGCTAGGTCTTTTTTTATCTCATATTCTCTAATTAATCCTGTTTAGAGCTCGGGAATGCTACAGTTACTGTATGTAAACACCAGGATCTTTGGCCACTTAGTCAGACTGCAATGACACCATGGGCCAGAAGCTCTGCCAACATATAACTTGGGTTTTACATATTTTCAGGCACATGCAAACATGATTAATATGAAAGCTGTAAATGCAGAG
Organism: Xenopus petersii; assembly: GCA_038501925.1. Taxonomy (NCBI): domain Eukaryota; kingdom Metazoa; phylum Chordata; class Amphibia; order Anura; family Pipidae; genus Xenopus; species Xenopus petersii. Next base: position 139,734,102 of record CM076673.1, read on the forward strand.
TATTTTCATTTTAATCAGATACTCAGTGCAAAGTTAAATACCATCATCAACAATATAAATAGTATATAGAACTGGCCAGGGACAACTGATTACAGCCAGCAGTTCAATAAACAGGACTAGATATAATTGTAAAGTACTATGTTCAAAGTGCAAGTATGTTATTTGTAACTGATGCATCTTTTGTAGGTGAAAGATGTGAAAAATAGATTTCCTTTTTTTAGTGTCAGGCTTGGTCTCCTAAGGCCCGCTAGAGAATCTGACACATTGGTCCCACTTTCGTTGATATTAGATTGTTGTGACAAATTGTATATGTCTTTATATATACCCACAGCTGGAAATGTAAATATGCTGCTGTGAATATAACTTATAATTTAAAATATATTAATAGGGAGGTTGTGCAAGGCTCCTGCATTCACTATTTTGGGAACAAGTGCTTGGCTAGTAGTTGCTCAGTACCTATTGAGAGGCAGAAGAGTGTCATTTAAGAAAGTCTGGCAACCAGAACCCAGCTCTGTCAAAGAGAAATGAGAAATTCAGATTCTAAAATAGATCATTGTAACTTCTTTTGATTTACTATCTGGTTTCCATGTGTACATTTTGAAAGCCTAGGGGGAATGAGGACCGTCTAGGTAGGAATGGATTTAGGCCAGGCCCCCCCTTCCCCCATAATGTGCCCGTGTTTAGCATCCCCCAACCCTTCCCAGCTAGCCCCTCGGGTAGAACAAAGGAAGGGGCTAGCCACGGCGGGAAAAAAGTGGGCGGGTTGGGGGAGGAAGCAGAGGAGGAGCGTGAGGCAGGTCAGTGCTTTAAGGGGATGCTGTGGCGATTTTTGCTCATACTTACTTGCTTTTTGTTCAGGAAGAAGGTTAACAGGGCCATGCATAAATTCATGTGTTCTTCCGGCAGAGGGGGCGTAATAAGGCATGAAAATATAAAATGTAGGCAAACAAGGTTGTACAGACAGGATGGAGTTCATTTATCGGAGGAAGGTTTGAGCTTGTTCATTGGGAACATTAAGGTGTTTATTGAGGAATGGTGGAGGTCACAGGTGGTGTAGTGGGGCCATTGGAAAGGTTAGGTGTCACCCCTCCCCTTTTTCCATTGGTTGGCATCAGTGCGGCTCTAGGTCTACGAAGTGGTTATAGTGCAGGCCTACCTACAAGGAACTAGGGGGTTCCTTGGCCTATAGAACACAGAGGAATAAGTATACAGCAAACACTGGACAGCAGTCTGACCCAAAGATTTTAATGTTTCTTTGCAAAAATAAGACAGAAACCAGGGGAACACAGCAGGATATTGTATTTGGCCATCACACTATTAGCAAACAACCTTCAGTTTATTGGATATGTAGAATTTATGTTGTGCTAATATATGTTGCACCTTATGCAACCACCCAAGATCAGGACCCAGAGTAAAAGAAACTGCATTTTGGGAAGATGTGGATGACAAAAACAATCTGTATTATGGATATGTCAAGGTAGCCAGTTCATAGCTGGTATACTTTTATGTGCTTTATTCTTATATATTCCACTACTACTCCTGACATTTAGTTAAACATTGGCACTGAACAGCACTCGTTAAGACAGTGATTTCCAAACTGTGTGACTTGCCCTGTTGTGAGGCCATGGGACAGTGGCGGGATAGCTAAACCTGAAAATCAGTTATGTTGAGAACTGGGGAGAATGGCCATTTGCTTGCCTAGAAACACATGAAAGCCCAGCTTGAAGGTCGTTTAGGGTGAGATTTGGAGTTAATAGTATCAGAAATATTACTGAATGAGTGATCAACTGATATTTTGGTATACCAGTATGTACTTAATGAGCAATTGGGGACCCTAAACTATGACTGGACCTTCAAGGATGTTCCTGGACCTAGGTTGAAGCTTCAAGTGCTACCTTGATGGAAATTACGGTATATCCTTGAACATTGGGCTTGCCTGTGATATGTCAAGCTGGTTCTTTGGCAAAAATGAAGACCCATAAACACACACTAGTTGTAGGCTTGCCCAGTAATATAACTGGTGCACATAGGGCTTGGGGCGCAGGCTGAGCAGTCGGGACCCCCACCTCCCATGTGGTTTTAATGAAAGATACAAAAATTTTGGTGGCTTTTTATTTGGAGTTTAACATGGAAATTTTTTTCCCCTAGACAGGGTGTAATGATGTTAGAGCAGGTATATATATATATATATATATATATATATATATATATATGTATATATATATATATGTATATATATATATATATATATATATATATATATATATATATATATATATATATATATATATAGATATGCATCATTTTAGCAATAGAGGCAATTTAGTTTTATACTTAATTAAGATAATTAAATGATGATTGATCCCTTTTGAAATCTAATTGATTTTTTTTAGGAGGGAGAGATCAGGAAGGTTTTTTCCTCCTGAGGCTAAATCTGAATATGAGTCAACGTCACTTTAGCTTTCTTTTCTGTGGATCAATACAGAGATGGACTTTGTAAGGTTGAACTTGATTAACTAATGTCTTCCTTCAGCTTCAGTGACTCCTTCAGAGTTTAATAATGCAGTTTTAACAGAAAATGAAGGGCACTTTTTGATTAGAACAATATTATAAAATTTTACGCATGGTAAGCAATTAGTGATGAGATCAAATGTATATTACTAGTCATGATGCCCACTCTGTAACCTGTAAGAAAACCCTTCTCCCATGGCAGGCCCTTCCTTTTATTTCAGGACTGAGGGTATATCAGGAAAGAGTGTAGATTTATGAATTTCCAGATCACTATTTTGTCCCATTTTTTCTCTTCAATGTAAGATATAAAATAGATGCAGAGGAACAATTTGACGACATTCATATTTTCTTTCTTTCTTAGCTTTATATTAGTTTGAATCCCATTATATGTGAGTGCCAAGCACAACAGAGCATGAAAATCTGTCTTATTTCCCCCAGGATGATTAATGAGGGACACATGTAATGAAATAAATGTGTCATTTAATTTGCTATTACATTTGTTACTTCACAGAATTATTTTGTATTCAATCATCAATTCTCACTTTATATTCTGGCCATTCCCACGGGTTACCTCAATACCTCACTGTAAGCAAAGCTACCCTTAAGGTGACTGTTAAGAAAGGAACGCATTAATCACATTTCTTGGTTAAGGTTAATTGATGATAGCTTGATAGTCGGGACTGAAAAGGAAAAAAAGAAAACAGAAATGCAATAAAATATCCTTAATTTGATCTGACATGAAAACATTGTCTTGAGTGTTACAATTTAGGATAATGGTTTGACAGTACTGTTGACTGGTTGATTATATAAAAAAAACGACTGATTATTTAATGTTTATTCATGGATTCCGAGTGTAAAATAATGAAATATCACATGGTAAAATTGAGATGAAATTCACAAATGATATATGTTGCAATTTAACATGTGGACACATCTTATAAAATATGTTTGTAATTGATAGCTATACCCAGCAATGAGTCGCTCCACCACCATACCCCACCCCCTCAGTATAATTATTATTGATATTTGTCCCATCTAGAAACAAATTATAGAAGGAAGTAGGGATTTTTATCTTTAATAAAATTTGCTAAAAATATTTTTTTTAATAAACTGACATTATTTATGTATGAACAACCAAAAACACAAACTCATACATCATCATTTTTATTAAAGAAACAGGCACACATGACCTAAGAATGGCCACAAACCCCATGTCCTTCTTGGATCCTAACTAGTCCAATTGTGCCTTACTAGATCTGGTTTCTGAAAAATTTCATCCCAAACAGGTCACTTTATCCCCCCAGAGAAAATCTTTCTATTTTTTTTTTTAAAAAAAGCATTTCTCCATACTGCTACTTCATCGCTGCTCTCACTGAGACAGCTACCGGGCTACTAACTAGCTAATTACACCTCAGATGAGCAATTTCCTGACATTAATACTTTGAGAACTACTGTACATTAGGGAATAGAAAAAGAACCTCCTCCCCTCAAACAATTTCCAAGTTACCAGTCAACAAATGGGAAATCTTCATGATAGCATGTGAAGAAAAATATGTGGTTCTACAGCTGTTCTGATCGTTCTGCAAGAAATTAATTTTTAATTTGATTTTTAATCTCTCAGTCAGCCACTCTTCATGAACGTAAAATACATGAGCCTCACCAGCCTCCCCTATTCTCCATCCCTGCCTTGTGATATTCCTAACAGACCCCATGGGTTGCACTCCCTGCCCCCTAGTAGATATGCCGCTGATAATAACTAATTCTATTGACAGGGTTAGGCAAGGTGATATTGGAAGCTAGAGCTGATGTTACAGGCATTATTTTGGATCTGTAATTTGAATATTCACTACGAGATGAGCCTTCGAGTATGTTGTCTCCCAACTAGCCTTCTATTATAAATATTAGTTCACAGACGAGCTACATAATCATACAAGGACACAAGAACAGCTTCTATACAGGTCATAGAACCCCTTTGGGACTTCCAATATGCTTATATTTTACAACTGACCAATTTACTTTGCACCAATTTTTATTGATGATATAACTAAGCAATATACACGTAAGGACACCAAACACTACCACAATAGATGTAGGTATAATGGAGGATAATGGGCACTCACAATTTACAGCAATAAGTTAAACGGAATACCTTTATTATGTGGTCGTTCCATAGACTCAGTGCCTCTCCCTGTATTTATATGTTTACACAATAAATATCATTAGTATCTGAATTCATGCAAAAATATACAAAGAGTACCACAACAATCACAACAATATGAAGTGCAGTTATTAAAAATGAGTGGCGCCCCCTCATCTTATTCAAGAACACACACTATGAAACCAGCTTCTCATTGGGCTTTGCATTATCAATGTCGCAACAATTTTGATGCAAGCGTCAATTTTTATATGCGCAACTATTTTGTCCAAATGCATTTAAGTCAATGGGTGTCTACAATTTTTTTGTTGCTCTGTATTTTTCGCCGGCCAATTTTCACCACAGTTTTGCGAAAACATTCACTGGCGGTGAAACATTAATATTCGCTGCAAATCCATGCCTGATGAATTTATTCGCCCATCATTACAAGAGAATAAAGAGACTGAGTGAGACGAGTAGGAAAAATAGTGGAAGAGTGGTGGGCCCCTGGCATCCCAGTCTAATATTGCATATTACAGGCAGTCCCCAAGTTACGTATGAAATAGGGTCTATGGGTTTGTTCTTAAGTTTTTAAGAATTTATATGTAAGTTGATATGGGGTGCCGTTTGTCCCAAATACATTCTGTATACAAAACTATCCCTAATACACAGAATGAATGTCTCTCATGTTATATAAGTATTTGTGACCATACACAGAGAAAAAAAATATACAAAATACTTATTTCTATTAAAGAATGAAAACAAAATCTGGTTAGTGCACAAAAGGATGTCATTTTATCACAAACTCCATTCTGTACAGTTTAATAAGCAATCTGTCTCACAAATGTATAACCTCCATGTAACGGACTCACTTATGTGCAAAGTTACTTACAGAATGAATTATGTAAAAACAAAGTTGGACATAATATATAATAGTGTAACTAACTAGTGCTTGTCAAGCTAGTTTTGACTGACAAAATAGATATCTGTGACAGAAAGCACGATTTTATAGTACAGGATTCATTCTTTCCACAAAATGACAGTTTTGTTTCACAAAACAGATAAAATAACCATTCTGTGAAGCAACACTGTCAGTCACATTCCTGAACCAATAAGAACAAAGCTTATTGCCATATACAAACAAGATGAGAAGTGGCCAGCTCTGCTCCACATGTCTAAGGCAAAGTATCTGACCTGCTATAGAGGGCGCCCTCTAAAGTCCCCTGTGCTGCATAGTAATAAACATGAACAAACATTTCCTAAAAGAGCTGCTGTTAAACACTACAGGTTCATAAATGGAAGTTTTTACAAATGGCCGAGAAATATAATGCTGCACTTATAATGATTGTAGAGAAAGAAAAGTATGCAAAACATAAATATGATCGTTTTAGGTGATATGGCTATTCTTATTGTAGTAACCTGCTTGTGTGGCCATTTTGGTTAAGGGCATTCCTGCTGTTTTGCCATTATCTTATGACTCACTCCTGTTCCTCTTCCTGTCTAAGCTGAGAGCAATAATGGGACAGGCCACACCCACCTGCCATCTTCTATTAAATGTACCAGAAGTTACTGTGCTTGTCTGGCTGCTTTGCCTGATTCTCAGAGAAAGTTATAAGTTTTGTATATGATAGTTAGACTCCAATGTCTCTTCCTAGCTGTAATCGTGCACCAATTGGCTTGTAGTAGTCTCTTAATAATGTGCTTAGCTATAGTTCAACTACTACATAATAGATTTAGCCAGAGACTTGGGACTGATCATGTGCACACATACCTCCCAACTGTCCCTTTTTCAGAGGGACAGTCCCTCTTTTGACAACTCAACCTGAGGTCCCTCATTTGTACCAGAAAGTCCCTCTTTTCTCTGCACTGAACAGCCAGAAAAAGAAACAAAGTTTCTAACTTAATTGGCTTTTAGCAGAGAGGCCAGTACAGCTAACAGGTGCAACTAAGATGCTTTATAACAATTTTGAGATAAGAAAATAAGTACATTTAACAGTTTAGATAATGAGAAATATTTTACATTTTTTATAACCTGCTAAACTTTGTAAAGTGAACATGGTAATTAGGGGGTGCAGCCACAAAATGGGTGTGGTCAGAAAATTGCTGCACTACATGCAAAAAAAAAATTTTGTCTCTCTTTTTATTTCCAAAATGTTGGGAGGTATGACATACCTCCCAACTGTCCCTTTTTTGGAGGGACAGTCCCTCTTTTCTCTGCACTGAACAGCAAGAAAAAGAAACAAAATTTCTAACTTAAAAGAAGTCATCTGTAGTATGGGTACTTCAATGTGGTAAACGAATTACTCACCACGTAAGGGAAGTGGCCCAGGTGCACTGCCCTGAGCACTCAGCATAGGGGGCGGACGAACCGAAATGTAAAAAGGAGCAGGCACTCAATGGACGCAGACTTCCAGCAGGCACCAATTCAAAGTGTAAAGATCTTTATTGTGTCCAAAATTTCTAACTTAATTGGCTTTTGGCAGAGAGGCCAGTACAGCTAACAGGTGCAACTAAGATACTTTGTAACAATTTTAAAATAAGAAAATAAGTAATTTTAACAGTTTAGATAAGGAGAAATATTTTCAAACTTTTATAACCTGCCAAACTTTGTAAAATGAACATGGTAATTACGGCGTGTGGCCACAAAAATGGGTGTGGTCAAAAAAATTGCCACGCTACATGACAAAAAAGTTTACTTCCAAAATGTTGTGAGGTATGACCACGCATTCTCTATAGTATGATGTGTAGGTTATATGAGCAGCCACTCCTGTGTATTGTGTGTAAACAAAAGGGGGTCATTTAGGCAGGGGCAATTTTAGGGGATCATAATCTAGTTATATAGAAGCAACAAGCTATACAATGCTTTATATTTATTTATAACAAAAGACTCTAATCCTCTAACCCTTTCACATCAGAGTGGGTCGAGGGGGGCACAACACTAGAGCAGAGAGCACAACTGTGCCCATGTCACATGCATGTCCAGGGCCGCCAGCAGGGGGGGGGGACAAGTGTTCCGGGCCTGAAGGGGGGCACAGAAGTGCTGCATTTTTAAAAGAGCCGGTCCCCTTTATGAGCGCCCGAGCCGTGCGGCCATTTCACATATTACAGAATGCGGAAGTGCCGAAAAGACGAAGCTGAAGTCCGGAAGCGGCGAAAAGACCCGAATTCACAGTACTCAGGAGTGGCTGCTCATATAACCTACACATCATACTATACACAATGTGTGACATGATCAGTCCCTAGGGTTGCCACCTTTATTAAAAAAAATTACCGGCCAGTGGGGGGCACCAAAAGGGTGCGGTCCGTGATGCTAAAGGGGGCGGAGCTACGTGGGGTGTCGCTGAAAGGGGCGGAGCTACGCGATGTGCCACAAAAGGGGCGGAGCAACATCGCACAGCGCTGGAAAAAAGGTAAGTTATTTTTGAATTGGGGGTAGGCCAGGGGCTTTTTTTAAAGGGTATTTAAAACTACTGGCAATTGCATTGCCAGTAAATTTGCAATACCGGCCCTGGCCTTGGCAGGTGTTTTACCGGCTAGGCCGGTAAAATACCAGCCGGTGGCAACTCTATCAGTCCCTAGGGTTACCACCTGGCCGGTATTTTACCAGCCTAGCCGGTATAACACCAGCCAAGGCCAGGGCCAGTATTACAAATTTACCGGCAATGTAATACCCTTATAAAGACCCTCTCGGCCCACCCCCAATCCCCTGTAAGACACTTTTTCTTCCCACCCCCCACCAACCGGTAACTAAATTACAAAAAGGTGGCAACCCTATCAGTCCCAAGTCTCTGGCTAAAGCTATTATGTAGTAGTTGAACCATAGCTAAGCACATTACTAAGAGACTACTACAAGCTAATTGGTGCAAGATTACAGCTAGGAGGAGACATTAGAGTCTAACTATCATATACAAAACTTATAACTTATAAGCAGCCAGACAAGCACAGTAATTTCTGGTACATTTAATACAATATGGCAGGTGGGTGTGGCCTGTCCCATTATTGCTCTCAGCTTAGACAGGAAGAGGAACAGGAGTGAGTCATAAGGTAATGGCAAAACAGCAGGAATGCCCTTAACCAAAATGGTCACACAAGCAGGTTGCTACAATAAGAATAGCCATATCACCTAAAATGATCATATTTATATAAGTTTTGCATACTTTTCTTTCTCTACAATCATTATAAGTGCAGCATTATGTAGGGGCCCCTATGGGTATGGGTTAATCTGCCCTGCAGCTTTAAGGCCCCCACCTTTTTTCTTGGAGTGATCTGCCAGGAGAGAATGACACTCCCCTGCTACACTGCTATATAGTGTGTGTAGGGAGTGGCCACTTCCTCTTTGGCCTGTGGATGGTGATCCAGCTGGGTGTGCTCAGGGGAGCCTGAGCATAGCTAGGCCCAGAAAGGCCCATGTGCTTTGGAGAAGAAGTCGGGGACCAGGTAAACCCCGTGAATGAGGAATAGTTACACTAGGGCAGACTTGTCATAGTCTCTCTAGGAGAGAAAGGCAGAGAGGTGAGAGAGAAAGAGCAGCTGAAGCTCCAACGAGGATTTGCAGTAAGGGAGTAGCTTCCCAGAGGCTTTGTGTGTTGCCTCCAGTCAGGGACCTCAGTGAAGAGGGACTGTAGGGTAGAAGCTGCTTGCCTGACAACTTCCAGGAGGGAATGTGTGTAATACTGCAAATGCCTAATGGAGATCTTTCCTCTGTGAGAAATGCCTAATGCCTTGTTCTGTGTGAACTCTCGAAATGTGCTGTTTTCCTCAAGCTCCTGCGTGAGTACTAAACCTGTGGTCACTTGCCTCGTGCATAGTTCAATAAACCGTTTCTGTTTTACTGCAAGAACCTCCTGGCGCCCAATTTGTTTGTTGTATGCACAGTAGCCTGGGGGGATGTAGTTGCACTACACCATAGAGGGAACACTTCCACTTGGCGAAGGCCCTGACCCTGTTGTGTGAAGTCGCATGTAACCCATGCTTCTACTGCTAGCTGGACAGTTTTAACTATTTGTGTGCTATGCGGCCCAAATAGGTGTTACATTTGGCGCCCAACGTGGGGCTCGATTCCCTAAAACCAGGCTGTGCATTGTTTTGTTCGAATCGTACGAATGGATGTACGAATTTGTCGGAGCGTACGAATGGATCGTACGAAGTTTTCGAAGTGGATAAACGGAACGTACGAATACTTTGAATCGTACGAATTTTCTTCAGAGTGTTTGGCCGTGGGTTCGGGCTTGGAGGTTCGCCCCGAATTTCACGAAGGCCTGCGGATGTCAGTTGGAATGGATAGGAGGAAGATGGATGTCTCTGCTGGGACCACTCCCTGTTCATTTGTGCCCCCTGATGTGAGAGAAGGACCTGGAGGATGGATTCTTCTGTGATTGCTACAGCTCTTCTATGGACTCCTGCAGAATGAGATGCCTAGAGTGCTGCTTGCTTGTTTTTTTGTGGCTGGAAGGACTGCTGGACTAAGTGGGTTCTAATTCAGGACTATTGATCCCCACCACAACTCTTCTGCCTTCACCTACTCGCTGAGTAGTGTTTCTGCACCCAAGGATTGGCCTGTGTGGACCCTTGGGAGGGGGAGAAGTATGTTTTGCTGATGTGTAATAAAGTTGACCAACTGCAACTGTTTATTATGCAATTGAAAATGTTTGATACAGTATTGTGCATGCTGTGTTTCCTTTACAGTGACCATTGTTACCAGGTATGCCTTAGGAGAGGATACCAGAAGTGGATGTGATGGTACTGTAAGTTGATATATGTTGGGGATGTTTAAACCATTGTCGGGACGAAATGGGTTTTTCCCCCGGGTGTATGTAGGGGCCCCTATGGGTATGGGTTAATCTGCCCTGCAGCTTTAAGGCCCCCACCTTTTTTCTTGGAGTGATCTGCCAGGAGAGAATGACACTCCCCTGCTACACTGCTATATAGTGTGTGTAGGGAGTGGCCACTTCCTCTTTGGCCTGTGGATGGTGATCCAGCTGGGTGTGCTCAGGGGAGCCTGAGCATAGCTAGGCCCAGAAAGGCCCATGTGCTTTGGAGAAGAAGTCGGGGACCAGGTAAACCCTGTGAATGAGGAATAGTTACACTAGGGCAGACTTGTCATAGTCTCTCTAGGAGAGAAAGGCAGAGAGGTGAGAGAGAAAGAGCAGCTGAAGCTCCAACGAGGATTTGCAGTAAGGGAGTAGCTTCCCAGAGGCATTGTGTGTTGCCTCCAGTCAGGGACCTCAGTGAAGAGGGACTGTAGGGTAGAAGCTGCTTGCCTGACAACTTCCAGGAGGGAATGTGTGTAATACTGCAAATGCCTAATGGAGATCTTTCCTCTGTGAGAAATGCCTAATGCCTTGTTCTGTGTGAACTCTCGAAATGTGCTGTTTTCCTCAAGCTCCTGCGTGAGTACTAAACCTGTGGTCACTTGCCTCGTGCATAGTTCAATAAACCGTTTCTGTTTTACTGCAAGAACCTCCTGGCGCCCAATTTGTTTGATGTATGCGCAGTAGCCTGGGGGATGTAGTTGCACTACACCATAGAGGGAACACTTCCACTTGGCGAAGGCCCTGACCCTGTTGTGTGAAGTCGCATGTAACCCATGCTTCTACTGCTAGCTGGACAGTTTTAACTATTTGTGTGCTATGCGGCCCAAATAGGTGTTACATTTATATTTCTCAGCCATTTGTAAAAACTTCCATTTATGAACCTGTAGTGTTTAACAGCAGCTCTTTTAGGAAAGGTTTGTTCATGTTTATTACTATGCAGCACAGGGGACATTAGAGGGCGCCCTCTATAGCAGGTCAGATACTTTGCCTTAGCCATGTGGAGCAGAGCTGGCCACTTCTCATCTTGTTTGTATATGGCAATAAGCTTTGTTCTTATTGGTTGCTTCACAGAATTGTTATTTTATCTGTTTTGTGAAACAAAACTGTCATTTTGTGGAAAGAATGAATCCTGTACTATAAAATCTTGCTTTCTGTCACAGATATCTATTTTGTCAGTCAAATCTAGCTTGACAAGCACTAGTTAGTTACACTATTATATATTATGTCCAACTTTGTTTTTACATAATTCATTCCGTAAGTAACTTTGCACATAAGTGCGTCCCTTACATGGAGGTTATACATTTGTGAGACAGATTGCTTGTTAAACTGTACAGAATGGAGTTTGTGATATAATGACATCCTTTTGTGCACTAACCAGATTTTGTTTTCATTCTTTAATAGAAATAAGTCTTTTGTATATTTTTTTTCTCTGTGTATGGTCACAAATACTTAAATAACACGAGAGACATTCATTCTGTGTATTAGGGATAGTTTTAGTATACAGAATGTATTTGGGACAAACGGCACCCCATAAGTTGAAACATATACATTTACTTATTAAATGCAACTGTCTCTCTTAACATAGTATTATTTTTACCTTTCTGTGCATATTTACCTTTCTGTGCTCTGCAGTAGACAACACACACCAGAGGGTATTGGGGCAGGTGGCTTATTAAAGCTAAATGCTAATAAAAGTCAAGCAAACCATAGTATGTTACTGTAACAGTCCCCATCTGTAAGTATGAGTTGTATGTAAGTCAGGTGTATGTAACTCAAGGACTGATTGTACTAGCTTGAGCATTATTCAGAACCCACAAGCTTTGCTTTGCTGTGCTGTGCGATGCAAGGCACAAGGGACCAATAGCAATACTAACTGCTGAAGTACAGGGCTCACTTGTGCCTAACGCCACTGTGATCTAAACCTTGTGCTGGATATTTAATCTAGCAACTGATTAAGGCATGGCTGCTAACACCTACAATCTTTTATCCTTTAGTACTCCTTTTAACTGAGCACCAATATCTACTAGCTTCATTTTAAATTTGATTTTACTGCCATGTTGGTTACATTCAAGTACACCTAGATGTTTCATGTTTTTTACATACATGTTTTTAAACTGAAATACTTAGCCATAAGCTAGCCATACATGTAATATTTGTTTCCTACAATGCATAGCAAGTTTATGGTGGGTTGATGACCCAATATAAATATATATAGTTTCGAGACACAGCTCCTATAACCACCCCTCCTGGACACATGTTTTTCAATCCTTTCCAAAATGCAGGAGGCAAGTAGGATGTGGAAATGGTAAGTTGTGCAGTTATCAGGCCTGAAATCAACATGATTATCTGCCGACTTAGTGTGATACTTGCAGGCAGGCCCGGACTGGCAATCTGTGGGTTCTGGCAAATGTCAGAGGGGCTGCTATAAGGTGCCATAGAAAGTCAGTATTTAGTGGGCTGGTGGGGGCTGTTTGGGCCTCTATGTGGGCTGATTGGGCCTCTTTTACCTGAAATGGCAGGGCCTATTTTAACTCTCAGTCCGGACCTGCTTGCAGGGTAGCTAAAGATGAATCCTTGACAGGACTGGGTTCCTGCAGACAGTATTGCACAGAAACAGTACCCACCCAGCAGCACAAGGGTTTGCCAAAGCAGGTCTCCCTCAGTGATGCCAAAAAATGTGTACCAAAACCCTAAAGCCAGACTATCAAAATAAAAGAGGTTTTATGTTATTTTAAAAGCAATATGTAATGTTATATAAAAAGCAGTCAAATCTATAGATCATTAAACACGTTCTAATTTCCAAACACTACAGAAAGTGAGCCAAAACATACCTACTACATTCTGCTATATGGTCTCTCTACATAAGTTTACCAGGGAATAGCACAATGTAATTGGAAGTATATAAACGAGAAAAAGGGAATACCATTTTTTTTCCTCTTGTGAATTGCAATGGGATTATATGGCAACTAAATGCCTTTTCCTGACAAATAGCATTTATGATTTGATCTACAAGCACTCCGCAGTTTCATGACTGCGATAAAGACTATCTGAATATTTCTCTCTCTTTGGGGCCTATTTCTATAATGACTACTCTGAATTAACTAACCTAATTAATAACAGGACCACTCAACCTAATTAATAATACCTAACGTCCCACCTCCTTTTTCCACCACAAACTAGAGTGACATTTCTGTATTAAAGATGAGTCGCGCGTTACAAGTTCTCATTGTAAATAATAATGCAAAGTGCCATTACAGGAAAATGATTTCCTATTCTATCCCATTGATTAGATGGCTGGGGTGTTTTTGCAATTACAGTATATTGTGTTACAATGACAAACATCTGTGTGATTGTATTGCATGGTTTAGACTTCAACTTGTCAGGGAGTCAAATTAACAGCAGTGCAGTATTGATGTTAATTTGACAACTGTGGAAGTTATTGCATTTACAAACTCTTCATGTGTCCCCACTCATGTGTATCAAGTGATTATCACTCCCCTGCTTTCCTTGCTCTGTTGTCACTATACAATAGATTTTAATGGAGAGTCCATTCTAATGTACACAAGACAAAACATTATTTCCATTGCTAAATCTTTATAATTTTGCAAAAAAAAAAAAAAATACTTAACCATTTCTTTTATATTTTACAAGCACTTGCTGGGAATAAGTGCCTGCTCAACTGTCCTTGATGAATAGTGTGCTAATCAGTGGCATAACTAGATATTAGTGGGCAAATTATTTTTGGGGCCCCCAACAAGTCTAGAGGTTGACCTGTTTTTCCAATAGTTACTGAATTTATATACTAATTAAGGCCTCATGAGGACCCTATACCTCCTGGGCCCCCAGCAGGGTCTGCTTCCTCTGCAGTTACACCCCTACTGCACCAGAGTATTTGAAAATCACAAGATAATTAGTGTGATTTTTGGTGCATCTCACACACAATTACACTAGATGCAACAAGAATGCGACAACTGGGATGCTAAAATTCTGGGGAAAACTGCTGCATTGTGGGGGGGAGGGGGGCTCCAAAAAGTGTGCTTTTTTACCATGCACTGTGTTGCAAACAAGCCTTCTTGTGTTTGGAACTTTAATAGGGATGCACCGAATCCAGGATTCGGTTCGGTATTCTGCCTTTTTCAGCAGGACTCTGCCCTGGCCGAACCAAATGCAAATTAGGGGTCGGGAGGGAAATCACGTGAGTTTTCGTCACAAAACAAGGAAGTAAAACATGTTCCCTAATTTGCATATGCAAATGAGGATTTGGATTCGGTTCTGTAATCGGCTGAATCCAAAATAGTGAATTCGGTGCATCCCTAAAATTTAATTAAATTGATTTCATCCATGTAATTCCGCATTTTACACAATAGAAAACAGTAAACTAAAGTGGAGGTTGATAGTTAAAGTAGATGTAACAGAACTATTTTTCCCAGCAGTGTCCAACGTGATGTAAATATAATTTTATATCACTGGCCTGCAGTATATACCTGTTTGTCTGGATACTGAATGTCAGCACACACCCCCATCTCTTCAAATAATTACATCAATCACTGTGTCACCCTTCCTTTGTCACAACTGTGGATGGAAAGCAAGAGCATTTGTCTGAATGTCATTCAAGGTTGGGGAAAGTATGTATGGACATAACGTGTGATTGTATATATATATTTATATTTATATATACCTATATGCGCACACACTCATATAAACAAACTCACTCTATTTATCACTCAATTACATATTTATAGAGATTTATGCTTATAAATATAATTTAATGTTGTCACAAATATCTGTCTTTTATTTCATAGTTGCTCGCCGGTGTTTGGTCTCCAATGCTCCAGTACCCTCGGGTTTGTCATACTAGCAGATCATTAATATTTGCTACAGTAGCCTGTGCCCTTTTTTTCCACCTTTATCCACTAATAAAATGAGCTGAGCTCTCTACGTTTGATGGCTCAGAACAGGACAGAGGAAGATTGTAATAACTGTGCAGCATGGCAGCAATGAGATGAACAAATAACTGATATTCAGCAGAGAGTAACAATGAGCAAGCCACTGCAAACATTGAAATAGCATCAGGAGGGGAAGTGCTACAAATGATCACACTGTCTTAGCAGGAAGCAAAAGTTGTAAAAAAACTCAATTCAGGAAGATGGTGAGACTGTAGTTAAGGCAACAAAACACAGACAGGCCGTGTCTAAAACATCTGGCAGCAGATGGACAAAACCCACAGGCTGGCAACAGAGTCCAAGGGTCAATTACAGGGGCTTGGGAGATATGGCAAAGGAATGGTTGAGGTTACATTTGATGGATGGGTACCATTCCACACTTTTTTAGATATGAGAATGGACAGCAATATACAAAAGGAGTCTCGCGGTGCAAGGATAATTGGTTATCTGGGATACAGAATTGCAGCTGGTGGCTGGGTATAACAGGCCTACATGCATACTAGTCATCCTTTGCTGAATGCATTCAACTAACATCAGAATTAGAGCTACATTAACAATGCCGATTTATCCCTAAATTGACAGACTAATTTTATTACCATTATTCATTCTCCTTCCTCTTATTACATATTATTTACAAACCACACATTATTCTGAGCTTTTCAGAAGGGGGATTGTACAAAAAGTCTTGTGTTTTAGGCACATTTATTGTAATGTATTGTTGTGAGCCCTCATACCGGTATATAGATCCTCATGAGACTTATGATTCTTATGTCTGATAGCAAGTTATGAAACGTAGTTCATATTCTCACCTTGCATGGTACATACCTCATAGACCTCACAAGTGGTAATGCATTGCTAATGTAATAATGCTTTCAATTATTTTGTTCAGTAGCGATCCTAGAGGGGGCGGGACCTGGTGTGTGACGCGCAGCCGGCCCCGCCCCCTCCGTACGGCCGCATTTGGCCGCATTTTCAGCGGCGAACGGACTGCCGGGGGGCCCTGAGGGGGTGTGGGCCCTGGCCCGCTCGCACCCCCTGCTCCCCCGGTAGTTCCGCCACTGTTTTTGTTAGATTTCTATG
This sequence comes from Xenopus petersii, assembly GCA_038501925.1. Lineage (NCBI taxonomy): Eukaryota > Metazoa > Chordata > Amphibia > Anura > Pipidae > Xenopus > Xenopus petersii. The sequence goes on from CM076673.1 coordinate 139,750,583, forward strand.
TATTTTTTCTTTATACAAAGATTCTGCTGAGGATGCCTTTGATGAGGAGGCATTTTTATTAACTTTATTGCAGGTCCTAGATAGTGAACAATATAGAATTGGCCCACGTGCCCCAGTGCTGCATGGCTAATGTGCTACCAAGTAAACCACAATTTTAAAAGTTTGCCTGTGAAAAAATATTGAAATAAACACTTTATATGTACTTTGCTGCCCTAGGCTGCTTTTGTTTCTTTGCTCATTTTGTCAAACACATTTCACTTTGGCATTACCCATAAATATCTGCCCCAAGGCAAAAGTCATTGTGACCTTTCCACTAATCTAGACCTTTATGTCCTGCGCAAATGTTGGATAAACAGGACAGTGCATAATATATGATGACCATAAAAAATGGCTATTGAAATAGGAAGTAACAATGCCATTATAGAGCCAGGACCTTTAAAACTGAATGAAATGAATGTAATTACAAAAATAAGTTGCTCATCTAAAGAATGCCTGGATGGATTTAAATAAATTATATCATATATAACTTCAAGATGCAAATCGGTACTGATAAGGAACAAACAGTACATATAAAGAAGCATCTCCATTAGTGATGGGTGAATCTGTGCAAAAATTTACAAACAGGGAAAAATTTAAATTTGCAAAACGCATTGAAGTTGAAGGGCATCAAAATAATTTTGACGTGCTTTAATTTTGACGTGAGCGTCAATTTTTATACGCGCAACTATTTGGCCAAATGCATTAAAGTCAATGAGTGTCCAAATAATTTTGACAGGCGAAAATTTTTATGCGCGCGCCAGTCAAAATTTTATTGATCAGGTGGATTTTTTGCCGGCGATTTGACGACCGCATGTTTTAATTTTTCCCCTCAGGTCATCGGTTATTTTCTGGGGCATATGGACAGATACAACTAAGTGAGCTGCAGCATAAGGGGAGAAGAAAAATAAACATGTACAACTTGTTATATTCCTTTCTGAATAATAATGCTTTGTGAAAGAGGTTTGTGAAAGTTCTCAGAATAGGAATGTTGGCTACATACCGTATTTTGATGGCCCTAAAGAAGAAAACATTTGCTAACGTGCCTTTATAATTATTCAGCAACATACGTTGGACCATTTTTATATATAAATTAAAAACACTACAAAATGAGTAATACGTAGTGAAACCAAACCCATTTTTCTTCTTAGAAAAATGCACGAAACCATGGAAAAATTATTGAAACTTCACCAAATGTATTGGAGTCAATGGGTGTTTTTTCTTGTACAAAATGGATTGGCGTCAATAGGTGTTTTTTCTCATGCAAATCCATAACAAGTGAAAAAAGTCTGCTCATTTCTTGTAATAAGGAGGAGATTCTATGCCAAATACAGAAGTTGGTCCTGTGCATTCAGCATTAAACTGACATCATGACTAATGATAAACAGCCAAGACAATAGTTACGGACCTGCAGGTTGTGTCTTAAGGTTAGGCATGTCTTCCTGCTAAGCTATTCTAATAGGGGATTTAGGTCAGTTTGGTCCTGTAATGAAAAACTGACTGCAATTTCTGGGCAAATGGTACAGGGAAACCCTTTTGAAATAAAAAAAATAACAAAAGTGGTATAAAGGTGATAATGAGCAAATGGTACAACTGATTGGCTAGATTGGTGTTAACATTTTGTTATCAACATCATTTTCCAAAAAAATTACCCGTTTTGATCTTAAGTAATATAAGGCTGTTAAAGTTGGAGGGTGTTTTAATTGTATGGGCTAAAGTAAGAAAAACGAATAATAAAGATGAATAAATAAACCAAGAAAGTAAGGAAAGATAAAGGTAGAAGAAAGGCACACAAACCAATGGAAAGCTGTGATCAATGGCTCTGTGGCTAAGGTGAAAGTGTACAAAGGCACTAACCTTCATTATCATTTAAGATAATTTTAAGGGGAATTTACTAACACTATATCATATCGGTAATGCATAACAATTAATCAGCATCTATTTTTGTTCGAAAATTTGATTAGTTTATAAAATAAAGCAGAAATGGTTGTGCTCCAGTTTAAAGGGCACCAGTTGCCCAAAAATAATTTTCACCACCAAAAGTGCAGGCTAATAGAGCCCGCAGTCCAGTTGGGTGTATTTTTTTTTTTTTTATTTGGCGCTGCCAGTTCTAGGATACTCACTTTGGGAGGGGGCATCGGACATCACGCTCATGCGCATAATGAGAATGTTTATGGGAGTGTAATACTGTATTGTGTTGTTGGTTAAAGTTGCACTCTTACTTATTGCAAAAATAGATATTACGATTTATTTTATTGCTTGTTAATAAAAGTTGTGGAATGTAACTTTACAACATTGGGTTTCTGGGTAAAGTGTTTGGGGTAAGGCGGATAAGCTGTCAGAACAGTGTGTGGATGCAGCACAGTCATTTGACATGGGCCGCATTCTATCCACTCATAAGCAATGATGTTTAGATCAGTTTACCCTGCACTGTTTCTTACCTAGAACCTTTGCATGTGCTTGGATGCTTAGATGATCTCTAATCTATTTGCAGTAAATCAGTAATAGACAAAATATGACCTAAATACCTCTACTCAGAAAATACAGAAATATATGAATATGCAAACTCAGCATCAAATAATCATTTTTAGCGTCTACAAATATAGTAACTGTTGCCATGATATCCCAGTTAATTGAAGTTTCTCAGTCTAAACCAACACAAGCATGAGACAAACAAGGAAACTATCATCTCTTAAGTGTCTTCTAGGAAGACCCTCAGGGTTAATTAAAACTGAGCTCTGGCACGAGGCTGACGATTATGGGAAAACATCTCTGCAGCCATTCCTGTAAATCTCGGCACTTCTTAACGAATGCCTCAGAATGCTTTAATTCAGCGTTTTTTCACAAAATAATTTAACGGCAAGTGTAATAGCACTATAAAACTCTATTATAACTTCAGGACATTGGATGCAGTGAGCAGGGGGACAGAGCTCTTTACACTGGGGACACAAAAGCCTTGTGCACAGTTCTGCATTTTAATGGGCAGATTTATACTGGTTGTGACTGGTTTTTGTGCTCATGGATAAATTGTTGGTTACAGGCATTTTAAATCATTAAGAGGTTGGTCAAATGGTTCTTAGAACATTTCCAAATTCAAATACTGCAGGCAAGGAAGGCAGGGAATTGGTTCTTTCACACAGCACTTTCTTGGTAATTTTCACCTAAAACACCTACTATTTTCTGTTGGGATATACTTGTCTAAGTATGGCTGGGTTTCATGACAATGGATCTGCTATATTCACTATAGTGTGAAACACCTCTGTGAAAAAATGTAATACATCTCTGCTGAAGCAATACAGGTAACAGAAATCCGTTAACGGAATTACAGGAAGGCTATATCCCATACACTCTATTTTAATTAAATAGTTACAATTATTTAAAGTAATTTCCGTCTGTTAATTTATGTTCAAATTTCCTTTTAGTAGACTTAAGTTATGAAGATCAAAAATAACAGAAACACCCCTTATTTGGAAAAACACTCAGGATAACAGGTCCCATACCTGTAATATAATAAACGTTGCAAAGTTTGCCTCTGGTCTGCTAATCGGATCCATAACAATAATTCAGGCATTGCTACATACTAGTTATTTTGGGCAGCTCAATCTCATTATATTAACCGTTAGATTCTTTATTCCTGTGGTGTTCCTTTAGGTTCTGGGGGCTCAGAGCAGACTCATCTCATTCCCCCCTATAATTATGCCCCAGTGTTGTAGTTAAAGCAACACTATTATTAATACAATTTCCATTTCATATTTTAGAAGCTTTAAAAGTGTTGTGCACTCCAACATTTCAACACATTCTTGCCAACCATTTTCATCCACAAATGCTTTGGGTGGCAACTATGGGCCAAGGATAATTCTTGGTGGATCATAAGTGTTAACCTCTTAGAGACTCGCAGCAAATGATCAAAAGGTTTCCCAAGCTAGAAAATAGATTAGACCTTTATGAAAACCATCTGTCAAATTTGTGACTTGTGACTATAAAAAGTTAGATAGAAACTCGGTCATAAAGCATCACAACATTGCCTTTCAAAGCAATGAAGAAGACAGCCTCATAAGTACCAGGATATGCAAAGTCACTACAACTATGTATTTCCAAACAAAGTATTTACTCCCACTACTCTAATTTTTTGCTTTTATCTTTATGTAGGATAATGCCTTTTTTATTTTTCTGTATTCCATTAACTTTCCTCTAGATTGCAAGATCGGATGAGTAGGGACCGTCTACATCTACAGTGCTTCAGAAAGTGCTTCTACTAAATAATATGGATAGTAAAAATAATATGAGAAGTGCTTCCCTTTCTGATTCATTTTTAATACGCCATAGGTTTCCTAGTCATAGATCATCTATGTATCATTTTTTTATGTGTAATTGTATGTTACATATCAATAAAATACCCTGCAAAATTGTTACTGGGCCTAGAGAAAATATTCATATGATAATATATGAACTGGACTTTTCTCCTTTCTCAATATTTTGTTTGTATGCAGGAGAATGAGGAGCCCAATCCAGAAAATTAATCTCATTCAGGCCTGAATAGAAATTAAGATCAAAACAGTTTACCTCAAATGGTAACTTTCCATCCTGTTTGGGATTGAGCCATTGAAACAGTTAGCTGGCATCCAGAGTAATCAGGAATTGGAAGTGCATTGTTGTGTCTATCCATTTGTACACAGCAGCAAGTTACCCTCAGGCTGTCTCCCTTACTAACACGAGAAAGCATCAGTCGTGAGTCAGAATGAATCAGGCAGCAGGAGAGAATGTCCTTAGCTAAGAGCCAGCTCAGTCTCCTGTAGCATTAAAGCGACTATTGACTCAAAATGCTAGCGAAAGTCACTAGCAATTTCATTAAGGTGAATGATTTTTGACTGGCCGGTATCTAACAGATGCAGCAAGAATTCTAATGCTCAGAAGGGAACTGTTAGAAAGTGTTCAGAACACACTTTGGGAATATGGATTAAAGGGAAGCTGATAGGCAGCTCAGATGCAAAGTACCATTTTGAGCTGGAAGCAGCTTTGCACATTTGTTTTGCTTAAAAATGCTGGCTTGAAGTGACTAAGCTTTCAGCATTGAGAAATATGTGTTAATGCCAGTGGAGCTAGCCAGAAATGGTGGGAGTTGTGATTATACAGAAGAATTCCCCTTTATAGACAAATATATATGCCATCAAAAGTAAGTACAGACACAATACAAGGCATGGCTACATTAATGAGAATTATGCACAATTCATTTTACCTTCAGAAGAAAAGATTCATTCATTGGGAGTACAGACAAGATAAAGCACAGATATTAGTATACCTTTTTAGAGTATAAATGGCTAAGGGAGCTTTTTTTAGAGTATAAATGGCTAAGAGAGCTTTTTTAGAATATAAATGGCTATGGGAGCTTTTTTAGAGTATAAATGGCTAAGGGAGCTTTTTTAGAGTATAAATGGCTAAGGGAGCTTTTTTAGAGTATAAATGGCTAAGGGCACTTTTTTAGAGTATAAATGGCTAAGGGAGCTTTTTTAGAGTATAAATGGCTATGGGAGCTTTTTTAGAGTATAAATGGCTAAGGGAGCTTTTTTAGAGTATAAATGGCTAAGGGAGCTTACCTGCTGGCTTACAGGTAAACCTGGAAACACTGTGAATTGCTACTGTAAGGGATTGAGAACCTGGTGCACCTGATGGGCTCCAATGCATATTTTATAGGTTATCCAACTACAAAATAAAACACTAGTATTAGATATAAAATATAACCAGAAGCTTTTAACCATAAGAAAATAATACAATGTACACTGCCACCGAGGTGATGCAGGGGCCCTACCAAATTAAAACAGTGCTTAATGAATTGCCTAAACTTGCTTCCAGTAACAAGTACAAATAGATGAGTCACACACATGACAGATGTTGCCATAACCTTCTCAATGTTTGGAAGTCCTCCCTCTCCAGAACACATACTGTACCAGGGCACTTGATCAGGTAACTCCAGAATCAATCTCACAGCTGTCACCCTTAGATAAAGGTAGGTTTGGTTACAGAATATTAGGTAACAAGGATATTAGCACTGTAAGTTGGAGTGATCAGAATGCATATGTGATTGTCCAAGTAATGGATTATGATAGCCAAATGCCCAGTAGGGAGAAAAAAGATATTGGCATCGCCAAACAAAATTTCAGTTTACACATATAGTAACAGTAATGTTTTAAGAGGGCAGAAAGACCAGATATCTATACACACTGAACCCATATGGTGTCTCTACATATTGTATTTATATAGATTTTGCACTTGTCCTATACTAACACAACTAAACAAGCAGTAGCAGGGACCAAGCCAGTGAGTTCTATAAGAGCTGCGTCGGAGCAAATGTAATGTGCTTATTTTTTTAAAGGAATGCAGAGTGTGCAGGGTTTAATAGTTTTTAATAGCAGGTGCAAAAACACTGCTTTAGCTATCTTGGTCTTTGTCTTGTACTGACTACTGATTTTTTCCCTGCTTCCCTGCCTGCTCATAAATATCACATTTTAATCTGCAAGTAATATTTCAATATATACATTTTATAAACAAATAAACAAACAAACAAACAAATATATATATATATATATATATATATATATATTTGTGTAAGAACTGCTGCTCATCCCCCCTCCATGCCTGTAGGTACAATACATGTCAACCTTTTACCAGAACACTACAGGAGTAACTTTACTTCCAAGTGGATAAGAAGTCTTTAAAGGTCGCTCCTAATTGTGGGAGGTAATATTGCTGCAGCCACTGAAGCACTAAGCACATTTATTTTCAATGCTAGCTGCTTTATTTTTTCCTTCTTTTTCTATTTCGGCTGCTGCAATAACCATTTGCATTGTGTTAAGTATTCACAGGCGGGGAGCTTCACAATGAAATGTCATGCAGGGCTGCACTGTGTTAAAAGAGTTTTCTTTTCTAGAATTATTACTATTGAAATGAACTGAATAAAAAGTGAAAAGCACTTTTAAATCCTACCCATCAAGCAAATTCATTTTGATAGAAATAAAGAAACACTTAGGCATCTGAATGTGTTTTTGGCAGAGCGGAGGAGCAGAGGAGATTGGGACGAACTTGGGGACAGCTTATTTGCTTAAATATAAATGCTTGGTCCCTTAACAATGCATGGGAACAGACAAGTGCACAAGTGAAATCCAAAGCTGGACAAATCAAAGGCAGATAATAATAAAGGCTCACATGAGTCTTTACTCCCCCAAAAATGATTAACTGCTATATAGAATATATGTTAATAATTAAAAGCTCTATTAAAACAGCACATACTGTAATTAGCCTCCCTTAAGCAAAAAACAAGAGGTAGTTTGTATCCAGATTTTAGCGTTTGAGTAGCCCAAAAGAAAACATTATGAGAATTATAAAAAAATCCCCAGTTAAAAGGGGATGCCAGCATGTAACAGTGTAGGGCAGGTTTAGACTGCTTTGATAAATTTTGTGAAGTTGTGTGCAATGTGCATAGGACAATTCAGAGTCTTGAATTGACACCCATTTTGACCTGCATTTGTAAGTAAGCTCTTATAGCTTTAATTTTGAATCATAGACGTGGTTGTATACATAAGCAACTGCATCATCTGCACTCCAGACTGACTCCAGTCCAATAAATAATTATTTGATCTTTTAAGGAAAGTAGAAAGGGTGAACAGACTGTACAAAACTGAGCACCATACACACCCAAATACAGAAAAAGAAAACAGTAACTTGAAGAGTTAGTTATCACAAATCCAAGATGATTATGGGTAAAAGTGGGCATTGGAACAAGTTATGCCTTTGCATTTTTGTGGATCATTATGATCAAACTCTTTTTCATTGTATTACTGACCAGTTTGGGATATCATGCATGGAATCCATCTTAGTGTTTGGACTAACATGAACATGTGTTTTGGGGTAACATACATACACATTTAGTAGAGCCCATTGCACTTTGCAATGTCTGTGTTGGATTAAGTGGTAAGTATGGTCATTGCAACTTTTGTGGTCCCTTACCATTGGTAAAGTCAACCATAAAACCAATGAAGATGTATCCTTGAAGCACACATCCCATGGATTTAGATGCTACTCTGTGGCTGCTAGTTGTGCTGCACACAATGATGTAAACTAAACTGCTTTTTGCATGGAAATTTTTATCACAAATAATAGCGGTTAACGTTTTTACTTCTGCTCCTCTAAAGGTAATGACAATGGCAGTCTGTCTCACACACACACTGCACTTTGAGTTTGCTCGACTGAAGCTGCATAACAAAGATCCTTCATTTTAAATGACACAAGCAAAATCAAAACACTTTTATGTTTGTTTGAGAAGTATGCATCAACTGGCTGTCACAAGTTAAAGATTACACTTTCATGCTAGTTAAACAACGTTTATATATTCTTGCTTGGGGTATGTTTCCATGTATCTGCTTCTGATCAGTGGCGGAACTACTGGGGGAGCAGGGGGTGCGATTGGGCCAGGGCCCGCACCCCCTCAGGGCCCCCCGGCAGCACGCGCTCCACCGATTTCCGGGTGTGCACCGCGGCATTTCCGGGCGGAAACTCATGTACGGAGGGGGGTGGGGCACTTCCCCCACCAGGGCCTGCCCCCCTCTAGTTACATTACTGCTTCTGATGTGACAGTAACAGTAAACTAAGGTGCATTTGTTAACAGAATGCATTGTTAGGTGAATGACCAGTCTGCAGTTAACTTGAAAAAAGGCAGATACTGGGGCCTGAAACATTGCAAGATCAAAAAGTCATGTGAAGTAAACAAAGGCTTTTTAAATTTAAATGAAAATTGTGGATGGTGCCATAATGATTTTTGTCTGACCAGTCTGCATTTAGGGGCAGCATATTGTTCTCACTGTTTAATTAAAACACAATTTCTTTTACGTTTTGACATTGCCAAACGAGCGGATCTCTCCGTGTATGGCCATCTTTACTTGCATATTTCTGCATGTTTATCCTTTCCTAATGGTAGTTTATTGTTCTAGAATTCTGATTCACACTCTTTCATATTAGCAGTGATTGAGGAACTAATGAATGTCCTGGACATCCAGGGATTTCACTTCTTCAGTTAATTTCAAATCCCCAAAGCTTCTTCTCTGTGACAGATGCACAGTGCTTAAACTCAACAGACCTGAATTTTTCGCAGCTGGAGCTGTAAAAGATTAGACATTTTTCAGGTAGAGTTCAGAGTCTAATTCCTTGGCATTTCTGACAAATACATATCCTCATTTTCATTTAGAAAGTAGGTTAAATACGTAGATTTTTTTTTCTAAAAAGTAATTATAAATAATATAAGGCCCAACTTTAAAAACAAGGTCATTTATCATTTTGACAGATACTAAAAAGTATCTTTTACCTAAGCGAAGGTATTTAATTCATAGAGACAAAATAAACTGGACTATTGAAGGAAAGTTCAGTACCATTCTCTCTACATTGTAAGGATTCACCAAATCCAGGATTCAGTTCAGGATTCAGCAAGATTCAAAGTTGGCCAAATCTAAGTGCCGGACTGAACTAAATCCATAGCCTTAAAATCACACGACTTTTTGGCACGCAAAAATTCCAATTTTTTTCCCCCACTGCACATGTGGTTCTTTTTAAACCCTTTACTTGAATGTACAAATTAAGGTTCAGATTTGGCTTGGGATTCTTCTGAATTCTTCATGAAAGATTTAAGATTTGGCTGCATCCAAAAATAGAGGATTCGGTGCATCCCTAGTACATTGTAGAAACTTAGGACAGGATCAGCAAATAATCTAAGCCTGTCTAGATACTTTTTATGATAAGCACTTGTGTATTAAACAGAGACTTGTATGTTTTACTCAGTGGACCTTAACTTGCCTATATCCACCACCTGTAGTTGTAAAGCAACTATTCTGTGGTACAAAGTAGTGCCTTTACTCTGCCCTCTATTTTTTCTCAAGAATTGTGTTTAGGCTGATATCTGTTCATAAAGTGTATAACACAGGTGGAAGAGAAAAATGCAGATAGGTGAAATATAAAATGGATATAAGAGGGATAAGAAAAAGAGATAATGGAGCACAGTGGAGAAAACCATCTAGGGTAAGAAGACATTTTATTTTAGAAGAGGAAACAGTGGAAATAGGAAATCACTGCAAGCAAGAAAAGGTGTAACCAGCCATGGGGTAGTCAGATCTTAGCTTAGTATTAGCTACAATGCCATCATTTTTGTATTTGTAAAGTTAGTGTGCATTGCAGAAAAAAACAGAAATGTATTGAATGATGTGCAGTTGCAATTATTTTAGTAAGCTATACTGCAGAAAATAAAAATTATAGGAACGTGTGATATGTCCCTCTGTTAACCACATATTTTATGTTTTACCTCTACAGTGTTATTCAAATAAATAGAATACATTTGCTAAAAATTCAGTTTGACTGGCATTGTACTTTGCTGGCAAAAAGATCAATACCTCAACATATGTTTGGCAGAGCATGGCTGTTTTTTCGAAAAATATGGTCACGCCAATATATGGTTGATTCCCTGCTTTCTGCCTTCTCCACTTTCATCAATAATTGAATTCCCCTAAAATCTATTTTGTCCCTGAACTATCATTAGGAGCCTGCAGTCTTACCCATAAATCAATGTCTCTCTAGCAAAATACTAAAACATTGTCACTGTACAATTCACTCCTGAATTCACTGCAATGGCTAACCTGTGCTGAAGACTCATATGACCTCTCAATACCCAGTTTTAAATTGATGTATTCCAACACATGTAATACTTCTCATGGTCACTTTTCTGTCAGAGCTCAACATCTCATGGATTTATTCATTTGTAGTCTCCTTTTACGTCTTGTTTATACAAAATAACATCCATAAATTACCATAACCTTCTTTTTAACAGTTAAGCTGGCCATAGATGTTGAGATTTTTAAAAGATCAGATCCTCATCGCGAGACCACGATTTTCTCGGAACGATCGTACGATCGTATGAATTTACCTTCAACTAAAAAGACCAATTTGCCAGGAAAACAAAGGGGAGCTGCCTGCTTGGCCCTGCAAACATAGATACATTGCACTGGGACGACAACGATTTTTTGACCTGGCTGATCAATTTGACAGATGTCGGCCGAAAAATTGTAAGATGTACGATCGTTCGAATCCCACTAACCGCACGATAATTTCGAAGGATCGGTCGGACTTCCCTAAAATCGGTCGTTCGGCAAGAATCGTCGCGTCTATGGGGAGCTTTAGGGGCAGATTTATCAAGGGTCGAATGTCAAAGGTGAAAATAGTTCGAAATTCGACCATCGAATTGAAATACTTCGTAAATTGAAGTCAAAGTCTTTTTACATCGAATTTGTCCATATGTGGTTGAAGTAAAATCGTAAGATCGAACGATGAAATCCTTTGAATCGAAGGATTTCAGTGATCAATCGAACAATTTTACTTTGACTTCCAAAAACGTAATAAAATGCTCTCGAAGGTCCCCATAGGCTAACATAGCACTTCAGCAGGTTTAATTTGTGAGACAGTACTTTGATTATCGAATGGTCGAATATTCAAATGATTTTACTTTGAATCAAATTTGAAGTCGAAGTCGTAGTATCCTATTCGATGGTCAAAGTATCCAAAAAATTACTTCGAATTTTTTTACTTCGAAAATTCCCTTGAATTCACTTCGACCCATAATAAATCTGCCCCTTAGTGTCTAAAGACAAGATTTGGCAATACGAGTGCAAAACTGTAAAATCTACCAATCACCTCATGTACATGTAAGAGACTCAAGATGATACAATAATTAGTATGTCACAAGAGTGCTCACTAGGTGCCTGTTTGTTTGGTGACTCTCTAGTGTTCCTGTTCATGGATTAACTCTTACATCATTATGAATTTTTCATTGCAAGGGACAATATAGTACGAGGTACAGAGTTTGTACCAGGTCTAGATTAGTCATCTATCATAACCAATCATCATATGTGTGCCTTTAAGTAGATAGCCTGTAAATACAAAACACTGTAATATATAATATATTGTAGTATGTTAATTAAAAGAACATACTTTTAATAACATATCCAAGTGAATGTACTAGTGTCTGCTTAGGGACACCTAAGTTCTATGGTGAAGCAATAAAAAGTGCCCAATGCAGCAGATTTAAATTGCCACAGGAGGGTCCTTTAGTGAGCTAACCTACTCACCAGATCCAAATGGATCAAGGCTCAATAACTAGTTCCCAACACAGGGCTGTGCAGCAAACCCCAAGCAGACCAGACTGCAGTGTGTCATCCCCAATGCAGAAATGTAAATCTCAACAGCCAATATGGGTTTCTAGTGGTTCATGTGGAAAATAGGGAAAACCCATATAAATTGTTAAGATTTACTTTTCTGCATCGGGATAACATACTGCATTTTGATCTGCTTAGAGTTAGCTAAACAGCCCTGCAATATGGATTATTTATTGAGCCTTGATCCATTTGGATGTGGTGAGTAGGCTAGCTCACTTTGGATCTGGTGCACTGGGCCCTTTTAATTGCTTCATCATTGTATTTACGTATCCCTAATTGGGCACTGGTTTATTCACTGGGATATACTGTTGTTTTAATGAACATATTGCACTATATTATCTATTTTTGTGTGTTCCATATAGTGTTCTGCATTTATTCTGAAGCCCAGGAGAGAGAGAGAAAGGACAAAAGCTGCAGGTTATTATTTACTTAAAGATTTGAACAACCACATAAAGTGCTGTTCACTTTTACATTATTTCCTTTGCACAGCCAGTAAATGCTGCTTATTGATAGGTTGGTATTTGTTACTATACCTAGTGCAAATATGTGGGAGTAATTTAGTAAGTACAAGCAGGGTTTTTTTTTTAACTTTGCACCCTGCCCTGTTCCCTCTAGATTTTTGCAGGAATCCATGCTTCAAAATGCCTGCTGGTTCTGTGCTTTGGACTTCAATCCAATTCAATCTTTGCATATCTCAGCATTTGTAGCAGATACAGTAGTAAATGACCCTTAGTATATTTTTTATTTTGTTGAATAAAGTTGGTGAAATAATTAATTATAAGAAGCAATCTACATAAAAAATTGCTTCGGTGTAAATCCTTTTTGGATAGGGTACATGAATGGTTAAGTACCTAGGGGCCCGAATATAGAATGCACTTTTTAGTCTAAATTAGATACTTGATATGCATTTATTACAGATAATTTGAAGAAATCTATTTTTGTACTATGGAGAATTGTATGTCCAGCAACCATTTAAGTGCACCATCATACAATAGAATATGTGTGCATCTATGTTTATAAATGTTTTCTTCAGTTTTAGCAATGGATTTTTAGCTAGACTGATTATATGTGGTCTAGATCACATGACATTATTGTACATAGGCAAAGCGATAAGTATGTTAGACTAGTCTGTTTATTATGCACGGTACAAGAGCAAATACGCAGTCTGCCGTTTCTATTTTATTACATTTTATTGTTGTGGCATATTATGAAGATGTAATATGATATATATGAAAACAATTTATTATATTCTACATTATTTTTTTTTTAAATGGTCTAATGTAGACTATAGTTATAGATATGAGTTTAGGAACTATGTTTGGCATTAGTACTAATGTTCTCTTTATTAGATTTATGGACACTGGTTTTTAATGGTGTCATTCACATGATGTTGATGTTGTTGCAAGTAAGACCAAACATGAGCAGTGGGCTAGGGGGAGACATGGGGATGTTGATAGTATTTTCTGTGCTTGTATTATATATAGTGAATAAAGTACCCCCTCTTAAAAATTATAAGGATATTATAAGTTACCGAGGAGTTTCATGACCATATAAAAGCACGAGGCCGAAGGCCGAGTGTTTTTATACAGGTCATTGAACTCCGAGGTAACTTATAATATCCTCATATTTTGCAACAGGGGGTACTTTATTTATTATAATACACAAGTTTCAGTGAGTCATGTGACAGAACTGACATCAGAACTCACAGTTTATAACTGATGACATCAGAACTCACCGTTTATAAGGATATAATTTACAGGATATTCATGGCTTTTGTGTATTATAATAAGTATTTATTACACAATGCAAATGTAATAAGAGTCATTCTGTTATAAATGTTTCTGTGCCTAGTGTTTTGTACTGATTTTTGATCATTTTTATATTATATCGCACTGGGCAATTTGAAAATAACACCAGTACCTTCTATTCAGCGAAATTCAATTGGTATAGACCACATGATAATATTGCTTGTAGGTATGGGAAGGGTTACAGGCTAACAGTTGTATGCCACCCCTATTGCTATGTAAGGTATAGGAGTAATAATGTGATTTGTTTTACAGTGTATACCTGAAGAAGAGGTTCTCTCCAAAGCATTTGTGGTTTTTATTGTACTCGCTACTAAAACAGGGATTGGTTTGGCCCTCCAAGAAGAATCTGAGTTCCTCTGTCCTTTTTTTGTGCTGCCGTGATACCTATTTTCAATAATTCCATTGGCCTTTAAACACTGACAGTGGATTCTTCAAATAGTCAGTAGACATGGAAAAGAGTGGCTAGCAAACAAATTAATTTTTGGTATGATGAAGAAATTGATCATCTGAGACAATTTGCAATTGGTCTTCACTTTTTATTTTCAGTGGTTTTATTTATCTTTTTGCTGAGCTATTCCCCAGCAGGTATCTGGTTGCTATGATCCAAATTACCCTAACAACTAGGAAGTATATTTAATGGAAAACTGCATTAATAGAGAGGGGCCTAATAGAAAGATAAGTACTAAAAAGTAGCAATAATAATAAAATTGTATCCTCACAATTTTTTGGCTGCTGGGGTCAGTGACCCCCTTTTGAAAGCTAGAAATAGTCAGAAGAAGGAGGCAAGAAATTAAGAAAAACTATAAGAAATCCCTTTAAGGCCAAGTTTATCATTTATAAACAAATTCCATTATTAATGCAAAATAGCAAAATGATGGATCTAATATAAATTAAAATGAATCATTTCCATTACTGAAGCATGTACACAAGCATATATTTGGAGTTATATACACAACTAGGCTTTTTCAACTGCAGAGCATAGGGCCAGATGCATTGCTTGTTCTGCACTGATCACACAACAGAATAACTGGACAGTCTTTTTGGCATTCACATGGTAAATGGCAGTAGTTTACCTTTTGAAAGCATTTCATTTCAGTGTTGCGGAGGGGTGTAGTCACCCCAGGATAATAACAAGTCTCTCTCTTCTCTTCGCCCCCTCCAGAAAAAATCATTTATTCTTTCAAGACTGCGATTTCATTCTGATTATAGAAAGGCAATCAAATCTTGCTGTCAAATTCAGTCCAAAATGAGACTTGTTAGTGATTACCACTGGGGTATTGTTAAATCCCAAATTGCAATTTCCCGTAAGTTATGTTTTTTAAGGAAATTACTGTATGTATAAAAAAAAACTGGAAAAAAGACCAATTTTGCATCTTCAAAAAAAAAAGACAAAGGCTTCTACATTTCTGAAACAGCTATAATTTCCATGCTTTTTACACGTTTTTATATGCACTGCACTCAGATGACTTTCCGAGAGTGGAAAAAATGTATTTAAAACTTTTTTTTTTTCAGAACAGTCATAGAATATGCAAAAAAAAAAACCCTAAACATCTGCAACAAAGTGATATAAACCCCACATTGGCCCAGAGAGAGAGCCGCATGAAACATGTAACCTGGGCACAATATTTTTGCATGCTGCCAAGGATAAGAATATAAAAGCAAGTATGCAAATATCCAGTGTAAAACAAAATAGTACAGAAACTGGGGAATGTAATAAAAATCGCTAATGGAAAAACTATTCGCAATGCGAAAAGTTATGCCTTTGCGTGAACAAATTTTGCTTAGTGCGAATTTAATATAGCTTTTGCGAGCCCGGAAATTGTTTAGCGACCACTTCCGACAGTGAAAGACCGTTTGCGAATTTTATAGTTTGCGCCAATGCAATGTAATAAAACTTCTTGCTGAAAAAGTCGTTATGTTTGCTCCAAAAGATTACGACACCTTCAAGCACTTCTTATGAGTGCGCAATTAAAATTCGCAATGCAATAACAGTTTAAGGAACAATATTACATTGCGAGATGTGGATTTTTAGTCTTATTGGTGCGAATTGTTTTGCTCTTTGCGGCTTTTATTACATTCCCCTGTTAGAGGGGAGATAGGGTGCCCTGCAGAGCAATAAATGTAGAGAGTGAGAACGTAATGAAAATTCTTCATTTCCCAGAGCTGTATCTATTTTCACAGTGACATATGGATAGTGAGCCTAGTATGACAAATTGTGACAGTAATACTTTATACCATGGCTGTCTAACCTGCACCCCCAGCTGTTGTTGAACTATAATCATCATAAACTTTATTCCCCTTCACAAGACTTTTCTGCATTTTCTGCAAATCCAACTCCCTCCCCGTCCCATGTTTTTTCTGCAGTCAGTAACATGAGCCATACTCCTTCCAATTGCTTCCTTGCCTTCACCTCTGCAGGTGGTGACTCTTTTACAGCAGATCATCACCCACATTTTGAACCACCTTTGCAATGGCATAAACAGATCTTATAGGACACAAATGGGGGAATGTAATAAAAGTCGGTAACGGAAAAAATATATTCGCAATGTGAAAAGTTATGCCTTTGTGCTAACAAATTTGCCTTTTTGTGAATTTAAAATAGCTTTTGCGAACCCGTTTAGCGACCACTTGCGACAGGGGAAAAGAAGGTTTGCGAATCTTATAGTTTGCATCAGTGTGCAGTGACTGTAATAAAACTTCTTACTGAAAAGTTGTTATGTTTGCTCCAAAAAGATTACGACACCTTCAAGCACTTCTTAAAAGTGGGCAATGCGCAATTAAAATTTGCAATGCAGTAACAGTTTAAGGAAAAGTAACACATTGCCAAATGTGAATTTTTATTCTTATTTGTGCAAATTGTTTTGCTCTATGTGACTTTTATTACATTCCTCAAAAGCCTTCTAATACCTGGGGCAGATTTGCTTGAGGGTGAAAATTCACCAGCGACAGCCTCGCAGCCATCGCTATACTTCACCAGGTGAAAATTTGCTCACACAACGCTAATTCACTGGATGGAGTGTGTGGAGTGTTGTCGTGGGCACCGAACGCTGGCGATGTTTTGCTAGCGCTACTTCGGCGATGCAAGCAATTAGAACAAAGATGCGTTAGAGTTCATTTCTGCCTAGCGCAAATTCACTAGAGTCTTGTACTCAGGTTAATTTGCAGATGGCGGGAAATTATAAAGTTGTAGGAACGTATATGCAAATACATTACATTACTCAAGTTCAGGGAACCTTAATAAAGATAATATAGTTCTTATAATGCCCTACACATGAGCCCACTGTATAGTTAATGTTCCATATGTTGGAAAATGTATGGGGGAACCCGGTTACCCAAAAAGAATTTAAGGATTTTTGCAGACCAAGGAAAAGACGCCAGCGTTTTTTGGACTTAGAAGCCTTTTCCCCTAAAAAATATGATGTAAGTGACAGAAGATTGAGGAAGATCTATGCACTCCATTGCACTTCACCTGGTCTGAGCTGGTGAAGGCAAGTCTGGCGAAAGAGGTAACGTTCAGTAAAATCCACATCTTAGTTACTTCCATTCGCCAAAGTGAAAATTCGCCTGGCGATAGAGTGCGAATAACCGCTAGTGTCTCTTCCAATAACTAAGTGATGCCTACGCCCGTTAATAAATTGGCGATGTCCCTGGAGTAAATCTGCCCCACTGACTTTTTAGCATGAATATATAGAAATTCCTGTCCTTTTGCTCTGCTATTTTGTTACCACCCCCCCCCACACACACACACAGTCACACACCACCACCTCTTTGGCAATCTGGTACAATTTGCCATCAGAAACAGTAACATTTATACAGATGTGTTGCCTTTGAATGAAATATCTTTCTGCAGTCAGTGATGCAATGTGTCTGTAAAAGGAAAAAGCAAAGGAAGCATTGATTAATAACATGTAATGATAACCCCCTATGTATATGAACAATAGCACAATTATGTAGAAGTGTTGAGTGTGTGCATAGCTAGACAGGTGCCTGGATGCTGGATTTGACCTCTGTAAAAGATGGCAACCGTGACAAGAAGGCTATAGTTATTTAACTGCTGCCAGTTTTCAGCAGACTTAGGCTTATTGAAGGATATGACATACAATCAATGAAGAGAGCTTAGGATCGTGTCCCCATGGAAAATGTGTTGAGGTCTGCTATTGAATTTGAAATCTTTATTCCCATCTCTTTCTAATCTATCAATTTTATTATAGTGTGATCTCAAATTCTTTCCCACACTGTCTTTAATAAGTAAATAGATTGAAGTAGCATTAGTTACCAGTGCAAGTATATTCGATTTGATTCCCCAGCAATGCTTACCCATGCAAAAATGAAATCCAACTGTTTTTAGGCGGGACACCCCATGTCCAGGTATGCAGCCTGTTATCTAGAATGCTTGGGACCTGGGGTTTTCCGGATAAGGTTTATTTATGTAATCTCCATGTCTTAAGTCTATCAAAAAATAATTGAAACATCAATTAAAACCAATAGGATTGTTTTGCTCCCAATAAGCATTAGTTATGTTTTAGTTAGGAGCAAATACAAAATACTGTTTTTATTTACCACATTCACCCCTGAGGACTATCCCCCTAGGCATAGCCCTCTTGAATGCTTGTTGTAAATATGCATTTCCCCTAGTCAAGTCAAAGCAAATAATTTCATTTTATTCATGATTTTTTTTCTCTGTACTAATAAGATACAGATATGGGAACTGTGCAGGCAATGGGGTTTTCCAGATACTCCGTCATTTGTATCATCATACTTTAAGCCTGCTAAACCATCCTTAAAACATTAAATGAATCCGATAGGGTTGTTTTGCCTCCAATAAGGATTAATTATATCTTAGTTAGGATCATTTACAAAGTATTGTTTTATTACTACAAAGAAAAAGGTAATCATTTTTAAAAATTACAATTATTTCATTAAAATGGAGTCTATAGTGATGGCCGTCCCGTAACAAAGAGCTGGATAATGGGTTTACGGATAACGGATTCCATGCTTTTACTTTTTTACTTAAAATTCTTATAACTTATCATTCCTCAGATAGGTGGTATGTAACAAGAAATTCCAAGTATGTCCTGCCAAAGTCTAAAAATAGCTGATTGGTCATATTATCAGACACAAACTTGTATGTCATGTTGCAACCTAACACAAGCAGCTTATTTACTTTAAAAATAGAATTCACTATTTTGCTGTTGTCTATGGAAAGTACCTGAGCTGAAGTATTCAGTATGGTAGCCCCTTCTTCCATTTATAAATCTAAATATGCAGGATAGAGAATGGTTCAATGAGGTTAACAAAGAATATAACTGTCAATAATATTTTTTCTGGGGAGAGTTTTAAATTTAGTGGCCAAAAAGGAATGGGGCTGACCAGGTCTTGCAGGTCTACAAAAAAAATTTAAAGGAAAACTATACCCCCCCAAACAATGTAGGTCTCTATTAAAAGATACTGAGTAAAACAGCTCACGTGTAAAACCCTGCTTCATGTAAATGAACCATTATCATAATTATATACTTTTTTAATAGTATGTGCCAGTGGGTAATCATAAATAGAAAATTGCCATTTTAAAAAATAACGGCCGCCCCCTGAGATCGTACGATTCACTGAGCACACATACAAACCACATGTAAGGTCACATGAGCCAATTAACAGACAGAGTTCTGCCTTTTGCTTCCTCACTTCTTCCTGTTACAGTTAGTGTTGTAGTATTTCTGGTCAGGTGATCTCTGAGGCAGCACAGATAGAGTCACGAAATGGTGGTTCAAGGCAAGAGATGTAAAAGGGCAATATTTATGTAAATATATATTCCAGTTTGGTAAGATTCTTTAATATGTCATTCAATTTGATATAAACTATCTGTTGCTTAAGTATTCATTTTGGGGGTATAGTTTTCCTTTAAGCACCCCCAGTGATTGTAATCACTTAATTGATATCAAAGGCTAATGCTGCTTTCAGCAGAAAACTGCCCTGGGCCGGGGGTTCTTATGGCGAGCACTACAGGGCGATCCACTTCTTTGCGCAGTTGTGCATGTGCAGTATAGTGACAAGCCTAACTTTACCCCAACTCTTAAAGATGTGCTTTCATATTTATTTAATTTATGCACTCAGGAGGTAATTAGGTTTAGAATGGAAAACCTACTTCAAAGGACTAGAATTAAATGTAGATGGTCCCTTTATATTTCATCCTTGGAGTAATAAAAAGGAGTTTATTCTTAAACTCATGGGGTAAAATGAGGTTATGAATGAATAAGGTAACCTTGTAAAGTCTAAGTCATTCACACATGTCATTGTTTTGGCCACATTGTATTTATTTTGAAATGTGAATAACAGGTCAATTTGTTTCTAATTTTGTTTTTTTGTTTTTTTTGTTTTCATGAAGAAATCTTTGGAATTTCATCATATGTAATTTTTTTTTTCTCATTTGGAAACATATGTATTTTATCTTATTAAGTCATTGTATTTTATTGAAAACTTAATAAAAAGAATTTTAAAAGAAAAGAAAGCCTAACTTTAACAAAATAAAAACAAAAAATATACCCTTTTCACTGTAAGGGTAAACTACACGGGAGATTTTGATTAGATTTTGTGGGTCCGATTTAATCTTATTTTGCCATGCAATTGTATGCAACAGAACAAGATTTTTAGGATCCTACGAAATCTGATCCCCCTATTGCTAGAAAATAAAGTCAGATCAGATACATCATGCATGTACAGTACATCTGACATTCAGGGGGGTTATTTACCAAAATCCAAAAATTTCTCAGTATTTTCTTAAAACCACTTCGACCAAATTCCAGCTGACTTTTTTACTGTATGAAGAGTTAATTCCCCTACGGTCTGAAACCACATGGTGGAAATCCCCTGCTTCTACAGCTATAGGGTCTACCTAGCGTGTTGGGAGGGGCTGGAGCGTTTTCCCTATGCAGTGTGTCTGGCAGATAACATTGTCGCTGCTGCACCACCTTTGGATATATACAGAGCCATGTGCACATACTGCCACTGTTCTCGTTTCACTTTTGATGCAGGATGGAGTGATCATCTGCTGGGGTGCTGCAGGGCAGACCTCAGGCTATGGAGACACACCACATGGCGGATATGCCCTGTGTGGGCTCAGGGATAACTGGACCCTGATATTCTTGATGCTACCCAGGATGAGAGATGGATTCCTGGAAATGGATGCCAATCGGATGGGCTTTGCTGTGCTCACACTGGGAATAGTGTGAGCAATGTCCTAAAGATCCAGCAAGTTATGTGCTCGGCTATGAGATCTTGGAGCCTTTGAAGATGTCATCACGTGGATGCCTGTTCCTGCTCTATGTGAGCCCCCAGGAGAGTTTGCCTGTGGGAGGGTAGAGAGAGAGAGGATACAGCGTGTCTCCTTTTTGAGAACAGGCTTTGTTGCTATGCCTGTCACATGGGAGCAAATTACTTCTGCCCAGCTGGAGAGTTATTTTGGGCAGCTAGCGATACCTGGGAGCAATGGTGCTCTTTGGGGAAAAGGGACTGAGACTCTTTATTTGCCAAAGGAGTAGTGCGGGACTTTGCCTGGCAGGGAGGTGCCAGGATGGGACTGTCACAGGTTCCCCAGGGTAGTGGGTCATGTTATGTAAATGCATATTTGTACTATGACTATTTACTTTGCCTTTAAACCTTGTATAAAGTTATATTAGTTATACAGCACTGTGCATTACTGTTTTCATAATGAGGCCACCCACAGGTGTATTCCCGGATCCTATTAGGTGGAGGCACTGCCAAAGGTGACTCAGAACCTGAATTGGTAAGAATATACAACCTTGGCACCAGGAGGGTCGCCAAGAGGGTGTTACACGTATTTATCAATAAATCTTCAGGAACAAATCTGATGTGGGAAAATCATGAAATCTGAATTGTTCGATCTGATGCCCCTGAAAACTCAGACTTTTTTGGATTATCGCCCAAAAATCAAGAAATCTTCAGATTATTGTACAAAACAGCACAGATCAGGATATCTTAAAAATGTCAATAGGACATCTGCCATTGACTTTTACATGAACTTGGTAGGTTTGAGATGGAGTACTTTTTTATTCTGACTTTTAACACCATCAGGGTTTTTTTTTCTTCTGAAAAAAAATGGTGTTTTCCAAAGTCCAAACAGAAAAAAATTAACTTTAGTAAATAACCCCCTCAGTGTATTTTAATGAAAAAAGTCTGATTTGTTCTTGTCAGATGGAGACTCAGCATACCATGTTCGTATCCCTGGATGGAACATTTTCCATGTAGTTTACATTAGTTCCATTATATTTTAACCCATGCTACTTCATCTGACTTGTAGGATGTGATCTGTTGATCCAACACAATCCTACAAAATCTCCCATGGAGTTTAGCCCTAATGCACATGTGTTGGACGTGGGATTTTGAAGAAAGAAGAAGCGGAAAAAGAGGATCGCACTGAGGTGCTTGCTGAGAAGTGAGTATGTGATTAAAGTCACTTGGGGTGCCTAACTTTTGATTTTGACTTTCCTTCTCCTTGAATGTATTATATTGCTAAGCATTTGATACAGATACCATAAATATACAGAATGAATCTCTCTGTTCTAGGCACCACTATTGTTGATTCTGGTGGGATTCCAATTAACTAACAGTTAGCACTTTGCCCAAGCTGTGGTGTTGTGATGTCGACAGGCACACCTGATATTCTTTGGGGCAACATGTAACTCAAACACACGTTTAATTATCACCACCATCTCACAGTTTACTTATTAGTAAAGGTCAGTAGAGAGCACAGGCTTGCCTTTCTTGTTATTCACACATGCACCAATTTAGCTCTAAGCGTCCCACACGAGATGTCTAAATTGCTTAATCGTGCTTGATAAATGATACAAGAACCTTCCATGCCTTAAATAATTTCTTAAATATGGGATCCAGTTTCCTAGGTTATTGACCCAAAGCCATGCATGCTTTTAACCATAATTTAAACAAGGTTTCAGCCATTAGCACACAGATCCCTTTTCGTGGATTTTAGCAATTTCTAGGTGTTAAACTTATTTCTTGCACATAACACATTTTTTGCTGTCAAAAATAGGTTTCCAGGCTTTCATTAACACCCTCCTTAAATTAAGCTCCTACACAGATATTTTAAATGCATTTTCTCTTTCACACCTCTTTTCTTGTGTTAGAAACAAATTTACAGTGCTGTTGAAACAGCGCTATGTTTTATTATGGGGAGAACTGAATGCTTTTATTAAATTTCTCTGGCAGCTCATTAAAAGTGCAGATTAAACTAATGACAGACGTTTCACAAGTTAAATCTCGGTGATTGACATTTTTTCCTTTATAAAACTTTCACTGCAACGGAACCAATTTCTACAGTTTCACATTCACTATCTGCATTAATAGTTTTAATATGCAGTTTAGATATAAATGTGATATCAGATTTAGAAACCTTAAATATCTTATTTATGAAAGAATTTGAAATTCAAAAACTTGATTGCTTAAAACATAAAAAAACAATTTAAAGGCAGTGGAAATATATTCTACCCTTCATTCTTAGGGGCAGATTTATCAAAGGGAAAAACTTCGAATTAGAATCTTACGAATCGAAGGAATAGCGCATTCGATTGAATTAGATTCAGACGAATACGGACCTATTCGATCGGAAACAGACATGTTTGACCAAAAAATTTTGACTTCAAATTTTGAATTCGAATTTAGAAGTTTTTTCAATTCGAAATTCACCCTGTAAGTACTGGAGTGTGGGCTCTATTAGCCCACACCTTTGGTTAGGGATAATATATTTTGCCAACAGGTGCCCATTCAGTACAGTGTTAAACTGGTACACTGGTACACATGTGACACTGGTACCCAAGCAGCTTATAGATTGCCACCATATTTTTACCATAGTACTTAAGATAAAACACCCTCTGAAATAAGTTAGGCTTTGTTTCATAGCTAAGAAAAAAGGAGGCTGACACGGGGCATCCTTGCTGAGATCCTTTCTCAATATGTGATGACGTAGAGAGATAGCGTATATTTTCCTAAATTAAAATGTTTGTATAGTCCTGGTATTTGTTAAAGAAATGTAGATAGGAATCTGGAGCAATATGGTTCATAGCTGTGTAGGCAAGCCAAAAAAGAGAGGAAAAATACTTTTCTTAGGATCAGATACAGAAGCATGCCAGGGAACCTGTGTGGTATTGTATATCAGACTGACTGCCCTCCAAGTATTACTGTATCTGAGAAATATAGTTTTCCTTCCATTTGGAAAATATTTATATTTACACCATGCGCTCTAACTCTCAGATCTGCCCAGGAAACAGCTAATACTGCCTTTGACCATGAAAGGGAGATGCACTGATATTTCTCATATCCTGCTCTTAGAGCAATAGGCACTGGTGATTACATACCAGCCAATGATGTAAACATAATGCGCTCCTACTACAATTATAGTGCTGACCATCTGCAGTTAATGAATAAAAGCTTCATCCTTAGACCTGCCCTGCTCTACCCGTAAAATATTAATTACTGTAGACATCTTAAAATAATTTTCAGCCATGCATTTTCTCTCTCATTTCAGATATTTAAGAACATTTTCTCGTGTTGCATTATTAAACTTAATATGTTTCAGTAAACTACAACCTCATAATTAAAATCTATGTAGCAATAGATACGGATTCACATTATGTTTAGCTTTCTGAATTTTTTTCTTTTCTGTAATTCCCTCGATTTCTCTTCTCCTTCCTGCAAGAGGCTGTGTAATGAAAAACTCCCTGATCACACATGTATGCACTGCCAAGAAAACAGCTGGGCTAACTACCCCATCCTGATTTAGATTAAATTACAATAAAGTTGTAGCAGTCTCTTTCCCAAGAAATTGACTCAATTAACCGCCATGCTACAAAATCAGAGATGAGATAGTATGCAAGCATATGCACCTGAGGAATGCTGTTGGCCGAAACATGTAGTGCATGGCATCTCTACAATAAATACACTGGTTATTAACATATTAAACGTGTTGTTCTCACCAGGTAATCTCTTTTCTTCTATTTCTTCAGGTTACTCCCAGGTTACTTCTAATATCCTGATATTTTGCAACCTGTTTTAAGGATATAATTTAAAGGATAATCACGAGGATAGTCTATTATAAATAAGTTCATTTTCAGTATAAACTTTTTCATATTTAAAATATAAAACATTAAATAAGGGGCTGTTGACCCAGGCAACTCATTAACCCCCTCCCATCTCTTATTGAATAGCTCTTGTGCCAACACTGCTTCCATAGACAATTTTTAACTTAACAGTGAGTATTCCAACTGAGGACATCAGAATAATTTTTGCCATTTTAAATTTATTAACTGGTTAGAATCTCTGAAACATTTTTTTATATCGGAGACAGTCTTTATATGTTATTGGACGTTGGTGCTGTGGTTGAATAATATCTGATTAGTGGAAGACTGTCAGTCCCTGGCTTAGATCTTATTAAACCATAATAATAATAATAATAATAATTAACTTTTTAGTAATTTCTAGTAAGTGCTGCCTTAATAATTCCAATATGTATAGAGAGCAGATACTTTGAGCTTACATTCAACTATATATAGATAAAACTCTGTTTATGAAGATTGTATTGTATTTGTATTATTCTTTTAGTGAACATGTTCCCCCATGTTCTACCCTTCTGCCATAAAT
The DNA here is from genome assembly GCA_038501925.1 of Xenopus petersii. Lineage (NCBI taxonomy): Eukaryota > Metazoa > Chordata > Amphibia > Anura > Pipidae > Xenopus > Xenopus petersii. The sequence continues at coordinate 139,776,333 of CM076673.1, forward strand.
GGGGGTTAAAACTAAGCCTCCTTTTATTATTTTCTCAGCAATTTTACTCCTGCTCAGATTCGAGCAATAATGCTTCCAATAACGCTTAAAAAGGGGAACTTTGTACGTGAAACATGAATGCGTTTTAAAAATCAAACTCTCCATTTGACAGCTTGGTGATTATGAATAATCAATAAAAAAAACTACCTGCTGTAAGGATAATAATGAAAAAATCCTTTGCCCCATTATTATCGTTATTACCATTACGGTTATTCTTTCGCTGGAGTTTCGTTATTCTAGTATCCCAAGAACACATTGGAGAAAATGTAAAGCAAGTAAAATGATGTTTATTGCATTGTAATGAATAATTACCATCATCTGCCACCATCAGCATTGACATTTTTTGTCTCCTAGAAATACTGACATTATGCACCGCATGTTTCCCTTTCTTCTCTAGCCTGTGAGCACTCGCAAGCACTTCTCTCTGTTCTTTGTTTTACTCTATTAAGGCTTGCTTACTACATATAAAATAGACTGTGTTCAATCAGCTGTTTTAATACCTCAACCATACCGAGAAATACTGTATCTGAATCTTTTTACTGGCAAGATGAGAAAAGAAGGTTCTCCCAGTAGTATTAACCTATTTGTCTATTCAATATTCCTAATATAAAAGCATGAGGCGAGGACAAATAGAAAGGGAGTTATAGGAGTAAAATAAATCTAAATGACCAAAATAAGAAAAGCTTAATCCCTGTGGTTCAGTACTTAAAAGTGATTACTAACGGGTGAAGCCTTGTCCCACCATTTAGAACTCCCCTCACTGGTTTAAAATACAAAAACAATAAAATTGTTCTGCAGGGCTGATTATTAGTCATTAGAGGTATATTCCAGGCTGGTAAACAACTATGCAGCATACATCTAACCTAATTGCTATTATCTTTTAAGGCTCTTACATTAAAAAGTTGAGCAGAACATACATCCCAAAGCACGCTTGATGTTCGTGGACAAAGCCACTTTCTCAAAAGCTTTTGAGAAAGTGGCTTTCTCCACGAAACGCGTCAGTCGTGCTTTGGGATGTATGTTCTGCTCAACTTTTTAATGAAGATTCACTGCCGGTGCTCCGTGTTCAATAATTCTAAAAACACACATCTGTAAGAGTGCTAAAGGTATACAAATACATACAAGACCAAACGGGCTACATATGCTGACAAACATTTCTCCAAAATGTATTCATAGTTACAATTAGATATTGCTAGCTCACAAGAGCTTACATATCTGAAACGTTCTATGATAATTTTATGCATTTTATTATTGTACAAATTCCCATTGGAATAAGGTTGTTAGGACACCTGTAAAACACACATGACAGATTAAAGTAATTAATTTTTTAGGTAGGGGATCCGTTATCCGGAAACCCATTATCCAGAACGTTCCGAATTACGGAAAGGCTATCTCCCATAGACTGCACTTTAGCCAAATATTCCAAATGTTTTCTCTGTAATAATTAAACAGTATCTTGTTCTTGATCCAAACTAAGATATAATTATTCCTTATAAAAAGCAAAACCAGCCTTTTGGGGTTATTTAATGTTTACATGATTTTTTGTAGACTTAAGGTATGAATCACAAATTTCAGGAAAGATCCATTATCTGGAAAACCGAATGTCTCAAGCATTCTGGACAGGTCCCATACCTGTAATACCAAACTCGAGCTAGTCTCATGAATAGAGCATTGTTGGAACCTCACAGAAGTATTGAAGGAAGGGTCTTCAGGATGTACTATAACTCTACAACACAATGTACTATCACTCTTACAAAGAGTACCGGGCACCAGTGGTTCTTAAGATCTTAACTTCCCCATGGTTTTTCCCACAATGCAGAATTTCTTCCCATAATTCCAGCTTTGTTGCGGTCAAATGGATGTTGTACCTAAAACAATTGTACTGCATCCGCATGGAATCAGTTCAGGTGTTTGCCATGCAAGTGACATCTGCTCTGCATTTTGTAGGTGCAAGTGTGCTGTGCCTGTTGATGCAGGACAGGAGGTAGTGGTAGCTCCAGGGTTCCCCTATATCAATAGGCCCAGCAACAGTAAGCCTTTCCTCGGTGGAGCACAAAGCTGCTCTATACAGATAGCACTGTCAATCTAACACTCCTAGAGTGTTCTATAACAGTTGCTATCCTGCCACTATCTTTACTGTATTCATGAGATGCCTTATCCTTGGCTTTACTAAGCTTTGTTTTACTTTAGGGTAATTATTCTTACTCAGGTGCTCCAGCAACATCAACAAGATCAACAACAAAAAGAACCATGTGTCCCCTCCCTTATATAGACTAGAAAACAGGAACTACACTTAAGCCTACGGGAGAACCTCCTTTGCCCAGATCATATGTACACTTATTTATTGTAGGGATGGTTTATTTATTCACTTCCCTAAGTTCATGCCTGTATGGAGGTAGGACGCATCTGTAGCATATATGGTTACTAACAAACTGCAGAACTGCAAAACTACAGTTTCTGGCATATACTTATCGGATATTAAAGGAGTTAAAGCGTCTGTTAGTTGTAGTCCAACAACATCTGAGGACCCAAAGGTTAAGAAACAGGACTTTAGTAAGATAGACACATGGCATACACCATAATGAGGGTTAAACCGATTTCAGTATGGTTATACACACAGGATTTCTAAGGCATTCTTTATTAAAAGTTGTTGTGGTTAGACATAATTAAATGCCGCAACTCTCACATTTAATCACCTCATTCTATCTTATGGAGCCAGCATTTCTGCAGAACTGTGCATAAACACAGCAACCCTTTGTAGGGAGGGGAGATGAAAGCATAAGACCAGCCTGTGTCCAGCAGGAAAAATAAATTTAGCAGTTTACAAATATCTGCATTGAATTTGCCCTCAGCCGGAGCTCAGCACTGCATCATACTGTGACTATGTTTTCTAGAGGAATTTGTTCATGCTGTGAGCATTTCCTCCCACCAATAACCATTTTCAACCTGCTGAACTGTAACTGTTACAAAGCTATAAAATAGTCACAAAGAGAAAGAGAGATAGCATATACTATAGAGTAGTATTATTCAGACCTTTAGACGTACAACACAACACTGTAGCTAAAGCTTTGCAGAATAAACAAATGATGTCCTCCGCACTGCCTTTTCAGTCTTTTTACGAATGCATCGATCCTCGCTTGGGTAAACCGCTATCCCAACAAGTGACAAAATTTCAAGAATGAGGAGAGCACTTCTCAATAGCAAAAACGCTGTGGTTTTGTTTATTAAAAGCTACTACACTTTTAATAAACAAAACCACAGCGTTTTTGCTATTGAGAAGTGCTCTCCTCATTCTCGAAATTTTGTCACTGTAGCTAAAGCTTTGTTAACATCACTGGATATGTACAGTATAAATTTGCTGAAAGAAAAAGGCTAATTTAAAAATAATGATAAAAAAGCCATCTTCAGTTTTGTTTATTTAGATTATTTTAATTGTTAATATATGCACAAGAATTTAAGGGGTTGAATGACTTGCCTATTAGCACTTCCTTCCAATATTTGTGTTGCTGAACAAAAGAATTAATTAAACGGGAATGTAAAATGAGATGTGCTTGTGATATGAGCTTTAATCATCTGATTAAAGAGAACAAATTGGGGGAAAAGAAATGAGAAGGCATCATAAATTAAACAGGTCTTATGCAAAAAGCTCATTCTGTTTATTAATCATAAATAAAGTATGAGATGGAATTTTTACTTTCACAGGCAAAGTTTTGCCTAAACAATATAGAAAGGGTAAAGCAACTCAGCACCTTCTGTTAAAATGCAGCTTCACTCTGTATTGCAGTATACTTGAGGCTGTGAACTTGGTAAAAAAGTATTGTTAAAGATCTGAATCAGGTCTCAGAGTTCTTAAAGGACAACTAAAGCCTTACTAAAGAAGTAGCCTAGAAATGTTGTGCATTATGCTTTGGATCAGCCCAAGACAACCACAGCCCTTAAGCAGGGAAGATCGGTGTCTCCAAAGATGCCCCAGTATCTCCCCATCTTCTTTTCTAATGATTCACTGCAAATGTTCTGTGTTGATGTCAGTTAATGAGCTTAGGGACCAACTCAAAATATACAGTACACATAGAATATATACATCACAATATAAGGCTGATTAGTAATTAATACAGATAATTACTACATGGTAGCTCAGAAACCAGAGCGACTAGCATCAGAATTTAATAATCAGCCCTTTAGCATCATCTTATATTACAGACAGCTGCTCAGAGCCCACTGAGCATGTGAGTGTCACAGACACTTTCCAAGATGGTGACCCCTGTGACAAGTTTGAAGTCCTTGATCATTGCTGCTATTGAGACGCTGAACCTTTAGGCTGGTGCAGTAAGTACGGTATATAAAAAATGGCATTTTAGCCATAGTCAGATTTAGGGTTTAGTTCACATTTAATTGAGAAAGTCTCTACTACTTACTACTTACTACTAATAACTGACAGTCCTGGTAGTGACTGGCTAGGGATATGGACATCCAAAATTGGCTCACAATTGGATGCACAAGAGAAAATATTTCTCCAAATGTCTACTGGGTGGAATTTTTACTTTATAGTGAGCAAGCTATCAATGAAAGGGGTTGTGTGTTGTGAAAAAAAGGCAGCATTTATTACTTACACAGAGGGGCTTTTATTTACAGTTTTACCTATTTCCCTGATAATTACCTAACCTTAGAAGGTATGTGTCATGACCACAAGTAACTAAACTAGAGACCCAAGTGCCACTTTCCTGCAACTGGATAGTGTTGCTGCTGGAAAGTTGCAGACACATATAAGCTCTCAAGCCATTTTCTGAGTTGACACCTGAGCCTGGCACTAACATGAAGCTATGGGAAACAGTTTAGCCTACTTTTCGTTGCAATGTAGAACTCACCTGTGCAATACTATCCTGTATATTTGATCTATTTGCATACAAGTAAAAAGTATCACCTACTACTGACGTGCATATTTTGTGGTAAAAGAGAACCAAAATAAAGCTGACTATAGTGAAACAATAGCTAACCAGCAGGGCTCTTAAAAACACAAGTAGTAACATAATACTGTTGAGAATGGGGCTGTGTCCAAAATGTGTTTTCATATTAGATAGAAGAAAGTGGTAGGTACTCTATGTTGCTTTTGCTACAAAAACAACCCCCCCTCCCAATAACTCTAAGCTTTTGCAGTCTCAATATGCCATTTTGTAACAGAGGTGTCATCACAGTGAAAATGTGCTAAAGCTTTGCAGACTGCTAGGGTCCAAGGGTTAAATGTCTCTTGGAGATCAGTACAATGTTAGATATGATTCATGAAAGGACGTGAAGAGAGAGACAGATTGCAGACCAGACGGAGGAAGCAGGGTAGGGTATAAAATATAAATCACAAACTGCATTTGCCAGGAATGAAGGCTGACCAGAGAAAATCCCATTAAATGTTCAACCCCCATTTCTATTGTATTATGTTTCTTTACCTTGACTTCCTGCAAAGCAAAAAAAATAAAATAAAGGCGGGGTAATGTATAGAACCTGCTCTCATACAAACACAGAATTTGCTGCACCTCCCAAGACTTACATCACCTTTGTTCCACTAACTACTTTTAGACACAGTGTGATCATGATCTGTGGATAAACCTGAGACAGACGCTAGCATTATTTCATTTCCTTTCTGTACAAGTCTCACTCACTAGCTGATTAATTCAAGGGCCAGGGCGAATTTCTCTCAGCGGCACTCTGAGGCCAGTCAGTCCTAGCGCCCACCATCTGCCTTTGCACATGAGCCCCCACAAGTACAGGTACTCATGCGCCGGAGCACTGCAGACCAGAGTGTCCCCAGTGCACCTCATTATGCATCTGGGCACCCCTAAAATGTTGTCGCCCTAGGCCTGGGCCTTTGTGGTCTGTCAGAGGCCACACATATTGAAGGCATAGGTAGACATTTGGCTGGAAAATTTATATTTTTATTACCAGACCTTTACCAAATGGCATTATACATGGTTCTGCACAATGTTTAAATCTTCACCAGTAGCACCTGCCATGACTTTATGCTAGCTATAAGGTTTGAGGGCTTATCTACAAACACAACTTCAATAGGCAAAAAATGGATGCTAATTACCTTGTTTTTTACAGTATTTCATGGCAATACTGGCTCTCCATTATCCTTACTAGTGGCATGCATGGTCACTCCTGCCATGAGGCAAGATGAGAAACTTGCCTCAGGCAAGCGCCAGTTACTAGGGGCAGCCAAAAGCTCCTCTGGTAACATTAAGAGCAGAATTTCTGTTTTTTAAAATGGAAATTTGGTTCTGCTAGTGCAGCTCTCTGCTCTAGTGATACAGCCCCCCTGGCCTGCATGAAATAGCATGATCTTTTTGCAATCTGTGGATTGTGCCGAATTGCAGAGGGCCTGCTGTCAGATGCCATAGACAGTGACTATTTATTGGGCATGTGAGGGTTGTTTGGTTCTCTGTGTACCTGAAATGCCAGGGCCTATTTTGAATCCCAGTCTGGTCCTGCCTGTCAGCTGTAATGCAGATGTACAAATTATTAAGTGTTGGATGATGACAGTTGAAGTCACCTAAAGTACTGGAGTGCCGGATTAGCAAATGGCATGTAAACAAAGCCATTTAATGACCAAGAAATGTTAGAAGCAGAAATGTGTTAATTTTGATGCACACAGACAGGACTTCATGACATCCAGTGTTTTTTTGGAATAGAGGAAGGCCTAAACCACACTCTTGGGAATATGAGAGACTCAGATTTGTGTATTAGTGGTACAGGGAGAATATAGCTATAATAACAGTGTGCTTGGAATATGTGACAATATGGCTGGAAGACTTGGATAAGTCAAGTTTTCTGGTGTATGATGTGGGTTGCTTCAGCAGGTCTGGCATTAAACGGGTTAATTTTCACTTGGCTGTTGTAAAAATGCTGTTCAATATAAATTTGGTTTCAGTGGCTGGATGTTTATTAGCTACCAAGACTCATATATGCTCTGCTCAAAGCCAAATTCAAGTTCCTGTATTTCTTATGTTTGAAGAATAAAATACAGCCATAGACTGGGCATATTTATTAACATTGGAGAAAAACATCACCGGTGATGTTGCCCATAGCATTCAATTAGCAATTAAATTTAAACAATCACCTCCAACAAGTCAGAAAATAAAAAGCAAAGATCTGATTGGTTGCTATGGGCAACATCACTGGTGATGTTTGTCTCCAATGTTAATAAATATGCCCCTAGTATGTAAAGTAAATATGGTGTCCCTTTATTTAAAGCTAGGCCCTAACCTCTATACCTTATGCTCACCAAAAGTTATTCTCCACAAATGTTGTGCATATGGGAAGCATGCTACACAGTAAATCTGCGTTCATGCTGTTATCGCTGGTCATTTTTTTCTGCGAGAGGCCTTTAATAAATACCATGCTTGCTTGTCAGGATCAGAAGAATGACTTGTATCAATTGCTGAAAATCAGCAATGATGTACCTCCAATAAAAGTAAGAATGCCTTCAAAAAGAAACATGTCCTGCTTTTAATAATGGTGGTACAGGAATCATAAGTGAAATAAACTCTGGGGTCTGTTCTTAGTTAATTCTCTTCCCTGCATTGCTCACTCCTTTAGATTATGATGTATATGGAGAAAGTCAGATATTTCCCATCCGTAGGTCATAAAGAGATCTGATCTTACCTAAAGGGAAATGTCTAGAAATAATATTCTTTGCAAGGTAGTTCATTATAATTGGTTGCCATTGGAGACCCATCCCTCAACGGGCTCCATAACCTCTAGACTAGCTATCAAAACAAATATTCCTCTAGAGGACTCCTCTTCCTTTGGGGACCCCAGGAGGATAGTTGTCCAAGAAGAATGGCTGTAAACTTTAGGCAGCTGCTGTATTACCTGCTCAGGAGAAATGATATAGGTCGGAATATTGTACAATCAAAAATATCAAACACTTTGCTTTTTTTTAGGTATTTGAAAGATTACCAAACTAAAAGTACAGGTTAAATTGAGGGCATGCAATTCAGAGTTTCAAGAACAGTAATCTTGTTTCAAATGCTTCTGATTTTAAGATAAATTCTACCACTTTTCTGTCTGTCTTGTCTTTCCTCAGCAATTTCAGGGACAGCTAGAAGCCCCTGCAGACAAAGAACTGGTCAGTTCAGGCGTCTTCAATAAGTGAGCGTGTGACCCCACCATTCTATGACTCAGTCTCCTCCACATGCTTTGATCTATTTTCATTCCACAAAATCACATGAACAGTTATGAAACTTATATGGCATGCACAACTTATTTTGGAAAGCCCATAACAGCAGTGAATTTAGGCCCAAGATAAAAAGGGTTTACTTAATTGTTTACATAATGAAAACAACACAATTACTGGGCTTGAAATGTATTAAGTTTATTAAATATACCAGTACTGAAATGCATGATGCACATTTTCCTAATCTCTTTTCCACTACTCTTCAGCTAATTTTCTTGTGTGATTATTTCCAAGTACCAATCCATGTGTCTCACCAGAAATAGTGATGGTTCAACATAGATTTTCATGGCAAACCATTGCGCATTTATTGCATGACTGCAACAGTGTTGCATATTGTTGTTGCTTTCAGAAAACAAAGAGAATTTTTTCTGTATCTGGGGAGACCATTATTAGGACTCTGAGCTATAACTTTTACTTTGACAAACAATCATACTGATTGAGTTAGCAGATCTAGATGTCTTTTTAGCTCCAGGTCGGCTTCTTTCTGCATTATAGGGGGAAGATCTGCACTAGCAGCAACAGTATACAGTAGATTGACAGTTAGCTGGACAATACATAGTTTGCGAAAGCAAGGACGCTCCTCTAGTGGTAGCTATCTTAGAGAAACAGGAAAAATCCCACCTCCATATCATTAAACCTAATTTATCTAGAAACTGAATTGCATTTTTAACACTATGTCAGCTAAAGAAACACCCATTTATAGAGATATGTCTCATATTACCAGCATTAGCAAGTGTTATATAAACGCGCAAGGCTCAAAGCATAGTGGGACAACAAGGTGTACATTTTAATATATTAAACATGTTTCAGTGAGTCATGTGACATCACTAAGCAATAATTGTAAGGAAGGATGACGAATCGCTAAGCACCATTTATGACATCATTAACAGGATATTCATTCATGAGTATTATAAATATAAATCATATAAAATATTTTTTTTTATATTTGTAAAAATATTACATCTATTGAAAACAAAGAGACTGTCAAGATGAGCTAAAATACAGATTTTTTTATGTTTCAAGTAGTTCTCTTCCACTTTAAAACTTTTCACACAATGGCTCTCTGGGCGGCAATAGAAATTGGTGACAATTTTGGTGTTATTTGGAAATAATTTGCCTTCAAGTCACTAATAATGCCATCATACGTTTCAACCATTACACAGTAATAAAGACACTAATAAAAACGTTTTGCTTTCCATATAGTTTCTTGTCAATCACTAAACAATTATATTCTCTCAGGTATTAGCTATATAAACTAAATCCTAAAGATCCTGTATGGCAGCTTCCACTACTACAAAAGCGCTTAATTCTTTAAACGGTATTAAAGCTTCTCATTCTAAAGGCAACACACATTTTTTTCCAGAGACTAGTCCTTTAAACAATGACAAGGAACAAGGCACATCATACCTCCTCCACGTTGCCTGGAAAGCTGCTTTAATGTTTCCATAAAGCTGCTTACTCATTTTAAGCTTATTATGAGACACACAGAGATGAGATAATTCCTAATTTATGCAAGTATTCAACTGGCCCTTATGCCTTTTTGGCCAATTACACAGCGGGAAAGAACAGAGCACCAATTACAGCTAATGTAAATCAACTATAGACTAAATCATAATAAGCTTTAAAAGACTGTAAGTGAAATATTGTAAAAAAAAAAAAATAGAGCTACATAGAATCTGATGAAGAAGCTCTTATACACACAATATGCCAGTAACTATACCTGCCTTACTAGGCTTCCTCATGCTGTGCGTGTTTCATTTCTCTTTCAAATTTTGGTTATCATACCTAGGGGGTTACTTTACTTCAATGTTAACTTTAGGGTTTAGTTATCCTTTAAATAGTTACAATTGTGCCTTTGCTTATCTTAAATTGTAACAAATGCATCTAAGTGCACCTGTCAAGTATTCTGGGCTCTCTGCCAAAAGCCACTTGAGTTTTACGAACTTTGCATTGTTTTCTGGCTGTTCAGTGCAGGAGATCAAAGAGAAAGTCGGGACAATCCAGGATTGGGGGTTGAGCTGTAAAAATCAGTTGTGAGGTATGGTTTAAAGGTTAGCAGTATTCATGAATTACAGTCTTTTAGTGTTCTTCCATGTGCCATAAAGAAATAGAAGCAGCAGTAAGGTGCAGTCAGAATAACCAGTTTCAAGAATATATGGCAAGAGGGGTCACACTTGCATTGGATTTGTAGAGCACCTGCAACCTATGGCTCTCAATTATTTATTGAACTAAAAATTCAGCATAATCAGTGAAAGCTTTCTGTTAATATTATAAGTTTTATTTCAACACTCATAGAGCAATCCTGCTGTTCTCATTAACCATACTAATAGCAGATGATCATACAGACTTATAGAATTATATTAAGGCCCTACTGACAATATAACTCCTGCATGAGCTATAAAGTCGTTTACCAAAGATTGTTGCAAAACAACAGGGTTACAGATTCAGGATGGTAAAAATAACTTGTATTGTTTTGTTAAACTTGTTTGACTTTCTCCATTGTGTTTAACCCTTGAAAACCCGCCATGAAACATTTTTTGCAGTTATCCTCCAAAAGAAGGTCCAGATTAAACCTGAAAAAGAAACAAATCAATGTGGCATGTACAAATAATATTCAAGAAATTATTTTATAGACAACAATTGCTATATTAAACTATGGCTCACATTGCTCAGTCGGAATGCCCTGGAATCAACTTACAACACCTTTGATGTTTGATGTTCAATAATATTTATGCCCTGACAATGGGTCACCTCTGTTCTCTGAGCTCTTCCATGTTTCATATCTTATTTAGTTTCTTTTACACTTATGTGTTCTGTTGCCACATGGAATGTTTCACAAAAGCAAAGAATTTGAAGGCAAGAATTTGAAGCCTTCCCATCCACTGCTTCCTTCTGGTTTTATTTCAAGTCCTGCAAATGTCTCTGTATTTATCCGGTGCATGTTTCAATTCCTTAAAATAAATACACACATTTGTGGGGAGGCTATGCCATGTACCTGCCATAATAAGTGTTTCCTTAACACCATCTTTATAGAAATATAATTAAAATGGCCAGTAGGCATAACAAGAGTGTGCCAGGCCCCCCCACCAAAAAAAAATCTTTGGAGGGCCCAGTGCTCATATCTGTTCCTATCCGCAACCCACCTCCCCTTCAGGATGCTCATGCCAGGCACACGAGACAATTTAAAAAGAAGAGTGGTGAGGAGGGGGAGATTTTAATACTATAGAGGAAGCCGACCCCACAGTCTTGACCCTTGTTCCCCGTGACTGTGTAATTGGCTTCCTCTATAGTAATGCCATTGAAAATGGGTATTTAAAGTATTTACTACTTGTGGTCAGTCATGTTATCATTGGCTTTACAATAGCGGTGCTAATAAAAGCTATTTCTTAGCTCTTCATGCTGTAATAACACCTTACTCAACTTGATTTTGCCAAACCTGCTAGAACCCCACAATTAAAAAAAAATCTGCAAATTAGTTAATTTTCACAGTCACATTACACAGTAAATTCTAAAATTATACAACTAAACACCTCTAGGTTGTTTAATTTCAATTATTGCCAATTCAGCGTGACTTTTCACAGCCTAATCTCAACTTTAGTTAGAATGATTGCTATTATCCAGGCTTTACCCGTCAAAAAATTTTAAATGTCTAAACCAAGCTAAAATAAATGAATGATGAATGTTCAAGGGTCAACAGGACAACCTTTTCTATTAGTGATGCTATTGTTCTTGTTAGGCTAACTGAAGGACACTAAAGTATACACTAAGCAGCTAAGAGATAACACTGCACATTTTATATTCTTAAAACAAGTTAATATTGTATATGTGGTTCTAAACTATGTGACAGTTTCACTGTGGTGTAACTATGAGTTACCATCCCCTCTCTGCAAAAAAACTTCAAGGGGGCCTGGCACATGCCCTCAGCCGCATGCACACTGACCCTCTCTAATTGCCTGCCCCCTGATTGGCTGCTCACTGGTATCGTTCATCTACAAATTTCACTGCACTGGTGTAGATGACTACCACACAGTAGACTCCACAAGCCCTCCCAACTCCTGCAACAATGGGGCCTGCTGTATGGTAATTACAACACTTCTTTTTCAGCTTTTGCATTTTACCTAGATACCTTATAAACAATTCCAATAGTGATCATCACTCTCCTATTGACTCATTTCAATAAAAAAACATGTACAAAAAAGTTCCATGCATTATGCTGACATATTGCAAAGATATTTGGCAAACGAGTTAAAAAAAGACAAGCTATGCACTTTGATTGAAATATCATAAATTTTTGTGGATAACAGACAGTGGTACTCTAGGATCTATCAGTCTAAGAAAGCAAATAAAGTGCTGTTTTGCATATAAAAGGGCATTTACTTGAGGGATGAAACATAATTTTGCCTTTTTATAGATCCCTGGTAAGGCCTCACTTTTAATATCATCATCATTTATTTATATAGCACAGTTCAGTTTTGGCCCTAGTCCTTAAAGGAACAGTTCAGTGTGAAAATAAAAACTGTGTAAATAGATAGGCTGTGCAAAATAAAAAATGTTTTAATATAGTTAGTTAGCCAAAAATGTAATATATAAAAGCTGGAGTGAACAGATATCTAATAAAACAGCCAGAATCCAACTTCCTGCTTTTCAGCTCTATAACTCTGAGTTAGTCAGCGACTTGAAGGGGGGCCACATGGTACATTTCTGTTCAGTGAGTTTGTAATTGATACTCAGCATTCAGCTCAGATTCAAAAGCAACAGATATGACCCATGTGGCCCCCCTTCAAGTCTCTGATTGGTTACTGCCTGGTAACCAGAGTAACCAGTCAGTGTAAGCCAAGAGAGCTGAAAAGCAGGAAGTAGTGTTCTGACTGACTTGTTATACATCAAATCACTCCAGCCTTTATACATTACATTTTTGGCTAACTAACTATATTAGAAACATTTTTTATTTTGCACAGCCTATCTATTTACCCAGTTTTTATTTTTACACTGAACAATTCCTTTAAGACTAAACTTAAATTAAAAAAAAAAAACACCTACAGCCATGTTTCTGAATCTAATGAAAGTCTTCCCAGAAGAGTGTAGGATGCTATAGCAAAATAGGTGAGACTGTCTGTATATCAAGCCAATGGTTTTGACATGATGGGGGTTATTTACTAACATCTGAAAATGTATCACTATTTTATTAACACTACTTCGACCAAACTCCCACCCACATTTTTACAGTATATATCAATAAATTTCCTTGAAAAAATCTGGTACAGAAAAAAAATCTGACTTTGAAAAATAAATGTTCAACAAGAACATCTGTTGTGTTTGTGTGTCCCAACGCCGACATTTAAACAAATGAAGTACAAATAGGATGGCTTTTAGAGGGTTAAACATTATTTACTGCCAGGTACTTGCATCAATTTATATGCAACATAATGGCTGTAAAGGGGGTGTGTTTGTTATCGCTGTTTATGCAGATGTTTGATACTTAGTATTCATACGTAGGCGATATCATTGGTTGATAAATCCACCTATTTATTCCTTAAAGAACTACTCTTAATTGACCTTTCACTATGTACGCTATATAATGTACTGTACTAACTATCTGCGTGCGCTTACTACTCTAATTACCATAATAACAAACACAACACAGAAGTTACAAATAACACAATATATATTTAATACGACACTCAACAATAAAAACAGCAACTACCTCTAATGCAGATATACCAATTACACAACATAAAACAACTAAATAAAACAATCCTTATTTACACTAACAATCCCCAAAATTCACCCATAATCTAACTACACATACACAATCACACACGTTATAATTACCCGCCCTTCCTGGTGCTAAACTTTCCCTAAACCAACAAAAGGGTGAAACAAGCTGGGGTACAGGGGATAGGGAATTGTGGTATTTTCGTTGGTGGGATAATAGGGGTGTGAATAGGGGGTTAGTGGGATCGTTGGTGGGAGTAGGGGTTTGAGCAGTAGGGGTTAATGGGATTCGTTGGTGGGATAGAGCAGTAGGGGTTAATGGTATTCGTTGGTGGGATAGTAGGGGTTTGAGCAGTAGGGGTTACTGGGATTCGTTGGTGGGATAGTAGGGGTTGATATGCTCATTGTCCAGGGGGGTGATGTCCTCCGGGCGCTCCACAAAAGAAGAAGAGAGAGAGTGCAGCTGCGCCGGCCCTTTTAAACCCTGCTCAGTCCGCCCAGCAGCATGCACACATGCCCCTCCTCCAGCACGCACCACTCTAACATGTGGGCCGGCGCGGCGATATGATGTCACCGCGCGCGTGTGAGCAAGTGCGTGAATGCGCGCGTCTGTTCGGCACCGCCGGCTTGGAGGATCAAAGCAGATCCTCCGGCCGGACCATGCCTGGCTTTCCCTCCCTGCTGGGAGGCAGTGAGGGGTTGGGAGGATGGGACCCATCCTTCCCTTACAATGGCAGAACTGAATTCTGAAATAAATTGTAACTGTACAGATGCTGCCACAGGGGCACTATCTGATGACTGAAAATTGTTGTTATTATTATGGAAGTCAAAGGAGTCACAGATGTCTTTGCAAGTTACTACAATATATACAGGGGTTTAATTTAGCCACTGCAATTTATACAGAGTATACAAGTTATATATGGGTCTAGGATATCTACTATATTTTACAAAGGGCTCATACTTAACATGCTTAACCTCATTTATTATGGCCAATATATAGTTAAATTCAGTCCTCCAGGCGCTGTATGGTAATGTACTATGTAGATACAGGCTCACATCTTCTGATACTGTAGAAAATCTCTCACAGGAACAGAGGCATTTTGGCATCCTTGAATAAACAAATTGTGTAATGGACAATGAGTAGTTCCATTACTGTCTGTTTAGGCTGCAATATTGCCTCATTCAAGATTCTTTCATCAGCATTGCTTTCAGTTAGAACAATCTGTCACAATAAAGGAAGGAAAGAGTAACTTGCTTTGGAAGTTGATTTAAAGCAGAACTGAATGCTATGGCAATGACTGAAGCAAAGATTTTCTGAGAAAATCTTTTTTTTGCCCCATACACTACATTTTTGAGAAAATGGTCTGCTTTGCACACAAGTTGCTTAATACTTGGGACCCTCACTGGACCCTCTTGAGCCCAAAAGACACACTGAGGTAAATGTCTTTTTTGTTTAATACCTGGTTTTAGTTAGTTATAGACTACAAGTAATGGGAGCTGGATGCAGGTTTGCGGGAAGTGGTGCAACCAATAATAGTGGAAGTTGAGTGTAGGCCAGATCTTTCAAGTTTACAAATTCTTTGAATTTAAGGGGTTTTCAGCAGCTGTCTAGTTTGCACTACAAATTGTTTGCTAGGGTCCACATTTTTCTAGCAACCATGCATTGATTTCAATAAGAGACTGGAATATGAATAAAAGAGGGCCTAAATATAAAGACGAGTAATAAAAAATGCAATAATACATTTGTAGCCTTGCAGATCATTTGTTTTTAGATGGGGTCAGTGACCCCCATTTAAAAGCTAAAAACAGTCAGAAGAAGAAGAATTTAAATATATATATGCGCATTAATTGAATGTTATTTATTCCATAAAATTGTTAGAATGAATAGAAAATGTTATGACAGTATCCCCTGCTTTTTTGATCATCTGTAGATGAATAACCATGAGAAAATGAGCTATCGTAAGAATAAAGAAGATAGCAGTGAAAGAGTTAAATGTTCCACAAAAGTTCATCTGTAAAAGCACTGAGATTTTCTGGGAACTAAATGTAATGTTTCCTTCTAACACTGCCAGTCTTTGTATAAAAATTACACATTTATATACCAATAATGAAGTTTATTTTAGTTCCTTGGAAATGATTGTGCTTGAATTAGAGTGATATGAGTGTGAGACTGTGTAGAGGGTATTCATCATATAGAAACAATGTTATTGTAGCAAAGGCACTGCAAAGGAGTAAGTTATGTACTGTATGTATCTGTGTATTCAAAATCAGGATTAGGCGGCCATCAGCCTGTAACGGGCCCGAAGGCACAGTAATAGTGTAGACCAAAGAGGAGACCAGACCAGGTTCGAGGTACAAGAGGGTTTATCCAAAGAATCGTCAAAATACAGGCAAATAGGTCAGACCAGGCAGAAGACAAGCAGAATCGAAAAACAGGCAGGAATCGGTACACAAGCATCAGTAACAAATATAACACCCAGGAACTCTGTAGCAGGAACCTATAGTTGGGCAAGGACTGGAAGGGGAAGTGAGTTTAAGTAGTCCCTGGGTTGGCGCCAAATTTTGACGCGCTTGCGTCAGACGCAGACGCCAGCGTCCTCACGCTGACGTCTCGACGCCGGCGCCCGATTCTGACGCTGGCGTCCGTTCCGTCGCCGACGACCAATCCTGGAGTGGGAAGAAGGTGAGGTCATAGACCTGTGCCCGGCAGGAGCCATGTGGTGAGGCAGGCGGTCGCCATCTTGGACGCCATCTTGAAGACGAGGTAGATTCCATTACAGTACCCCCCTCCTTAGGGGGGGCCTCAGGACCACCGAGTCTAGGGGAGAGAGGGAATAATTTATGGAATCTACGAACCAAGATGGGCGCATGGACATCTGAGCTCCTGACCCAGGAGCACTCTTCGGGACCGAACCCCTTCCACTCGATGAGATATTGAAGAGTGCCCCTGGAAAGACGAGAGTCCAAAATCCTCTTCACTTCGAATTCCTGGTGATCGTCAACCAGGACTGGAGCTGGGGGAGAAGAGGAAGAAAAAGACACAGCAGGCTTAAGGAGAGAGACATGGAAGACATTCGGGATCCGCATCTCTGGAGGGAGTTGAAGACGAACCGCCACCGGATTGATGATTTCAATGACAGGATAGGGACCGATGAATCTGGGACCAAGCTTTGGGGTAGGAATCTTCAGGCGGATGTTACGGGTGGAAAGCCAGACTTTATCACCAGGAGCATAGGGTGGAGCGGGAATCCTCTTCTTGTCGGCAAACCTCTTCTGGACCAGGGAGCTCTTCTGTAGATTAGAGGCAACAGCGGCCCAAATCGCCATCATGTGGGCAGCCTGGTCGTTGGCAGCAGGAACATTGGTGAGGAGAAGATCCTGGGGGAACGCCAATGAATTCTGACCGTAGACACAGAAGAAAGGGGACTGATGTGAGGAAGAATGCAAAGCGTTGTTATGGGCGAACTCAGCCCAGGGAAGGAGATCCGACCAATCGCCTTGGCACAGGGAAACATGGCAGCGAAGAAACTGTTCCAATGCCTGGTTCACTCTCTCAGAAGCTCCATTGGATTGCGGGTGATAGGCAGAAGAAAATTGTAAAGAAATGTTGAGAGCTTTGCATAAGGATCTCCAAAATCTAGAGACGAATTGAGAGCCACGGTCAGAGACGATCTTGGCAGGAAACCCATGGAGACGAAAAATATGATGGATGAAAAGCTTGGAAAGTTCAGGAGCAGAGGGAAGTTTGTGGAGGGGAATGAAATGAGCCATCTTGCTAAACCTGTCAACGACAACCCAGATGACAGTGTGACCGGAGGAGACAGGCAGATCCACAATAAAATCCATGGCAAGATGAGTCCAAGGACGAGATGGAATAGGTAATGGAAGAAGGAGTCCTTTGGGGGGAGAATGTCCAGACTTGGAAATGGCACAGATGGTACAAGAAGAAACAAAGTCTTTGACGTCTTTCTTCATGGATGGCCACCACACAAGGCGAGAAAGGAGTTCGGTAGTCTTCTGTACTCCGGGATGGCCGGCCTGTTTAGAACTGTGAGCCTGGAAGAGAATAGACTGGCGACAATCAGGTGGAACGAAGGCAACCCCTAGAGGAATATTGTCAGGAGCAGAAGTTTGAGCAGAAAGGATTTGTGAAGCCAAGGAGGGAAATAGGGCAGCAACGATCTTGGAGGGAGGCACAATGGGTTCAGGATCTTCAGAGCAGGGAACTTCAGGAACAAAACTTCTTGACAAAGCATCAGCCTTTCGATTTCTAGAACCAGGACAAAAGGTAATGATGAAGTTAAAACGGGAAAAGAACAGGGACCATCTGGCTTGTCGAGGATTCAAACGTTTGAGGGACTGGACGAATTCAACGTTCTTATGGTCTGTGAAGATGGTCACGGGAACGGAGGATCCTTCCAGTAAATGTCTCCACTCCTCCAGGGCGAGTTTCACTGCCAATAATTCACGATTCCCCACATCATAGTTCTGCTCGGAGGAGGAAAATTTCTTAGAGAAGAATGCACAGGGATGCAACTTTCCATCCAAGGAGGATCTCTGTGACAGGACAGCTCCAGCTCCCACATCTGAGGCGTCGACTTCGAGGAAGAAGGGAAGAAGAGGTTCGGGGTGTCTGAGAATAGGTGCAGAAGAAAAGGCGGCTTTCAAGGATTCAAAGGCTTCCAAGGCTGGAGGAGGCCAGTGCTGTGGTTTACCCCCTTTGCGGATAAGGGCCAGGATAGGAGAAATCTTGGAGGAGAAACCTTTAATAAACTGTCTGTAATAGTTGGCAAAGCCAATAAATCTCTAGACAGCCTTGACACTTGTGGGGAGGGGCCAATCAAGAATTGCCGAAACCTTGGCTGGATCCATCTTAAAACCTTGCTGAGAGATAATGTACCCAAGGAAAGGGATGGAGGATACTTCAAACGAACACTTTTCCAATTTAGCGAAGAGATTATTCTTTCTTAGGCGAAGAACAACTTCCTTCACTTGGGATCGATGCTCGTGGAGATTTTTGGAAAAGACAAGAATGTCATCCAGATAGACGACAACACTTTGCCCCAACAAGTCTCTGAATATATCATTTACGAACTCCTGGAAGACCGCGGGGGCGTTACAGAGTCCAAACGGCATGACTAAATATTCATAATGCCCGTCTCGGGTATTGAAGGCGGTCTTCCATTCGTCCCCTTCACGAACTCTAATGAGGTTATAGGCACCCTGAAGATCCAGCTTAGTGAAGATCTTGGCCCCTCTTAGCTGATCGAAGAGTTCGGAGATTAGGGGGAGAGGGTAACGGTTTTTAATGGTGATTTTGTTTAACCCCCTATAGTCGATGCATGGTCGCAGACCTCTGTCCTTCTTTTCGACAAAGAAAAATCCAGCACCAGCAGGGGAGGAAGAAGGGCGGATGAAGCCTCTTTGGAGATTCTCCTGAATGTAGGTCTTCATGGCAGCCGTCTCAGAGGGGGAAAGAGGATAGGTGCGACCCCGGGGAGGCATGGAACCAGGAAGGAGTTCGACCGGACAGTCATAGGGTCGATGAGGAGGAAGGATCTCTGCAGAGCCCTTATTGAAGACATCAGCAAAATCTTGATAGACGGATGGAAGAGACGACTTGGAAAAGACAGAAGAAACTTTGATAAGGGGTACGGCAGGCAAACAGTTCTGTTGGCTCCAGCGGGAGACTTGAGTGGAGGACCAGTCTATGACTGGGTTATGGGTGCACAACCAGGGGAGCCCCAACACGAGTGGAGTTGAAGGACAGTCGATGAGTAGAAAGGCCAATCTCTCCAGATGCATGGTGCCCACTCTAAGAGAAAGTTCTGCGGTGGTTTGAGAGATAATAGCCGAAGACAGAGGGCGGTCATCAATAGCCAACACTCGCAGAGGAGAGGCCAAAGGTTGTAGGGGAACCGCATGACGAGCAGCAAAAACTCTGTCCATAAAATTTCCGGCAGCACCAGAATCCAGGAAGGCTTGCACTGGGTTTTTCTGGGAACCGAATTTGATCTGTGCTGGAAGAAGGAAGCGTTGAGTAGAGGGTTGGGGAGAATAACAAACACCACCCAGATAGGTCTCCCCAAACCTACCTAGGTGCTGGCGTTTCCCGGCTTCACAGGACACTCATTGGCGAAGTGTGATTTGCCCCCACAATATAGGCATAGGCCGGCAGCCCTTCTCCGTAGCTTCTCCTGTTCGGAAAGACGAGCCCGTCCGATCTGCATGGGTTCCTCAGTAGATGGAGCAGAGGAAGCAGAAGCCGCAGGAGTAGGAGAGGGGAAAGCAGTAGCCGGATTGAAGAGTAGGGGCCTCTGGAAGCGAGGAGCCAGGGTGGATTGGAACCGGGGATACTTCTTCGAACGCTCTCTGTCGAGCTCGAGTTGAAATTTCCTCTGTCGGGTGTCGACCTTTATAGCCAGCGCCACCAGATCCTCCCACCGAGAAGGAATTTCCCGGGAGACCAAGTCGTTTTTAATCCGCATGGCTAGGCCGTTGTAAAAGGCGGCATGGTACCCATCATTGTTCCAGGTGGTCTCCGCCACTAGGGTGCGGAACTCAATAGCGTACTCTGGAACAGAGCGAGTGCCTTGCTGGATCTGGAACAGGCGAGCCGAGGATGCCATCGCTCGACCAGGAGCATCGAAAACGACCCGAAGCTCACGGATGAAGGCTCTGGCGTTGTCAATCAAAGGGTCTCCCTTCTCCCACAGAGGTGACGCCCACTCCAAAGCCTTCCCCTGCAGACGAGTAATCATGTACCCCACTTTAGCTCGTTCGGATACAAACTGACCTGGCAGCAGGGCGAACTGGATCTCGCACTGGTTGATGAAACCTCTGCAAGCATCAGGATCGCCGCTGTAGAGGGGAGGCGCAGGAATGCGAGGTTCCGAAGGCTGAAGTGGGCTTGCAGGAACGGCCACAGGGACCGGGGCCACAGGTAACAACGCCGACAGCTTGTCCAGAATAGCTTCAAGAGCCTGACCGAAGTGAGACTGCTGGGCTTCGTATGTCTGCATGCGGGAAGCCAAACCGCGGATAGCGCCACCGACATCAGGTGGAGCTAGAGTCTCCTCCGAAGGGTCCATGGCCAACTATACTGTAACGGGCCCGAAGGCACAGTAATAGTGTAGACCAAAGAGGAGACCAGACCAGGTTCGAGGTACAAGAGGGTTTATCCAAAGAATCGTCAAAATACAGGCAAATAGGTCAGACCAGGCAGAAGACAAGCAGAATCGAAAAACAGGCAGGAATCGGTACACAAGAATCAGTAACAAATATAACACCCAGGAACTCTGTAGCAGGAACCTATAGTTGGGCAAGGACTGGAAGGGGAAGTGAGTTTAAGTAGTCCCTGGGTTGGCGCCAAATTTTGACGCGCTTGCGTCAGACGCAGACGCCAGCGTCCTCACGCTGACGTCTCGACGCCGGCGCCCGATTCTGACGCCGGCGTCCGTTCCGTCGCCGACGACCAATCCTGGAGTGGGAAGAAGGTGAGGTCATAGACCTGTGCCCGGCAGGAGCCATGTGGTGAGGCAGGCGGTCGCCATCTTGGACGCCATCTTGAAGACTTGAGGTAGATTCCATTACACAGCCTTCCAACTGTTGTGCAACTTGAGCTCCATATCTGTCTAATAACTTCAAAGCAAGCAAATCAAAACTAAGGACCACAACATTACATTAATGTCCATGAAAGATTTCATACAAAGTAATCTATATATTAAATATTGAGGTTTGTGTACATAATATGGTCACATCATTTTATGCTTGTTAGCCATGGTCAGGGCAACTCACATTTGTCAATCTTACCACTTGTCTAAAAGTCCCCTTCCTTTCTCCTTCATTGTGCCTTTGGTCAACCGTTATTATAAAGCCATATATCTTTCACCAGTTTCAATTTCTTGTGTGTCTTTTATGTTTCCCTTGAACATCATAAGATTAGTTTTCAATATTCTTAAAGTGAAAGTTTCTGTCTGAATATTTAGGACTATGAGATGCATATATCATTTCCTTTTCATACAGTTTTTTTCTGGGCTTTTAAGTGGGTGATTGAAATGGTCTCTAGTACAAGTGCTGTAATTTTTAGTGATGGGAGAATCTGTGCAGTTTAGTTTGACAAAGAAATTTACGATTTATCAATGGATGTCAAAAATTTTTTTACGCACGACTATTTGGTCCAAATGCATTAAAGTCAATGGGTGTCCGAATAATATTGACATGCGTAATTTTTATGTGTGCGCCAATTTTTTTTTTTTGGTGCTGAGAATTTTTTGCCGGAGCATTGTCACCATAGTTTCACAAATTTATCCACTTCCGGCAAAACACGGAAATTCACCACAAATTCATGTCTGGCAAATTTATTCGCCTATCACTAGTAGTAATTTTATGTCATTCTCCTCCAAAAAGACACCGGTGTTCTACAGGGTGGCATGTGGATGTATTGCAGGCACCAATAAAGGTTCACTTGTAAAAGTAGGATGTGGCCTACTGTATGTTTGGATAAATATGGAACCCAACATTTCATTCTTGCTTCTTGACTCTTTTTTGCCACTGTTGGTATTTTGGGCCCTACAGTTTTAGACCCAACAGGTCTCTGATAATTCCTAATAGTACAAAAAATAGATTGTAGAAGCAATAAATGTTTCACATGTTTTTACTAAGTAAAACAATAGTACATCAGTAAAAGATACCTACTCTGATGAAGCAATGGTACAAATTGTGGTGGAAGATGGGACTATAGGGTCATCAGACACTTGAGGGCAGATTTATCAAGGGTCGAATTTCGAAGTACAAAAAACTTCGAAATTCGACCATCGAATTAAAAAACTTCGAATTCAAATATTTGTTTTTTCAACAAATTTGGCAATCCTGCGGTCGAATAAAAAATTGATCAATTGAACGATTAAATCATTCAAATCCAACGATTAAATCGTTCAAATAGAACGATTAAATAGTTCTATCGAACAATTAAAACGTTCGATGGAACGATTTTAGAGACCGATCGAAGGATTTTTATTCGATGTGTAAAAACTAAGAAAAATGTTGTAGAAGGTCCCCATAGGCTAACATAGCACTTTGGCAGGTTTAATTTGGTGAAGTATTGAAGTCAAAGTTCTTTTAAAGAGACAGTACTTCGATTATCGAATGGTAGAATATTCAAACGATTTTTACTTCGAGTCAAAGTAAATTCAAAGTCATAGTATCCTATTCGATGGTCAAAGTAAAAAATTACTTTGAATTTCAAATTTTTTTACATCGAAAATTCCCTCAAATTCACTTCGACCCTTAGTAAATCTGCCCATTGGTATGATGAGTATGATGTTTAATTGTTCATTTATATGCACCAAATAAATGTTAACTGTGTGTTATTGCTACTTGGAGAACATGTTTGTATCAAAATGAATCAGTTAATAGTGCTACTCCAGCAGAATTCTGCACTGAAATCCATTTCTCAAAAGAGCAAACTGATTTTTTTATATTCAATTTTGAAATCTGACATGGGGCTAGACATTTTGTCAATTTCCCAGCTGCCCCTGGTCATGTGACTTGTGTCTGCACTTTAGGAGAAAAATGCTTTCTGGCAGGCTGCTGTTTTTCCTTCTCAATGTAACTGAATGTGTCTCAGTGGGACATGGGTTTTTACTATTGACTGTTGTTCTTAGATCTACCAGAGAACTGTTATCTTGTGTTAGGGAGCTGTTATCTGGTTACCTTCCCATTGTTCTTTTGTTTGGCTGCTGAGGAAAAAAAGGAGGGGGTGATATCACTCCAACTTGCAGTACAGCAGTAAAGAGTGATTGAAGTTTATCAGAGCACAAGTCACATGACTTGGGGCAGCTGGGAAATTGACAATATGTCTAGCCCCATGTCAGATTTCATAACTGAATATAAAAAAATCTGTTTGCTCTTTTGAAAAATGGATTTCAGTGCGGAATTCTGCTGGAGCAGCACTACTAACTGATTCATTTCGAAAAAAAATGTTTTTCCCATGACAGTATCCCTTTAAAAGTGATACCTTTATAGTAAGCCAATGTGTGAGCAACTTTTTCAGAACAGCTAACAAGAATCACAACAAATCCACAAGCATGCTGAGATGGTTATGTTTCAAAGCACACTGAGAAATACCAGTGGAGAATATGACTGTGTACCTTCGGCCTTATAGAATATTGGCTGCAGAACTGGAAAAGCGACCAGGCAAGTGGCAATAGAAGTTGAGAAATGGCCGTGTCTACAGGTACTGAAACACACAAGAGTTAGGTGCCTTGCAGTGCACAGTGCATACAGAACAACTTGCTCAGTAATGAAGCTATAAGTAAAGCATGAAGTTGTTTCAAATATGCCTCCCAATAGCCTTAATTTTCCATTAATCAGCCACAGGTGCCAAAGCTCACATAATCAGTCCCCATGGATTTCTCTATAGGACTGTGATTCAGAAGACAGGTCTACAAGTGGCTTACAAAACAACCAGGAATGCTGGGAATCCATGACATTAGCTTGAATCCCAGCAGATCCTGACAATCTCTTATGAGCAATCTACATCTTCTGTTGTGTTATCAGAGTTTAGTCACACTGATGTGCATATTCCTCATAAACAAAATATAGATTCAATTACTGATACCCAGAAAAAGAGGGAATAGACTCCCTAAATGTCTCCTGGTAAGGTAAATAAAAGTATTGCTTGCTCATATTTGCACTTTTAAAATTATTAATATTTTTATTAACATGTATTTATATAAACATATTTTGCAGTGCTGTAAAATGTGGAAATCCCAATACAGGCCCAACTACCTACTTGACTTATGACATTCAAGCATTGAAGCACTACTCAAAATGATTATTTTAAAATGAATATTGTATTTCCCAAAGCCATATATATATATATATATATATAATAACCACCGTTCAAGCCCGCACACATCATTCACTGGTCGTTAGCCGGGTGCAGATTGTGTAAATTTTAAGATCCAGTGCCCCAAAGGTTACACACACACCCTATTAAATATCTTTCATCATTTTTTAGAAAACATGCAGACGCTTTCGCAGTATTAAAGCTCGAACAACCAGGCTGCGCGAAAGCTTTTTTCCACAAGCTGTCAGACTACTCAACTCACTGCTTGCCCTCCCACTAAATTCCAGACACACCTGAACTGTGAACTTAACTTTGTGAACTATTAATTTATTTGCACAATTCTAAAGGTTTACACATGTATGTATCCAATTTCTGCCTATATAATGCACATTTCATGTTTACATATTTATTGTATATTTTTAAGTGCCTTTTTGTGATATGTACTAGCTGGAGCCACGTTGTCTCGTCTCACTGTATATTCGTATATTGCTGAGATGACAATAAAGTTTACTTTGACTCTCTCTCTCTCTCTCTCTCTCTCTCTCTCTCTCTCTATTTATAATATATACAAACGTTTCAACTTGTTTATTAATGACATGGAAATGGGCATTGAAACTACTGTTACTATTTTTGATGATGAAATGATTAAATTATACAAAACTATAGGTTCCAAGCAGGATGCTGCCCCATTGCAGAGTGATTTTACTAAATTGGAAAACTGGGCAGCAAACTGGAAAATTAAGTTCAATGTTCATAAATGCAAGGTTATGCACTAAATGGCAGTGTATTGGGTCTTTCCTTAACTGAGAAGGATCTAGGGGTTGTGTAGACAAGTTGTCTAATACCAGGCAGTGTTGTTCTGTGGCTACTAAAGCACATAAAGTACTGTCATGTATAAAAAGGGCATTAACATACAAAAACATTAAAACATAATAATGCCTCTGTATATGTCCCTGGTAAGGCCTCATCTGGAGTACGCAGTGCAGTTTTGGACTCCAGTCCTTAAGATGGATATAAATGAGCTGGAGAGAGTGCAGAGATGTGCAGCTAAATTGGTTAGAGGGATGGAAGACTTAAATTATGAGGGTAGACTGTCAAGGTTGGGGTTGTTTTCTCTGGAAAAAAAAACCCTAGCTAGGGGACATGATTACATACAAGTATATAAGAGGACATTTCAAAAAAGAACCAGCAACATCAGGGTATTTTAAAAATGATTTATTTTTAGGGTATTTATAATAATAATTTATTCAGTGAAGCGTGTATAGCCAACATAACCTTTTCGGTCCCAATTGTCAATTGGATACAGTAAATATATATATACACACACCCCCCACTACCCATAGACAACATTGTATAAGAGAATATTACAGAACACTGGTTTGCAAAATTGTTGTTTGTATCCATAAGGCCTTTGCCTGATCTATCTACAAATAGACAACACCAGTCTTGTCACTCCAATACAAGTATCAATGGAAAAAAACTAGACTCAGCAGGCCAGAGATTTAGATCCTTTACATTGATATTAAAAATGTCCAAGGCCAGTTTGGCTAATATCAGACATGTCTGTACCTGCCAGAATAGCATAAAGTGTATGATTAGGAGACTAGTGATCTCTAGGGAAATTCTCGCTAAGGTTTCACATGGTGCATACATCACTGACCTGGAACTTCTCACACCAGCTGCTCTCTGCCTATCTATAGCATGTTACAGAAAGCTAAGGTACATAATGATACCCAAGAAAACCTTCCTTACAAACAGTTACTGATTTTCCTGTTCCATGTTATTTACAATTATTTTCACTATAATTATATTGCATCTGTCTTTTTTCTTTTCACTCTGTCATATAACCTGTGAAACATCCCCCAGAGAAGCAGTTAGATAAAAATGACTGAGATCTCTCACACATTCATATTCATATTACCATGGAAATCTTTAATGTTTATTAAATACGTTACAAAAAAGATAACTTGAGTGAATATTAAATGAGAGTTTGGTAGAAAAGACTAATGGGAGAAAAAAACATCTGTTCCCACTTGCTCTAAATAGAAAAAGTTGCACTGCCATGATCCAGGGCTGTCACCATGACAACCTTTTCAGGTAAGGCTCATTAGGCCTAATCCTCTAATTACTAACTACCTCGTCAACTGGGGTTATAATTACTTCAGGGACATAGTTAACCTCTCATTAGAATTGCCTGGGCGCTCTTATCCTGCACACAAACATTGACAGAGATTGCAATTTAGTGCTGTTTTAGCCTTAGCATGCTCTTACTGTTGGTCTCCAGGGCCTTAGCTATTTGGCCATTAGGCTGTGAGTCTGTCATAACTGTTTAGCAAAACTGTTTCTCATCTGAAGCAATGGCAACTCATCATCAATTGAAATCCAAAGATGGATCAAATGGAGTTAGCCATCCTCAGTCTTTGCTTAGACAATTTCCAGGGAGCCTGCATGATAAACATTACAAAGATCTACAATGCATTATACATGAGATGTAGTGTCTTTTTTAATATTACCTTTTATCGTACTTAAGGTTTTCAGAGTTTACTACTTTATCTGATCACATTTGAGTAGTTCTTACATCAGCTTCACCGAGTTACCTGACAGATGACCCAAAGGCAAGAATAATGCTGGGGCTGTAGGCTTTTTTTAGATCTAGGTCCCATGACACAGATATGCTCAAGATAACTCTGTCTCCATAATCCTATACCTCTGAATTTGACATTTTGTGAACAATTTGTACCGACCCCACAAGAAGAGTTACACTTTTTAGAAAACATTTCATGCAGTTTAATTGTTTTCAAATTTCACAGAGATACACAGCAAGTCAGGTTGTTGACTAAACTATACTATACATTATGTGAAAAAGACAATAATTCAGAAAGTTCTGAATTATGGATCCTCTATTTTAATCAAATAATTAACATTTTTAAAAATTAGCTCATTTTTCTCTGTAATACCTTAACTAAGCTATATGTAATCCTTCTTGGTGGCAAAAGAAAGTTTAATTCATGTTTTAATGATCATCTAATATACATAAGATATACAACTTATTATAGATAAGACCAGTAACCTGCCAATCTACACTTACATCCAAAAGACAAGTAACCTACCAACCCACATCTACACTTACATCCAAAAGTTCTACCCGCAATTTGCAGGTACCCAACCTGCTGCAGGATTGACTAAGCATTAAGATTTTCCATGTGGTTATTCCTGGTCCTATTGGCTGAGCGACAATCTTTATAATGAACAAGGCACCACCCCCTTGGTCCTGCAAGTCTCTAATTATAACCTTTGTAGAAACCCCACACTTTACTTGACCCAAGGAAGAAAGGTATGCTTGTTTCTTTAGTCTTATAGAATATACAAAAAAAATAGTATAAACAGGTCAGACAAGAAATATTTCATAAAGACATAGATATGACCATCCCATCCTGTATAATACCTATATTTTTGTTTACTATCTGGCTATGGGCAGACCTGTGATCATTTAGGTTTTGCCAGTATTTAGAACAGCAGAGGATAAAGCTAATCTGAATCTTTTTTTTAAATATTCAAATGAACAATTCAAGTTTGTGCTATGAATAATTATTATTAATGATCCACCAGGCATTTTCTCAATTGAAGTATCTCGAAATCATCAAAAGATCTTGTACAAAATATTAATGTGCCATTTTTTTTGGATTAAGACAATACTTATTTGGAGAAATGCCATATTGAAATCTACAGAGAGAACTCATTGATCTTGCATCTCCCCATGTTCCTACTTGTAGCTTTCTATTTTTTCAACCTCTTTATTCACACAAACAATATTTTCTCTCTGCAATATCCACATATCTCTCTCTATTACATCCTCCATTTCATTCTCTGTAGCATTCTTATTGCCACTTACTCATTTTCTCATTGCCTTGTTGCTCAGTCTTCCTCATCCCACAATTTTTTTTAAATATGGAAGGAACTGGCAAGTATCAATACTGAAGTTAGAGAAGAGGGGCCCATGCCTACCTGTACTGTTCATTCGCCACATCCTACCCCCCCTCCTTTCCTCCCCCTGCTCATTTGTACTATGTTATGTTAATTAAAAAAACAAAAAAAGGTTTGACTTTTGCACAGGATCCTGTCGGCAAAACTGTAACAAATATGGATCTGATACATGTTTTAGCAACTAATGCCTTCTTGAATTAAGAGCTTTATGTATAGTGATGTTCAAACAAATAAATAAAACCTTTAAAAAAAAAAGAGGGGCCAGGAGCAAAGTATGAAAATGAGGCCATTGTCTCAAATTAGTGGGAAATTGTTTGCAAGAAAAGTTAGAAAAGCAGGAAGTAGTGTTCTGGCTATTATGTTACACATCCAGTATCTCCAGCCTTTATACATTACATTTTTGGCTAACTAACTATATTGGAAAAATGTTTTATTTTGCACAGCCTATCAATTTACCCAGTTTTTATGTTCATACTGAACTGTTCCTTTAAGTGTTATAATAGCTTTGCTAATGAAGGTGAAATCACCCTTTAAGCTGTGAGTCTCAGTTCTCCCAAGAGACTTGTTTATACTAAATAATTAAAATTGTATCTTTGTGTATCTTAAATTTTTACAAATGTATTTAGGTGCAGGTGCAGCATATTCTGTCCAGAAAGCCCAAAAAGCTTTGTAGGGGGCCCCGAGGGTAAGGGGGGCCAAGCCACACCGTACTTTCTTGATTAGCCGCCCCCCTGCTTTCTGAGAACTGCTGACTTTGGGAAGGCAGGGCGGGAGCACAAGGGGTGTGAGAACGCATGCTTGCGTCCTGTCCGGCGCAGGCGCGGACGCGCTAATGCGCGTCGGCGTCTGACGCGGGACGCCGGCGGCGGTCGCGGACGCGGAGGCGCCGGCGACGGTCGCGGGCGCAAGGACGTAGGCGGAAACGCCTGTGACGGACGTACTGGCGTCAGCTCCGCGACGTCAGCGCAATGACGCCAGTTTGGCGCCAAAAGCCCTGTATTTAAACCCTGACCAGATTAACATGCATTGCCTGGTTATTAGGTTATTTGACTGAAAACCCTAGCGACTCTGAACTTTGGATTCCTGATTATTGACCTTTGCCTGAACCCGGACTTTGATTACTGCCGCCTGTCTCGACCTTCTTGCCTGTTTACCGATTACGAATATTGCTGCCTGCCTTTGACCTTGGATCTCCTGACTACGCCTTTGCCTAATCCCTTGTACTTCGCTGAACGTCTCATTGGCTACTCTCCACAACCCTGCTCCCTGTTCCACTCCAGGTGGGTAGCGGTTGTGTGAGGCGCTTGTGGGTTCATTATCTTCTGCTCCAACCTCTTCTACGTCTGGATTATACTGGTAAGTCCTGACAGTATAACCAGGCCAAAGATGGATCCAGCTGAAGGGGCGTCCCCGTTTGCAGTCCTGACGCAACAGTTATCTTCCCTTACGCAAGCTGTCCGGGAGCTGCAAAGTGGCTATGCTCAGTTACAGGAGCACGTTAGGACCCAACCACCGGTTGCTCTTCCTTCCACGGCCGCAGCAACTCCTCCGGTTCCAGCGGAAGTCCAGGTGATAACCTCTGAGATTTCGGAACCTAAGGTGGCTTTTCCGGAGAAGTTTGCGGGTGACCGAAAGTTGTTCCGGAATTTTAGGAGCTGTTGTAAGCTACTGTTTACCCTCAAGCCTCATACCTATCCCTCTGAGCAGACCCGGGTAGGGGTGATTATCTCTTTTCTGACGGGAGAACCACAGACGTGGGCTTTTCGTCTTATGGATCGCCACAGTCCTGCATTGGCCACAGTAGACTCCTTCTTTGAAGCCATGGCAGTTCTTTTTGACGATCCGCACAGAGCCACTACTGCTGAAGCCGCCCTGCGTGCCTTGAAGCAAGGTAGCCGCCCAGCATAAGACTACACTCTAGAATTCCGGCAATGGGCAGATGACACGGAGTGGAATCCGGCTGCCCTTAAGAACCAGTATCGCTTCGGCCTTTCGCCTGAACTAAAAAATGAATTGGCCCGTACTGGCATTCCCGACAGTCTGGAAAATCTTATTTGCCTGGCCATCCAACTCGATCGGAGGCTCAGGGAGCGCAGAGAGGAAGAAGAAGCTGAGAAAGCAGGTCTTCCACCGCAGTCTTGGATGTTACCAACCGCTCCACCTCCTATCCGAATGCCTTCCACTTTTCCTTCAGCTGTTCCGCCACCCGTCTTCAGTACAGCCCCAGAGCCGATGCAGATTGGAGCCATTAAATCTGCGTTAACTCCAGAGGAACGGATCAGACGTCGCAGACTCAACCTCTGCCTTTACTGTGGACAAGCAGGTCACTTGCTTCGGGGGTGTCCGATTCGTCCAACGGGTAAGAAGATCTTCAAAAGAGACTTTTCCAGTTGCCATGCTCCCGTGCCTCTTCTGACTGTCTCTTTGTCGTTGCAGTGGGGAGACAAGCGGGTAGAACTTCAAGCAATCCTTGATTCTGGGGCCAGGGGGTGTTTCCTGGACAATAAAGTGGCGCTGCAGTTCCAGATCCCACTCCAGTCCAAAAAGAATCCCATAGCCCTCCGTGTGGCAGATGGTTCCCTGATTACCTCGGGCCCTGTGGTGCAAGAGACCGTCTCACTTTTTGTTGTATTAAATAAAGGGCATGCTGAAGTCATGAACTTTGATGTAGTTTCTTCACCTCTATTTCCCGTTATTTTGGGTCTACCCTGGTTGCAGAAACACAACCCGTCCATCAACTGGACTACCGGTGAAGTGAACTTTCTCTCAAATTTTTGTTCTTCCCAATGCATTTTCTCTTTCAATAGAGTCTGTTCTTTGTCTCCTGCTTCCGAAATTCACAATCTTCTTCCTCAAGCTTACTGGGAATTCACGGACGTTTTCAATAAGAAAGGGACAGATAAGTTGCCTCCTCATCGTATTTATGATTGTTCTATTAACCTCCTTCCAGGGGCCCAGATTCCTTTTGGACGAGTTTATCCGTTGTCCGAGTCTGAACTATCGGAACTACGTTCTTACTTAGATGAAAATTTAGCCAAGGGCTTTATTCGACAATCTTCTTCTCCAGCAGGGGCTGGGATCTTCTTTGTTGAAAAGAAAGATCATTCCTTAAGGCCGTGTATTGATTACAGGGATCTGAACAAGATTACTGTTAAGAATCGTTATCCACTCCCTCTTATTCCTGAACTTTTTCAACGTTTGGCGGAGGCTAAGATCTTTTCTAAACTGGATCTCCGTGGCGCATACAATCTCGTCAGTATAAGAGAAGGTGATGAGTGGAAGACGGCTTTTCGTACACGTTATGGGCATTTTGAATACCTAGTCATGCCCTTTGGTCTTTGCAACGCTCCTGCAACGTTTCAACATTTTGTCAATGATGTTTTCAGAGACTTCTTAGACATATTCGTTATTATATATTTGGATGATATCCTTGTTTTTTCTAATTCCTTGGAGGAACACAGATCACATTTAAAGAAGGTGCTGGCTCGTCTTCGTATTCATCAGCTTTATGCCAAGATTGAGAAATGCGTCTTTGAACAAACATCTGTGGACTTTTTAGGTTTTCTCCTTTCTCCGCAGGGAATTCAGATGGACTCCAGGAAGATCTCCGCAATTCTTGATTGGCCAATTCCTTCTTCTAAGAAAGCTGTCCAACGTTTTATTGGTTTTGCCAATTTTTACAGGAAATTTATAAAGAATTTTTCCCAAGTTATTCTTCCAATCACCGAGTTGACTCATAACAATCAAAAGTTTTGTTGGTCACCACAAGCTCAGGCGGCCTTTGAGAAATTGAAGGCACTCTTCACTTCAGGCCCAATTCTTCATCATCCTGATGTTTCCCTTCCTTTCATCCTGGAAGTTGACGCTTCAGAGCTTGCGGTGGGTGCTGTGTTATCACAAAGGGCTGGGTTTCAGGAGGATCTGCATCCCGTTGCTTTTTTTTCCCGTAAACTGGCCAAGAGCGAATGTAACTATGATGTTGCTGATCGTGAACTGCTTGCCATCAAGTTAGCACTTGAAGAGTGGAGGTATCTCCTTGAAGGATCTAAACATCCAATCCTCATCTTTACGGATCATAGGAATCTAGAGTACTTACGTTCGGCCAAGAGGTTGAGACCCAGACAAGCAAGGTGGGCTTTATTCTTTATGAGATTCAATTTTCATCTTACATATCGACCTGGGTCTAAGAATGTTAAAGCAGATGCCTTGTCCCGTATGTTTTCTTCTGAAGACGAGCCGTCCTTGGTTCCAGAAACAATTTTAAACTCTAATAATTTTCTTCTGCTACAGTCTACCCTGGTTGATGGAATTAAAAACGCTTCCTCAAATCTCTCTGAACCATCGTTAGTTTCCAAGGAGGGTCTTCTTCTTCATCAAGGTAAAATTTTTGTTCCTGAACCTATGCGCTTAGAGGTCCTCAAGAATGTTCATGATTCAAAATTGGCAGGTCATCCAGGTATCAAGAAAACTATTATACTGGCTAAGAGACTATTTTGGTGGCCTGGGTTGGCTAAGGACTGTTTTCAATTTGTTTCGTCTTGTGAAGTCTGCTCTAGGTCCAAGGACTCTCATTCTCGGCCTATTGGTCTTCTTCAACCTCTGCCGGTGCCTTCTCGTCCATGGGGCTCGGTTTCTTTGGATTTCATTTCTGAGTTGCCGTTGTCTTGTGATTGTTCCACGATTGTCGTTTTTGTGGACCGCTTAACAAAGATGGCTCATTTCAAGTCGTTACCCAGACTTCCTTCTGCTTCTGAGACTGCTGATACCTTCATTAAGGAAGTGGTAAGGCTCCATGGTCTTCCGGATGAGGTGGTGTCGGATCGAGGACCACAATTCACTTCTCAGTTTTGGAGATCGTTGTGTGGAGCTCTCAAGATTTCGGTGTCCCTTTCCTCTGCCTTTCATCCCCAGTCCAATGGTCAGACCGAACGAACCAATCAGACTCTCGAGCAATATCTGAGATGTTATTCTTCTTACCTCCAAGATGACTGGGTGAATCTTCTTCCCTTAGCCGAGTTCTCCTATAATAATTCCCATCATTCTTCAATCAATCAGTCCCCCTTCTTCGCAAACTATGGTTTTCATCCAGTAACTTTTCCCTCTGCCATTGTGTCTGACATTTTAGTTCCTGCTGTCAAAGACCGATTAACCCTCTTATCCGATAATTTTCAAAAGATCCAGGAAAACATGAAGCAGGCCCAACAAAATTTCAAGATGTATGCCGATCGGAGACGGAGAGGGGATCCAGAGTTCAAGGTGGGTGACCGTGTTTGGTTATCAACTGTTAACCTTAAGCTTTCTTGTCCCAGTAGGAAGTTGGGTCAGCGTTTCCTGGGTCCCTTCCCTATTATTCGCCAAGTCAATTCTGTGGCCTTTCAACTCAAACTTCCAGCTTCCTGGCACATCCATCCAGTGTTTCATGCTGCTCTTCTAAAACCAGCCTCAACATTCCGTTTCCCTGGGCGTTCGACTCCTCCTCCGCTACCTGTGGTGGTCAACGGACAGGAAGAATTTGAGGTTGAGGAGATCCTGGATTCCAGACTAAGAGGCAAGCGGCTCCAGTACCTGGTGAGATGGAAGGGTTACGGTCCAGAAGAAAATTCCTGGGAACCAACGTCGAATATCCACGCTCCTGAGTTGCTGGAAAAATTTCATAGAACTTATCCTGGTAAGCCTTCTGGTGGTCGCGTCCTGAGGCCGCTCCTTGATGGGGGGCAATGTGAGAACGCATGCTTGCGTCCTGTCCGGCGCAGGCGCGGACGCGCTAATGCGCGTCGGCGTCTGACGCG
Organism: Xenopus petersii; assembly: GCA_038501925.1. Classification (NCBI taxonomy): domain Eukaryota; kingdom Metazoa; phylum Chordata; class Amphibia; order Anura; family Pipidae; genus Xenopus; species Xenopus petersii. The sequence continues at coordinate 139,810,939 of CM076673.1, forward strand.
GGACGCCGGCGGCGGTCGCGGACGCGGAGGCGCCGGCGACGGTCGCGGGCGCAAGGACGTAGGCGGAAACGCCTGTGACGGACGTACTGGCGTCAGCTCCGCAACGTCAGCGCAATGACGCCAGTTTGGCGCCAAAAGCCCTGTATTTAAACCCTGACCAGATTAACATGCATTGCCTGGTTATTAGGTTATTTGACTGAAAACCCTAGCGACTCTGAACTTTGGATTCCTGATTATTGACCTTTGCCTGAACCCGGACTTTGATTACTGCCGCCTGTCTCGACCTTCTTGCCTGTTTACCGATTACGAATATTGCTGCCTGCCTTTGACCTTGGATCTCCTGACTACGCCTTTGCCTAATCCCTTGTACTTCGCTGAACGTCTCATTGGCTACTCTCCACAACCCTGCTCCCTGTTCCACTCCAGGTGGGTAGCGGTTGTGTGAGGCGCTTGTGGGTTCATTATCTTCTGCTCCAACCTCTTCTACGTCTGGATTATACTGGTAAGTCCTGACAAGGGGAGGTATCTTCTGTCCATTACTCCCCCTTATTGGTCACTGAGTTTAAGTCCCGGTTCAGCTGCTCAGGGATTGGATAGCTGAGGTTTGAACTTCTCTTCCAGCTCATCCAATCATAATGCAGCTTTACCAGGACTTGAAATTCTGAAACCAATAGTGGAAGAAAATGCTGTCACTAGAAGAAGATGCAGCTACCTGTGCTCCCCTCCTCCCTTCTGTAGTTGGCAGGTCACTTACAGCAGGTGCGCCACACTAATGAAGTAAGTGTAACATGGCAGGGCCCCCCTAAAGGTAACCCTTTGTGGTCCCTGTTGTGTGGTGGGGCCCTGGGCACCAATTTTTTTTTAAACTTCTGGGGGGGGCAAGTTTTTTTACATGGACATTTAAGGGGGTCCCTGGTCACCAATTTTCTTATAACCTGGGGGGCCCTGGCCACCATTTTTTTCCCATGTGGGGTCCTAGCCACCAATATTTTTTAATGGGTGGCCCTGACCACAAATGTTTTTTAATGGGGGGGCGCTGACCACAAATGTTTTTTTAAATGGAGGGGCCCTGACCACCAATATGTTTTTATTTTTTTATTAACATGTGGGAACCATAGCCAACAATGTTTTTTTTTTTTTTAGTGTGTGGTGGGAGGTGGACCTGTGGGGTGGGGAGGGCGGACCTTTAGGTGGGGCTTGTGGTGGGTGCAGCCCAGGGGGCCCAGGATTTTTTTTCGTATGGGGCCCTGCGATTTCTGATGGCGGCCCTGAGTGCAGGTGATGAAAGAGAGACTTGGGGCTTTTTATTAAAAATCAATGCAGGCTGAGCTGTCAAAAAACTTTCCCTCAGAAAATGGGACAGTTGGTAGGTGTGCAGTAGATGCAACACTATGCAACACTAAGTCACATTAAAATGTCCTATACTTCACACTAGCACCTTTTTGCTATCATCTTATGCTAGCACCATGCACCACTCGCATTTTCTTTTGTTCATGAGGTGCTAGGAGCAGTGCCTTGACCAGGTGATAATTACAGGGCCCCTTTAGTGTTGCACCCATAGGCACTTGGGGTTGTGCCAGTTTAATCACACAGAAAGCGAAGGCCATATAATTGCATGCTAACATCCGGTTGTAGTGCTAACCCTTTGACATAGATGCAAGATTTTATACCAATAAGTATAACTTGCCGTGGCAAAGCTCTGGGGCTTGAATATATGGGGGCTGGGCTCCAGCATAATGGCCATGACTAGGGCAGATCCGGGGCATACCAATGGAATTATAATTGTGACCCCCTGAGGGAATGATTGTACTAACATAGTAGTATAGGGATCCATGATTCTTGATGTGTATAAAAGGCATGGTTTTAGCATAATGGGCATGACTGGTGCAGATCAGAGACATAACCCTGCATGTATGGGCCATTTATTTTCATTGGAGACCCAGGACGGAGACCAGTGGACTGATAATTTTGGCCCCCTGGGGGAATGGTTCTACTTACCTTGTAGGATAGGGACCCATGATTCTTGATGGCAGATATATTACAAAAGAGATTTTCAAATGAAGTCTCTAGGCTACAGATCTGCTGTTAGAAAATGTATTTATATTTAGGTTTTATGTATGAAGGAAAAACATGAGGAAACAAAAAACAAAAACATGGTCAGGGAGGCTGAAAGTCAGTGGTCTCTCTGCTATTTCCAAAAGTCACGTAAAACTGGTATATTTACCCTTGTTGTATATTTCTGGTCTCCGAACCCTTGTTTCCATCCAAAACAACTTATTCAATCAATCCAAGTAAATGGGTGAAGAAACCAATCAGCGCAGGTGTACTGCTGCAAGGTGCTTTTATTGGATACACGACATGTTTCGAGCTAAAAAGCTCTTTATCAAGTGTGCTTGATAAAGAGCTTTTTAGCTCGAAACATGTCGTGTATCCAATAAAAGCACCTGCGCTGATTGATTTCTTCACCCATTTACTTGGATTGATCTCTCTGCTATTTCTTAACACTGTCCCTAAGCTATTCACAGGCTGGAACCCAAGATTGTTTCTCAAGCAGTGAGCTTAACCTGGCTTACTTGAAACTCTGGTGAGGCCCAGGTGGATTCATTGAAATTCTCTGTTCTACTTCCTTGAAATGATTTGTGCATCAAACTATTATTCTATTGCTTTTCTACTTTCATTTGTATTTCTAAAACATAATGTCTTAAAAGACAGTAATGTCTGTAGCCACATTTATTCAGGAATGAAAAGCAACTCAAATCAACTGCTTGTGTGGCCCTGTTTAAAAAGAAAAAATCCACTAGAAGAGCTTCACGAGCTGCATTTAATTTTAGTACAATTAGTTTGCAATCAGTGGAACCTTGCAACAGTCCATCTATTAGACCTGTGTCTGAATTTTTAAATGTTGGTGACTTTAGCATAACATATACCCTACCATACATGTCCACAGAATTAGTGTATATTTTTTGTATACTTTAGAATATGAGTTATATGAATTAATATTAATTAGAATATTAATTAATTAGTCTGTCCTTGTTTTACCAGCTGAGACACCCCATAGGGAATTAATTATAAAGAATTTTCATCATATATTTAACACTGACCAGGAAATATAAATTCAACAACTAGATTAAAAAAATCTGTAGACCTATATAGAGTGGAGGAGTTAATACAAGTCAATAGGTTAATTTTTTGGGGGGTTGTCTTCACAGCTGCCACTTCTACTTCCCAGAATGCTCATCTCCATACAAGCTTATCTGTTACGCACCGTCAGCTCTTCAAACACCTGGAAAATTATAGAAAATTATCCACATACAACCAGCCAGACGATGAGGCTTCTTATAGAGATTTTCTTTCATCCTAATCAAGCTGAAATCCATTCCCCCATAACCTGCTGCAGAAAATCTTAGATTCAAACACACGAGAAAATAAACACTAATTATAATTTCATAGGATTGCTGCAAACCTCATGTATATTTTATTACCATTTATCTGAACATGTGCATGGTAAATTCTTGCAGGCTTTAAAGTAGAAGTGGTATTAGAAGTATGATTGTAGCAAGTATCCAAAAATGTATATGCAGATCAGCGCCTACTAAAAAAACAGAAAAAAAAGTGCAATATGTTTCAATATCACACCAACACCCAGTGTCCAGGGTTTTTTTGAGGTGTATTTCCCCTTTAAATATCCACTGTTATTGGTGACATGCAAAGTTTTTTCCAAACGTTTGACTTACAAACTGTAGGTATAGTATATGGCTCGTAGTGTAGGCCCTGATCTGCATATACATTTTTGGATACTTTTTATGTGCAGCTGAGAGACTGTGGGAAGATCGGCAAGAGAAAGTGTTTTTAAAGGACTTTTTTCATTTTTCTTAATTATTCTCTGTTGATTGTAGCAAGTGCCTGGCCCCAGCAGTGACATATAAACATATATTGTGGATTCACACATATATACTGAATTGTTCAGGAGCACATGGCTGCTAAATACACAGCTCTCTAACTCTTGTAAAGTATCATCATCATCATCATTATTTATTTATATAGGGCCGACAAGATATGCAGTGCTATAACTTCAGACATCCACTGGAAGAATAAAGAGATGCTGGGACATTTGCCTGGACAATATGCCGGATGGGGTGTACTTTATGTAGTTTCTGAGGATCTGTACATTGTTTTTTTAATGTAATGCCTTGGCATGAGAAAGTAATATCCTTCATTTTTCACTTGTTTCCTGGTTACTGTGAATTTTATTCCAAATATATCTGAGACAAAACTGTTTTTTTGTATTCAGAATATAGTATCTTTATAACTTTTTTGTCTAGTAATAAAAATATCCTTGCTTCACATTAGTCTAATGAAGCTCCAGTGGTCTTGCTAGGCTTGAACGCCAAAAGCAAGCAGTTAGTGTCAAGTTCTTAATAATCCTTTGAAATAATAATTTACTATCTAATGTCTCTATTAAGTATAAAGTATATCCAGTATCCAGTCTGGTTCCATGTTAAACGCACAACTCTGGATCTAGGCTTGTGGCCTGTCCCTGTTGGAAAACTAGCAACCTCTGGAATACGTTCATTGATTGACCAACTTAGTCTGTCCTTGTTTTATCAGCTGAGATGCCCCATAGGGAATTCATCAAGTGCAGGACAGGGTGAAAAGTGCAAAGGTCAGGTGTAATCCACTATGTTTTCAGCTCTTTGGGCCCTGTGCTGCTTGCTTAAAAATTTCTACAGGTCTATAAAATGCAGAGACCTTTGTTTCAGTGCTTATAGATGTCCTTTTTCCATCACCATCCCTTCTCTACCTTGGGATTCATTTAGATGTTTAAGTTTGGAAGCACTTGTGGGTTTTTATATGTTGCAGAGTGCAGCCAGACATTTGGCTATTTCAGTGAGCACTATGGTGGGGTTTATGTGTCCGTTAGTACTCTTTCATTTGTATTTTCAGATAATATGGATACGCTAACCAGAGGTTGTCAGCCTTTTTGAGTTCAAGCCCCAGTTTGGTCCAACATTTTGTCAGTTCTTCCCTTACATCGTAATAAAGGTACCAATTTATGAAATTATTTGCATTTATCACTCCTGAAAATCATGAACCCCCTACTTGGTCTTGAGGATGGGCTCCCTTATCCATTGATTTGTGCTCTGTGGGGCCAGACCATAGTGAGGGCACATCTAACATAAACAAATAAAGTGACATCTTTTACAAAATGTTATAGGTTACAGTTAGATAACTTATCCTGATAGTGTATTCTTCCCGACCACAGCAATACAGATTATTTAAATGCTCTAAGGCCCCAGGGGTACTTGAGAAGTCATTTTAGACTTGTCCACTCTCTTTAGATAATTAGAATGCCATATTTAATTACTTGATCACAAAGCCCAGCAGGACCATGTCCAAAACTATTAACAATGACGTGTTGTGAAATATAATTTTCTCTATTTGCCTACTACATTTACAAAGGCTGTGATTTACCTTTAACAACTCTCTCTCTTAAACATAGAGAAGTGATTTTAACTGAGTCATTTGAAAAGTCTGTTTATTTTCATTGTACTTTTGTTCCCTTTTACCAGTCTTTTATACAGAAGAACAATAACTATATTACCGGTAAGCTAATCGGGAAGAAAACTATGAAGTGAAATGACTGTATTCAGAGAAATAAGCATAAGACATAAAAATAAAACATTAGTCATTTGAATTCTGGATATGTTAAAAATGTATGGTAATTGCTAAATAAAATAATTGGAATTAATCTGTGCCCATATTAGATGACTGGCATCAGACTTTGTTAATAATGGGACACAGATCTCTGCAAACTGCTTGTTTGTTATTAGAAGTGACAGTTATATAGGTGCTCATTAATGTATATTGTATGCTTTCTTTTGCTGATAAACACAATAGGCTTTTAGTTTTCTGTTCTTATGTGATGTAAGCGCATGTTGCTCTGCATACAAATTGAACCAATTTAAATGTCATGTTAGTAAGATTGGTTTGTTTGTCTATGCTGCCCAAAACAACAAGACACCTGATAAAAAAAAAACAAAGTAGCTGAAGTGTGCCTCTGATCTGTTTTACAGACGAACATATTAAGAAAAGTGAATTGTCCTCATTTTACATTACAGAAAACCGAGAGTAAAATGGTAGACAAGAATGGAAAACTTGTAGCTTTGTGACCTTGGCCTTTTGCTTTTGGATCACTGAGTATTACATTTAATCTATTCTTAAAATAACATGGCACCATTGCATTATTCTGGTCTTATCTGGTCTTAAAAAATGATGTAGGATATTTTTAAGTCTGCAAAATTCTTCATATCTATTCTGCAGTATTTATGTTAGAAAAAAGATTGCCAGAGACCAAGCAAGATAATCACTTTTCTGCTCTTAATCTCAAAATATAAATGTCAACACCATCCTTCAAGTTAATTTGAAAGGTTAACTTCCCCTTTAATGCATTCGTTGTTTTGGTGATATACTATTTATAAAGGTGGGGATGAAGATTTTTAATAATTTATAATACCTTATACTGCATATGTAAGCTGTTTTGTAAATCTTTTATCCCTCTCAATAGAATCTTCTTCTTCTTAGTTTTTCTTCCTTCTATTTAAGTAGCTTAAATTTTAGATGACACTCTCACTGCACTTAAGCAACAACTGAAGTTGATGTCCGTTAAAGGAAAACTATACCCCCCAAACAATGTAGGTCTCTATTAAAAGATACTGAGTACAACAGCTCATGTGTAAAGCCCTGCTTCATGTAAATGAACCATTATCATAATAATATACTTTTTTAGTAGTATGTGCCATTGGGTAATCATAAATAGAAAATTGCCATTTTAAAAAATAAGGGCCGCCCCCTGAGATCCCCTAAGATTCACTGTGCACACATACAAACCACATGTAAGGTCACATGAGCCAATTAACAGACAGAGTTCTGCCTTTTGCTTCCTCACTTCTTCCTGTTACAGTTAGTGTTGTAGTATTTCTGGTCAGGTGATCTCTGAGGCAGCACAGATAGAGTCACGAAATGGTGGTTCAAGGCAAGAGATGTAAACAGGCAATATTTATGTAAATATATATTCCAGTTTGGTAAGATTCTTTAATATGTCATTCAATTTGATATTAACTATCTGTTGCTTAAGTATTCATTTTGAGGGTATAGTTTTCCTTTAAATGTAAACATCTTTATCCACTTACAAATGCACAACAGAAAATTGTCATGGGGCATAATAACTTCTGACTTGGATGTCAATGTATGATGCTTATCAATATATCCAACTGCCACTCATTTTTTCAATAAGACGCCATTCTTAGAGACTTAGGGTGAAGGCTCTCATAGAGATTCCGAGCATTTTGCAGCTCAATGGGCAGGATATAAAAAGCTCAAAACCACCTACAATCACTTTGAATAGGAATCACCTGCAATGACCTTGTGCAGTCCAGTAAGAGACACTTTCAGATGAGCCTCATTCCATTTTGAGTGTATTGCCACCCTGTCTTCAAAGTAGCAAAGCCTTAAAGCATTTTTTTACATTTCCCACTGGCCACTGTAGTCAAAAATACCTTGAAAGACATTAGAGTGTTTTTTTTAGGCTTTGCAACTATTTTTGTTTCTTCTGACTCAAGCACAGACTTGTCACCTGCCTTCCAGCTCTAGGCTGGCATACCACCTCCACACGAAGATCCTGATCTTGTCTTGACTCCTAGTCTGAATAACTGCATTGAGCAGGAAGTATGGGCGATATGTAGGCCCTATCACTTGATGTTCTGAGCAACTTATGGAAGTAGTGCTAACTCCTTATTGTGCCATACATCCCCCTTTTTAGGAACACAATAGTGACTTCTGAGTTGCAGTGACTTCTTCTGATTCCTGGAATTGTTTTACAATAGATCAGATCTCAGAAAGACAAAAAGGTAGAGGGTTTGTAAAGACAACACACCCTTTGAGGTTGCAATACCTGGACACATAGAACATCAGCTTAATTCTTATTAATCCTTTTGAGGTTTGAAGCCATAAGAAATGTTGAGGGAGTATTGCATCTTCCTTCTACTTTGCATAAAAAAAAGTTATATTCAGGTATAAAAATAAATTGTAAAGGTTTAACAATCTAAAATGGCTGGTGTCATCAGTAATGAAAGATACACTAAACAATAACATTGGTGATTAGCAATCACTCTGTTTTCATTCCATGAAAGTAATTTCAGACTGCAGGAAATATATCTGAACATCTGTTGCCAGTAATCTTTTTCCAGGCTATTGAAATAATACAGAGAAGTAATGTAAACACTGCCCTTATTTAAATAAATAATAGCATTATTAAAAAAAACAATTTTTTAAAAAATTCTATTTTAAGTACTGAATTCTAAATTCTACGACCCAAACTCTCAGTGCTAAGTTCCTAATTTTAAGTTCAAAATTATGAATTCAAAATCAGATCAAATTCCAATTCTAAGTACAAACTTTTAATGAATTAATACATTTACAAATCTGTTTAGTGCTCAGGTTTACTTTTACGCTCTGAATTCTGACTTGCAATTTGCAAAGTTCTGCAAATCTGCAAAGTTATACGTAAATATTGACTTTCAAACTTATATTCTGTGGTCTGACATTAGAATTCTGAATTCAAAAGCTACAGATTCTGATATATAAGATGTGAAGTTACAAATGCTATCTTTCGATATACAAATTCCAAATGTTCTAAGCACGCACCACAGAGCAACCAGCTTCTTCTTACGTCAATTCCTGGGGCTGATGTAAAAAAAACGTTTTTTTGTTTTGCTTTTCGCTCTACTGTGCATGCATATATCCATGCAAAGTAAGAAGAAGCAGGAAGATGCTTTATGGTGCTTGCTGACAAGAACCTCAGATCAGCCCAGGGTATCAGGCAAGTGAATACAATCACTGGGGGATGTCTAACATTTGCCCCCTCCCCCAGTGATTTACACTTTCCTTCTCCTTTTAAGAAAATAACTAAGCTACAGAGACAAAAAAAAGCATGTGGTAATATAATAATCATAGCATACATTCCCAAACAGATGACCAGTAAATCAGCTGTTGCTAGAAGTTATTTGTTGTTTTGCAAACCTTGTAGGTTATTACCCCTTTAACTGTAGTATCTGTTATCTATATTCCGTAGACATCATTTACAACAGTTCCTGCCCTTGTGGGGCTTACAATCTAAGGTAGGGTTGCCATCTTTTGAAACGGTGGAGACCGGGCAGGAGGATGATGCCGTGACATCAGGGGTGGGGCTGTGACGTAGATCGGCATGTCTGCTATGTCGGGGGGCGGGACTATGATGCGGCAATTGCCGATGGCCCGATCGCCATGTCAGTCAAGGGAATCCTGCCTGGTTTTCCTTATTTGGAAAACCAGGCAGGAAGTTTTGACCCGGGCAGCCCTTCAAAATACCGGGCTGTCCGGGACAAAACCGGACAGGTGGCAACCCTAATCTAGGCTCTGTATTGCATTCACACATACAGTATGGGTCAATTTTATCAGGAGAAAGTTAGGGACAGATTAATAAAAATTGTGAGCTTTCACCCATTGATAAATACTCTTCTAAAAATCCCATAGGAAAGAATAGAAAGTTGGCGAGTTTTTCTGTGGTTAGCTCTGATTTCACACTTTCATAAATCTATCTTTTAAGCTGCCTGTATGTTTTTTTAATTGTTTTTTTAAATCATAAAAAAAACATTATCTTGAATTTTAATCAATTTCCTCTATAGTAGCACAGGGAAAACATACATATTTCTTGCAGATAGTGACCAGGTAGCACTGCACTGTCAGGGCACATCAGATGATGCATGTTTCAATATATTATTGAGGCTGGGGTGCAAAGCATCCATTTCTTATTTAAAAGAGGCAGGAAGAGATTGCTCAGTGAAAGCAAGAAATTGTTCTTTGACTGAAGTCAGATCTGTTTCCGTAATTCAGAGCACTCTGGACAATGGGTTTCCGCATAACGGATCCCATGCCTGTATACGAAAATAGTAAATACTATGGTTAGTTAGAATTTATCTTAATATTCCATCAAATTGCATATTAAATGCATTATTGTCTAGGTGTTTTGGATAAGTGCATGTCCACTCTCTTGTCATTGATCTATGGATTATGTATATTTTTTTCCTATGTTTCTGGCTAGAAATATATATATATATATATATATATATATATATATATATATATATATATATATATATATATATATATATATATATATATATATATATATATATATATATATATATATATAAAATGTTTTAACAAAGAAACTGTGATAGTATTATAACAATGACACACATGACAACGTTAATTCTAAATAAAGGAGAATTTCAGTAGTCATTTTGGTGTAGACAGTGATGTTATGAAAAATTATGCAAATGGTCTTTTATAGTCTATAAAATAATATTCTGTAGTTATTTAATCATTTGTCTTTCTAGTTTCCTTCTCTCTAACCTAAATCTGAATATGCAGCCTGGTTGTCTAACTAAACTAAAAACTAGATTCATTTTGAGGTTGGATTTTCTAGTTCTAGTTGGGAAACTAGTCATAGTATATTGTAGAGTAGAATTCTTATTTTATTGTGATCCTTAAAAACAGGAATATACGGGTAGTTTGAAAATAAATAGAATACACTTATTTAACTTCCTATATACAAAATGTATGTCTAATTTTAAAATCCCAGTTGAAAGGACAATTTCACCATGAAAAGGTCAACTCCATTATAACTAATAATCATATGCAAATTGGATTGCATCTGACTTAACGGTAATAGGTGAAAGGTTCCATGTAAACCCAAATTTTCGGCTCTCCAATTAAGCAGCTGTGTTTAATGGACACGTCAGGCTGGAATCAGAATTGAAAAATGCTCATTTTCTATAAAGAAGCTTCCCCCCCTCCTTGCAAAGAAAAACATTATTTTGAAACCCAATTAAAAAGAAAAAACCCCAAAGAATATGTGGATGCTTTATAAAAGTAGATGGAAATTAGAGTCACTGCTAATTATTATAATCAATTTAATTATAGTGTATACAAAGAATGCACAGGACTCTTCCCACCTGTTATCAGTCTGTATTATGTGTAGAGTGAAACACTCCTTCCTTAAGCATGCTTGGCAGGTCTGGGTGGCCCTTGCTCCAAGCTCACAGGGGTCGGGGGGCTGCGTCAGTCATTAGGAACCCCACAAAAGAACCTATGATATTAATTACCCACTCTGCTGGATAGCAGATTCACAGTATTGAGGGTGTTTGCCTCTACAGGCAGGAAATGAAAAGGGTTGCAGGACTCATCAAAAATGTTTCAAATGCACCATTTGAGGAAAAAATTGCCTTTTTCTTATTTTTCCTAAAATGTTTCTTGGTAATATTATAGGGAATCCTAACATTTTGCATGAGCGTATTTGCATTAGAGTATTTGCCTTATTGTAGATCTATAATCTGGATATTATGAATGTAGGTGATATAAAGTATCAGCGCAAAGCTTATTTGTGTGTTGTAAAGTAGCAACTCATATCAACTCCATGTATAACAAGTGAGTTACAACACAAAAACATTTCAGTCTGTGGCTCATTTTGTTTCATCATAAAGGTTATGTGAGGGAATTGCATGGGGAGAACAAAGATTCTGCCAATTGCTGCTTATTTCTATATTCTTGTCAATAAAATGATCAGTTAGTATAAAATAATGTAATTTTAATCGGTTGGACTTTGTATGTCATTTCTGGGAGTGAGTATGGGATTTGTGAGTGACCTACTTGTGTTTGGCTTCAGGTCTCAACAAATCATCACATATCCTGAAGGTTTAACAAATAAAACAGGGATTTGGTGCATGTTTATTCTTCTTACACAGTATTCCACTCACACTTTGCAGCTTTTTCTGCAAATGTGTGTACATTTATACATCAGCAGGCGATACAATGTTCATTGACTTTATAAAAGGGATTCAAACCAAAATAGTTTATAATAAGAAGACAGACAGTCTTGAATAATTCTGAAATATTCATGCAGCTACAGTGAGGGGCACATTTATTAAAGGTCACATTTTGTTTGGCTTGGGTTTTTTGTTGCAAAAAATCTAAAAAATCTGAAAAAAAAAATCTACTTTTTCAGGATTTAGTGTTGACAAAACCGAATCCAAAAATACTCCAGCTAAAACCTGTTGAAGTCATTTAGAAGTCAATGGAAGAGGTCCATTTTGGGATATGAGGATTTTCTTGCCTTCATAATCTTCTAGGGTTTTGGGCATGCAGACTGATTTTTGTGCAATAATCTGAAAAAGTTGTGGTTTTGAGTGACAAATTATAAAAGTCACACGATTTGAATTGTTGCATGATTTTCTTGCGACTTTTCCCGCACATGCTTTTTTCCTTTGGATTCGGAAGGGCATTCATCATGGTTGAACGAAAAAGCAAGTTTCAATAGATACCCCCGTAGAGTTAATTTCAAAAGGGCATTGAAGCTTGAACACAATAAGCTGCCAGGGTGTAATATAGCCAAATTTAATACAAGGTACTCAAGATGCCCAAGCACAGAAGATTGTTTTTCCACTTGTTCTCCTCCAGAAAAGGCTCAGAGCTCCATTGGATTTCAATTGTCAAATTGCACTAACAACCAACTGTCAACCAAGGGGATGTTTGGCTGACGTGAGTAGGCCTGTTGTTTTCTGTTACACTGTCTGTCTGTTGACACCCATGCTTTTGCTGGATTATCTATATTAGCACATACAAATACATACAGGCATTATTTAAAACGTGTGGTAGGAATAAGAAATGTAAGGAATAAAAGGGAGTAGGATGTAGGAGATGGCAGTGTCAGGATCAGCCCGGGACTTGAACTCTGGTGGTGCTGTTCTGGCAATTTGCAGCACTTACCTCATGAGCTACTGGGGGCTCTCGGGACTGGTTCTGAACTCTTGTGTTTAGTATTTCTGTTATCTGCCTGTTCAGTGTTTTCCACCCACCTCGTTTACCCTCATGTGTCTCCCATTTCCTAATCACCTTCCCTTTATAAACCCCGCCCTGAGCTTTGCTCAGGGCTGAGTCATTGAATGTATTCTGTTTGTTCCTGACCTGCCAACCTGAATCTGAACCTTGAAAACCTTGTTACCTTGTTTCCTGAGTGAGTACCTTTTGTTCCTGTGTTCCTTTTTTTCCCTCACCATCTGGATACCTTGATTAGCCTTTTTGCCTGTTCCTGCCTTTTGGTTTCTGTGTTCTGACTGCCAATAAACCTATTACTTTCATCATCATGTCTTTGCCTCCAATCACCTATGGCTACACCCCTGGGCTCCCACCATATCCACTCCCCTTGGAGCAGCTATGCTCGGTTACAGCGGTTCCCCGCTGTGAACGCTACAGGCAGAAGGACAGAAATAAACAAATATACAGTCACAAACACAACTGCAGCAATATTTAAAAGCATTTACTTCTCCCTTCAGAGCTCAAAATATCCTGTTAGAACATGCAGCGTGACAGACATTAAAAATTGTAGACTATGATTTTTTTCTTCAAAGAGTAACAAATTACCTTTTAGAGCGAGTGTCCCCGAGCTAAGAGACTTTGCTTTAGATAGTCTGCCACATTTCTAAAAGCGTATTTTTCCTCCCCAACAGGAGCCACTCTCAGCTGTGTCAAGCCTGTGCATTTGGAGCAGCTCTATAAATTATGTAAATAGTAGCGAATAAGGTATTAGGCTGTGATGGAGTTAGAGAGAAATTCAGGGGTTCTGCAGACAGCTGTGGCTTTATGAGCCTCACAAGGAATTCTTGTGTGGGTGAGATTATCAAACCTGTGGGGTGAAATACATTTTGGAATTATAGTGAAGATTTGTCCTTTGTGTTCATTCTCAGTTCTTGTTATTAATTCTTTATTGTTTACCTTGCCCAAAATGACACAAACACATATGAATTTATTTTCATTACTTTCTTTCATCACACGTTATTTTTTCATTATCAGATAAACCTTGGATATTTGTATACTTTGCAATTTTGCCTCCTTCAGATGTTTTCATTGACTAAAAATTCAGCTGGCTGCATACTTTGTAATTGTTTGCCAGTCGGAAACTTTGATTTGTGGGCTGACTAATCAGAATGCATAAAGGTGCTGCCTTTTTTTTTTTTTTTTTTTTTTATACAGACCACCAAAAGAGCCAGCACATGAACATCTAAAGGGTCATTGCCCAACCAAGGGTCACTGCCCAGCCATTTCGTTTTAGGATCACATCTAACGTTATTGCATTTAATCTTGACTATTCTAAATTACCGAGTGTGGGGGAGATTTACATATGAGCAATGATTGCATGTGTTACAACCTTTAGGCTGCTTTGCCAGAAGTTATACAGAGATACTGACACCAGAGATTAAACTTTTTTTTTACATATATCATTAATAATCTTTGCATGCTAATTTATAATTTTGCCATAGATGTATTTGCCCAATATGCTTACAATTGCTCATCTGATCACCCATGTTCCTTTATGAGGGGAGCTGCCATATTTGTGCAGCAGTATTCCGTTAGCACTAGAAACGGGTTGAGAAGGGACAGTCAGGTTGGAAAAACAGTCAGGTTTAAGAATTTCAACCCTACCAACAAAAACCAATGACCTATAGGTAACTTTTAGGAGGTTATTTATCAAAATCCGATTTTTCTGATTGTTTAATTTAAAAAAGTCCGACCAAACTAGATATGACCGTACTTATTATTGAAAAAGCTTGATTTAATTGGATAGGGCAAAAACTCATTAAAATCAAGCGAAACCCAAATCATATGATTTTTCGATTTTACCGATTTTTGCCCAAAAAGCCTGAAATAGTCGGATTTTTGGGCTAATTCCAGAAAACTTGCAGATAGTATAAATAGCTCTCATATTGGATGGATCAGTTATAATGTAGCTGCTTGGGCTCCAGGTTCTTATTTGTGGAGCCAGTAATGAAACTAGCTGGGGCGGGCCATGCAGCCAGGACCCCCCTCCGTGTCAATTTTTTTCGCTGCTGCAACCAAGTGCAGCCGGAATCAGTGGTGCACAATCTGCCAGGGGGGCACTGCAGGGGTGCGGGCCCTGGTCCAATTGCACCTCCTGCTCCCCCGGTAGTTACGCCACTGTGTGGAGCTCTCTATAACAATGTTTGACATGGAAGGTGCTCAGGAGCATCAGCAGTGCATAATGGGTGGTTACAATCCCTTTCATAAATGCATATGTTAAAATAAAAGGAAACGTTTGCTTAAGTGCATTCCTGTCATTTTCTGTAAACGTGATAAAAGCTAAAGTCCTGCACATCAGTATATAGTCCTCTACACGGGATAATACATATGCTCCCATTTTTTTTTTTTTTTGCACAATTGTTTGCATCAATCCTTATTCTTAATTGTTATGTGCTTGTGTAACTGTACAAGCTTAAACCGATGGATCTACTATACAAACAAACAAATAACAAGCATATCATTTACTCTTATGGACAAGATTCAGATTTTCAGTCAGCTGATCCAGAATTATTCCATGCCTCCATGCCTCCCAAGTTATCAGTGCAGAGTAGAAGGCACTGTCATCTTCAGCTGCAATTGATGTTTCTATACATTTCTATAACAGCATGTTATACAAGTGTTATACAAGTGTTGTGGCATAGTCACTTGTGAAAAACCTGAACTCTGCCTTGAGTTATTGTAGCCAGGATATTGCAAGTTGACTTGCTTATTATTTATGTGCATGACCCTATGCATTGATATATCAAATTCACAACTGACTTAGATTTAAACTATGAATGTTTTCTTTTTTGGGAGGCATTACATGAAGATCTAGTTCATATGGATGTGCAAATAATAGCTCTGAATTTTGTCAGTTCAAAGACCAGGCTTTGAATTCCCAAAGTTCATTGCTATATTATATTCCTTACTCAAAGCTGGAATCCCCTGAATTATATGCAGATTGTCAAAGCACATATGCATGTACAGGAGGGGCACATTGCCCACACACACACAAACTGTGCTGCCAACTCCAGCAGGAGAAAAGCTGCTAACCAGTCATAGGTTGAAATAGGGCTGTCACCCACAGGCACCAAATGGTATGTTCTTCGCCAATAAATCATCTGCTGTTTGCAAGCACTAAGGAACCAGAAACATATGTGCATTGATATGCTAACCTTTATTATTATGGTGCCAGCTATGGGTGTAATGTAGGCTAAATAACGGCTTCATGCTAGGACAGGCCCCAGAAGCAGGGAATAAATACTACTGTACAGATAAAGTAATTCAAAGGTTTCGATTTCCTTTGTGCATTATCCAGTGCTGACCGCAGTTAAAGCATCTACAGTATGTGTTTTGACCATAAAGGGTCTGTTCTGTGAATATATGTAAAACTGATTAATGTATGCATATTTTCAGTTACTTATTGTAAAAGCATAATTAGAACCCCATGAAGTGAAATCTAAAAGGGTTCATCTTTGTTAGTTGCATATTCAAAGTACTTCCAAACACTCTTAAGCAGAATGTATTAAATAAGAACAATAACAGATTAACAAAAAAAAACAGACAATATATAATCAAATGTGGCATTCGCAGTGTTTCAGGTTAAAAAACAACTATAACAGACCAGATTGTAGATTGTGCCCCACCGTCGTCTACTTTGCCTGTGGCTGTATTTAATTCACAATATTCTTTTTGCATCTCAGTCTCAAGTTGCCCTTACGGATGTATTTCTGTGGCATACATTAATAAATAACTAGGGCTTTCAAGCAAAGTCGAAAAGATTCTCAGGTGAATGCAGACTAACAGTGTCAGTACTTCTTTGAGAAACAGTAATCTCCTCTGTAGTAAGGATTTTATTTCTTGTATAAGATGTGCTATGCCCTCTTCCTTTCTTGTCTGTGCCTTGTATAGTTCTTTAGTGCTTGTGTTTTAAACCTGAAATGGTTACAGTACTAAAAATGACAAAACCTGTGTCACCATCAAGGAAGCGCTACGCACAAGGCCACAATGGTGCAGCGAAATCAGTACAGGGCAAGGTGGTTTTACACTATTAGCAAACTGTACCCCCAGAAGCAGAATTTGCACATTTTCAAGTAAAAATGAATCTCCATGGATTAAAGGCAACAACTTTATGTATTGTGCCCCAGAACACATAGTATATGAAATGCTGTAGTGACTATGTATTATGCCCCCAGTATTACCGATGAGTTACATTGTTCACCAGGTATGGATTTGCAGCAAATTTCTGCATTTTGCGATTGAGTATTTTCGCAAAATTTTTGCTGTGAAAAAATTTTGCTACGAAAAATCTGCACACAGATTCCAATGTATTTTGTGCTGTCACTGTGAAAAACCTCCCATACACTCCAATGTACTTTGCATAGAAAAAGTTGCTGCAAAAATGCCCATAGACTCCAAATGCCCACTGACTTCAAATTATTGGTGTTTTGCGAATTTTTCATCAAAATGGAAAAAAATTGCTCATCCCTACACAGTATACAAAAGCACATAAACACTCTAAATCTTGTAAAATACTCCTCCCAAGGTCCAAAGCATGAATAGATACACTGATACAAATATCTTTATGCAAAATGAATGTATAGGTGTTGTCTGATTTCTATTTTTCCTTAAAGGGATACTGTCATGGGAAAAAAAAAATCAAAATGAATCAGTTAATAGTGTTGCTCCAGCAGAATTCTGCACTGAAATCCATTTCTCAAAAGAGCAAACAGATTTTTTTTTTTATATTCAATTTTGAAATCTGACATGGGGCTAGACATATTGTCAATTTACCCACTGCCCCAAGTCATGTGACTTGTGCTCTGATAAACTTCAATCACTCTTTACTGCTGTACTGCAAGTTAGAGTGATATCACCCCCCTCCCTTTCCCCACCAGCAGCCAAACAAAAGAACAATGGGAAGGTAACCAGATAACAGCTGCTGTAGATCTAAGAACAACACTCAATATGACTATGAAGATTTTCATTCATCCAGGTCATTGTATATCTAGTATAGGTAAAACAATCTAATCTAAAACCAACTGGACTTGCTGAGTAATCAATGAAGACAGTTGAACTGAAGAAGCTGCTCGGATGAGTAGTGATGAGGAGTGATTACTCATCAAGTCCAGTTGCTTTTAGATTTACCTATACTAGAAACACTCAATAGTAAAAACCCATGTCCCACTGAGACACATTCAGTTACATTGAGAAGGAAAAACAGAAGCCTGCCAGAAAGCATTTCTCTCCTAAAGTGCAGGCACAAGTCATTTGACCAGGGGCAGCTGGGAAATTGCTCTTTTGAGAAATGGATTTCAGTGCAGAAGTCTGCTGGAGTAGCCCTATATTAACTGATGCATTTTGAAAAAAACATGTTTTCTGATGACAGGATCCCTTTAAATAATTTGTTTCAGTTTATCCACAGATATAGATGTACAATCACCATCATTTGTTATTCTGCTTATGACAGTGTGATAGCAGTAATATGGAGGCGTGGCATCTGTGTAAATGTTGCAGCAGAAGTCTGTGCTGCCTTCATAAATAACAAGTTATCTTTTGCCAGTTTATTACTTTATTTAATATTTTTATTTAGCCCCTTCCATACTGATTCATTCCCACCAAGTACAATGTCTGATATTTCACAGTAGAGCCAAGATACACTATTTTTTTTAATCTGCTCACTAAAAATTGTTTGCAGTGATATTAACCTCTGTATCTGTATCATGCACCAAGACACTGCCAGTAAGCTCTATTATAGCAGAAACCTTAGAAAATCAGCTACATTTAGCTAAAACTGTCTGTTAATGGGATCTCTACTAAATCAAAGCACTAGAAAATCACTAATATTCTCTTCTGTACATATTCTTATTTTTAATGATAAACAAATCTGTCCCGTTTCGCTTCCCAGTAAAATTCACTGCTAAAAGATTCGCTAAATGGTGAAAAATTAGAAAAATGCACTGAAGCCAATAGGCAACAAATTTTTTTCACGTGAAATTTTTTACTGTTTTTTTCTCACTCCAATGCATTAAACTCAATGGGTATTTTTTTCTTGTTGCAACATTTTTGTCTCAGCAACTTTTTTTGTCTTGGCAACTTTTTGTACAAATGCATTAAACTCAATGGGGCTCATTTATCAACACTGGGCAAATTTGCCCATGGGCAGTTACCCATAGAAACCAATCAGTGATTATTTTCAGCTGCAAGTAGAACAATGAATGTAACAATCTGATAGGTTGCCATGGGTTATTGCCCATGGGCACATTTGCCCAGTGTTGATAAATGACCCACAATGTGCATTTTTTCTTAAGGTGACTTTTTTTTATTTTTTTTTCGTGGCACATTTTTGCCATAAATCCATGCCTGGTGAAAAGATGTGCTCATCATTACTTATATTGTATTAATTTATTTTGTTACTTGATCTAACCAGTAACTATATTTTTGGGGGGAGTATTTCCCTGACCCAAACACCCCTTGACTAGCAGCAAGTTTTTTTTATTCCCATGCCTCCCCACCCCATTAATATAAAAGGTAAGTCCTCAGTATGTAGTAGACGGTGCGGAAGGGGAATCTGTAAGGGGGTACTAGCCATATTAGGGCAGGAGAGAGTGTATGTAAGCCAAAGGTGTGTTCATGGGCTCAGTACCCATTTACTTATCACTAAATCAGGAGCCCAAATCTTAAAACTGGGTATAGCAGTTATTCCTTTTGCATTGGAAGAGTGTTAAGCTAATGTACTACCAAAGCATTTTTATTGTTATAATCCTTTATTTAAACATCAACACTTGACAGAGATGAAACATAATTTACTTCAGTTTCTGCCACAGAGTTTACAACTGAAGCACCCTTTCGCTTTTTAGCTGGAGACAATTATTTTTTTAAATGTTGTATGTGCAGAAGGAAACCAGAGGACCAGAAGAAACGCATGCAAGAACAGAAAACCCCATTCAAATTCCTTGCAGATAGTGCCCCTGGCTGGAATTGAACCTAGGACTCAAGTGCTGTTGTTTTTGAAATATCTTTGAATACATATAAACTTTTTTATCAGTTCTCTAACCCCTGCTCTCTGTTATTTGAAAAAAAAAGAGAAGGAAAGTTCAAAACTAAGTAAGCTTAATCAGAAAAGTCTATACATATATACCAGAAAACCCTCAAAGTAATGCTGTTTTGAGTTCTCTGTCAAAAGAAAACACTGCATTTCTGTTCTTCTATTGTGTACACATGGACTTCGGAAGTGATGTGACCAAGCTAATATGGCAGCTGCTATCCTAAACAATCAGAGAGAGCTTCTAGAGCTATCTACTCTGGTATGGTAAAGCATTCTACAGAATAAATATAGCATCCTAGCTTGCAATTGTTAATCTATTGGAAATAAACTGCCTTGGTAGTTTTGCTTCTCCTTTAACTCAGTTCCCAGCAGCCCTTCATAGTCAAAGTGTGAGAGCAATCACATTAAACTTACTTTAAGCCAGGCACTTGCCCCCCTCCCCCCCAGTGATGTCCTACTTGATAAAGCTAGCTCATCAAGTGGTGTGGAATAGAAAGGTATTCTACAGGATAGTCCATGTGCCAATACACTGGCCATAGGCAAGCCGTGTATATCAGAATGCTGGCAGCAAATTAAGTCATAGAGGAACTTAGCAGAGCATTTACAGAGACTTTTATTTATTGATTATATAATGATACAAGACTCCAGTCTTATGGCCTGTGTACAGTTATAAATAACCATCACAGTTGTGTATATAAAACAGTATTCGCGGTGCTGCTGAGCTCTGCTGAAAGCAAGACAAATCAGATTAGTCCAACACATTTTTGTAGGAGCCCAAGATTGTGAGCTGGATATTAATGTTGCTGCAAACAGATCTGAGAATTTGGTCCTTTTACTTTATGCTAGGTAAGCTCACATGAACAATCCTGCAGCTGGTATATATATATATATATATATATATATATATATATATATATATATATATATATATATATATATATATATATATATATATATATATATATATATATATATATATATATATATATATATATATATATATATATATATAATTTCAAATTTGAAATGTAATTATATAAATTAGTAATTTGTTTTGGAGATATCAACGTGTTTTAATTGCAAT
Organism: Xenopus petersii; assembly: GCA_038501925.1. Lineage (NCBI taxonomy): Eukaryota > Metazoa > Chordata > Amphibia > Anura > Pipidae > Xenopus > Xenopus petersii. Next base: position 139,832,022 of record CM076673.1, read on the forward strand.
ATCCTGAGTAGATATCATAATTGTAGTGAGTTTGCGAAGGATGTTAATCCAGCCTGTGCATTTCAGCCCATTGCTATATCTTATATAGCAACAATTGCCCGTGAAGGCACATAATAATAGCAAACACAGAGCCAAAGTTTGGTTGCACTACATGTAGCCAAAGTACAGAAAAAGCTGTGGGACAACGTCATATGAACAGTAAAATACCAAGAAAATGAACAATTATCTACGGCAGCATCAGGATGAAACCTTTGTCATGCCACATTTTGCAGCAATACAACAGTAGAGGAATTCTGGCATTTATAGTCCTTTAACATCAAGTGCTGAAAGTTGCTTTTCCCTGTACAGGTATAGGACCTGTTACCCAGAATGCTCAGGACCTGAGATTTCCAGATAACGGATCTTTCTGTAATTTGGATCTTCATACCTTAAGTCTACTAGAAAATCATCTAAACATTAAATAAACCCAACCTCTGGTTCTTCTTCCAATAAGGATTAATTTGAATCATGTACAATGTGCGGTTTTATTAATACAGAGAAAAAGCACATTTTTTTAAAAAATTTGGATTATTTGGATAAAATGCAGTCTATAGGAGACAGCCTTTCCTTAATGCAGAGCATTCTGGATAACAGGTTTCTGGATAATGGACTTCAAAAGAAGAGAAATAATTTCTCGTTTTTAAGACTATATGTTATGTATATTTTTCGTCAGTTTTCAAGCGCAAAATTATTCATAACTTGTGTTTATATCAGAGTTTCAATTGAAAGCAATGCAATTATTAAAAAAAATCACCATGGCACGGCAAAGGCAGTACACTTTGACACCATGTGGATGCAGCTAGGGAAGTTTAAGGTGCACCTCTAAATTGAAATGCCCAATCGTGGTCTGACTATGCTACTTAACCTTTCTATCTTACTCTCCTAAAGTGTATTATAAAATCATCTAACCTGTCGCTGGCTGGCCTCAGTCACGTGGTCCCTGCCAGGGTCGGACTGGGGGGCCCGGGGCCTACTGGGACTAATGTCCAGGGCCCCCTCCGACCCCCGCCACCCTACTAAGACGCGCAGAGCACGTGCACATGAAGGGGTGCCGTGCGCATGTGCAGATGGCGCTGCGCATTGCCTAGAAAACTTTTTTTTTGCCGATCGGAGGGGGCTGGCCTGGCCCATTAAGGGTCGGGCCCACCGGGTTTTTTCCCGGTTATCTGCCCGGGCCAGTCCGATACTGGTCCCTGCTCCCTGATTTATCACTAGAAGTACATGTCCCTCTAGGGCAGAACAGCGTTACTGGGCCACATTGACCCCTGGCTCAATGGAACAGATGCAGCTGGGTCAGCATCCAAAGGTCAAAGAGAAAGATCCACCCTAACCAGACACTATGTTTAAGTATGGCAGGAAATTGTCATAGGCTTGTAGGCCAATAACAGAAATATGTAAATGAGGTAAGTAGCTATCCAGCAACTAGGGACATAAGGAAGTATAGTTATTTAAAACTATAAGGACTTAGTAAACCTATGGGTCCCTACACATATATAATGCAATTTAGTTGAGAATTAACCAATTTTTACATGTACATGGAGTTTAATTGAGACATTTTATGAATTTTCTACAGCGTGACTTAAAGACTCCATATTCAACATTTCACTGAAACTTACTCTCCTTATCTCACCTTTTATGCGTCCTGCAACAGAACTAAACATTGACTTCACCCTTTACGTAGTTTATACACATATAAAAATAACTACATAACAGCATGGTTTAGCCGTAATAACTTGGACATTTAGAGACAACCTCATATGTTAAACTGCTAAAACAAACAGTACAGGATAGAGAAGTAACAATAAAAGACAATTGTTCCAGAAGACTGCAATGGTCCTGTTTCCATGGTCTTTATTAAGCAGATAAGAGAGGGATAAAAGGAGTTTTTATTGAGCACTATCAATTTCTCCTTCTGTTTGCTCTTTTCACTCATTAGCTAAGCACCCGTTACTTGGTCCTATCTTTCCTTGCACCTGATGTTTTGCAATACACACTGATTCTTTTCTTATCTATGAATGTTTGTACTTGCTAAAGGTTTATACATAGAAGTGCCAATCTGTACCTGGCATTTCTATTCAAAGCTGCTACACATAATCATTGAGCTTTTGAAGGCCTGTCACATAGGAATATGCCTTCCCTTCAACTGTATCTTAAATCCTTTAAAGGACCATTTGACCCATTTGTGGTAACGTGCAGAGCAGGTTCGGACTGATAATTAAAACAGGCCCTGGCATTTTAGGTACACAGAGGCCCAATCAGCCCACAAAGAGGCCCAAACAGACCCCCACCAGCCCACTAAATACTGACTTTCTATGGCACTTTATAGCCGCCCCTCTGGCATTTGCCAGAACCCACAGATTGCCAATTTGGGCCTGGTGCAGAGTGCTGCCTGGTATCAAAAAATGTAAAGTGGTGCATTCCGTATTGACTTCAACTCATCTGTAGTATAAAATAGTAATACAGAAACAGTGTTTTTGAAGATATTAAAAAACATAGCAAACATAAAGATGGCAGGCATTTGCACTGACAGTTGGGTCCTTACATCAGCCTTTTGGTGGAGGTGACTGAACCTTTGGAATATTTTCATTGTCCTCAGAATATTGTGGGCTTTTAGGGGGAAAGTGCAAGGCGATGAAGAAAATAATATGTTCTCTAAGGACTAATGCCTTTCAGGGCAATAGTAATAGTGGTTCAATCTGTCAACACCTAAGTCATGGGCAATGTATTGGAGTATGGCTGTAAAATGAACAATAACAACCTGCCAACAAAATTAGGGGGACATACTTGTGCATAAAAGGAGCATTTTTTTGGGGGGGGAGCATTTACTTTATTTATATGTTTAATGTTGTAGTATATTTCCTTCTACTAATTTCACAGTCTTTAATTCCTTATTGGCAAACAAACATTGTTCCTTTCTTGCTTTATGGCTGTAATTGTGAATGCGCTCTGAGTAATTAAACTAGCTGTAAAAAAACACAGGAACCCAAAATATCAATACCTTAGACACTGACAACAAAAAATCCAAAAATCTTCACATTATACTTTGAGGGTTTGGTTGATGGCACATGGGAATATTTGTTGACCCTAGCATTAATCTGTGTATTGTCCTTATGTAACTATATATATATATATATATATATATATATATATATATATATATATATATATATATATACAGAAATTATACAATGGGTGCCCCAGCACTCTTAGCAGTATACTTGCTGTGTCAGTCGGTGCTCGCTCCAATAGGAGACGCCGTCACATCCCCACATCAAAATAGAAAATGTAAAGAAGAAGCAGCACTCGTCAATTGCCAAAAAATTGTATTAAAAGATCAGAGCATCACTCAAGGCAACGTTTCGGACAACACATGTGCCCTTTGTCAAGCCAAAAAAGTTCTCCCAGCATTACACAGGTATCACATTAAATAGGCTATAGACAGGAAATGACCTCACAATTTGCATATACATAAGAACAGAGCAATATCGTATACATATATCTATAAATACAAAAACAGGTCATAATCACGATTTAATCCCTGAGGATATAAAGATTTGAGCATGTTAATCCACCATACTTCTCTTCTTTTAAGTTTCAATTCTCTATCACCCCCTCTTCTCATAGGTGGTACCACCTCCAGTACCATAAATTTAAGCTGATCTGCCGTATGTCCCATATCTATGAAGTGTTTTGAAACAGGTAGTGAAGTATTACCCAAATTTATGCTAGACCGATGTTGCGATATACGGGATTTGACCATCTGGGTGGTCTCACCTACATAGATGAGACCACACGGACATGTCAACCCGTAAATGGCAAATTTTGAGATGCACGTAAAGTGCCCTCGTAACTGTACATGTTGGCCAGTTTGTGGGTGGATAAATTCCCTTCCTTTCAAGACAAAAGGACATTGTACACAACTTAAGCAGGGATACATACCCTTAGATCTACCACCCCAAAATGTATGAGCCTCCTTCGGCTTAGTCCTCATTAAAGTGGAAGTAACATGTGCCCCAATGGTTTTGCCCTTTCTATATGAGACAAGTGGAACGTCAGAAACGATCAAAATTTGATCGAGATGCACTTGATTACCAAAAAGGTTATGTGTATGCTTGGCTAACTGATGTAAGAGATAAACATTCTTTTTATCGTTTTGAAGGAAAACGTCATTTACAGGGGCCTAGAGGTGAAAATTCCCATCATCCCAACCAAGAAGGGGCACATGGAGCTGATTTGTTGGCAAGATCCCCAAAGAAAGGCAGAGGAGACCATGGAAACGAGGAGGAGTTAAACACAGGAGGCACGACAAGATGACCGCTACGCGGTTGCAGCAAGAGGACAATAAGCAAGTAATCTATAATATTTCTACTAAACGACTCACACCAATAGAGGAGTCAGTATTGTCACTGGGACTGAATTTCTGTCCGGATAAATCTACGGACTGGTTCCAATTAGATGTTGACTTATATCGTTTTTTTCGTACATTGAGGCTGAAGGTTCACTTTTTCCAGAAACCACAGGAGCAACTTATCACCAATGACGATAGCCATGTATTGGACACTGAGACTTTTGGTTTATATGGCAAAAGTATGTATGTTCCTCCTACTACATACGCTGCTGTAGAAACATATATTAATAACATCATGACAGAAGTTAAAAATATTGGTCAGGTGGAGGGTGATTCTCCATTTGTGACACATAATTTGTCTAAGCAACAACGTGATGCACTAAGAGATCTTTCACAGAGAACCGATATTACGATTAAGCCCTCCAATAAGGGGGGCGCAATTGTAATAATGGATACTACACAATATCTTGCAGAAATTGAGAGGCAATTGGCAGATGGGGAAGTATACAAACCATTATCTAGCGATCCCTTGTTGGGTATTATGCGTAAGATCAGAAATTTACTGGAACATATGGTAGATAGGGGAGTGATTACTGACAAATTGAGGAATTATTTGATGGTCAAGAATCCAGTCACGCCTACCATATATGTTCTCCCTAAAATTCATAAGGACCCTGTGTGTCCACCAGGGAGACCTATTGTGGCCGGCATTGACTCGATTTTTTGTCCATTAGCGATAATGCTTGACAAGGTATTAAGTCCTTTGATTCAAGAGATACCTTCATATATAAGGGATACTGGGCATTTTCTTCGTAAATTACAATCACTGGAAAATGTGGGTGAGGGTGTGATTCTGGCCACACTCGACGTGGCCAGTCTGTACACGTCCATACCACACAGTGATGGATTAGAAGCAAGTCAGTGGATATTGAGGGAAGGATCACACTATTCTGTGCATCAGATTGATTTCTTCTTGCAGGCTTTGGAGATTATATTGTGTTGTAACTATTTCACTTTTCGGGAGCAGTACTACCTACAACTACGGGGAACCGCGATGGGATCCAACGTCGCCCCGTCATACGCCAATGCCTTTATGGCGAGGCTTGAACAACTGCACATTTACCTTGATGTAGACTTCGCCAGCCATTGTCTTGCCTGGTGGAGGTACATCGATGATGTTTTTGTGCTATGGCGGGGTGACGTTGACTCCCTACAGCGGTTCCATCGTAGGATTAATGGGGTACACCCCTCAATCACATTTACGCTGGTTTATGACCTCCAAGAAATCCATTTTCTAGATGTTCGAGTATATAAAGATTTGAAAGGTTCTATTTGTACCTCTTTGTTCACAAAACCTACAGATAGGAACCAAATTCTTCATTTTACCAGTCAACATCCCCCACATACGAAGAAATCAATCCCCATCAGCCAACTCTCAAGAGTACAGAGGGTAGTAAGTGAAATGGAAGAAAAAGAGAAACAGGAACAAATTATGTGTCAGAAATTTAGGGAGAGGGGATACCCGGAAAAAGTGATTCAACAAGCCCAACAAAAGGTCAGACATCCTAAAGGGAAAACTAAACAAATGCAACGTGTACCATTTGTCACCCAGTTTCATAGTAATAGTGAGGCTATTGGTAAATTACTACGCAAACATTGGTATATCTTACGTAATGCTTATCCTACTATACCTGAGTTTAGAGCACCTCCACTTGTCTCATATAGAAAGGGCAAAACCATTGGGGCACATGTTACTTCCACTTTAATGAGGACTAAGCCGAAGGAGGCTCATACATTTTGGGGTGGTAGATCTAAGGGTATGTATCCCTGCTTAAGTTGTGTACAATGTCCTTTTGTCTTGAAAGGAAGGGAATTTATCCACCCACAAACTGGCCAACATGTACAGTTACGAGGGCATCTCAAAATTTGCCATTTACGTGTTGACATGTCCGTGTGGTCTCATCTATGTAGGTGAGACCACCCAGATGGTCAAATCCCGTATATCGCAACATCGGTCTAGCATAAATTTGGGTAATACTTCACTACCTGTTTCAAAACACTTCATAGATATGGGACATATGGCAGATCAGCTTAAATTTATGGTACTGGAGGTGGTACCACCTATGAGAAGAGGGGGTGATAGAGAATTGAAACTTAAAAGAAGAGAAGTATGGTGGATTAACATGCTCAAATCTTTATATCCTCAGGGATTAAATCGTGATTATGACCTGTTTTTGTATTTATAGATATATGTATACGATATTGCTCTGTTCTTATGTATATGCAAATTGTGAGGTCATTTCCTGTCTATAGCCTATTTAATGTGATACCTGTGTAATGCTGGGAGAACTTTTTTGGCTTGACAAAGGGCACATGTGTTGTCCGAAACGTTGCCTTGAGTGATGCTCTGATCTTTTAATACAATTTTTTGGCAATTGACGAGTGCTGCTTCTTCTTTACATTTTCTATATATATATATATATATATATATATATATATATATATATATATATATATATATATATATATATATATATATATATATATATATATATATATATATATATATATATATATATATATATATATATATATAACCTTCCAGGGTGGCAGTTTCCCCAGTGAAATTATCCTAAATAATATGCCATATAATCCTTGAGTGTTTTTCCTAAATAGATTTTTTAAAAACTTTAAAAGGTGTCAGAAAGGAAAGCCCTGAAATTATAAGCACAGGGGCTGCATGACAAGGAATCCGAATGGCCAGCAGTCAGATTAGACTGGTCTCAGTTAGAGATAGCAAAAATCACATGAGAAGGAATGAGTTGAAGCAGGAGATGGCTTGGCCCAGGGGCGGAGTATGAGAGAGATGTGATGTCAGGGGAAGAAGCAGTTTACTTCCTTATCTTCTGAGCAGGTTGAAACATTCCACCCACCCTTCCCCATTTTGCATATTTTGTGAAATGTCAGGAGTTTTGGTCTTTATGTTCTCATATTATCTATTAATAACTGAATATGGATGTTTTCCTGAAAACGCTATTATATTGTGGTTTCTGTATCTTTATACGGTATAATTGTTAGAGTCTGTATTGTATTCATTTATGTTAAATGAATGTCAAGTGCTTGATCCAGGGAATGTTTCTGATCGGAAAACAGCATTTCAAAAGAGATGTGAGGACCTCCAATAATAAAGCAACAGCTAATTAAAAAATAATTAGTAAATGTTATTAGGACATAAAAACCTAACGCGTTTCGTGCCTATCTTGAGGCATAATTGGCAGTGGCTTCAGGCTGTGATTTTTGCCTTCCTCTGGATCAAAACAGTTGATATATGATAATGTATTTTAAGTTTTTATTTGTTGCAGCAGCGGTAAGACCTTGCCAGAGTACTGCACATGTAAGTTTAGAAGAGGGAGAAAGGAGGTTCTCTCCTGTGACTGCACAGTGGATTGATTGATACAAACACTACTACTGCTTGTGCTAGAGCGCAGCCTTCTTGGATTTCCTATCATCAAGAAACTACAGATGCAGGGCTGCTGAACTTCTCTCATGTTGGCGGCACAGCATAGTAGCGATCTCTTGTTAAATTCTGGCTTTAGATTATTGCCTTGGTTTAAGCTGGCGAGGTCATATTTATTTGATATAATGAGAATAAATGCTGTGGCCATTTTACACCCATCTCTGTCTCCTTTCATTAAGGTATATAATAATGGGGTTCGGTGGGATGACTCAAGGCGAAGGGTCGAATTGAGCAGTCGCCTTTGTCATGCTTGTTCATGTTTCAAGCAGTACAATCAACAATCTTTCACATTTTAACATTTAACAGTGGGGACTGGCAAGGGACAGTTTTAAGCATTTCGACGTGACATTTTTAAGTTTAGTTAAAAAGGTAAACAAAGAATAGCTTTATTTGACATAAGCCTATTGGCCATGAAACAGGATGATGTTAAGAGACTGAGCTAATTAAATGGCGAAACACTGAGACATAAAGCCAGAAAAGCGAGCATTCTGTTAAAGAAATACCTCACTGTGTGCCCCCATTGCCACCTTTGGCCTATTGGCCCCATTTACAATGGCTGCTGTATGCAGAACTCCGGAATGCTGTATAAAATAATTGGCCTGCTAAAAACTTTAAAACCCTGCTCTAAAGCAACCCATCCTCTCATCATACATGCACCATAAACCAGATTTATTATGTTCAGGAAACCCTAACATGTCAGCAATGTCCATTTTATTGCAATTGCTTATTTTACCTACTATTCAAATTTTGAGCAGCATTTGTGGGTGATGAATTTTTTTTTTTGGACTGCATTTCTTTCATACGTAGATACTTTATTTACCTCTGTGCTTGAATCTTCCAGCTTTCACTGCACCCTTTCCAAAACACTTCCAAAGTAAATTTTGCATTAAACCAGTTGTTATATTAACCACAAGTTTTCCCGTATTCCTCAGCAATCTGAGCAGGGTATTCTCTTCTCTCATAATATTAGTGCTATTTTATATCATCAGCTGTTGGATTTTAGATCCAATTTGTGGTGTTTATATAAATGGCCTGTAGATGTCACTGTGCTCAGACCTATACTGTGCATACTTCCTGACAGCCTAAAACTGAAAGTGAAAGTTACTGTTGTGCAATGGCTGCATGAGAGCCTGCTAATAAAGCACTGTTATAATGTACTCATCCTCGGCTACCAAAAACATATCAATTAGTATTTTTTAAAAATGACATATATTGTACAATTTGTTTATGTCCTACTGCTGCTTATATTATTTTATAATGTCCTTGCATTTATGGTGCACTAATTTTAAAACTCTAATTTATAATCAGAAGACTGGGACAATTTTCTTCAGACCTTCCCATATACATTCTTGCATAGTGGACAACTTCCTTCGAGAGACAGATTTTGAGCATAACCTATTTCCATCAGTAGAATTTCTATAGAGCACATAAATGACAAAATCCAGTACAGTTCTTCCCATGCACATTGTCTTTTTCTCCCTAGTCATGAAGACTGGAAAAAAAAAAAACTGTTTTATTCAATATGCTGAATATCCACAGTTATGTATACACATATTACTTGGACTTGCTGGGGCCAGGAATGGTGAGTACAACTCATAATGATATAAGATCTTACAACTCCACATGGCCAACTTAACCCAGTTCCTTTGAAACGTAACTTCTTGCAGAATTGCTTTTTCACCATTGTAGCTCACATTGTCCTTTAAAGGCCTCCCAAGGCACCTCCTACTGTCAAGTTGCCTAACAATCCTTCTTGCCATTGTCTGTAAGATAGATGAAAGCATTGTGCATAATTGATTTACACATTCCCTGACCTTGTTTACTTGATTGATTCCTTGCAATTTTGTTTCTACCTCTTTCCTAGGATTGAACTTTGAGCAACTGACAGTTACTTGCTTTTCACAAAGTCTAATGGACAGTCCTGGCCTCTGTTATTCTAAAACCCTTTGCCCCTGTAGCATAGCTAATATCCAGCTATTACGACAGAGCTGTTCTTCGTCTGGAGTACACAGCATTTTCTGATTTATATAATTCTTTAACATACTCTCATTAATGTTTTTTTTTTTTTTTTACACACTTCTCTTCATTACCTTACTCTATTGGTATACACCACAATTCAGTACTCAACTTAAGGGAGTTTTTCACCTTTGAGTTAACTTTAAGTAGGATGCATAGAGTCATATTCTGAGACAATTTGCAACTTTTATTTTTATTACGTGTGGTTTTGAATTATTTAGTATTTTATTCAGTAGCTCTCCAGTTTGCAATTTCAGGAAAAAAAATGGTTGCTAGAGTCCAAATTAGCCTGAGACTGGACTATGAATAGGGGAGTGTTCTATTATACTCAGCAACTCTCCAGTTTGTCATTTTGGCAATCTCGTTGCTAAAGTCTAAATTAACCTAGCAATCATGCACTGATTTGAATAAAAGACTGGAATATGAATAGGAGAGGACCTCAATAGAAAGACGAGTAATAAAAAGTAGCAATAACAATTTTGTAGCCTTACAAAACATTTGTTTTTTAGATGGGGTTAGTGACCCCCACTTGAAATCTGAAAAAGAGTCAGAAGGAGAAGGCAAATAATTAATAAACTAAAACAAATAAATAATGACCAATTAAAAAGATGCTTAAATTGTCCATTCTATAACATACTAAAAGTAAACTTAAAGGAGAACTGCCTCATTAATACCTTTTCCCAGAGCCGCCAATCAGGGGGGCACAAGGGGTATAAGGGTAGGACCACACGAACGATTCCGGCCTGATCCGATGCGCTGCGACAAAACGAATGCGACAAGTCGCATGCGACAAAAATAAGGTAAGTAATAGAATTGTCGCATGGTGTTGCAGCATTGATCCGATGCGACACGACTGTCGGATGCAGATGCTGCTGCTGCCTCTACATCTGACAGTGATGTCGCGTGGGATCAACGCTGCGACGCCGTGAGATAATTATATCTTATTTTTTTGTCGCAGCGCATTGGATTGCGATGAAAACGTTTGTGGAGTCCTACCGTAAGGGGCAGATGTATTAAGGGTGGAATATCGAGGGTTAATTAACCCTCGATATTCGACTGGCGAATTAAAATCCTTTGACTTCGAATATCGAAGTCGAAGGATTTTGTGCAAATAGTTCGATCGAAGGAATAATCGTTCGAACGATTAAATCCTTCGAATCAAACGATTCAAAGGATTTTAATCCATCGATCGAAGAATTATCCTTCGACCAAAAAAAGATAGCCAAGCCTATGGAGACCTTCCCCATAGGCTAACATTGACTTCGGTAGGTTTTAGGTGGCGAACTAGGGGGTCGAGGTTTTTTCTTAAAGAGACAGTACTTCTACTATCGAATGGTCAAATAGTCGAACGATTTTTAGTACGAAACGTTCGATTCGAATCGTAGTCGAAGTAGCCCATTCGATGGTCGAAGTAGCCAAAAAAACACTTAGAAATTCGAAGTATTTTTTCTTCTATTCCTTCACTCTAACTTAGTGAATGGGCCCCTATGTGTACTGGGCCCAGGCCTGAAGGGGGGCCTGGCAGTGTTCAACTTTTTGAAAGAGCCAGGCCCCCCATGACAGTGCAAAGCCGTGACGCCTCCTTACGGATTCCTGAACAGCCGAAATGCGGAGTTGCCGAAAAGCTGAGCAGCCAAAGTCCCGAAGCAGCAAAAAGACCCGAAGCCACGAAAAAAGCCGAAGTCCTGAACCTACGAAAAGACCCGAAGTCACGAAAACAACCGAAATTGAAGTTCAGAAGTGGCGAAAAGACCCAAAGTCACAAACATCCGAAATTGAAATCCTGAAACGGCGAAAAGACCCAATGTCACGAAGGGAGGCGAAGTTGAAGATCAGAAGCCACGAGTTCAATTTCAATGTGTTTTTTTTATTTTGTAATCCCCTGGCCACCAATGTATTTTAATAATTCCCCTGCCACCAAGGTTTTTTTAAAAAATATTCTTTGGAGCCCCAATTTTTTTTTTAACTTGTAAGGGGGGCCCTGGCACCAATGCTTTTTAAAAAAAAAAAACTTTTATGGGGGGCCTGGCGCCAATGTTTTTTTTTTTTTTAACTTATAGGGGGCCATGGTCCCCAATAGCATTTTATAACTTGTGTGGGGGGGTTACCTTTTTTAGTGCTGATGTCTGTGTGGTCTTTTAACTGTGATTTGGAGTGGGCGGGATCTGGGGCGGGGCTTGGGGGCCAGGGTGGATGAAAATTTTGTTGTATGGGGCCCTGTGATTTCTAATGGCGGCCCTGCCTTCTCCATTCTATTCTTGTTTTTTTTTTTTTTTTTTTTTTTGAAAGAATGAAAATCCACTACCAATTATGGCTTTTCATATAATATGTATACCGACATATCCAAATCTTCATATCCTATCTCTTCTTCTTGTTTGTTTAGAGTCTTCAGCTGTGTTCCAACACTACTATACTTCAGTTTGCTATTGCCAATTCAATTACATTCTGATTACAAAAAATTACATATATTTTAATCCCAGGCATGGTACTTAGGAGTAATCTCTGCTTCCGCCTCCTCTTTCTTCTGCCACATTCATTCATATTTACTTTTACCATATTGCCAAATTATAGGGTTTATTAAATTATAGATAGAGGTGCATGTGCTCTAGCACTAAAGGGTTCAAAATCGTGATTTTACCTGTTGATTCTTAGTTTTGTAGCACATTTGGAGAAGAGTATAACAAACAGACAGCGTGCTGGAGATCTGTCCACTTTGAAAAACTATCATAAACATATACATCACATGACCCCAAACAGCCCAAAAGGACATTTGTTTATGTTGTGATTTTGTTTGCTACTGTTGTCCTTCTAGTTACAGCAGTGCAGAAATATTTATAAGTAAACCATTACAACATTAATATAAAATGTCTGCAGCTGTGCTTGCAGAAATAATGATGACTTTATGGGAATTATTTATAAAACTTCAAATTTTTCTGCCTGCTTATTTTGCTAATATTATCATTGCATATTATTATTCCTTAACTTAAAACACTTTCCTGAGAAATTAAAGCTGACCAGCATGAACTGTAGAATTATCTTGTTGCAGTAGTTGAAATCATTAGTGATCTGGCATGTTCCTGTGCATGTTATAGGCAGAGCTGCCTACTGTTTTGTACAGTGGCGAAACTACCGGGGGAGCAGGGGGTGCGATAGGGCCAGGGCCCGCACCCCCTCAGGGCCCACCACCAGGTACTCTCCGACCTACCCACTTTTTTTTCAGAGTTACCGGATTTTGACCCTCTCTCCCCAGTCTCCCAATATCCTACCAAATTCTCCCAAATTTGAAGCACTCTCCCATTTTTTTTTTGCAGGTCCTCTTTAAATTTTAGGTGTGCATGTGCAGTAAGCATTCAGTGATGTCATTGGAAGCATGTGCAAATTGGTTTCAGGAGAGAAATTTGTGTATGTACATAATGTCACTTCCTGGAGTGCCCTGTCGTGCATGATATCACTTCCTGATTTTGGAAAATTTACAACGGCACTTGGTCCCCCAGTATTTTTTCCCCACAGGTTGACAGCTCTGTATAGGGCATGCAGACAGTGTTAGACTGGGAAGGCAAGGTCCACTGACATATCTGAGCTAAGGCCCTCTTATGTAGTACATACATAAGATTTTGGGATGATTCCAAGATAACAGCTTATACAAAATGGCTGCTTGCTGTTATTGTGGATTCCAAACAAAGAAAACAAGCAATATTTTTATAATAAATAATTCTATCTAGTAACGTTTATTTTGTCCGACTAGCACAATAGATTTAGATTACCGGTCCCCTTTTTGGTATGTTGGTAGAAATACTTTCCTGCCTAACATTGGGGTCTCCACAGCAGTAGAATATTACTCAGACATTTTTTGAATTCCAAGCATAATCTCCAGAAACATAACATGGAGTATTGCCAGTAGGGATGCACCAAATCCACTTTTTTGGATTCGGCCGAACCCTTCACGAAGGATTCGGCCGAATACCGAACCGAATCCGAGCCCTAATTTGCATATGCAAATTAGGGGTGGGAAGGGGAAAACATTTTTTACTTCCTTGTTTTCTGACAAAAAGTCACGCAATTTCCCTCCCTGCTCCTAATTTGCATATGCAAATTAGGATTCGGATTCGGTTCGGCCAGGCAGAAGGATTCGGCCGAATCCGAATCCTGCTGAAAAAGGCCGAATCCCGAACCGAATCCTGGATTCAGTGCATCCCTAATTGCCAGGCTATACAACACAAACACGTCACTCAGAGATGTATATTATAGATATATTATGAAACCCTCATGATCTAGTCCAACCTCACCCCTGTCCCAGCAGTTGTAGATAAGCATTCTGAGTGAAATAGTTTTCTTTGAATTTTTATAATGTTCCTTTATTTGTATGTACTGTATATCATCAAATCCTAATGTATGGAATTGTCTGCAAAATATGTTGTTAAACACTGCACAGATCTTATTTTACCAAGCAGAATATTAGTCAGGTGATTGGGGGAGGTTATCAGACCATGGAAAGGGAGTTTATTTCAGTCCACATACAGAGGCCGATATTGTGCTATTTTCTGCGGGACAGTAATGATTTGGACAGCTCAGTCCACAGTCACCGATTTTTACTAAAAAGTCCTGAATTTCTCTTTGATCTCCTACACTAACACCAGAAGAAGTTTCTGAAACTTAATTAAAATAAGAGGCTATTTAGTAGAGAGCCCAGAACACTCAGTGACTGCACTAAGATACATTTGTAACAATTTAAGATAAGTTAAGGTCTCTTGGGTGAACTGATACTCACAGCTTAAAAGGGAATTTCACCTTCGTTAGCAAAACATTTTAAACATATAAAACATGGCCCTAAAACTACCAGAAACATATCCTCTTTTTTTTATAATCATCTTTTTCTCCCTCTTTCCATTTCTCAAATTGGGAGGTATGGCAGTGTATTGGGCCCTATGAAGGGCTTCCCCTATTGATATCTGCCAGGTTTAAAAAAACCTGTTGGATTGAGGACCACATCAGTTTGAATTCTCCTTGTTGTGAACCGAACATTGGTTAAGTGCTGTAGTTCTGGTTTCCAAGTATGCAACATGACACTTTGAAGGGATTGCTGATTTCTAAGGTGATCAAAGTATCTTGTAAAGTAGTAATAAAAAAAAGTGAAAGGGATATGCTGCAGAAAAGTAACTTAGCTGTCCTGGATGTTACCCATTTATAGCGCTCTATGTTCAGTTCACATTTACACCCCTGGTTAATTTAGATACTCGTCTGACAAGTAGATCTCGTGGTGCAGCTTTAGTTAACAAAACCCCTTCTTAGCAGCTTATTCCACCAACTTTACAGATAAAGAAAAACATAAGCTGAATATTAAAGGACAAGTAAATCCAGCCCCAGTGAATTTAGTTTTTGGGCCAGTGCCATTTTCTTTCTATAAGGAGCACTGTCTAGGAGGATAAAATCTTTAACATACAATCAGTTAACTGGGTGATGCCTATTGGCGCCCCCCTACTAAATTGGCTTTCATTGTGCTTTAACTGGCCAGACGACAAACCTCCCACTAGTAGCATTTCCAATAATAGGAAATTTTATACTGATTTACCTATGTGACACGCATGCATGCCTTTCTACTATGTCACCATAACACCACTCCTGTTTTTTCTATTAAGTCTTTTCTGTATCTGTAATGTTGAAGGTCTCTCAAACAGTAGGAGAGGAAGATTCTACAGGTGTTTTCACAAGGCAATTTTCTTTAAGGAATAAAATAAAGCAAACGCAGAAGCTAATCCTTCTGGTATAAAACCTGTGGTGTCTGTTTACTTAAGTGCAGTAAAACTGTCTATAACTCATCACTTTTGTTGCAAGTTGAAAGTTTTATGGTTCCAGTATGTCAATTACATTTTTGCTACAAATATTGTTGGATTTAGGGGAAATTGGAGCTACAAATAACTACTGCAAATTGACATCACTAAAGAATAATTTGTCATGGATTACCAATCAACAAACCATATTAATAAAGTAGTTATCAATTACAGTTGAAAACAAAACTTCATGCACAGTTGTACCTGCGTAAGGCATATTTCAATTAAGAGAATTGTCCATTTGTGCTGCAGTGACACCAGAATTCTTGGAAAAAAATGCTGCAATGTAGAGGAAAATATGACAATCGCACTCAAAATTATGTTTCACTCATATTTTGTTCAGCTTCCTCTCCCCACAGATGATCTAAAATAATACGTAAAACAGATCGGGAATTTTTGCAATTCTTTGTTGTAAAATGAATCAACACAATGAGAAATATTTAGATCCTGTATGAATAAAAGCATAGGATGGCATTCACTCACGTTTTTAACTACATTAAAGCAGAAAATTTGAATTAAACCTGGATTAAAAAAATGGATGAGCATAAACATACAACAGAAACATCATCCTGCTACCTTGTTAAATTACAGCTTTCCATAGTAATTGTCACAGGGTGCTTGAATTTACAGTTAAGAAGCCTCTAGGCCAGATGTGCTTGACAAAAAAGGTTTAAGTGTAAAACAATTGTATAAAGATGGAGGTTTGTGGTTCCCATTAGACTGTGGCTTCTCTATATGCACACAGTTGTGTGGGAAAGTGCTCTTTTTTTATACACAGCTAACCCTGTTGGTAATGTATGTTCAATGTCACTCTGTTCATTTATGTAAAAGAGCAGATACTACTCCACAAATATATCCTTAATGGCTGATGTTTCAAGCAAATGGTTTCTAAATTGTAGCAATGCATTGCTAAGACTTAATATCCAACCCTTACCATTGTTGCCAAATCAAAATAATGTTTTCTTTGAGGCATTTTGTACATTTAGATGCAGTTTTGTCAGATGCATAATGTTCCTAAAACCTGGATGAAACAATTATATTTCCTTCTGTCTCTTTGTACAATTTGGAGAGTGTCAATAAATGATAAACAGACAAATTTTCTTGGAAAAGGGATTGCCAGCAATTAAAATATAATTGTGTCTCTGCATACTGAATGCTTGTTTTGTACTGGTGCAGCATGAGTGGGATATTTGAGTTTGGCTGGCCATGCGGCTTGGACAATACTCTCCTTCTGGTACACATATCCTACCTTTGTTGCGCCCAAACTAAATTCATTTTGCACTTCATGACTCTCCATGACTGCAGGACCCTTCTTGTGACACACACACACACGAAAATGATTAATCCCTTAGCAATCTGCTGAAGTACATACTTGGATCTCCCATCCCCCAGATAAGATACACAACCTCGTAAATAGGGTGGAAAATGAGACTCTCACAGGTGTAAGTAATTAAAATAGGTTCCCTAATGAGACAGCACTTAAGGAGCACATGCCCCACAGATAACCCTCAAATTCTAAATGGATATTTAAATTTACATTGAAATTAAAAGAGGTCTGGCACCAAAAAATACATCTTCTTCAGCTCTGTTCGTTGCAGATAGTTTCCTTTATTGCCATTCATAATGGAGTAATGGGGAATAGATGTTGGAAATTTCTCTATAAGCTACTGTGCATGTATTTTATATATTCAAACTGGCCAGCTACAGAGGGGAAACTTTTTTCCTGGGAACAAAAATGTATAACAATATATGTATTGACAACAGATGAGTGAAGAGGTCCTTTTGTGCTCGTATGAATTTTGGTGCCACAGCCTCACTGCAGTCCACCCCCCCCTGCCATAGTTTAAAATTTAGTGGTGAGAAATAAAACAGCACCACATGATAGGTATTGTGTAGCTGAGATCTTGAGATTATCCCCATTGGACCTTTCTCTGTCGTGAATGGGGCCCACCAACAGGACCGGCCAAACAATATCAAGCCAAAAATGATTGGATCAAGCCCAATATCACTCCACCTTAGGTGGGCATATTAGGGAAAGATCCACTTTTTTAGCAGCCTTGCCGAATGAGCAGATCTTGCAGTGTATAGTCATTTTGGATTTTGGTTACCAATTCCAGGAAGAAGGTAAAATAAATTCCAGGGGCTGTGGCACACTTGCCTGTGAACTCTGAAAAAAGTAAGGAAAACAATAAGCTAAAGCCCTCTTTTTACAAGAAGAATGAATAAACTGCATAAATACATTTTATTCATATTCAATTTATGCACACATTCTACTGACATTGCAGGCACAACAGCGTGATTTGTTTGGGTCAGTATTTGGCATGATAGTAACATCTGCACCCGATGCAGCTGTGCTGCAGTAACTAATGCGGGATACTGATGGAACTCTGGTGATACTGCCCTCTCCTGACCAGTAATTGAGCTCTTAAATGTATGGCCCCCTTCTGTGTCGCTGCAAGTTGGTCTTTGAAGGGTCAGTATAGGCTTTAATAAGCCTCAGTCCACTCTGTTTCCAAGATACATTCTGAGCATTGATGAACCTACAACTTGTCACAGATTCAGCTATATGCAGCCAGGAATAATCTACCTGCATGTCATAATAACAGCTTTTATACATCTGTGCTAGACATTCTTGTAAAAGCCTCAAAATACTCCAGATTTTGCATGTTGCTTTAGGAACGTTAGCATAATGCTTTGCAGGCTAAGTGAGTCAGCTGTTAATGGCACTGGAAAAGGGAAGGCAAAGATAATTGCATTCTATGGTGACTCTCCAGATCTTCCTGATGCCAAGGAGTCTGAGAGATGTAATTAAACAAAATTTTTCAGTTTCTCCATTTCTGATGATTATTGTTTCATAGCACAGGGTAGGTTTGGCTAGATATAGGGGTATATTTATCAAAGAGTGAAGTTCCGCCACTAGAGTGAAATTCCGCCACTCTCCATTCATTTCTATGGGCTTTTTATAGGCGTATTTATCAAAGGGTGAACTTTCACTTCACCCATTGATAAATACGCCTTTCAAAATCCCACAGAAATGAATTGAGAGCTGCGGAATTTCACTCTAGTGGCGGAACTTCACTCTTTGATAAATTTACCCCATAGAGTGCCACATTAATGTTAATATTTCCAATATTTTATCTAATGGAGTGTTGATGGTATGCTATTGCCTTTACCTAAAACACAGCCTTTTCTTGGAGCACAGTACTCATTCACATCTTGCCAAAAAGACATGGTGAGTGAAAGCTCACAGAAGGCATTAAATAACATAGGACTACTTTATTCACATGGTCCATAATTTAAGTACCGTGATGTAGGAACTGTAGTTGGACTTCATCTCTCACATCCAAAATAGGCCAGGGGTTCTCAACATAAACAGTCAATGTATTGAACATCCAAATTTAGAACAGTTATGTCATGTTATCAATTAAAGGACAAGACAACCCCAAAAATAAAATTTTGCCTAATAAAAGAAATTATTAAAATAAATAGTTTTTTGGGTTGACATTCCCTTTAAAAATCTCATAAGTAATATCTTGAGTAATATAATTACAGACAACAACATAATAATAACAACAGACAAAAGTAATGTACTCACTAAAATAACTCAACTGGGTAGTAACTCATTATTTGAGTATAGCTTCACCCACAAGTTTAAACTCTTTTCTGCACCAGATACCTGCAGTGTATGCTGTCCATGGGGAGGGGAGTATATCCTTGCACTCTTGCACTGTAGTCCTTACACTAGGCGAGTATTGCACTTACCATCAATAATTAACTCCAACTAATTATCCTGGCTGGGGTACAGACTGACTGTCTTTACATTGCTGGTTTGTACTATGAGAAAGTCTTCAGCTTCTGGCCCCTTTGTACTTCAACCTGCTAACTCGTGGCATCCCTCTCCTTTTTATCAGCTAGGGAACAGGAACTACCCACAATGGGAATATTTTGCCTCCCACAAGGCACAGGGCACTCATAGAAAAGCTCCTGCAAAGTATAAATTAACTATTTCACATCCCTACCCCTCCACAGGATTCTGTTACTAGTAGTGCATCATGAAAACTACATGCATCCATCCTAAATATATTGTGTGTTAGTGAGTCAGAGCATTGTCTCTACTGCAGTATAAAGGAAATATCAGGAAAGTCATAAACAAACGTTTTTAACTTACACAGGACATAAGGGTGGTAGCACACATTGCTTCTTGGGGAGATTAGTCGCCCAGTGACAAATCGCCTCTTCTTCGGAGAATTAATCTCGCCGCAATGCCTTCCTGCCGGCGATATACATACTAGCTGGCGGGAAGGCATTGCGAGGCAATTTGCCAATTACTCCTATGTGTAATATCAAAAACAATCAGCAAGTCAATCAATCAACCAATCAGCAAGTATTTTCATTTACTAGTCAGCTGTTTAAAACAAATATCTCATTGGTTGCTAGAGGTTACAAGATGTAGGCAAACTTAAGGGCAAGGGAACAATAAATGATTTGTCTGCTTTTTACTACAGGTGTGAAAGATTGGTGCAAAAATACATACATTCACACTTTGTGCCAATCTCCAAGGGTCTGTGCCTAGGATGGCATCTTAAAAAAGGGCAGCCCTTGGGTGTCTATATAAAAATGTAATGATCTCTCCAGCTGCCAGAGATTGCCATCTAATCTGGAAGCAGAAATGGTGGGAGTGAGGGGTGCCTGGGTTATGCATGGATGTGACATAACCTGCAAATGCGCAGTTGCCTGACGGGGTGGGGGGCGTCCTTAGGTCCAGTGCCAAGGGTGGTACTAGACTTAAATACAGCACTGTCAAACTTCACTCCATGTAAGAGCAGATCCGTTATCCTCTGCCTCTAAAAGAAAATGCCTGTGGAGGAAAGCAGCTTGAACAGCTTTCCCTGTATGCTCCTAGCCTAAGAGTTTTTTTTACATTACCCTGAAAGTGACTTGCCCATAGCCACCACAAATTGATATAATAGTATGGCATAGTTATAATGCCCAGGTTTCTCTAATTCAGAGCCCAAAGAATTAACTGGTTAGATAGTCTCTCATGAGTCAAGATATTTCTAGCTGCTGCAACAAAACCTCTTTATCTTTTTAGATACTGTATGTGAATGTGTAACTTGCTTTGATCCATCTGTTTCCAAACTGAAATAATTTGAACATTTATAGAAGGGAATTTCTATGTACAAGGTTATTGTGACCTTCATAAACCATTATGGTTGTGAATTTGAACTGTGAGAAAAAGCAATCAATACAAAGCTGTGAAAAAACGTCACATGGATGTGTCCTGTCTGTATGAATGTTGCTTTCCTCTTTTCAAGCAATGGGGAAACAGAGGATGGTGAACAGAGGACAAGTAAGAGGGTGTATGGTTTATCCTGTGTGTGACCAGGAAAGTGTGAGCCCCTGAAGGCTTTGACTAGTGTATGGAGGGAAAGGCATGGATATGTGCTAGGTTTAAGAGCATGCAGCCACATGCTTCCTCTGATTAGACTACTAGGAAGCAGCTTCAATGACTAAGAGGTGCCCTCTCCAGTGAATTACTGTTTTCTTATGTACCCAGAGATTCAGTAGATGATTACATTAGATGATGCAATACATATGAGACATGCTCCAAATATATCTATTTATGGTGAGAAGAATTTAACTTTTTATAAGGGACATACAGACATGCCAGAAACAAATGTTATATATAATTCTTGGTTTGGTCAAGGGGATCATGGGTAGCTTGCTCTTAAACAGATACCATTTATAATTATAATTGAGTTTTGATTCATTCTTCTCTAGTGTCTATTTTAACTTTTAAACTGGGAAAGGAAGAACCACTACAAATAAGCAATGGCATACCGCACCATGCAATACAAAGCATTAGGGTATAGTAAGGCTGTCAGAGATACAGTCCAGTAACTGAAGTAGGAAACAGATATCCATACTTTAGAAAGTTCAAAAACAGAAAATAGGTTATGAGTTTCATCAAGACCAGGGTTCACATATATTATCATCATATATTGCTGGGCACCCTTGTGCCTTATATGTAATTGATTTTTGTTTAGTAATCATATATGGACTTTCCTGCCACCAGTTTATCTTTTTCTTATTAGTGTTTGTTCTGGTTTAGGGCATATGAAGAACATAATTCAAAAATATATTCTAAAGGCAGGCTATTTGGACCTAATGCAAGTTAAAGCGAGCTATAGTATATCTTAAGATCAGATTTCCACACGCCAAAGCAATCCTGAATACTGCAATAAACATTTCATGCCTCAGATTTTGAAAACCATGTCTGAGCATAGCTTACAATCTCATTACAATATTCACTTTAAAATCTAGCATCTGTTCCAGCATTAAGCCCTGCAAGCACAGTATAAAAAGCGTAGCAGTAAATATCCCCCAACAGTCTGTGAATGCAAGCTGAGCTGGGAACTGGAGATTATGCTTCACATGGGAAAGGACATAGCTGAAGTAATACTCACAATGCATGCATACTTATTATATTTTTATTATGTGCTGTCAAGAGCCCACACAACAATATTTCAATTTGAAACCAACAGTGAAAATATAAGATCTGAAAAGTGCAGAATTTATTCTCTACAAAAAGAAATGTGTCACAGAGCTTACAATCAGTTTAAGATCTATGGATAGCAGAAAAGTTAGTACAGCAACAGTTTGTAATTCTGGATGGTTATTATGATTAGTACATCAAAAGGCTTCTCATTTATAAATGAGAGCTCATGCATTAGGTTGTTATTAGGTTTTGTAAGTATATTTGTTAATGAATTATTGAAAAGAAAAGAAACCCTAGAATATGAGCATTTATTTAAATTGACGTCCCAACTATTTTCATTATTGATATTGGTATATTTTACAGTGTGTTTGCTATAACTTCTGTGTCTGTAGATATCCTTTACCTGCTGCCTAAACAAAGCCTTATTCAGTCTATTCTACTGTGTGAAATTAAGCTTTAGGCAATACATATTCATGGGTCAGAAAACCCCAGTGAAAAGGACGCAGCTTTAATATTACAAACATCTTGTCTTCTAAGTAATAAAGCTTTCACTCAGCTAGACCATTAAGGTGATACTCCATGGCTTAGAAAAATGCTTGGGTGGATTTTGTACAGAATAAGTACACCCCCGAGTGCTAATGCATATTTCTGTTATTATTGTTCAAGTATCATAGAGCCAGATTAATACTGAATGTGTCTATACATTCCCAGATTTGGTCAGGCATTTTTAACGATACTCAAACAAACTGTAGCAGACAGCACCATCAAGGATTTACGTTAAAAAGCCTTTATTTGCTACTTTTTGGCTTTACGATCTGGATAGTTACAACGTTTTAAGCAAAAACAATGGCCCTTTTGATAAATTGCTGCTTTGTAATATGCTGCCTGCCTACCATTGATTAATTTCCCCAAAAGTTACGTGTGAAAGCTACCAGTTTGCCACAATATATATAACTTGATTCAACATAAATTAGCAACTCCTAACAGCAGAATGTGTATATCAATCTGGGGAATAAGAAGATAGTGCCATCAAGGGCACTTTACTTTGAACTTTATAGTGAGAGATGGAATTATTGGCCAGAGTGCAGTGCATTAAGACACGATTGAGCGTATGTATAAGGATGGCAACAATGCACACTTATCTGGTAACCCATAGCAACCAATCATACATTTTCGGCTGGACAGCATATTGCAACTGCACTAAACCATTCTAAGATGAATTGGATTGGAAATTACAATGAGCATAAAGCAGTCAGCCATTGTAAACTTAATTCTTTCCATCATAAGAATAGTGTTTTCTTCCCCTCCTCAATTTGTACGCTACAGTGTATTGATTCGTCAAGCAGATGTATAGTATCTTGCAGCTGATTGAAAGAAAGCACAAAGAGACATTCTGCGTTGCTCTTCAGCACTCTGCTTTGATCTCCTTTAATGTTAAACTTGTGTTTCCCACATAAGCAATTGCTGAAATACTATCTGCAGCTTTGTGTGTGGTGGGGGGGAGCAGCTTATGTAAAAGCACAGTTGGGTACATTTGGGGGGTTAGAGAGAAAAAGATCGTCACCTGTGTTTTAGCTCTATAAATATTTTTAGAAAAAAAGATTTGTTTTTATAAACAGCACTTGGCTGGACAGCAGGACACAGACTAAGAGACTGCAGCTATGTACACAGGAACAACAAGAAACGTTTAACTTGTTTTACAGATATTCAAATAAACTTTAAATATATGAGCAAAAATCTGACAGGCAATTATGAGCAAGCAATGCTACTTTTATATTCATTTAAATTCTCTTTAGACATGCCTCTTTAGTACAAGTGTTGGCTTTTTTGCATCAAGTTGTAAAGAAAAGGATTAAAGCAATCCTGCCAAGGCAATATCCCATTTTAAAGGAATGTATAATTTAGTTTTGGCAAATGAGGTGTTCCTGCAGCAAAGTTATTTTTGGACCCCCTGCATTTTTTTCTTTTTTTTTTCTTCAGCTTATATTATCAATCAGTGACCCTCTGGGTTTATCATACCTTCTAATGCCTAAAGCTGGCCATAGACGCAATGATCCGATCATACGAATCAAGGATTGGTATGATATTCGGACCGTGTGTGGAGAGTCCCGTCATTTTTCGCCCGGCGGAGATCGGTCGTTTGGTCAATCGGACAGGTTAAAAAATTTCTTTAATGATTGATTTTTTATTTTTCACTCTCTAATTTTTTTTATTGATAATGGGATGCTTTTTATCGAAAAAAGATTCTTTGGGAAATTTGTTGAACACCAAACACATCCAAAAATTCATGAATTTTGCTCATGTTGGACCCGGACAGCTGCAGATAGCAAAATGTTTCCTGAACAGTAAGTGTTTAGTTTTGGTTGACTTTCAAAAAGTTTGAAATGGTGGCCAACCTCAAAATATCCTACAATACTCAGAAAAGACCTTTCTGTTCTTTTTCGAAATCGACTCACAAGGCAGTGGCATGTTTTGGATGCCTGGCATTTAACTTTATAAAAGAGGGAATCTAAGCATGATTCAAAAACAATACATTTTCATTCATCAATTATGGATTTTTCTATACTGGGGGCTATTGATTCGAGAGTAGAATTCATTTCCTCTAGAGAAATATGCTCAAGTGTATCATGGCCTACAATAAAGTCAGAATTATTGGGGTCATTTACCGTTGATATGTCAGTAAGATTTTCAACATCAGTGTCCAGATTTTCACAAGCTATTGACATTTCATGTTGCGATTGAAAAGCAGAATTTAATGGATATGTGGATTTAATAGGTGTAACGCTGTTTGGTTTGGATGCAACCTTGTTTTATGTATTTTTGACTCTTAATTGGAGTTGAATGAAAACAGCTGTAAGTATGATCCTTTTCAACTGTCTCTGGATCTGCCTGTCTCCATAAAAAATCAGGAAATTGTGCTGTCTGATCCGTATACACATATTCAGTTTGAGTGGATACATCAATAAAGCATTTTGAACCATCTCCCGATTTAAATGTGTTCTTACTTTTCTTTTTGGAAGGGTCTAATAGAAGACAATTAGTTATAGCTCCTGATGACTTTACAGAACCAGTTGTACTAAAACTTGACATTTGGGATACATCAGGTCCATAAAATGTTGGAACAGCTATAGGAGTTAGAATCTTTTTTCACCAATGGTGATATAACTGTCGTTTGAAAAGTGTTTGGCGCAAATCATGTAATTGACATTTTTTTGGAACTGAGTATTTTATAAGACAAAGCATAGATTTCCTCAGATGAATACTGTTTGGATTGCATAAGCCATTCTTTAATCCTACCAATGTTTTTTGGAAAAACATGGAGAATAACACTCTCATTCATCTTTTTTCTGCCAGTCCAACTATAACAGTATTTTACCGACCACAAAGGCATTGGCCTGGATTATGCAGAGCAATTCTTTTAGTAGTTTGCAAATAAAATGTATTTGGCAACACTTCTCTCCCTACTATACCTGCTATGCCACAGTTACACTTCCTTTCCAGAGACTATTATCACACTGCTACTATAGGCACCATCTCTCCCTACTATACCTGCTATCCCACAGTGCCTTCCCAGAGACTATTATCCCACTGTTACTATAGGAACCATTTCTCCTTACTATACCTGCTATCCCACAGCCCCTTCCCAGAGACTATTATCCCATTGTTACTATAGGCACCATCTCTCCCTACTATACCTGCTATCCCACACTCCCTTCCCAGAGACTATTAGCCCACTGTTACTATAGGCACCATCTCTCCCTACTACACCTTCTATCCCACAGTGCCTTCCCAGAGACTATTATCCCACTGTTACTATAGGAACCATTTCTCCCTACTATACCTGTTATCCCACAGCCCCTTCCCAGAGACTATTATCCCATTGTTACTATAGGCACCATCTCTCACTACTATACCTGCTATCCCACAGTAACTCTCCCTTCCCAGAGACTATTATCCCACTGTAACTATAGGCACAGTCTCTCCCTGCTATCCCACAGCCCCTTCCCAGAGACTATTATCACACTGCTACTATATGTCGATATAGGTCAGTTACAGTTCAACACAACCATTATGCATTATAGGTTATTTACTTTTTGAGTTAACTTTTTAGAATGATGCAGAGTGGGATATTCTGAGACAATTTGCAATTGGTCTTCATTTTTAATTATTTGTGGTTTTTGGGTTATTTAGCTTTTTTTATTCAGCAGCTCTACAATTTTAACAATCTGGTTGCTAGGTTCCAAATTCCCATAGCAACCATCAATTGCTATGAGTAAGAGACTGGAATGTGAATAAGAGAGGTCTGAATAGAAAGAAGAGTAATACAATTTAGCAATTTGTTTTGCCTAACAGAGCATTTGTTTGGGTCATTATATAATATACTAAAAGATAACTTCATTGTGACCCACCCCTTTAAAGGGGTGTAATGATGTAGAGAGCAATATTCTGAGAAAATTTGCCATTGGTTTTGATTTTTAATTATTTTTGGTTTTTGAGTTATTTAGCATTTCTCCTTTTTTCAAATTCTGTAATCTGGTTGCTAGTGTCCAAATTCTCATAGCAACCATACACTGATTCAAATGAGACTAGAATATAAATAAGAATGGGCCTGAATAGAAAAGTAGCAATAACCATAAATGTCTAATCTTACAGAAAATATGTTTTTAGATGGGTCAGACGCCCATGTCAAAATTGAGTAGTCAGAAAGCAAATAATTGCAATACTAAAAATTAAAAAAAATGATGACCAATTGAAAAGTAGCCATTCTATAAACTACAAACATGTAACTGAAATATAATATTCATGCCATATTTTTACATATATAGTATATAGTTGCCATAAGATATACTTATGTAGATTGGGCTGTCAAATACATAAGTGAGTTTGATGAATGTATGTAACAAGTTTTTAAAGTGTAACAGTTTTTCCGTGTGCTGAGGATGTTTTTTCTTGCAACTAGAGTACTTACGATGTGCCCAATATACAATGTATTCTTTAAAAAATTTAATTTGCTGCCTGATAGAAAGAAAGCTTGTGGTTTTTTGTGCGGGCGATTCCTATTGGCTGGCCAAGTCACGTGATGCGCTGCGATGCATGCTGACGTCACATGCTGACGTCACATGCGCCTGAAGCAGTAAGGGCAGAAGAGCTGCGGACTCGTCAGACATTTGGATTGGCTGCACAGCTGCACGGAAAGGAGGATGGCAAGATGGCTGCCGCAATGAAGAAAATGTTGATGTGCTCGTAAAGGTAATAAACAAATCATTTAAAAATTTTCCCCCTACAGGTAGCATACTGCACGCATGATGAAAACACTAAGAGGTTAAAAAAAAATTTTTTATTAGGTGTCAGAATTGCTTTATTGCCTGTATTTGGTCCTCATATCATGCTCCAGGCCAGTTGACTACATACAAAGCCTGTTGACTCTATCCTATATTCACTTTATCTTAAAAAAGGCCGATCAGTACTTTTATTTTTGGTTTTAAGTCAATAGTATAAAAATGATTTACATAGCATTACTAGTTCTTCAACATTAATAAAGGTGGTCAAAAGATACAGGTAGAATTCTATTGTTTCTATCTGAATATCTGATGATGCAGCTCTACATTGAAATTACGTATTGAAACAAACAATCTTTCTTGGAAAGATCTTTTCCAAGAAAGATCATAATTGTTATGTCACTGGCCACATTTAGTGGCAAATCAGCATGTTTTGGACCACAGCCATGGACTATTATACTATATACAAAGCATCCCTGCCCACTATTAAGTACATCCCAAGGTTTTTTGGATCCAAGGTATGAGTTTTTAAAAAGCATACCCTAGCTGTATGGCAAGGCTTCATTCTTGTGGGTGAGCAGTTAAAGGAAATTATTTAGATTACTTGTTGTTACTAGTATTTGCAACTATATGGACCTCTACATGTTTTATTGTCCCCTTTCACCCCTTCAACCCTTATTTGTCAAAGAAAATGGCCTACATAGCAGTTATGGGTGATTGGGCTTGCTCAGAAGACAACCACACTCAAGGAGAAAGCTTCTGATGTTTTACTGAAACCCACAATGGAATGCTCAACAAGACACTAAAAAAGGTTACGTTTGTGTTTCTGACGGGTGCAGCGTCAATTCCGCACCTATCCCTCTACCTCCCCCCACACCACAATCCTCCTACCCCAAATAATACATACACACCACTGGTTTGGAAAGAGATGGCCACAGTTGTTTATTTAAACACACAATAATAAAGTAATATTCATGTATAACATTTTTAACCATTTAACAATCGTTTGTATAACAAACTTTTTAAAACTTTAACATATTATTCCCCCACCCGGGGAGTAGGGAATGGGGGTGGGGTGTCTGTACTCAAACTACAAGGTTCCTGTTCCATTCTCCTAACCCTAAACCAGGCTGCATACCATACTATGAGGCCTACCAGGCTACTTCCACTGACTATGAAATACAACCTTTTAACTTCCCCTGGGGGTCCTTGCAAAGATACCCTCCGCAACTGCGACTAACACACATAATACAGGGAGGGAGGGTGGGATGCTGCGTCCTTCTTCCTCCACGTCCCGGCACCGAATGGTAAGTATTACCGCTGCTCCTCCTCTGCTCCTTCGCCCGGGACTCAACAGCCAATCAGCGCCCTGCAATAGAAAAAAGGGGGAGGGCGGGGATAGCTGCACTCCTAAGGCCCCGTCAAGACCTTGTTGCCTCTATTCGGGCCATGGGGTCTCCTTCTTTTTTATATAAACAGTCCAGCAGCAGATCAACCTCAGTGTTGCACGATACCAGCATTTCCACAGACTTTTCCCAGCAGCAGCATCTCTATCCACAGGTCACACACGATCCTCCCACTGGAGTATCTACAAATTAAAACAAAAGAGACGCACTCCATGTGCCACGTCTTTTTCAGATTTATTGGACAACAAAATACACTTACAAGATATTGAGACTTCAGTGTACAAACCAAATTGTCTCACAGCTCACTTGTCCTCAACATGTTTTGCTCAGGTGCGCTTCGTCAGGAGGAGTGAGATGTTCCTTCCACACTTCCTATTTAAAAGGGAGAGTTAACGCTTTAAGCACCAATTAAGCAAACAATTTAAAAAGTAATTCTTAATTTTTTACAATAAAAATAAAATAAACAGCATATCACAGTACACTTAAAAATTGATTTAGATACTGTAAGACCATTATTATTTTAAAAATGCAGCAAGCTCTAAAGCCTCATTAAAACCTTTAGGAAATTTAGACTGAAACTTATGGATCCAAAACTGCTCTCTCTGTAAAATCCCTATAGTACCATCCCTTTTCGACAATGTGTTTTCTACAATCTCCAAACCCTGAAAAAAATAAACAAGTTGGATTACATCCATGATTTTGCAGAAAATAATATTGCAAATGGGTAAGTGGTTTTTCTCTTTTAAAAAAACACATGATGTTAAGAATACCATTCACATGTTCCAATATTCTACATTTAAAAGCTTCGGAAGCCACGAAACACATAAAGCAGACAGTCTACAATATGTTCTTGGCATGCCTTTACCATTTTAAATGATACTTCAATAAATTTCTATTTTTTAACGGACGAATGATCAGCTCCTTTGGTGCTCCATTTTTCTCATGCTCTATATGGAACTTGCCTGTGTGGGATCGCAGTGTTTGTGCAGCACGCTGGAGCTGAACTCTAACTGGTAAGTGCTCCCATGTCTATTCATTGCTCTACATTTAAAAGGCCTCTTCGTTTTCCCCACATATTGGTAACCGCAACTCTACATTCTAGAAAAGAAAGGGGTGAAACAAAATGCACAGAGCACTTTCTAAATACCATCTCACCTATTTCTTGCATGTTTACTTTGCAGAGAGCTCTGTACAATAGAAAATAGAAATAGAAATGGCTGTGACAGTCTGGCAAGGAAAAGTCAATCATGCTGGATAGCCAGAGCATTTGCTTTGCACAGGAGCTGGCCGAAGTGCTGAACTGCCATAGAATCAGCCGTCTTGCATTTAAACAACTGCAAATGATACTTGGGCTGAACATACATTCATCCAGAATTCGACATAAATAAACATAATATCTGTGCAAATACACTCCTAAATACATTGCTTCAGAGGGCATAAAACACAGTAATCCTGGCATTTTGTCATACTCTTTCTACATAGTGAGTTTTAACATTATTTAGAATCTATTCAATATTCCTATTGCCTGCTAGCTAAAAAGAGTATTTAAAAGAGACAATAGAGTAGAATGCACAATGCACTCGCACCTACATACATATATATCTATATATTTCTCTTTATATATATATATATATATATATATATATATATATATATATACACACATGTATTTGCCGAAATATAAAACACTTAGTAAAACAATGGCTTAGAAATGTTTTAAAAAGCTAACCAACCAGGACCATTGTTTGTTTATGCTGTAGTATATCTTAAACAGTGCATATAATCAAGGCCATCATTAAGGGGATACAGAGGTTACTCCAGTAGTGGCCAAGTAGCCTAAGTGAGCCCAAGAGATACAAAGGTGCAATTCAGGGGTCACAAATGGGCTAGGCTTGCTGGGAGTGGGTGAGGTTCAGTTGGACCATGGGCAGAGTTGTAGTATAATGGGGCATCCGCAGAATACCAGGGGAGCAACTGAATGCATTGACCATTTTTGTGCATTGCAATCCATTATACTTTTTGGCAAGACCCAGTGGTTGATTTATATAGTGAATAAAGTACCCCCTCTTGTAAAATATAAGGATATTATAAGTTACCAAGGAGTTTCATGACCATATAAAAACAAGAGGCCGAAGGCCGAGTGTTTTTATACAGGTCATGGAACTCCGAGGTAACTTCTAATATCCTCATATTTTACAACTGGGGGTACTTTATTTATTATAATACACACGTTTCAGTGAGTCATGTGACAGAAATGACATCAGAATTCACCGTTTATAACTGATGACATCAGAAATCACCGTTTATAAGGATATAATTTACAAGATATTCATTGCTTTTGTGTATTATATAAAGATAATCACACAATTATGTCCCTTATTCCAAAGGGGCCCAGTGTAGGCCAACAGGTGCAGGACTGGGGCCAGTGTGATTTGGGTGGGAATGGAACTGGCTATAGCAAGGAGCCAAAGTAATAATTAATCGAAAGATGGAGAAGATATTGTGGCTACAGTTGCTCAGGCAATATATGATGGTAGAAGAATCTCAGCAAGCCATTCTAAATCCATTTAAAATAATTTGAAGGTTATGCTATGGAATTTCCACCAAGGCATTGTTTCTTAACCTTGGATCCCTAAATGCATGTATATTGCAAAGGGTGGGGGTAAACAGTTTCTCACACACTATTGTACTGTGTAAGTAAAATTGCATTATACTGATTAATTATGCATTTTTCAAATGGCTTAATTTTTTTATTCATTAAACATTGACCTCCAGAGGCAACTGTTTTGCTCATGTCTATGGTATTCAACTGGTTGCTCTGATGAGGGAAAGTATGTCAGATCCCTCTTATTTGCTAAAGACATGTTTTCAAATAAACAGGTTAAGGCTCCCTTGACATATGTCAAACAAACATATGTGTTTCAATCAATGTCTGTGAATAAATAAAAGTAATGCAAACTTTATATTTAAAACATGTATGCATTGCCTTCACTTTATTAACCATGAAAAATTTGAGGGTTTTTTTTATGAAAAAAAAAATGTGTATTCCCCTTTAAAACTCCAACCAGAAAAAAACTGAGTTTAGTAAATAACCCCCATAGAGAGAGAAATATAGAATAAGCAAAACATAAAAAATACAGTCATCTTTTTTCCTGCTGACAAACTGCAGAACATTTTTTTATTTTAACCTTCTTTTATGGCTATCGTATGTAATGATATTCCATTTCTGCTTAATTCAAAAAGGTGTTCTGGAACTCTCAGATCTCTGGATGATGCACACAAGCCAGTGTCGAAGTGCATATTTGTAATGAGAGCAGCAAAACAGGTCAAGTAAAGAAAAAATCCTTGGCCATGAGTAAAAGGACAAATTGCTTTTTATACAGACATTACAGTCCCAAATCCCTCATCCTCAAGCCATGGTTGCAGTTCACTGAGGTCTAACACCTTGTTAGCATCTATCTTGCTGCACTAATACACTCATTACAAAGTATTCTCTGGTCCTGTATAGCTGCCAAGTTGTCAATAACATTTTAAGGCCAAATTTGTGCTCCTTGGTCGGGTTCCAGCGTTTTAAACTCTTAATAAATCAGGTTTAATGTGGACAGCAAAGTAACACAGTGATGACTGGAACAATTTTAACTCTGGGATAGGAGCTGATAGAAGACTACAACTCCCAGAAGTATTTGACTGAGGCTAAACTACTCTGATATGTTGCAGCATACACGCAATTCGATCCAGTTATTATGCGTGCATTGTTCTCCTCTTAAATTTAGACCACAATACTAATTATATACAAAGGGGACACTGGCTGAAGGTACTGTTGGCACAAGTGGTAGTACAAAGGCAGGTGAAATTGAAAAGGATACTTGAAAGCCAAATGCATTTGAAGGATTATCAAAAGGCCACCAAAGAAGGGAAGCATTTGCAGCTTGTCTACTAGTGAAATCCAACCATTTATTCTCTTACAATCAAAACAAGCATTTCATGCCTCCCAGTCTGCCTTTCAATTGATTCCAACCCTTCAAATATGCAGCAAGAGCTTCCTCTATATTTTATAATTAAAAATAATTTAGTATATAAAAAGTTCTACTGATCATGTATCTCCGCTGAAAATCTCCATAGCTGAAAACATTCCTGGTTTAAAGAGATATCCCCACTGCAAAATCATTTTAAAGGGGCAGTATACCACTTTTTCAAAATGAATTCAATGAACAGGGCTTGTGCTGGGCATACTTTTGCCCTATTCATTTATCTCATGATAAAAAGGGCTCCCTACCCCTAAACCTATATTTAATATAATGTAGATGCCACCACATTTTCTTAAACTGCACATAAGAAAAGGCCAATGGCACACGCTTTTCTTGGACTCTTTCTCTTGACGCACCAAACTCCCATGTCCCCTGTGGCCAATAGTTTCTTAATCCCATATTTTGTCCCCACTCATATCCAACCTTTGCATATAGAGTTTTGAAATGGCTGTGTAAAACTACATTTTTTTAATGCATTGGAAGATATCATCTTTGTTCCCAAAGATGATATCCCCCTTAAGATCTGACTCCAGTGTGGGTGCAAATGATGTGCCCCCTTATCCATGCTCTTAGTCAGGATCCAATCAGGTGGTCTATACTCCACGGTTTTCAGCACATTTCAGCGGTTTTCGATCTGCTGCACCTAAGTTTAAGCCCCTGGAAAGACCTGATGGAATTGTATGGACATCACTAAAAATGTTGTGGTCTGGGTCCTCCTTGCAACTGTTATGCCTCTCCAGAACAAGTAAAGCTAAGGACAGCCTGTGTTTTCTGTGATCTAGCCATAGAGTCTAAATCGAAATGAAGCATACATTGGCTATACCATGCAGGCCTTATCTGCTTGGTTGCTCTGCTTTCCCTAAACCATGCAGTGTCTGAGGTGAATGCAACACACGTCAAAGCCTTCACTGCATGAGGGGTGTATTACAAATGGCTCTGAAGCTGAAAGGGTTATACCAAATCATAAGTACACCTGCAATAAACCTGTCACAATAAGTGCTCTATCCCCTCCTCTTGCTTTCATCTCTCTCTAGCTTTTAATGACTCCTCTGTGGCTGCATGTCACTTAATGTCAAGTATATGCCTAAGCTGCTCTCCACACTCTAGCCGTGGGCACAGGCACAGCAAGGGGCAAAGCACAGACCTCAGAGTGCCAACAGCTCTCGCACTGTATGGGGACAGAATGGCAGGTGTCAGCACACTCGCTGCAGTATGCTAATTGACTTCTATTGTTGGGCCAGGGGATTAGTATCAAAATACCTATTGTAATTGAACTTGAAGAAACACTTCTCATTCCAATGTATAAGGTTAGCATTCACTATACAACCTCAGGTAGAAATGGAACCTTTATACTGTCAAATGGACTAAAAAGAGTTATAATGTATTCTGTGAATACAAAAGCTACTGTTAAATCTACAGAGGCAAGCCTGTGCTGCTTTGTTGTGGAAATAAGATTGTTCATTGGATGACTATATATATATATATATATATATATATATATATATATATATATATATATATATATATATATATATATATATATACACTAAACAAGTTAGCCCCAGCACTCTCAATATATAACCCCCTGAAAAAAATATTCTTGCACAAGTGAACTGTAACTTTCATAAGCTGATGCAACCCGTCAAGGCAGTGTCCATGTGTCAGTCCTATCCAAAGTGAAAAAAATAAAGTGTTACCTTTGGGGGGAGACAGACCATACCTGCTTTTCTCTTTTTATTTAGCATGATCTCTTCCAAAGACATCATTAGGTGGGGGTTGGGAGAGCGAGCATTTAAGGAGAGAGCCACCTCCCCAAAATATAAAGTTCTTTAAAAAGAAACAAGCTGAAATGCCGCTCCTCACCTTTCGTATTGGGTGCATGTGGGCAAGGCTTAATTTACATACTAAACAGGTGGCTCTCTCCTTAAATGCTCGCTCTGCTGAAGACTGTAGTCAGAAATATTATCACTGTAGCTGATGTTATAAGAGAAACAAAAGCAATTTCAGGCCATTTACTGTAATAGTCCATCAAGGTTATAGCAAATCTACAATCTATAGGAGCATCTGTAAAAGGACCGACAATATCAATAGAAAGTTTTTCCCATGCTGAATCAGGGAATGGTACTGGTTTTACATCTGGTCTCAACTTAACTTTGTGTACAGAGTTCTTTGCACAACCCAGTGAAGTGTTGCTTTGTGGTGAAATTTTAGACACTGGCTGTGTGACAGATACTGGTGCTGTAGTAATGAGAAACAAGGGAAAGTTGTGCTCACCACTAATTTTTAAAAACATTAAGTGGGGGTGCAATGAGGCTGTGACCACAAAATACATATAGATAAATGCAAGAGTCCTCTGCACTCAACCCATTATCAATATATTTAAGACAGAGACATTTTGTGCATACTGCTACTAAAAAATGCCTTACCCTTTAAACAAAACAGGGATTGTTTGTCCATATATTGCAATATATATAAGCTGGCCAACTACGTCAAAGTCATCCCATATCTGGCCAGTCCTACGCTTAATTTTCATCTGATTCATTAAGAATTCCTTCATTATACATTTTACAAAGGGATTAAGTTTTACCTGCAACTTACTAGCTGCTTTCAAAGTAAACCTCCATACTTGGCTGCCCTTTTATTAGACACCAGTGGGATCACCTGACTATAGCTGGGAAGGGTGGGAGCTACAACATGGAGCTGGTCACTGCTCCTGTATAACTATAACAAACAAGGGAAAGTTGTGCTCACCACTATTTTTTAAAAACTAATTTTTATAAACTGTATTTTTATTGAGAGTGCTGGGGCTAACTTGTTTAGTACATATATATATATAGTTTATTTATGTATTCATAAAGATGGTGCACTCCAATTAAACATAGTTTCATAGGATGCTGCATTAAACTACTTAGACAGGAATCCATAAAACAAATGCACTCCTGGACTTCATAATACAGTGAAGACAAAATGCAGTTTATTAACAAAAAACTTCACTTTCTCTTCATCTTATTATGAAGTCCAGGAGTGTGTCTGTTACTGGATGGATTCCTATCTTTATTGATATACAGTATGTACATGTATTGGTTGTATATACAAAATAACCAGAAAACAATGCAGTCAGCAGTCTATCAGACAGAAGGCGTTTACACAGGAAATGTCAAAATATGCCTGAGTAATAAGATGATCTTATATGTAAACAGGCCTCATTGCGTTGGTTTTAGATATGAATTTTCCATACACCCTTGTTGATATTATGGATACGAAATGTTTACCGGCATCTAGGAACCCCATTTTTGTGACTCATCATCCTGTTGTCCTTTGGGGCATTATACCTACAGCTGAGCAAAATAAACAAAAACGAAGGTCACAGATAAACCAATTTTTAAAAAAATAATTACAGACTGTAACAAAGCTGAAAAGGGATGTTCTTCAAGTATAGAAACCTGTAATTAAAAAAAACAGCAAAAACAATGTTATACATTAAATTAGAACCTCCCCAGTTCACCTTTAAAATAGGAGATAAAGTCTGCTGACACGAGAATAACTGAGCCAAAAACCCCAAACGACTGGAACCCTGAACATGCTAAAGGCTACTTGTCAATTAGAAGAATCTACAGAGGGATCATGTTTACATGGGGTAGTCAACACTGAGTTAAATTTCAGTATGATATAGACAGTGATATACTGAGATCATTTGCAATTGGTATTGCTTTTTTTATTTCTTGTGCTTTTCTAATTATTTAGATTACAGTTCAGGAACTGTGCAGTCTGGAAGTTCAAAAGCTTGGGACCAGTTTACCAGCAAGCAGGCAGTAGTTTTAATAAGAAGCTGGAAGATGAATAGAAGGTGGCCTGAGTAGAAAAATAAACAATAAAATGTAACAGAAACAATACATTTGTAGTTTTTTGTCTGCTGGGATCAGTGATCCCCATCTGAAAGCTGGAAAGAGCGAGAAAGCATATGCAAAATAAAAAAAAATAAAAAAATTATGACCAAGTGAAAAGCTGTTAAGAATAGGATATTTTATAATATACTTAAAGTTAGCTTAAAAGTGAACTACCCCTTTAAGCCATGCTCTCGTGCATGTGCATGCAAGATGTGACAACAGAATTCAATTGTGGAACAAACACATCTTTTGTGATCACTCACATAATTCTCTTTTGAATTGCATCTGTTCCAGTACTCACACGTTGTTTAAAAAGTATGCACACATATAATTTATACACGTGGCCTATAATTAATTAGAGGGAATGTTGTTTACACTACAGTAAGAGCACCAAAAAGTGTTTTGTTTAAACATTTGATATTTCAGAGAGAGAGAGAGAGAGAGTGAGAGAGACTTGATTTTCTCCATTTGTAGATCAGTACATGATTAAAATGAAAATGCAGCCAGCCTGGTGCGATCGTACCCCGGTGCTTGCACCACTGCCAGAAAGTGAAGGAAAGATGCAAAGCAAGGCAACAAAATTATCTGATTATTTATTGATCTAGATGTACCAGAGGTAGTCACATTTTTCAGAGGAAGCACAATGTGTTCTTTCTTTTTACTATTAGAATATAATCACCTGCCAAACATCTGCTTATTCTAAGGGAAGAGGCTTCTGCATTTATCCAGGCAAAAAGAGCTTCCCCTGAAAAGTCTAATTTGTGTAATGACCTCACAATACTCTTAATAATCTTCAGCCACATTTAGTGCATGGTATATTTTGAATGTCTTAATTTATAAGCAGAGACAGCAGGAATGGCACAGAACCCCCCTATAGAGCAGCTAGTACAGACTCACTATTTGCTTCATTTCATCAGATGTGCCACAATGTGTGAGACACTGAAAAGCAGACTACTCCCTGCAGGTTCCAAAGTCTGCTTAGGACATTTGTGAATTAATAGTAGAAAGGGAATATACATCATAAGAGCAACACAGATTCTTACACCCAGCATGGATCTTCATTATCATTTACTGTACAGGGAAAGGCTCCCCAACCGTTGCACCTTGGGATCACCATGGAAACATTTCATCTTGTGCAATACAGCAATAAATTATAATAATTTGTTGTCTTGCGGAGAAAAAAAAAGTTTTATTGCATTTTTTTCTGGGGCCAAATTATTTCTTTATAAGTTACTGCTGATCAGTCCTGATTTCTGAATTCCTACCAAAAATAATAGGCATAAGAACAAACACAATAATAAATGTCAATCTGGTAATAAATACACACAGCAAACATATTTTTAATAGAAATATGTGCCTTTTTGCTGTGAATGGAAAATAAAATAATTCAAAGGTGGTGATAATAATTTTCTGTTTAAATTCATTATTTGAGCAAGTATCTCCTTAGCTCATAATATAGTTACAAATCTAGGCAAACCATATTGTATCAACCAGAAAGCCATACTGTAGTTCCATCTAAAGAAGTAAATACGTTTTTGCAACAAATCTGAACAAACTGGGCTTCAAGGTGTATGTAGGAGGGCAAGTAGGCATTCTCCCCAAACCTCTTCCTAACTGGCCTTCAGGCTGAGCCCTCCAGCAACTGGACTAAGCTTCCCATAGTGGAATTACACAACATTAAAAAAGCACTGCTGAACTTGATACAAGCAAACCCATGATTTTGTTCAGCCTTTTTTTATTTAATACCCCATGTTGAAATACTAACAGCAAAAACTGCTGTCCAGCAATAATAAAAAAATATACAAATGGAAGCAGACCCTGTAATATCAAGCTGGATGCAGATGCATGTCTCCAGTAATGCCCCCCCCAGACTGCAAGCCTTTACCATTTTATGCTGTCATTCTCAACAATTGTAGGGAGGAGGGGGAAAGCCTTGCTTTGTCAGGGAGGTACTTGATAAATGGAGGTGCAGTCACACTCCGCCCCCCTTCCCCCAAATCATTGTTCATTGCTGATGGCTGCTGTAAACATGAAATGCAGTGTCAGGTGACAAAAGCTACTGTATATATGTATATCTTTTGTTTAGCCAACAAGTTAAATTTGAAAATTAGCTTCTTGATAAAATTAAAGTCATTATAGTTAGTTTTGTCTGAGAATAGTTTTCTTTGGTACTTGCTGGTTGGGGGAACCAATCCTGAATGTGGGTGGGATTTGGGCAGAAAAGCCTTGTCCACAGGCATCCTGCAGGGGACTTCTGGTGAGCTGCCATAGTGCACAGGACCACTATCAGATAATACTGATGTCAGGGGCCCTGTCGGATAGAGGAAACTTTCATACATAGAAACTTACTTTACTTACGTATCAAGCAACAAGAACACTGAGCAGCTTTGGCAGGGTTCTTATATTGTGATCTATTTCCAAAGTTATAGAAGCTCTCTCCCACATTATGTTTTCAGCAGTAAAATAGGTTATTGAACCTTGCAGCAAGACCATTGGGTCACCTAAACTTTGGAAACAAGATAGTCTCCGTAAACATATTGCAGCTGCTATAGTTCCCAGGCCCCAGCAGTTCACAACTCGACTTGCTGAGTAATCAATGAAGACATTTCACTACTAACTACTACTACTAAGTGCTAGCTGATCTTTTGTTTACCTCACAAGGGCTGTGGTCAAATATGTTGGTACTACACACTTGTCTTCATCGTGGACGGCCAGACACTAATTTCTGCAGGGCCTCAAGATTTGTGATTGCAGCCCTGGTTGTGCATCAAGGTTGTCAGACAACTAGGAACAATTCCTTTGTTCAAGTAGCAAGTGTTTGATGCCAGAATGCAGGTCAGCAGGTGTAGGTTGGTTTGCAAGTAAGTATGTTCAATTTTTACATTAGTTATGCCCAATTAGGCTTTCATTTTATTATTATTATTATTATTATTATTATGATCTTTCTATTCAGACCTACTTCTGTGATAAATAAAAATGGGCTTGTGTGTGTGTGTTTTACGCCCAAACTTCGGATGAAAATGCCCACTGTGTAATAAAAGGCTTTCCTACAGTCACTCTGGCTTTTGATACATTTAGAAAGATTGTCCTGTTGGTAATAGTCTTTGGTTCTAAAAATATAACCTTATTAATGTTTTTCTTCCCACTAATTTCACCCTGGGACA
Source organism: Xenopus petersii (assembly GCA_038501925.1). NCBI lineage: Eukaryota > Metazoa > Chordata > Amphibia > Anura > Pipidae > Xenopus > Xenopus petersii. Next base: position 139,872,033 of record CM076673.1, read on the forward strand.
TTTGGATAGCTTTCAAGTCATTAAAATTGAGACCAATGATCATGGGAACTTAATTATTCATCCTATCCTTTCTATGTGTATCTAGAGAATAGTAGAAGAGCCCCAACAAGGACTTGATTTGGTTTCTAACCTGCGCAATATATTTATATTTGTTGTAATACATGCACTGATGATGAACAAAGCTGTGACTGTCTCACACTGTACGATAGCTATTGGTATACAATCAGTATTAAAGGAATGGAGACACATTGCCCCCACCACTGGCACTGGTTCCTGATCGCTCGTTTAAACGTAATTTTATGAATTTCAGTGCTGTCGGATCAGAGTTTGAATTTTACACGTATAACTTTTTACCATTTACTGAAGCCTAAATAATAAATTGTTTTATAAAATATTAATATTAAATCAAAAACGTTTGCACACTCAAAACAGAAACCAATTCTACATAAGGGTGGTTTGAAAAAAAGAATTTTTACTATAATTCAAAAATACATTTTACATAGATAGTGCCATACAATACATGGCGCAATTTATACAATGTTAAAAAGTAGCAAATCAATCACCCATTAGTCACATATAGCAAGCAAGATATCAACAAGGGAGCGGATACACCTACCAGAAAAATGAGATTCAGAATCCCCTTGACAAAGGCCTTGGTGCCGAAACGTTGGGGTCATTCTCATTTTTCTGGTAGGTGTATCCGCTCCCTTGTTGATATCTTGCTTGCTATATGTGACTAATGGGTGATTGATTTGCTACTTTTTAACATTGTATAAATTGCGCCATGTATTGTATGGCACTATCTATGTAAAATGTATTTTTGAATTATAGTAAAAATTCTTTTTTTCAAACCACCCTTACGTCGAATTGGTTTCTGTTTTGAGTGTGCAAACGTTTTTGATTTAATATTGACATTGGTTACCTATGGTAGGGGTAACATTTGTTTTTGCACCTCCTGCTAATTTCTAAATGCTTTTTGGTGTGCCCTCCATTCATTATTAATTTTATAAAATATTAGGCACAAAGTCATTCCTTGGTACAGACACCCATCAAAACAAAATATTAGTTAGATTTTACTGGTCTTGCGCAGTTAGAATAATGAAAGCAAACATATGATTTGTTCCTGAACTGGGTCCAACTTTGCCCAAGTTACTTTGCCATGTTTCAGATAAATGCAGCACACTGACATTTACATTCACACCGTCCAACAACGTCCCAGTGGCAAATAGCAAGCAACTATAATATTTCCTCCACTATATTTCTATGGTACATTCACACAGTGTATGCAAATATGTCAAGACTATCACTGTACCATTGTACAGAATATTATAAGTTGTAGGCCCCACTGTTTCCCAAAGAACAGTTAACAGCATGACCAGCTCCAAGACTACAGACCAACATCTCCCGAGCTGAGAGATTGGAACCACAGGGATTGTAGTGCCACAAACAATTGTTTCCTCTAAGTGGTGGGTACACACCTTATTACTACAGTACACACAACACATGGTTACAAAAAAGTTATAGTAGACCTTTCCCCCTATTTCCACATTCTGCACAGTGAAGGGTCTGGGCAAAAATGTTGGAAATTGTTATGTTTTATTAACCCACCCTCAGAAGCTATACCATGGAAGTTATGGGATTGACAACAACTAGGGTTTTAAACCTCAGCTTATTCTTATTACATTTTGTTGCTCATATCTCTTAAAGGGCCAGAACCCTTGCCAATCTTCAGCAAGCAGGAAAGTATACTGAGGACTGACAAGCTGCACTTCAGTTGACTTTTAAAACAGAATCACGCCAGTTTTTCATGTGTAAAGGCACAGATAGATAGATTGGTGCATAAATAGATGATTCCTGTGACCAAGTATAGTGAGAAATATAAAAAGGTATGATTCACTTGTCAAGATATAAGAAAGACTACACCAGAATGCAAATAATAATAACAAGTGATGATTATGCTTTCTAAAAGTAATGTAAGAAAAGAAAATAACATTGCAGTTCCAGAATTATAAACATTTATCTGTACAGCATGCACAGGTATAAAAACATCTGCTGCTATTATCTAACTCCCAGGTCAATTACAAGCAATGCCTGTGGAGAATGTTCAGATATATATGGAGCCCTAGGGACACACGCATACAGTACCCACTGAAAGATTAATTTGTGCAAAGGATGTGCTGAATGAGCAGAGAAATCCAATACGAACAAAGACAGTTTAGTCTTCATTATAATTAGCATTCAACATGTTAATTACAGCGCATAAAGATTGCATATATGTAGGTTGGAAAGCCTGAAGATGTACAATGCCACTCAAGTATATAAGTGATATATTGTTCTACAAAAAAAAAAACAATAGGGACACTGAAATAGTCACCATCACAAGCCATCATGAAATGTAGATGCAAAGGAAATACAACATGCCATAGAAATATGTGTTTTGAGGAAAGTGGGTAACTTTGAAAGAAAAATCACATTCTTGCACATGTGGAAAAGTTTCTCACACACTCACAAACATGTGGAACTTTAATATATATATATATATATATATATATATATACATATATATATATATATATATATATATATATATATATATATATATATATATATATATATATATATATTTATATATATCATCATCAATCATAGTAAAATGATACCAAAAAAAACAAAAATGGCTACCTGGGTGCAAAGTTCAGCAGTTCAGCATCATCAATACAGCAATGAATCCTGCAAAACAAATTCTTGATTCCTTGATGTGTGTATAAATAAGGGTTATTGTTTTTATAATTTTATTAAAATGAAGTGTATAGGAAAAAACTTTCTGTAATTTGGAGCTTTCTGGAAATCAGGTTTCAGGATATGAAATCTCTTACTTTACCATGCACACAATTGCACTATCTGCACTAGAAGAGCTGAAATTCTAATTCACAAGGTCATGGTACTGGATATCTAGACACAGCTTCAAAAAACTTACTATACTGACCATGCGCATGTGCACATTCCAGCCATCCTAATGATTTGGGGTAGTAACTGTGGTCATGGGTGGGGGTGCCAGAAAAATGTCTCCCAGTACTTATTTCTTTTCTTTTACATTATTTTTTTTTTATATCAGTGTTGCCCAGCCTGCAACTCTTTAGCTTGTGTTAGGCCCTGGGCAGACAAAGTGTTGACTGCTGCTCTTCACTTTGTGTACCTGCACTCTGGCAGAAGCTATAATGGTCAGTGCAGAAAGACAGTGGCGGAACTACCGGGGTTGTAAAGGGTGGGATTGCACCAGGGTCTGCACCCCCTCGGGTCCGGTGGTTTGCACCTGCATCTGGGCCCTGCACCTCGTAGTTCCATTACTTGAGATAGATGGAGCGACAGAAGAAAACAGATTAATTTCTCTCCACCTACCCAGAAAATACAGGCAAAGAGCAGCAGAGACAACGATTTGTGTGCCCAGGTGTATAAATAATTTGTATCCAAAAAGTCTGTTTTTTACAGGGCCCCTAACATCTACAAAAGACGGTCCTAGTGAATCAAGAGAAAGAAAATTACAGTCAACCAGAAATTAAATCAACAGAAGAGTTTTGAGCACACAGATAATGCCCAGCCACCCTACTAAAATGGTACTAATAAGGTCTTGATAGCATAATTAATTCATCATATCTTGGGCAGTCGTGCCTACCATGAGATCTCTTCCATGGGCTCCCCTGGTATCTTAAAGCAGTCCTAAATAAACTAAATAACTGTAAAATAAATATAATAATATAATAATTTTAAAGAAAATGTTGGCAGGATTAGTTATTAAGAATGTTAAAATGAGAATAAAGCATGGCAATGTCCATTTGAATCTGGGATAATATCACCTGATCAGTCTGTATTTATTTCCCAGTAGATTCCTGGCTCTGTGGGTCACTGCCATTCTTGCTTCCAAGCTGTCAGATTTCAATTTGCCTGCAAGATTGATGTGTCATTTTCTTTCATTTAAAATTCTGGTAGATTGCAAAACTTTTATGCGAATTAATCACTTGATTGTAAAATCTGTATGTCATATTGTCATCGTCTGCTTTAGTATATGGGTCATTTTTCCTGCAGATGAAATGCAGAGAGTATTCCCACTCTAGATTACAAAACATTTTCCATCTTGCAGCTGCTTTATCTTATTGATTGCAAGCTTTATATTAGACAAACTTTAGATTGTAAGCTTTTATGGCTACTTTCAAATTCACATATTTCAATTCAAAATCGGGAGTCCATATATTTATTCAGCCAGGCCCAAGGGACTCGCCCCAGTTCAAAAAGGCAATCAACTACAGAAAAGTTTATATCAAAAACGAAGTCCCAAGGCTTCTTCAAGTAAAAAATATTAATTTATTGTTATTCACATTAAAACAGTAACTAGTACATACTACCCCCCATACCCCACCTTACGCGTTTCGCACCCTCCGGCGCTTAGTCATAGGTGTATATATTGCCAACTAGTACTTGTTTATTTGGTACTTAATTTGCTTACAGCTTTCCATCATCTGTCACTAGTTGGGATATAGTCTAGTAGAGACAAAGCCACACAAATATTCAACTGGTTGAGTTGTCTAATAAAAATAAACATAATACTAAGCAGCCCTTAATATACATTTATTAACACTTTTCAGTGCTTTCAAAGCTATTTGTGTAAACAATGCTATTGAAAACGGCATTTGCTAAAGTCCTGGTTGTTACTTTTTTAAGCAACGTTGCAAACGTTCTTAGTTAGTTCTCCTGCAAAGTCAGGTCAGTTAATTAGCTGCCTTCTCTTACATTTTATCAACAGTCTGAGCCATCAGGCAAGAGAATAGAAAGGGACAGACATTGCTTTCAATAGCATTACATACTTAATACTGATGCCAGGAATTTTTTTACCTTTTTTTTACATCAATCATAATATTGTCTTTGCATGCTATTTATAATTTTGCCATAAAAGTATTTACAGATGCTTTTACATTACCCATCTGATCCCCCATGTTCCTCTTCAGTAGTCTGTTAGCATTAGAAACTTTAACCGACATGTTGAGAAGCGACAGTCAAGTTGGCAAAACAGTCAGGTTTAGGAACTTCAAGTAACAATTACTTATAAAAGCAGCCCTATGAGTGAAAAATGATCAACATGAGCTATACTTTTGATGTATATAAATATTTTGAATAATAATTTTTTAGTGTCAGTATCCCTTTAAACACCATAGAAAATATAATAAATGTATATTGCAAAGTTGCTTATGTTTTCTTTTACTAGGAAACCATTTATTTTTTGGGTTGACATTCCCTTTAGCAAACAGATAATTTATTTAAAGATAAAAAGGGGAATGTAATAAAAGTCGCAAAGAGCAAAACAATTCGCACCAATAAGACTAAAAATCCACATCTCGCAATGTAATATTGTTCCTTAAACTGTTATTGCATTGCGAATTTTAATTGTGCACTCATAAGAAGTGCTTGAAGGTATCGTAATCTTTTGGAGCAAACATAACGACTTTTTCAGTAAGAAGTTTTATTACATTGACTGCGCATTGGCGCAAACTATAAAATTCGCAAACGGTCTTTCACTGTCGGAAGTGGTCGCTAAACAGTTTTCGGGCTCGCAAAAGCTATATTAAATTCGCACAAAGCAAAATTTGTTCGCGCAAAGGCATAACTTTTCGCATTGCCCCTGAAAGAATCTTACTAAATGCACATATACAATTCAGTCAATATTGTTCTTTTAATCCTTCACCTCCAGCTGACATGTAGGGGCACATTTACTTAGCTCGAGTGGATTAGAATGAAAAGTACTTTGAATTTCGAAGTATTTTTTTGACTACTTCGACCATCGAATTGGCTACTTCGACCTTCGACTACAACTTCGAATGGAACGATTCGAACTAAGAATTTGACTATTCGACCATTCGATAGTCGAAGTACTGTCTCTTTAAAAAAAACTTCGACCACCTACTTCGCCACCTAAAACCTACCAAGCACCAATGTCCCCATAGGCTTTCCTAGCAATTTCTGATCGAATGGAAATCGTTCGATCAATGGATTAAAATCCTTCGAATCGTTCGAACGAATTACATTAAATCCTTCGACTTCGATATTTGAAGTCGAAGGATTTAACTTAGATGGTCGAATATCGAGGGTTAATTAACCCTCGATATTTGACCCATAGTAAATGTGCCCCTTAATGTTGTTCTGTGTTCACTAACTGATCACCTGACAGGAAAATAGCCATTCATTGGCTGACGTAACCTAACTTGTATGTGTGGTTTGTGTGTGAGAACAGTGCCTCATATGAGCTGCAGGTTGGACTTAACTATTACTTAAAATGACAGTTTTTCTATATGAACTTATCCAATGGCACATACTGCTAGAAAATTAAATTCTCTATGCCAAGGCTTTATTTAAATAAAAAAGTTTTACATATGGGTATAGTATAGGCAGGGCTGCCATCAGGGGGCACTGGCTGCTTTTAAGTGTTAAAAGGGAACTAAAGCTTAAACAAAGAAGTAGCTAGAAATGCTGTACATTATGTTTTGGACTTCTGTACCAGCCCGAGGCAACTACAACCCTTTTGCAGCGAAGATCTGTGTCTCCAAAAATGCTCCAGTAGCTCCCCATCTTCTTTTCTGCTGATTCACTGCACATGCTCTATGCTGCTGTCACTTACTGAGCTTAGGGACTGATGCACAATATAATGAACTAGACATTAAGCCCGTTAAATTAACGGGCGCTAGAACATAGGCTGCCAGAGACGGTCCGTGGGGCACATGCGCAGTAGCGCAATCCCACGGACACAGGGACTGGACGCAGAGACACTTCAACTTTATTATATAGGATATATATATTATAAATGTCACACTATAAGTTGATTAGTAATTAATACTGATAATTACTACATGGCAGCACAGAAATCAGTACAACTAGCATCAGAATTTAATACTCAGCCCTGTAGCATCAGCTTATATTACAGGCCAACCTCATTTTCTGCTTGATAATTTGTGACGACCCCTAAGCTTAGCTTCTCAACGCCCACTGAGCATGTGAGTGTCACAGACACTTTCCAAGATGGTGACCCCCTGTGACAAGTTTGAAGTCCTGGATCATTGCTGCTATTGAGATGCTAAAACTTTAGGCTGGTACAATAAACTCAGTATATAAAATATAGCATAATTTAGCCATATTCATTTTTAGGGTTTAGATCTCCTTTAAGGGGGACCAGGCCATGCTTCTTGGATTAGCCAGGCCCCCCTTGAGCCACAGAAGTCTAACCGTCTGTAGGAGCTGAAGCTGCAGGAGCTGAAGTCGCAGAAAGAAAAAAGACTTGAAAGGTAACCAGTGTTTTGTTTTTTTTAAACCTGCCCACCAATTTTTTAGTTTTTTATACATTTATGGGGGACCCTGACACTGACAATGTTTTTTTATCTTTATAGGGGGGGCCTGGCCACCATTTTTTTAAAAAAAAAAAATCTTTTTATGGTGGTTAAGGCCACAAATGTTGTTTTTACTTGGGGGGGGCAGCTGGCCACCAATGGTTTTTTTTAACATGTAGGGTTGGGCCTGACCACCAATTTTGTTTTATTTGTGTGGGGTGGCCTCCCCTTTTTGTAAGGGGAGGCAGAAAATGTTGTTTTACTGGGCCCAGGAATTCTGATGGCCACCCTGAGTATAGGTAAAGATTGGTGTGTCAAGTACAAAAATGTAACAGAATAGTTTCTCTACTATGGCTTTAAAAAATGTATTTGGTCATTTAGTAAAGCAACGCGCTACATGATGTGCTACTTCATAAAGACAAAGACTCTTGTGATTGGGAGGAGGCCTTTTGTAACTATAAATAAATTGGCTATCCCTTTAAAACAAATCGAAATATTTAGCAACACTAATCTATTTTAATAAACACTGAGACATGGTTTACAGGATGGAATAACAACTTTTGTATCAGATTGTTGCACTAGTTGTGTTAAAGGGCCCGCCCCCCTCTAGTTAAGTCGCTGGCAGTGGCGGAACTACCGGGGGAGCAGGAGGTGCGAGGGGCCAGGGCCCGCACCCCCTCAGCGCCCCCCGGCAGCGTCGCACGCCGATGCACAGCGCATCGTACGAAGGGGGCGGGGCCCGGCTGCGCATCACGCACCAGGGCCCGCCCCCCTCTAGGAACGCTGCTGTTTGTAAGTTATTGTTGGTTGTAGTTCTTGTTTTGCCAACCGGACTGTCCAATCTCAGCCTGTCAGTTAGAGTTTGTAATGCTAACGGACTACTGCTGCACAAATATGGCAGCCTCCTCATACAGAACATGGGGCATCAGACAGGTAATGTAAAAGCATCGTGCAAATACTTTATGGCAAAGTTATAAGCAGTGACGGACTGGGCCAGCAGGACACTGGGAAAAAACCCAGTGGGCCCCGGCCCTCATGGGCCCCTCTAGCCCAGCCCCCCTCCCCAATCTCCGGGCCACCCCCAAATAAAACTAACTGCAGCACCGTTCACGCTTGAGCGCTGAAACATGTGCGTCGTTCGTGTGTCTGTGCATGTGCGCTGGTGTTCATGCATTTACACCGGCATTTGCGCCTCTGCAC